>CM052546.1:24881068-25058675 GCA_028533065.1 Trachops cirrhosus | reverse complement strand
CCACTCCAGTGATGTGAGACCCATCTTCCATTCCATCACTATTGGTTCCCTGTGCATTTTTCTTCATTAAACTTATTGTAGCCTGCATTTTTTTTCATCTAATTTGCTACCAAAATCAACCAATTTTGTGAGTATCCTGATCACCAGTGCTTTGAACTGTGCATCTGATAGTTTGGCTATCTCTTGGTCACTTAAAAGGATAGGTTCTGGGGCTTTCAATTCTTCTTCTGTTTGAGCCATCTTTTTGCTGTTTTTTTTTTTTTTTTGTCTTGTTTTTTGGTCTTGTCGAGCTCCTGTGGTGAGGGCCAGGGCCTTAGGAGTTCACCAGGGTGGGGCACCCCTGTTGCTGGGTTGTGATGCTGTATGTGGGGGTGGGGTCCAAGAAGGAACAATGGCACTTGCTCTTCTCTCTGTAGGACCTCAGACCCTTCTGCCGCTTTCCGCAAGCTAACTGGGCCCCTCTGGCACCAATTCCGGTGTGGGTGGGCCTGTGCGCCCCATGGGACCTTCCTCTTCAGTCAGTGACCCAAAGCTCCATTTCCCGGTGCTGGGACCCTGAGTTGCGCACAGTGCCTTGCTTCACAATGGCCGCCTCACTGGGTCTGCCGGTCGCCACCCCCTGGCCGGGGCCCACCAGCCACTGCTGCTTGTGCGTCCAGGGTCTGCCTGCTGCGGACTTGCGCACCACCCCGGTTGCTCAGGTCTCTGCTCCGCGTCCCTCGCCCGGCCGGACACTGCCCCTCCTACCGGTCTGGATGAATGTGTCTATTTTTAAATCCTTGGGTGTCCGACTGCCATACACTTCAATTTTCTGTCAGTTCTAGTTGTTATTTTGTTCCTATTTTGTTGTTTGTCCCTATCTTGGTTGTGCGAGGAGGCACAGTGCGTCTACCTGTGCCTCCATCTTGGCCGGAAGTCTGATGGAATACTTTTTAAAATGAGGTTTGCAACCCCACTTTTAGAGGTTCAAATTCAACAGATTAGAAACGAGAGTCCGCATTCTAGCTAATATCCCAGGAGATTCTGATGACCCTCTCCATAGTCCACACTTGGAGACATTGCTGGAGTCCATACAGATTATTCCACGTCATTGTAGAGTTCTCTTCTTTTTCCATCTTTGTTTTATGATCTGTCATTTTTCCTTCATTCAGACTGAATAAGCTTGGTTTTTCTTCGTTACTTGTGATATTTAGAAACTAAGCTAAGCAAAAAACCCTGTAAGAGTGCCTCTTAGTCTCTTTTCCATCTCAATTCTCCCAAGGGATATGAACCCCATCAGTAACAGTAGATCACTAAAGTAATGATGAATGTACAGTGGTAGGTTGGAAGAATGTACCCTGCAAGGTAGAATATCAGAATCCTCATAGGGGTTTCCAGCCTGCGGCCCAACACAAAATCATAAATTTACTTAAAACCTTTTTTTTGTTCATCAGTTTTTGTTAGCATTTGTGTATGTAATGTGTGGCCCAAGACAACTCTTCTTCCATTGTGAAGAAGAAAAATACTATCTCAAAGGGTAAAATTTTCCATCCATGCTGTTGCAAAGGGTAAAATTTTCTCCTTTTTTATGGCTGGATAGTATTCCCTTATGTGAATGTCCATAGTTGTTTTATGCACTTATCTGTTAATGGACACTTGGGCTGCTTAGAGAAAATGTTAAACTACACAATAAGTTTGTAGCCTTGCAAAATAATTTTCTGTGTTTATGTATGTCCTGAAATTTTATTGATCCTGAACAAATATTGACTGTGCAAATAAATGTGACATTCATAAGTAACATATACAAATTTGATTCCTAGTGTAAAAGGATTTAATGGTCAAATATTTTGGTACAAATAATACATGTTGTGGAATATGCATTATTAATTTTAGGACATGAAGTATTATAAGTATATTATAAAGTTGTAGCATTGTTTTACCAGCCACTTTCTTAAACATAATTATATAGTTCAAAACCAAAGGAATGAATTTTTATAGGGAGGAAAATAAAATTGACACTTTTCAGACTGTTCATTTCAGAAATTTCATGAGTATGTTGAAATTCGAAATTTTATTTGATCTTGGGACAGTGCTTTCTGATTTCCTATCTTTTATCAGCTAATATTTTAAATATATAGAACTAACAATTACCAGTACCAGTACTTTAAAAGTTTATTCTAAAGCAGGACTTTCAAAATCTTTTGTCTTCAAGATCTAGTTAAGTTGATGGATGTCACTGCAAGGCTTAAGAGATAAAAAGGAAAAGTGACATTAGTACTGCCCACCCATGCTTTAGTAATAACATGTACATAATACAGATAATGAAAGTCTTATTCTAAGTGTAGCTATTACTTTTACTTTCCTGTTATATTAACTTTTCTTTCTCTTAATTACTTAATAGAACATTAAAACTTCAAACCTTAGTACTATGAGAGGGAAGATTTAAGAGGTCAGTTATGCTTGGGTTCCTTCTTGGTAAACAGTAGTCAAGCCCCTCATTGTTTTATGTGTTAGGTTTGTAATGGTAAGCGAAAACGGATGCAGTTGCTGTTCTCATGGAGCCTACGTTTTAATGGCAGAGACATGTTAGCCAAATAGTTACACAAACTAATGTATGATTGGAACTTTTGAAGGAGTGGTTCACAGAGCTGTAAGTCAATAATTAATAAGAGTGATCTAGGTAAAAAGTTCAGGGATGTCTTCCTTGAGGATGTAAAGCCTGACTTGATGTGAAAGGTGAAAGAAACAACAGCTTGCATGAAAAGGCCCTGAGGCAAGAAGGAAAATAGCGAGTTGTTAAAAGAGTGATTTATTTCCAGTGTGTTGTTGGTTGTAATGATAATTCAGAAGTAAGTCAGTTGAAAATCTGGACAAGCAACTTTCTGGGTCTTTCTGAGTAAGATTTTCATGGTGTATATTCTGTTTTGCTTAAAGTAAACTATCAGAATCTTAGATTTACTTACATTGACTAAATTCAAAATCCAGATGGTATTATCTATAGTTATTCATTCTTCCATACCTTAGAGTTAATAAAGGTTGTTGTCTAATCAACATACAGAGTAGGGTAAAAACAGGTTTACAGCTGTTCATATGGAAAATAATACAACAATTAATAAATAATAGTACAAGAATAAACTGCTTCATGTCTTCACAACTGTAAGCCTACTTTTATAAACAAAGGTCAAAGTATAACCTGATTTTTATAGGAGGTTGAAAGGTTCGACACCATCAAGATTTTTAAAAATCTCTTTTAGAGTGCAGTTCCTGTCGCCGCAGACCAGTACAACGTTTCCATTGAGTTGACAGTCTACTCTTATTTCTCATTGTTAGTTTGCCTTAGTTGTAGATCAGATGTAGTTGTATAAGCAGATTAAATTGTGTCCTTTTGGCAGAGCACACAATTTTTAAGTTGACTATGTGGTAGCTAAAGGATTCTCAGTTAATTAGAATAGAGCTGAAATAAAGCCTGACTTAATCACTGTTCTTTATCAAGTATTTCTGAATCACAAAAGAAGACCAGAACAACAGAAATTACTGCGTTTGCATACATAGTGAAAGTGCTAGTTACCATGAAAGTATACTTCTTGTAGTGGCATTTGATATTAGGATGGTTGGAAGCTGTTTAATTGTTCATTCCTCTTGCTGGAAACTTCCTAGAAAGAATAGCAATGCTTATGCTATTATAAAATTGTTTCTTTGGCCTTTGATATTCAAATATTTAATTTCTGCTCTAAGAAATATCTGCTCATTGGTATATTTTTTGTTCTCCTTTTTACTTTACTCCTGAAATACCATAGTGTTTTTCTTCAGGGATTGGTTTATATACTATGATAGAGTTCTTATTGGCTTCTGATAGAAGATTAAGATCTTTTTAATAACCTCACAATACTAAGGCTCTGTTCAAACAGGAAAACATCTTTTTAATTTTAGGAATAAAAAGAAAAAAAAATGGCCCTGGTTGGAGTGACTCAGGGGATTGAGCACCAGCCAGCTAGTGACCAGCTGAAAGATCATAGGTTTGATTCCCAGTCAGGGCACGTGCTTGGGTTGTGGGCCAGGTCCCCAGTTCGGGCATGTGAGAGGTAACCGGTCAGTGTATCTCACACATCGATGTTTCTCTCCCTCTCTTTCTCCCTCCCTTTTCCTCTCTCTAAAAATAAATAAATAAATAAAAAGTCTATTTAAAAATGCAAGGGTTTCTCTTTGGGAATCAAACTAAACCAAAGTGTTATCTTTAATGGTTATTGTTCGGTATGCAAAACTGACCTTAAAAGGTTACACCATGTAGTATGGACTGAAATTAATCTTGTATTTTGGAGGAATGGAGGTAGTCTCTATAAGTATTAAATCTTCATTATGTCTGTGTCATTGGTACCAAGTATTTAAAATAGATGGTTAATGAATTGTTACTGATGGATTATTTTTGTTTCTTTAATAGGAACATGAATCTGAAGGTGGAAGAACACCTTTGATGAAAGCTGCAAGAGCTGGTCATTTGTGCACTGTGCAGTTTCTTATTAGCAAAGGTAAATAAAGTCCAAGTGATTATTTCTAAGAGGAATGTAATTTCTAAAGAAAAATCCTAAATGTTGCAATTTATGTTGAAGCCACTTTGCCTGCAGCATAAGTGCTATATGCTAGTCTTCTGTTGCTCTATTTTATTTAGTAAGCATAGAGTTCTGGAAGTACTTACTGGGATTTTTCTTTTTTAGTTTTGATTTTGAAGTTTTTATCAACCAGGTAGCAAGCAGATAGTTACTCCTAAAACTTGGAAAAGCCAAATGTAAATGCCCAGCAATGTTTAGTACATGGAGTATTGTTTAGCAAATGATAAGGAAGTTCTGCTGGAAATGGGGAAGAGGGTAGAATGGAGAAAGCCTTCTACTGTTGTTTATGGGAGAGTTGAATTAAGTATACAAGGGTATTATTTATTATTACTATATTCATTCATTTATATTTAGGCAAAGAAGTTCAAATGACAGATACATGAAGAGGTAGTTCAATACTGTTTACTATAGAAAAGTAAAACGCTGCTGCACCCATGTTAGGTTGAACCATATAAAATTGTCATTTTATACATCAAAAATGGTGTATAATATCTGCAATTTCATCTGGTTCAGTCTAACTCTATATTATATTGTTAGAGGTACTCTGGTGTGTGATGAAAAATTCTAGTACAGGATGGTAAAATGCAAGGAGCATCCACTCAAGTGACACCATATTATTAAAATAAAAATTTTATATCTCTGTTACCGTAAAATTCCAACATTTTGTACCATGAATAATGCAGTGTAATGTTTTATTATTTTAAATATAAAGTACTTTGAATTGGATAAAACAAGGTTTATTTTCTTCATATCACATTTCTGCTACCAAGGAAGGCCTATCTTTACATAATATTATAACATACTCTGTAAAAATTATCTACCTCAGCCGCATAGAAGTAATAAACAGATGGATAACCTTTGAAGTTCTCTCATGCTCCTTTTCATACCCACCAACCACCCCGTGTAAGTGTATAATCAGGCTCATCAGAAGTAGGAACACATTGATTGTGGCCTTTTTAGGAGGTAGTAACTGCTAAACAGTCCTACCATCTAAATTCATTAACAGCTTTAAAAATAATCTCATGTCGCCAATGTAAAGAGGTTCATTGATATGCTTTGCCTTCCCCGAGCATGAGGTTCAGCTGGATATTTCTGAAAATTAAATAAATTAATAATAATTTTCACCCATTGGTTTATTTTTCTCTTAATAATGTAAGTTTGGAATTAAGGAAGAAGGAAGAATGATATTGCTGTAGTTTCAACTATTTAATTTAGCCCTTCGAGGTCTGCAAGAGGTAGTTGAACTAAAAACCAGTACTTTTTTCCATGGGCCAAACACAGTTTTTCAAAAAGAGGCTAAGAAAAGTTTTGTGTTTAGGTTTACTTCAGGTTATATTGTAGAAAGCTATTGAGCATCTTACTAAATAGCCTTTTAGATAACATTTGGATAATCTTGTTTTCTCTTCATATCCAGATCCCTCTGACTCTTAAAACGCACAATGTGAAGAATTATAGTTCTCCTAAATATGGTTTTAAAAAAATCTGTTTTTTCTACTTTGAGAACTGGCTATATTGCCACATTCTAGAAATAGGTCAAAAATGTCTTTGAGCTGTTTTGAAAGTTACATGCAATGCTATTATTTGATGCTTTTGTTAACCTATATATATTTATTAATCTTAGTGTTCTAGATTTTCCATTTTAAAAGTGGTATTGAATGAATGAACTACAACTATGTGCAGCAATGTGGATGAATCTCACAAATAATATATTGAGCGAGAGAAGCCAGACACAAACAAAAGAGTATATTGTATGACATCATTCAGATGAAGTTCAAAAACTAAAATCGGTTTGGAAGTCAGGATAGTAGTTACTGTTGGAGGGGTGGGTACTGACTGCAAAGCGCCACACTGTGGGACTTTTGGTGTGTGGATAATGTTCTGCTTCTTGATCTGGGTGCTGATGACACAGGTGTGTTCACTTTGTGAAAAATTTTCAAACTATGCAATAATGATTTATGTGCTTTTTGTATCTGTATTATAGTTCAGAAAAGGTCTTTACAACGATATTGTCTGTGAACTGGCTTGATTCCAATTTTTGCTAAAATTGCTTCTTTTTTCTCCTTGAAGGTGCCAATGTGAATAGGGCTACAGCCAATAATGATCACACCGTGGTGTCGCTGGCGTGTGCAGGCGGTCACCTGGCAGTGGTTGAACTACTCCTGGCTCATGGGGCTGACCCTACGCATCGACTCAAGGTATTCTACTTTAAAATAAGTGAATAAATAAATTATATATATATATATATATATATATATATACACACACACACACACACACACACACACACACACACACACACATTACTATTAAGGTATGTTAAGAAAGAACCTCCTAATTATTCTTAAATTTTACAGTTCCTGCTCTGGGTAATAGACACAGTTGTGAATTTGACCAGTTGCAAGTTCAGTTTATATAATATTTGCTTCATTTTATCATTCAGAATTGTCTTAATTCCAAATTGCTGTTTTGATGTATCACATGGCATATTCTTTTTCACTGTTACCCCCGAATTGCTGTCCATAATGTAGGTTTTAATTTATAGTTATTTCCAAAGTACCCGAGGTCTTTTCAGTCTTATTTGATATTTATATTTTGAATATGTGCTATGATAGCTGAAGAAGTTAATATACTTCCTCTAAATATTTTTTCCTGGATTTCATGCCCTATTCTTTTGCATTCCTATCTTTCTGTTTTAGTACGTATTTCATTCTACTTTTAGAATCTAGTTCCTCTCCACACACATTTTCAAGCCAAAAGCTTTAATTAAATATGTGTCCTCTAATACGATATATGTTTGCCTGATTTGTTAGGGTTTAATATTCATTACCATTTAAATGAGTTTTGATTTTATATGAGTTGCTAAGAAACTCAAATAGGTATAGTAATCATATGAGAAGAAATTTACAAATAATTAATTATGGTGTCAATTTTTCTCAGGATGGCTCAACAATGCTCATTGAAGCTGCAAAAGGTGGCCATACTAATGTTGTTTCTTACCTGTTGGATTATCCAAACAACATTCTGTCAGTTCCTGCTACAGATGTGTCTCTGCTCACTCCGCCTTCTCAAGATCAATCTCAGGTAAAGTAAAACAGAGCTTCTTTGTAAATATAACTATTGCAAATTGGGAGTTTTTGTTTAAAATTTGTTTTTAATAAAATGGTCTTGTTCTCTTTTCTATTACATATTGAGATAAACATAATCAGAAATTAGCTAAGGTTTATTTTCTTTAAAATGTGGAAATTTTTTATCTTATTTACTAAAAATAGCGTTTTTTTAAAAAAACACTTAATACCAAATACAAACATAAATATTGCAAGTTGTTATCTTACTACAACTAGTTCTTTAGGGTTTTTTCTTTTAACTTTTTATTTATTGATTTAGGGAGAAGAGAGAGAGTGATAGAGAAACATTGATTTGTTGTTCCACTTATTTATGCATCCATTTGTTGATTCTTGTATGTGCCTTGACCAGGAATCAAACCTGCAACCTTGGCGTATCGGGACAATGCTCTGAGCAACTGAGCTACCCAGCCAGGGCTAGGGTGGTTTGTTTTTTAATGAATACATTAAGCATAATTTTGAACTAAGAAAAAGTTTTTCCCTTAATACCTTCCAAGACACTGTAATTTATCCTAGAGATAACTATTTTGTCAACCAAAGTATAGTTAACCAGGACATATATACCAAAAGTTCACTAAGTTATTTTTTAAAACTACCTAAAAGTATGGAGAGAATATTGACAGTATACTAAGCATATAGAGTTCAGTAATACCATAAGTTCTTATCTACAAAATTATCCTGAGAACTGCTAATATACCCCAATTCAGGAAATTATATGGAATTTTTTTTCTTTTGACCCATGTGGAATTTGAACAGGGATAAATTGGAATATGAATATGTGACTTGTACTCCGCTATAATTGGAGTTAGCAAGGCTTTCTTCTTAGCAAGAAAGTATTATTAATTCCATTTAGTTTAAATCATTCAGTACTTGTAGATTTCCAGAGTTTGACCAGTCAATATTCTCAGAAATTATTCCTTAGTGGAGGATTTTTTTTTAAGGAACAAAAAAGTTAATTTGGTGGTTTGAAGAAAATCTAAAACAGGATCTCTGTTTAATCTGTGGGCCTTTGTTTTATTCTTGGTCTGAGATTATTTTTTCTGAGTTGACTTTTTAGGTTCCACGTGTACCAGTGCATACACTTGCCATGGTTGTACCTCCCCAAGAGCCTGACAGAACTTCACAGGAGAACTCCCCTGCCCTTTTAGGAGTACAAAAAGGTTAGTTTTTTAATTATTTTTCTTAAAATGGGTATTTATTATCTAATTAGTGGATTCATAATCCTATGATTAATTGAGGTAGGTAATTCTGAAAATGCTGATAGTTCTTACAGACTTTAAAATAGAAAAGATATTAAATACTAAGAAAAGTGACTTATTTTCCTGTTAACATACTGCTAGGTGTAGTTTTTATCTAGCACAGGTGAAAATACTGAAGAAGCAAACCAAGTTATTGATTAAAGTAGTGAAAATTCATCAGATATTAACTTCTCATTTGACAATTCTTTAGCTAAATAGTAATATAATATGAAAATGAAAACTTATTGTTGTCTGATTAAGTCTTAGTAACACCAATTCAATTCAATGAGTGAGAAGTTTAAAAATTCTTAAATTTAGTTTCTTTCACATAATGCAGAACATAGTGGATTAAATCTGTCAGTATGTGAGCCCACACAGATAACTATCAAAAAGTGTATAAATAACATCCAAGTGCATATTAAGGAGTGTACACTATTCTAAGGACTCAAGTTTATGAGCTCTGATATTTTTTTCTCTTTTCAATGTAGATATAAAAAGTGTCTTCACTTGATCATCATGTATAGTTATGTGTGAGTTCTCTGACACAAGAAAATAGGTACTTTGTAAACTACATGAGAACAAATTTGTGAGCATATTTCATTCAGTATATGATATTCAAGTCCTAGATTTTTGAAATCACAATGAAGTGTGTTATATGCATTGGTATCTTTAATACTGTGCTTTAAGAAAAGTTGGTTAGGGCTAATTTTTACAGTAGCAAACAGAAGCTTCTTTGAAATTATGTCAATTTTAGTAATTTAGAGTATTGAGGGCCTTCATGAAGGATTACTTCATTTCTAAACTATTAATTTCAGAGATAAAATGTCTGTAGTTTATCTGGCTTAAGCTAATTCTAGCAGTTTTCCATTGGGTACATAGCTATTCAAACTTTTCAGAAAATGGAGGCTGCCATTTGTAATCTTAACAAATAAAAAGCAGAGTAAGCATGTACTTGTTAAGGAATCTGAGCATAATAACTGACAGTTTTTAGGAAAATATTGAAACTTAAATGGCTTTGTTTCTGTTGTTTCTTGTTTGGATAAACCCTAAAGAGGACTGTACTAACTTTAACTCGGGAAATTTAGTACTAAATAAGAAATCTTTAAAAATATATATTATTAACAAAGACCACAAAAGAACCAAGAAATAAGCTAGAAAAGACATGAAGTATGTGTACAGAGGAAGTGAACATTTTAAATTTAAATTTAATATGGAAGTAAACTGAAACATTTGGGTAGTGATTTTTTTAATTGATACTCAAGTGAGTAATCATATTTTTGCATATTGAGATACCTTCTTATATAGAGTATCTACTTCTTCACTTTGATATTTTATTACTTAATAATATAAAAATGAACTACCTTTTAAAGCATCTTTAATTTTTTAAAAATTATTAGGGAAGGAAAAAAGTCAACACTCTACGTAGACACTTGGGCACTTGCTGTTGCCAGCTGCCAAATGATTGCAAGCCTAATATTTATTTTTGCAGGATCAAACTGTGATAATGCATTGTGTTAAGATGTAGTGTTAGGATAACTCATGGGCATCTTAGAATGTTATATCAGTATGAATTTTGAAAAATCAGTTGATATAAAAGTGCACGTTGAATCTACGGGATAGAAAAACCTATCTTAAGTTACTAAATGTTTAGATACGTTATTATATTCTTCTCCTTAAGGTGGCTTTTCCGCTAAAAATTCTCATTTGTGTCTCTAGAGAAGTTCCTTGGAGTGATGAAATGATGCTTGACCCTTTTGTTTCTCCTAAAACCGTGTATTACATCAGTGTTGCATACGTGATTAGGGATAAAGGAAGGGTTCTTACTCTCTAAGACTCATTTTCCTATTCTAGCAATCATCTTTTCAAGTTCCTACAACATTTTACTCCTGTGTGTTTTAAATAAATCTTCTTAAACCTGTATCCTTTTAAAATATATTCATGCCCTTAGATCTTACCTTGATGTTTTATCTATATTCTACTTACATATTCTTTTATGACCCATGTGCACTGTTTGTCTAGGCTCCATCCATCCTGACCCATGTTCTCCTGATTTAGGCAACTAATCTCACATGTCTACTGTTGATTTTCAAGGATTTGTGATTCTAGGTGGTATCTGACAGACCTCAGAATCACCTCTATAAGCAAAATGTGAAACTAGGTGAGAGTGATATTATGCTCAGTTTTCCAGCATTATTTAGCTTTATTACATATAGTTGTGAATATTCAGATGGGAAAGATTGTATAAGTAATATCAACCCTTTGTCTTTCAAAGTCAATTTTTAAAATAAATTTGTTGATTGAAGTCATTTGTTGCATCTAACTTATTTGTTGTAACTGGTTCTATAGCGATTCTAAGAGAGAGGACTCAATTATCCTATGCAGGTTCACAGTTTAGAATTTAATCTGTTACAAAAGCATTTAACTGACATCAGGATAAAACAAAACCTACATCTTCTGTGTGCACCTCAAGTCCTCTTGGGGAGTAATTTCTTTGCTCTGGACTCCTACAGCACTTCATTGGATCTTCCTTCTGGCTCTGGTCACTCCTACACTGCCCCTCCCCTTTGGACCTCAGGCACTGATGGTTGAGTTAATCATGCCCAGTTCCTGGTGCTTTGACATTGTGGCTCCTCTCTTGTTTTACTTATTCCCTTTTATTCTTCTTCACATTCATTCTGTTTTGTTTGATATGCAGATTCTTTTGTTCTTACAAATTCTTCTGTTTACTACACTATGGGTATCTTTAATTTATGTAAATGGTGTTGTGCTGTAACCTCATGTTGTTTTCACTTTTTTCACTCAACACTTTTTAAGATCTAGTTATATGTCTGCCTCTATAGACTGTTCCTGACCGCAGCAGTGCTGCACCCTGTGTGTCCTCCAGTTTCTACCTGTCCTTTCTCTCAGTGCTGGGCACCCAGCTGCCTCTCACTTCTCACCACCACAGACAATGCTGTGATGAAAATCCTGGTTCACTCTCCTTATGGATCTGTGTGAGAATTTCTTTGGGATAAACTCAGGAGTAGAATTACCTGTTTTAGGAATGCATAATGTTTATCCGATAGTACTATTATACAAATTTGCTCTCTAGAATGGCTACAGAGCAGTTTACACTTCCACGAGAAATGCATAGAGTTCCTATGTACCTCCATTTCCATGCCTTCCAATCCTTGGATTTATCCTTATATTTGGACTTGCACATCTTTTATCTCCTCTTTTAGACTGTAAGCTCCTCATGGGCAGGGTTTATATTGTTTATCTTTGTATGGTCCACTGTGCTTGCTTATACTAGATGTTCCAATATTTGTTGAATAAACTAATGCTAGGCTAAGAATATAGATTACTCTGAAGACAAAAGAAAATTATTAAGAATTTTTAAGAATGGAGACATTGTGATTAAAGAAAATGTTTTTTAAAAAATTCATCAAAAAATAGTATTCTAGAATGATAGGGGAAAGATTGAAAACAGAAGTATAAATGTAAAGTAAGTATTAAAGTAACATGCTGCTTTATATCCCGGAGTGAATAGGTAACATGAAAAGTTCTCATGCTTTTGTAGCAAATCATTAAAAGTATATAGAAAAAATATATGTATGGTGGATTAAATTGAGTATTCTTATGGAAATTTTACTACTGATATTCTCTAGTAGGTTTCTATTATGTAATCATGCTTACATGGATTACATATGCCCAAATTTAATGATGTCTTTTAAAATATAACTGCTTGTAGTAAAAGACAGGAGGTTGAATTAATCTCCTAGCTTATAACACAGATGCTCTTTGGACACTCTTGGTTAACCTTACTGTGTTAAAGATGCCCTATTACTGTGGGAAATCTTGAGACCAATATTTAGACATAAAGGGGAAAAATGAGTCAATTCTAGGCTAATGGCTTTCATTTTTTTACTATGAACACAGTAAGAATATTGAAACCCAGGACATAATATACACCTACTTATAAGTTCCATTAGATAATAGATACTCTGCTACATTTTATGTGCTGTGTTATTTTCTGTACTACTTCATTAACCATTTTTTCTCTCTCTATTGAAGACCCAGTTGGGAATGCTGCTTAAAAAAATCATTCTTTAAAAAAAAATTATTCTAGTAAGGTGCTATGTAGTGATATAAGAAAGCAAAGGGATCACAGACCAAAGTCTGCGATTAGACAAAACCAAGTTAAGAAAATATGAAACCAAATATAGATGCATCTATATATCATGCATTTTGTCCATTGCCATTATTTTTCTATTGCACAATATATTATTGTTTTAGGCAAAAAATGATTGGTAGAATTAACTCATTTCAGTAGTAAACCAAATAGTAAACCAAATGTTTGGCAAGTACATGTTCACCTCATTCCCTCATTGCCCATAAAAAATTAAAAGTCACATTCTAACCTGTCTCTATATCATGGTTTTCTATTACAAATTTTTTCTACTTTTATTAATGGAGGAAAAGTAAAAGATCATCAGAAAGTAGGATAGAAACCAAACCTAAAAGATGAGTTGGTGACATTTCCTGAATTCCTAGAAAGTACTTTACAATGTTTTTCAGTGTTACCCATGAACATATTTATTTTTTTATATGTGACAGTGGCAGGTGTTGGAAGGAGATGAAACTCTTATTTTCTCAGATCTTATATATTATTATCTTCCTACTAATTGAAAATTTGTTGCTAAAAGGACACTCATCACATTCTCTACTTTTCCCCAAAATTGCAAGTGTTGCTTCTATGAATGAGTAAGTTACATTTTTTATTTTTCACCAACCTGCTTTACTCTTACTGCTGTTAAAGCTTGTGTTAGTGCTTTGATGTGTGTCCCTGCAATCCCTCTGACTCCATGGCCACAGATCCTCAGGCATTAACTCTTAGGGAAAGAACTGCTTTCTGTTCATTCCTCTCACCATCCTTTGTTTTTACTACTACATATATTCTAGGCTTATAATTTCTATATTCAGTTAATTTACTTTTAATATCTTGCATTATAAACTTCTTACATCTCATTTGTTAACAAGAAAGGACCATTCCTATCTGTTACTGTCCTCAAAATTCTAGTCTTATTTTGGATCATCTTATTATTTGTAAGATTTTCAATTTGTAAATACCCGAATATGTTCATGTAATTAATTACCAGCCTGGTGGTTAGTATTGTACTCTTACATGGATTTCCTTAATCTTATATACAAATTACATAGCAACTGTATAAGGGTGTTTTGAAATTAATAAAAGGTTAAAGGTGCATTTAGTCTTTGCAGAATTTCTAAATTTAGTCTGCTGATGTCATTGAATTTATCACACAACTGAAAATTTCCTGGCTGGCCTAGCAGATTTGTATATTGCTATTTGTGCTGGCTAACCTCTCTTTTCTGTCTGTTGATTGCCATTAGGTACTTTGAACAAATACATCCAAACCTTGGATTCCTATATAAGCTTATGGAAATATTTATAAAATTATCTCACAAATCTAAAGGCTTTTGCTCTGAAAGGATAAAGTCTTTCCCTACCACTTTGTTCAGAGAGGAATATAAATTTGAATAAAAACAATACTTTTTGCTGAAGTTTGCTCTTAAAAAATAACTAAGTCTCTTAAAGTGGTGGCAGTGATTTTGGAACTGTGGTCTTCCGACTTTGTTGAAGACAGTTTCTTGTGGAAAAACTGTTTAACTTTTTCAGTAATAAAACATGTTGCAGATATTTGAGATGGCTGCAGTTTTAAGATCTCCTATTCTAGCAGAAAAGCAGTTGAATGTCTGATATTGTTCTTCAGTGGTTTTATCACCCTCTTGCAATTCAGTATGTTTTAACATCTAATGGGGACTTCTTTCTTCTGAACTTGAGAATCATTTTGAATGCATTGAATGAACTATTTTTTAAATTTTTAACTATGTTATTAATATAGATTGACTACAATCCAAAAGAGTAGACAACTGTTTTTTACCCAGTTCTTTTTAAAAAGACCTTCATTGTTGTTTAATTAATTTTTAAAAAATATTTTGTTTATTTAGTTTTAAAGAGAGGGAAAGGGAAGGAGAAAGAGAGGGAGAGAAGCATCAATGTGTGGTTGCCTCTCATGTGCCCCCTGCAGGGGACCTGGCCCACAACCTAGACATGTGCCCTGACTGGGAATTGAACTGGCGACCTTTAGTTTGCAGGCCGGCACTCAATCCACTGAGCCACACCAGCCAGGGCTTGTTGTTTAATTTAAATACCTTAAAGTTTACTCATTTTAAGTGTATAATGCAATGACTTTTAATAAATTTACAGAATTGTGCAACCATCACTACCATCTAATTTTAGAATATTTCTATTCACTCCAAGAGATCTCTCATGCCTTTTGATAATTAGTCTTCATTCTTACCACTGTAACTCCTGGCAACTACTACTTTCCTTTCTGTCTCTATAAATTTGATATAAATGAAGTTGCACAATATATGGCCTTTTGTGTCGTCTGTCTTCTTTCACTTAGCATAGTGATTTTCACCCTTTTTCATTTTGTGGCACACATAAACAAATTAAAATTCTTCAGTACACCAAAAAAATGTTTTTTGCCAGTCTGACAGAAAAAATAGGTGTAATTTTGATTCATTCACATGAGACAGCTATTGTGTTGGCTGTTGTCATTTTTTTATTTGACAATCTGAGGGAAAAGAGGTCAGTGCCCCTGACTAAATGATCAGGTATTGCATGCATGTGTTAAAAATCCTTTAACACTATAGTGTGTCACGACACACCTGTTGAATGTCGCTGACTTAGCATACTGTTTTCGAAGTTCAGCCTTGTTGTAGGATATATCAGTAATTTGTTCCTTTTTATTCTGAATATTCCCAGTTCTTCCTAAACAAGAAGTTTAAGCCTTGAATTAAAGTGGTTATTATATATATCCTCCACTTCATGTCCAGATGTTTGGATTGTTAATATTGATAGTTTTTTGTCATGGGGGGTGTAACTTTAGTGTGATTCAAAACCTTAACATAATATACATTTACTTTATTTTTAACATACATTTTCAAAATGAATAATCTTACATGGGAAATCTGGTTTTCTCCTAGCTAACATTCTTTTTTTTTCTCTCATAGACTTTTACATGAAGAGTTTATTTAAACTCAGAAAAATTGTCCTTTTTAATATTAGTGTTCAGGTACAGAAGTGTTAAAGACCTAGTGGAAAATTTGAGAAGGATATGTCTTGAGAAAACTGATTTCACATTATATTTTAATATATTAAGAGAAGCATTTTTGGCAATTTGAGAAACACTTTATTTTCATCTACAAGTTATAGTTTCATGTGGTAATCTTGTATAATTAATATTGTATAAAGGGCAATTGGACAGTTAAACTAACATTAATAGTATCTTAACACTATTTTGATACTGGTTTAGATTTGATGTTCTTTAAAAGTCTAGTTAAATAAGCAGAATTTTGAGGTTCTTTCCTCTCAGATTTTCTTTTCTCCCTGTTCTGTCCTAATTTCCAAAATCCTCCTATTTTAAAGATTCATATTTTTTATTTAAAAAAATCACATTTTTGAATTAGCAACTTCCCAGTTTGTACTGTTAAATAGATGAGTATAGTCTTTAATCTGTCTACCGCTGTGTGAGTCTTTGAACATTCATTCTGTAGCATTAGTTATAAGGGTTTGGGGAGGGAGTTCCATGTGTGTGGGAGGGGGAGCTGATTTTTTTTTTTTTTAGCATGGCACTTTTTCAAACATTTTTCATGTGCTTAGGTACATCCAAGCAGAAGTCCAGTTCCCTGCAGGTAGCAGATCAGGACGTACTGCCACCTTTTCACCCATACCAGCCTTTGGAGTGCATAGTAGAGGAGACTGAAGGCAAGCTGAATGAACTGGGACAAAGAATTAGTGCTATTGAAAAAGCACAGCTTAAGTCATTGGAGTTAATTCAAGGTGAACCTCTGAACAAAGATAAGATAGAAGAACTTAAAAAGAACAGAGAAGAGCAAGTCCAGAAGAAGAAGAAAATACTGAAAGAGCTGCAGAAAGTGGAAAGGCAGTTGCAGATGAAAACACAGCAGCAATTTACCAAAGAATACTTGGAAACCAAAGGTCAGAAAGACACAATATCTCTACACCAGCAGTGCTCTCATAGAGGAGTCTTCCCAGAAGGGGAAGGAGATGGTAGTCTCCTAGAGGATCACTTTTCAGAGTTACCTCAGGTTAACACAATCTTATTTAAAGATAATGATGTTGATGATGAGCAACAGTCTCCACCATCTGCAGAACAAATTGATTTTGTCCCAGTCCAGCCTTTATCATCTCCGCAGTGTAACTTTTCCAGTGACTTAGGTTCTAATGGGACAAATTCTCTTGAACTTCAGAAAGTATCAGGTAACCATCAGATTATAGGACAGCCTCAGATTGCTATTACTGGACATGATCAGGGGCTGTTAGTTCAAGAACCAGATGGACTAATGGTTGCAACTCCAGCCCAGACGCTTACCGACACTCTTGATGACCTGATAGCAGGTGGGTTAAGAAATATATCTGTAATGATTTTCTTTAATCTGTGTGCTCAACTTCTTTACCTGACCCTCCAAAAACACAAACTTTGTACTTTTCCATTTTAGAACTATCTTTGTAACATTATTTCTTGAGGTGTTTTGGAAGTGAATTTAACTAAGCTCAACAGCACTAACACACCAAAGTGCGTTTGCCCCTCCTCTGTTTTGTTACTCACAAAGGCAAAGGAATAAAGTTGCCATGGTCCTTTATGTTAGACCTTTGGTATCAGAACCAACTTGTGTTGTGTCTTGGTTAGGAGATCTCAAAGTAGAATTTCTTTGTAGGCTTTAGAGATACATAATGTATAATTTAAGATTATACATTAAATTTTCCTACTAGTGATTTTCATGTTTGGAAATCAGAATTCTAAATTAAATTGCTTTATTTATAATTTTATTAGATCAATGTAAATATTTTTAATTAAAAGGGATGTTCAGAGAAAATTATAAGCATTCCATGTTGATATGGTGTTTGTGGTTATGATATTTAAAGTTATAAATTATTGTCAACTTGATGATTTAGAGATTGGAATTTTCATATTAACTGTCTTGATGAGAGCACACAGACAGACATACCCCCCCCACACACACACACACAGAAGGTCCTGGTGACATTAAAGTATATGTTTCTGGTTTTCTTTTCTTTCTTTCTTTTTTTTTTTTTTTTTGGTGGAATATTACAACTAGATATGAAACGAGGTGCACAAGTTTACTTTCCCTTTCATTGTCCTTGCAGCAGTGGGAAAACAGTGCAATTAATCATTTACCTTCCTAAAGATGGCTGGTGAATGTATCACCTCCATGAGAGCCCAGTTCAGAAATGCAGCCAGATGGCTGTTGACAGTGGATGAAGACCAAGAACTAAGATGTAGCTGGAGTGATATTCAAAGGCAGGCCAGTCCTCTGTCTCTTGATTGCAACATTTTTTTCTTACTGTTGTCTGTTTCTTCTTGTCATATTCTCCTCCCCTCCTCCCAACCCAAATATGCTATCCCAGTTTCCTTTCTTTTGTGAGCCTTTAGTCTTCCTAATCTTTACTGAATCTTTAAAAATGTGGAATTAAATTACGTAAATCAGGAATTTTATTGGGCATGTGTGTGGCTTCCAATGGTTATAGAATTATAATATAGCTTGTGGGCTCCTCTAATATGTAATAGGTATCACTGTGCAGGGGAGCAGTATCTTAATTTTTTGTAAAGAAAATAAAAATTCTGGGAAATGTTTTAAGGAGTTAGAGTCTTTAATTTGGGTGTTTATATATTGAGCCCACAGCCACTTAACTCAAAGTAACTTTTTGTCATTAGCTTTGAGAGTGAGTGAGAGTTGTTATAAATTATGAATAACCTCTTATAGTTCATTTATAGTTCTGATTTCTGATCTAGGTAAAAGCAGATATTGGAGTATGAACTATGATTGTGAATAATAATGAAACTGGTGATCTGGAAGTAATTTTTTTTAAGACATAGGGTTCTATAAATATCATTATAGTGCTCCTAATTAAATACTCAGTTATGAAATCCACATTACTGATCGATCTAGTTTTGTTATATCTCAGGATCTGTTTTTTGTGGTTTTTCTTTTTTAAAGTGTGTAAACAGCTCTAAAGGTAACTTGTAGATAAGAACTTTATGGTAGTGTTAATAGATGGTTGGATGGTTCTTTCAGGGGAGGTCAAATTTTATTTCACTGAAGTATTTGTTAAATTGATATGGTCTTTTACAAAGTTAACATGAAACTTCAAAAAGCTGATATAGAGAACATCTTTTAATTATATATAATATTAATATAAACTAATAACATTTAACTTCTGTTAGACTTCAGTATCTAGTGATAGTTGACCTACCATATTATACAGTATTCTTTTATTAATAAGCCTTAATTTGTAAATCAGCCAATAAATATAAAAATTCTGTTCATATAAAAAATTTCCATTAAGTCTAAATTATATCTAGATCTCACATCTTATATTTAATCAAGGAGAGAATACTATTATACACCTACCATTATACTTTAGAGAATATTCATTTGTAAGAGCAGTAAATTTACTCTTTAAATATAGGAGTACTTTTTTCTATATTCTGTTCTCAAAATTTGTCAAGATAATAAGTTGGTAATTACATAATTTATTAATGTCATGACTTGACTAGGTAACTGAGCCTTTTAGTATATAGTCTTATTTGTGTCATACTTGATTTAGTCCCAAACAAAATATATGTAAATTCTTGATTGGGAGCATAGTTCCTCAAGTCGTTTTCTTCTGAAAGTGTTGGGCTTTTAGAGTTGAGCGTAATGGTAAGTGACTCTCAGTTCACATATCTAGAACTGAGTCCTGGAAATTTAAAGCAACTTAAAGAAATTCGAAATAGCTTTGACCATTGAGCAGTTCTAGAAACATCTAGCAAAAATTTTGCTATTACTTTATAAAGAACATTGGCTAAAAATCAACTACTATCAATTATTCACACTTACTGAGCACTTACCATCCTCCAAACCCTGTGCCATATGCTTATATACATTGTCTCATGGGCTGTTTATAATAATCCTATGAAACAAGTACTTTTTCTGCCTGTTTTTCTGTTAAAAAACTGAGACTGATGGAAATTAAGTTGCTAATAAGTAACAAGAGTCAAAGTCAGTTCAGCCAGGTTTAAGAACCTTGGATGTAATATGCATGCATCTGATTCTACTTGAAACTCTGAATGTCTTAAAGATATTTCCTCAAACTTCTAAATTTTAATAAAAAATTTCTTATTTTTATATTAAAATTTGATGTGCATGTAAGGTTTAATATCGTTTTGTTGTTATGACTGTTGATGCCTTAATAGGCTCTCTTACAACAAATTCTAGTTCAAAAGTATTTTGCTTTAAATAATCCTGTGGCAGTCAATGTGATTTAAAAATAAAAGAGTAATTAGGAAATCCTTATTTTAGAGGACATCTACAACAAATACCCTTAAACAATTTTCTCTAATAGATATTAATATTTTATTTATTTATATCATTTTATGTATTTAGATAAAAGTAGTAGTTATTATATAAGACAGATTATAATGAATTAATTTATTAGAACTTTTTACAACAACATAATTTATGTATACCTACTATCTGGGCTTTTATAAAATAAGGTTTATTATTATCTTCCATATTGCCTACAAAACCCTTAAATTTCATAAAGGATTAGCATATTGCATTTAGATTTTTTATCACCACTTTTTGGAAGGCTGCTTGAGTTTAATTTGAATTATATGCTGACTTTTGATAGGGATCTTAGTCATTTTCAGAGACAATTGGTTCAGATGTAGGAAACAATTTAGGACTTAATAAAAATGTCATAGTTCTGGTATAATTTTATCTTAATAAAACCTTTATTCCACATGTACCTTTAAATGTTTGCTACCTTTTAGTTTTATCTTTTTAACTTTTTGTATGCAATTAATTCTGTTAGAGTCATTTCTGTGGAATATTTCTGATTGTCATTATTACAAGGAGGAAAAAATATTTCTAGGAATGTTGTAGAAAAGGTACAATAATTGATATAATAACGCATTTCTGGTAATAGAGTTTTTAAATGCACAAAAGTATTTTTTAAAAGTCAACTCTGTAAAGAAGTGTTTTATATCATCATATTTTGGCATAACACTCTAGTCAGCTATTTAAAAATTTTTAAATATCCATTTTTCATATAACAAACATGAATAAATAAAATTAAAGAGAGAAAAGTAGTTCTTCAGTAAGGTATATGTTAATAATTATGAGAACATTGTAAAAATCTTATTATAAAGGTGCTGTAAATCAACCTTTAGTATCTTGTTTACTGAAGCTATTTTCCAAATATATCAGCTATTTTGAGGAGGTGTAACAAATAATCTGCTTTTAATTCATTAAATGACAAAAAATTTTAAAGTTTTTTTCCCATGTGCATGTTCTTATAGGTGAAACAAATATATGTAATAATCATTTCTATTTTTAAATTTCTATAGTTAAATTATGTATATTTATATGGTGACAAGCTACAGAAATTCATATTGCTAAAATAATTTTGTATGTATTGATGGTCGGGGAGGAAGACTGATGTAGCAACATATCTGAACATCTTAAAATTTGTTATTTTTAAAAAGTAGTATACTAAATTGAGTCATGCACTCTTGTGAATACCTTAGCAAGTAATTGGGTTCCAGTCCTATCGAAATTCTAGGGAAAAGGCATTCTCTAATATTTGGAATGCTTAAATTTCCCTTTAAGACCTATGTGTTTCTTACTGACTTTTAGTCTAGGTAATAGAAGTTTGTTTATTGCCATCACTGAAACTTTATTGTCTTTTTTTCTATATAATTAATGATTGTATGTTTTTTTCTGAGTTTTTTTCATTCTTGAGTGACTAGTAATGTTTTTATTTTCAATACAATGAATAATAGTAGTGAAAGTCCCATAAAATACCTGTTAATTACACTTATTAAGCATTTAGTATGTGCCAAACACTATGTTAAATGCTTTTTATAAATTATCTCACAGACAACTCACAACATCCCTCTGAGATAGGTCCTGTTTCCCTCTTTGAGGCAAACTTCATCTCTAATGAAATGTAAGAAATATGCAGAAATATAAAATATAATTTCAATTAACAAAGTTTTCAAACACCAGATATTGAGGTTCCAAATAAAAGTTCCAATATTCATTTTAAAAATAGTTTGATTTTTCAGACACTGATTTATTGTAGCAAATTTTCAAAGCAAATATTGCATTTCTTTAAAAATGCATGATGCTTTCTGCTACGTATGTGAGAAATATTCCAACTTGTTCTCTCCCCTCTCTTTTTTTTGCATTATTTTCAGGATATTTTTATCTAATTGCCTTTAACAAATTACAGTATAAAATTCTTTAATTTTATAATTGCAAACTATTTTCTTTCTATTAATAATGTAAAAGACTACCATTTGTTATATTGCACTCAATAACAGGCACTGTACTAAGTAGTTTGCCTACATTATTCTAAGTAGTCTTTCCAACAGCCTTACAAGGGCAGGTACTATTGTTATTATGCCAGTTTTACACATAAGGAAAATTGATACTCCAAGAGGCTTAATTTCTTGTCCAAGAGTAGAAAGTCACTAGTGGGATTTGAACATAGGTCCATCTTAACTCCAAAGCTTTGTACTTAACTACTACATTATGTTGCTGATACAGGATATTATGTTTTCTGCATTTTTTGTATATGAATGACTATTCTGTTTAGTAGAATTCAGGAATATGAATATTGTTTTTCAGCTGTGAGTAGCAGAGTGCCCACTGGTTCAAACACTTCCTCTCAGACCACAGAATGTCTTACATCTGAACCCTGTTCACAGTCTCCAAGCAATGTGGCTTCCCAGTCATTGCCCCCTGTGTATCCCTCAGTTGACATTGATGCACACGTGAGTGTTTTGGTTTATTTAAACTTATTTTACACATTTTTATTTTGTTTGGAAAATTATTATTGTTTATTCATTGCAGAAATATTATTTGCTCCTCAATTGATAACCCCATTGTTTAAAAAAAAGTTTCACTTATTTTTTTCCCCTTCTAGACTGAGAGCAATCATGATACGGCATTAACACTAGCTTGTGCTGGTGGTCACGAAGAACTTGTATCTGTACTCATTGCACGAGATGCTAAAATCGAGCACAGAGACAAAAAAGGTAAAGAATATCAGTCAAAAATAAAGTCCAACTGTAGTCACTCTCAATAAGTGGTTCCTTGCCTATCTCAGTAAAAAGATGGGTAAGCATATTTCAATTATGAATTCCAGATTTGTCCATCTACAGAGCCAAATTATTCTCCAAAACTTAGACTGTAGATCATCAGTGAAGTATAGCAAGTGTGTGGTTGCCTTTCTCCTTAATCCAAAAGTTGAGCATGCAAAGGTAACAAAGTTCATTACAAGTATAAACTTTAATAGTTTTCTTTGACTTAGCATTTCCCTTCTATCAGATGTTTATGCATTTTTGTAACTAACAAATTAGGGTTTAGAGCAGTTTTATGTTAAGTGGTTATAAGCATCTGCCCTAAAGACTTTTTTCTACTAAAACAATAAAGAAATGAAAACAATAGCTTAATAAGTAAAAACCAAACCACACATTTGTTTGAGATTTTTATTTTCTGGTTTAGGTTTTACACCACTGATCTTGGCAGCAACAGCAGGTCATGTTGGAGTTGTTGAAATCCTCTTGGATAAAGGTGGAGATATAGAAGCACAATCTGAACGAACTAAAGATACTCCACTTTCATTGGCATGTTCTGGTGGACGTCAGGAGGTGTGTTCATGTTAATTTTCATTCTCTAAATATTTTGCTCATATTTTAAATATGCATATGATAAATGAACCACAGTTCTAACATGTAGGAAATGCAAATTCATTACTCAACAACTGACAAATAGACAGAGTAATATCTTTAATTTCAGTACAGTTGGGATTTCAAAGCTCTGTATTCCTTGATGTGAAACTGAATCCATTTCTTTATTGCTGATATTTGATTACACAAAGCCTAATTAATTGTAATTGAACCTTTGGTGTAAACTGGACTTCTCTGTTCATATTTTACTTTGTAGGTGGTAGACTTGCTGCTGGCTCGAGGTGCAAATAAAGAACATAGGAATGTGTCTGATTATACACCACTGAGTCTAGCTGCATCTGGAGGATATGTTAATATCATTAAGATTCTGCTTAATGCTGGGGCAGAAATTAATTCCAGGTATCAGTTGTTTGTTTTCTTACTTATGATCACTAACTTCCTACTTGGAATAAATACCTTTCTCTAAATATTTGGACAGATGTCATTTTTAATTAAGATAGTACAAATTGCAAGGACCAACAATTATTCCTGTAATATGCTTATAAATAATCACAGATTATTTCAGCTAAAGTGGCTGTTTTTAAAGAGATCTTCTTCAGAAAGTACTTTGTTATCTGTAGTTGGAAATTTATAACCTCTAAATAGGAATTATGTTTTAAATTGTGAGACTTTCCTATTTCTAATTATTAATCTAAACAAATCACTTGTTGGTTTCTTTTTACTGAAACATTTTCATCTTTTATGTTCTCTATACTTTTTAAAAAACAACAGGTAACATTTTAATTTTCTAATAAGCACATTTCCTCTCTTAGGACTGGGAGTAAACTAGGTATTTCTCCCCTGATGTTGGCTGCAATGAATGGACATGTTCCTGCAGTGAAATTGCTGCTCGATATGGGTTCAGACATTAATGCCCAAATAGAGACCAATCGGAACACAGCTCTTACCTTGGCCTGTTTCCAAGGCCGAGCAGAAGTAGTAAGTTTGCTTCTAGACCGAAAAGCCAATGTTGAACATAGAGCAAAGGTAAGCATTTTATAATTCGTTGCCTACTTCAGATATATTTCTGGTAGAAAGAGAATGGCATTTCAATGACAAATTCAATGTGCTATTTTAAATTGTCACAAGTTAAACCTGTTACCCCAAAGCAGGATTGGGGAATTGTGCTATAGAGTGGTCATTGACACACTATCACCATTCATGACTTTTATTAAGTACAGTGAAGAAAATAGAATCACTTCTGGCCAAGATGGAGGCATAAGTAAATACAATTTGCCTCCTCAAACAACCAAAAGAAGGAAAACAACAAATTTAAAAACAAAAAAATAACCAGAACTGCCAGAAAATCAAACTGTGTGGAAGTCCAACAACCAAGTAGTTAAAGGAAAAACATTCATTCATACTGGTAGGAGGGGCGGAGACAGGCAGCTGGGACAGAGAGGAACACACAGCAAAGTGGTGGCTGGTGCACCAGGCCATCCCACATTTCCATGTGGATAAACCGGGAGGAACAACTGGGGAGTGAGACATACCACACAACCCAGGGTTCTAGGGCGGGAAAATAAAGCCTTAAAACCTCTGGATGTAAAAATCCATAGGGGTTGCAGTGTCAGGAGAAACTCCCAGCCTCCAAGGAGAGTTCATTGCCCACAGAGTTCTAGAATGTACACAAACCCACCCACCCAGGAATCAGCACCAGAAGGGCCCGATTTACTTGTGGGTAGCAGGGGAACTGACGAAAAACTGGCGGAGAGCCCAGCAAGTGGCATTGTTCCCTCTGACCCATCTCCCACATACAGCCCCATAGCGCTGAGACAAAGGAATATGGCCCAAATGAAAGAACAGATCAGAACTCCAGGAAAACAACTAAGTGATGAAGAGATAGCCAGCATATCAGATGCAGAGTTCAAAACACCGGTAATCAGCATGCTCACAGAAAAGGTTGAGTATGGTTGCAAAATAGAGGAAAAAGTGAAGGCTATAAAAAGTGAAATAAAGGGAAATGCACGGGGAACCAACAGGGAAGGGAAGGAAACTGGGACTCAAATCAACAATTTGGAGCAAAAGGAAGAAATAAACGTTTAACTGGAACAGAATGAAGAAACAAGAATTCAGAAATATGTGGAGAGGCTTAGGAACCCTTGGGACAACTTGAAACGTTCCAACATCCGAATCATGGGGGTACCAGAAGGAGAAGAGGAAGAGCAACAAGTGGAAAACTTATTTGAAAAAATAATGGAAGGAGAACTTCCCTATCTGGCAAAGGAAATAGACTTCCAGGAAGTCCAGGAAGCTCAGAGAGTCCCCAAGAAGTTGGACCCAAGGAAGCACACACCAAGGCACATCATAATTACATACCTGAGATTAAAGATAAGGAAAGAATCTTAAAAGCAACAAGAGTAAAGGAGATAGTTACCTACAAAGGAGTTCCCATAAGGCTATTAGCTCATTTCTCAAAAGAAACTTTGCAGGCAAGAAGGGGCTGGAAAGAAGGATTCAAAGTCATGAAAGACAAGGACCTACATCCCAGACTGCTCTATCCAGCAAAGCTTTCATTTAGAATGGAAGGGCAGATAAAGTGCTTCCCAGTAAGGTCAAGTTAGAGTTCTTCATCACCAAACCTTTATTATATGAAATGTTAAACAGACTTATCTAAAAAAAAGAAGGTGATCAAAACTATGAACAATAAATGACAAACTCACAACTATCAACAACTGAACCTAAGAACAAAAACAAAGTAAACAACTAGAACAGGAACAGAATCACAGAAATGGAGATCACTTGGAGGGTTATCAGCAGGGAGGGAGAGGAGGGAGAATTGGGAGAACAGTACAGGTACAGGGAATAAGAAGCATAAATGGTAGGTACAAAATAAACGGGGGGAGGTTAAGAATCGTATAGGAAATGGAAAAGCCAAAGAACTTACATGTATCACCCATGGACATGAACTAAGGGTGGGCAGTGCTGGTGGATGAGAGGTACAGGGTGGTGGTGGGGAATAAAGGGGAAAGGAAAAAGTGGGACAACAGTAATAGCATAATCAATAAAATGTGTTTTTAAAAAATAAAAACTGAATATCATCATCATGACCCTTACAAAAAAGAAAGAAAATAGAATCAGTTCTTTTTCCAACTTCAGGCTGGACTGGCTCTCTTAATCCTCCAGTTTGCAACTTTTTTTTTTTTTTTAAATTTTATTTATTTGTTTTTAGAGAGGGGAAAGGAGGGAGAAAGAGAGGGGAACATCAATGTGTGGTTGCCTCTTGCATACCCCCTACTGGCGACCTGGCCTGCAATCCAGGCATGTGCCCTAGACCAGGAGTAGAACTGGTCACCCCCTGGTTTGCAGGCCAGCACTCAATCCACTAAGCCACACCAGCCAGGCTGCAACTTTTGAATGTAGCAAGATTAACTTATAGTAAGATATTTTGGAGTAGTAAGATCATTTTGTAGAGTCCCTTAATGTAGATTTTTAAAGAACTCCTTTAATGAGGCATGTGCTTACCATTGGTAAAAAACCTAATCAAAAAATTACTTCATACATTATAAATTTAAGACAGCTAAAGTCTAGTCTGACCATGACAGATTCTGATAATCCCTTGACTATTTAGCATTCAGAAGGTAAGAGTATGGGAGTGTTTTTATTCTTATTTATTTATTTATTTATTTATTTATTTATTTATTGCTTAGGACTGTTAGGTACTTAGATCCCTAGAAAAACATAGCTTATGTAGAATTCTTAATAATTGATGATGGCCGATCTGATAGTCATTTCTAATTAAAAGGGTTTAAATGAAAATTTCATATTTTCTCCCTGAACTTCATTAGTTATATTTCTTAAAATTTAATAAGAAAGTCGTTTTTCCTCAGACTTTTCATTGCACAAAGAAATGAGCTTTTCCTACTATCCAGTTTATCTTTTCATACTACAGATGTTCAGTGTGATCCATTTGATTTTAGAAGTCCTAGAGAAATCATATTTTAGAAGTGATACCAGTAGAAAATGTCTTTTGTCAAAAATGTTGGAGACTAATGAACAAAAGACAGTAAAATTTATGAAATGATATTTTAGTCTGTTTTACCTAAATTTGAATAGGATTGAAAGAATTTACCCTGAGTTATTTAGCAGACTGCATTCTCGGTAAAGTTACTTTCTAAAAAAGTTTTCCCATTGAACATTGTTCCTTATTTAAGTTTCTTTTTATTCACTTTTATTATCTTTATTGTGTAGCAAACTTACGGTCTCATTTGTAAATTTATAAAAATATAGAAGTTACAATTTTTTTTAATTTAGCATGTGTTAGTATGGGTTAATTCATTCTGGTTTGTCTAACTAAATCTAACAATTCTCACTTGCTTTTTAGTGAAATTTAAGACTGTGAGTATTGCTTAGCCCTTTTATGAGAGAAAATCATAAATGGAAAACACAAGTCAATTGTTTTAGTCTTTTAAAGAATTATATTAATTTACTTGAATAATTTTTGGTTTAAACAGACTGGTCTTACCCCTCTGATGGAAGCTGCTTCTGGAGGATATGCAGAGGTCGGAAGAGTTCTGCTTGATAAAGGAGCAGATGTCAATGCACCCCCTGTGCCTTCTTCAAGAGACACTGCTTTAACAATAGCAGCAGACAAAGGTCACTACAAATTTTGTGAGCTCCTGATTAGTAGGTGGGTAAATTTTATATTTATGTTTAGATCTTTCTACTATCCCTTTCACAGAACCTTTAAAGTTAATAAAATTGTTCTACTTTACTGACATTTTAAAGAGCAGATTATTTACATAATATTTTGTAAAAGATAAAGACAAAGAAAAATAGAAGTCTGCCTCTTCTCATAGGAAACAAACTATATTAAGATTTTTGGTTTTATAGGGGAGCCCATATTGATGTTCATAACAAGAAGGGAAACACACCCCTTTGGTTGGCATCCAATGGTGGTCATTTTGATGTGGTGCAATTGCTAGTGCAAGCAGGTGCTGATGTGGATGCAGCAGATAACCGGAAAATCACACCTCTTATGTCGGCATTTCGCAAGGTAATTTGATGTGGGTGAGGGAGGATAAAATTTAATAATTTTAAATCAATTCTAAGTTAATACCATATGGGAAAGATCAATTTGACTTCAGATAATTGACTATATTTATATACCAATCACTACATTTGTGGCCACAATCACTGAATTTGTGGCCAAGTCTAACAGCTGTATGGTAGTTCACTACAGGCAACTTTATTAGTTCTGTCTAGACTAGTTTTGTTATGCTGTTGTATATAAAACATGAGATTTAAGGACAAATATTATTTGCAGATGGATGTCTTCTCTACCAGACGAGGAACAAAAATAGGTGGACTCTTTCATAAAAATTTATTATACCTCATATACACACACACACACACACACACATATATATATATATATGAAGGTTCACTCATCTGTTGTATTTTCAAAAGCCTCCTCATTGCATTTATGATCAACTATAAACCACTTAACATGGCTTACAAAGCCTTGCAAGATACGCTCATGCCAAACTCCCCTGACCATTCATTTATGCTACTGTTCCCCTTTACTCTACTTGAACCACTGACCTAGAATGCACTAAATTTTAAACTGCCTCGGGGCTTTTTTTTACTGGTTTTCTTTTCCTGAGATGTTCTTTCTCTTGCTTATCACCTTGCTCACTTCTACTCACCTTTTAGCTCCCATTTTAAATGTCACTTTTCAGTGAGTCCTTCTCTGACACCCATGTAAAAAAGGTCTTTTGTCTTTTATAATACACTATTATTTTCCTTATCCCAATTTGTAATTATACGTTCAAACACGTGTTTACTTTTTTAATGCATATCTCCTCAACTAGGCTGGAAGATCCATGAAGACCAAGATCCATGACTTTTTCACCAATGTTTATACCCAGTTGGTTAGCACAGTGCCTAACTCATAATAGCTGGTAACTAAATAGCTACTGAATGAGAGCAGTGTAAGTTATGTGTCTTAGGAAAAAATCTTAAATATTTTCTAGACTTAATTCTTGTTTTCATTTTTTCTTTCCTTTTAATTGAGTTGTAATTTATATACAGTAAAATGCACAAATATAAGATTTATGGTTTATTGAGTTTTGATAAATATACATGCCCATGTAACCCACACCCCATAAAGATATAAAATACTTCCATAATTCTAGAAAGTTTCATCAAGCTTTTTCTCAGTTAATTCCCTGCCTGGGAGGCAATGACATTTCTGTTTTTGTTTTTTTACTATTCTAGAGGATATTTTAGAACCTTAATAGGAAGAGAAACTGTACAAGCTTGGTTATGTTTTAATAGATGTACTAGGAATTGATTACAGATTATTCAGCCTCTGATAATGACATTTAGAAAGTGTTTGTACAGAGTTTCAAGTCAAGACTCAGATAAATGTGACAATCTACCTTGTTTAGTAAAGTGAGAGCCAAAATAATGCTTTAGGATCTAGAATATCCTCATTTTTTTAGGACTATTTTATAAAACCTTTTCGGCTTGCAGTGGGAAATGGGCATATTAAATTCAGGAGAAATGTTTTTTGGTTCATACCATATATTCCTGAGCATGTTGTACTTTTTCTGTTTATAAACTCAAAACTGTTCTTATTTCTATAATTTCAATTTGTAATTTAGTGAACTATCTGGAAGTATTACTATACCTTTTACTCTTTAAGTTTTTAAGCATGTGGGCAAAATTTCAAAGGATTCTTTTGTGTATTTTTTGTTGTACTCTTTATAGGGTCATGTAAAAGTTGTTCAGTATTTGGTGAAGGAAGTCAATCAGTTCCCTTCTGATATAGAGTGCATGAGATACATAGCAACGATTACAGATAAGGTAGGTTTAATATGCTATTATGCACATTTTTGGGTTTTGTGGAGTTTATATTTCAAATGTACAGTTACTAACCTATTCCTCTGTGAGACTGATCACCTGATCTTTCTATGCTTTATTTTCTCCATTTGTAAATAGAGAATGGATATAATACTTTTGATAAATTATTCCCTTTTCTGAACCGTAATTACAGTGACAGCTAAAGTTTATTATTAGCCTTGATTTAGAAAGTTTTCTAAGAATGTATAAAATGTTTACCAAATGGTTTCTTATTTTAATAAAAGATTGATTCATAATTAGACTCAAAGGATGGCTTGATTTGTTTTAGTGATTTTTCAATTATTTGAGCTTTAAGCCCTGGATTTTGGTATGCTAATCAACTCATTATATTTGGCCATTTTATGTTATGTGTTTCTATATTGACATAATTCCATTTTTCACTATAGGAATTATTGAAAAAATGTCACCAGTGTGTTGAGACGATTGTGAAGGCTAAAGACCAGCAGGCTGCAGAAGCAAACAAGAATGCAAGTATTCTTTTAAAGGAACTTGATCTGGAAAAGGTGAGTGAGCAAAGTAATTTTCCTTATTAGAAATTGTTGAGCCCTGGCTGGTATAGCTCAGTGGATTGAGTGCTGGCCTGTGAAGGGTTGCTGGTTTGACTCCAAGTCTAGGGCACTTGCCTGGTTGCAGTCTGGGTCCCCAGTGGAGGGTGCTCAAGAGACAGCCACACACTAATGATGTCTCTCTCCCTCTCTTTCTCCTTCCCTTCTCCTCTCTCAACATAAATAAATAAAATCTTTTTAAAAAATTATTGAAAATCTAGGATAAATTTGCCACTTATATGACCAATAATCTTAACAAAATATCTTACAAAGGAAATGATTAATAATAAATTGTCAAACCACAATAATTTTTTGATTTGAACTTATTCATAAAAAATGTTTGAACCATAACAGTAAGGGACTAGTTTTCAAGCAAATCACAATTTACCAAATGACATTACTGCCTAAGTGGTTTTAACATTAGTCTGAGAAGAAATTTAGTAAAACATTGGAAATTATTTATTATAAGATCTGGGCTATAAGTGGTTTATTAGATCTGCAATTAAAGACTAAGTGTCAAGTATCGTGGGAGGTGTGGTAAAATGGAAAAAGTTAAGTAAACGAGAGCACTGTTCTGAGACTCTGCTTACCAGGAAAATGAGCGTGTTGTTACTGAATCCAGAATTTACAGTAAAAGAACAAACTCCGTGATTAGTCATTCTAGGAATGCAAGAGATGATATTTTATTGATTAAAGGAAGAAAAAAGATATGATCATTTTGAGAAATGATAAAATTTTGGCAGCAATTCTTAGTTTAAAAAAATGCAAAACAAAACTTAGAAGCTAAGAACAGAAGAAAAGATTGCTTACAAATCAGAGAAAAAGAGAACTTGCTCAGAATAAAAGATGATCACACAAATGGGCAGTTCACAGAAAAAGAAATACAGATGTTCAATAAAGAGGTGGAGAATGCCTAACATCATAAATAAAGAAATACACAATAAAAGAGTGATTTAAATTTTTTGACCAGACTGTCAAACTTTAAGTTTAAAGGTCTGGTAATAGCTATTGATGGCAAAGCTTATAGAGGAATTAGTAGTCTAGTATGATTTTTTTCAATGTATGGTATAAATTAGTGTAACTATTAACAGATGTTTTGACAAATGAATCGATTATAAAGGTGAATACCCTTACTCCAGCTATTCCACTTACAGAAATTTTACCTAAGATAGATAGACAGATGCTTAAAGATAGGAATGTGTATAAGGTTATTTATTGTTGCATTGCTTATAATAGGGGGTAAAGTGTAAACCTTCAAAGTCTTATTAATTAGAGAATTGAAAAAATTTTAGTACCTCCATGATAAACTTGATTACAGTTAAAATCAGAAGGGAAAAACTATCTTCATTTTTAAATAAAGTTTGAAGTTAGATGACAACTACGGTCCCATCCACATATATAATTTTTACTTTTGTATAACTGCCCAAGTGAGTAGTCAGCAGTCCTCTAAATAGCCAATTGAGTTTATGCCAACAGAGTAATAAAATGATTTTTAATTGAATATACAGTCTCTTCTTTCAGTCCTCAGCCCCTTTCTCATTAACATAGGGGATTGGCAGTTTTTAAAAAATAAATTGTCATATGGTAAATGTTTTAGGCTTTGCAGGCCGTATGGTCTGACTGTGGATAACTGAAACTGCAAAAAACCGAACTGGGTAAGGGAGGGCTGGTGTATACTTGATACAAGCCTCTTTGCAGGTGTACAATTTGCAGATTTCCCCCCCTTTTTATGGATTGTCTTTCTACTTTCTTAATGGTTCCTTTGAAGCACAAAAACTTATTTCTCATGTCTGGTTTATTTATTTTTTCTTTTGTTGTTTTTATAAATATGTAATTTAATTCTTTATTTTAAATTGTTGCTTTGTTGGTAATACGATACATCTGCTTTATTCGTAGTCAAGAGAGGAGAGTAGAAAGCAGGCTCTGGCAGCTAAAAGAGAGAAAAGAAAGGAAAAGAGAAAAAAGAAAAAAGAAGAGCAGAAAAGGAAGCAGGAAGAAGATGAAGAAAACAAACCCAAGGAGAATTCAGAACTACCAGAAGATGAAGATGAAGAGGAGAATGATGAAGATGGTGAGAATTAATGATAAAATTCTCCTATGTTTATCAGCTTTATTTTGAGTGGTTTTTTCTCTGATTAATTCTAGTTAAACATTCAGTTACTTTAATCTGAAATGGACAGTTGACTCTTACAGTAAATATTTCTAAATACATTACATTGTAAAGTGATACAAAGAAACAGAAAGGGGAAGACAAACATAATTGGAGGAAGTTCAGTTGTATCATAATTTAAGTCACCCTGTAAAACATTGTGTATATCCTAAAAGCAAAAGAGTGAGAGACGTTTGCCAGGTTCTCTACGTGGTCCTCCCCCATTGGAAAATGGTTGAGGTCCAGTTCCTCAATAAAAGTTTAGCTAAGGTTAAGGCTCGAGGCTCTGCAACGCTGGGGTTTATTAATCTCAAAGAGTTGTTTATTGTACAGTCTGACAGTGCTTATGGTAGGCAAATAAGCTTATTTTGGTTATAATTGTAAAATCCTATTTGAAAAATTTCCTAAATTCAAACTGTATTGTGATTTGTGGTTAGTTCATGAGACTAGTGGTTCAGGTCTTAAGAATGTTAATGGTATTAATGTTTTATACCAATTTAGACATCAAAATGTGATATAGTGTATTTGTTGTAATAACTGTAAAGATTTCTTTATTTACTAGTAAATAGTGGTGAGAGGAAAATAGGATGTAAGGTACTGAATTATTATGAAGTATTAGATGTATCTATAATAATTTGTTTAGAGATATGTAGCTTTCAGTGTGATTTTTATCCTTTTTGCTAATTTTAGTGGAGCAAGAAGTTCCCATTGAGCCTCCTAGTGCAACCACCACCACCACAATCGGAATCTCTGCAACGTCTGCGACGTTCACAAACGCGTTTGGGAAAAAAAGGGCCAATGTGGTGACAACCCCCAGCACCAATCGGAAAAATAAGAAGAACAAAACGAAAGAGACCCCTCCCACTGCACCTTTAATATTACCAGAACAAAATATATCCTTAGCACAGCAAAAGGCAGATAAAAATAAAATAAATGGAGAACCCAGAGGCGGTGGTACAGGTGGGAATAGTGATTCAGATAACTTGGACAGCGCAGATTGCAACAGTGAGAGTAGCAGTGGTGGTAAAAGCCAAGAGTTAAACTTCACTATGGATGTCAATTCCTCTGGTGATCGGAGATACCCCCCGCTGCTACTAAATTCCCAAGAAGAAAAAACGAGTACTGCCACTTCTAAAACTCAAACACGGTAAAACTTTCTGATTTGTTAACTCAACATCCACCTGTCCTTTTTTGTACCTGGCACAATCATTTGAAGTTTATTCTTCAAGCACAAGTTGTGTAAAACAGTTTAAGTCCACCTCGTGATCTGTCTTCAGTATTCAGAAATGAAATTTATCAATCTCCTAGTCATGTGTTATTTATGAAATGAAATTATTAAAAATTTTTATGATTCCATTTTGAAGTTGAAAATATTAGCGTACCTTGACTTTCACTGTTATTTTTATTAATTATAGTATAACTTTTGGCTTCTGAAATCATTTCTTTTTAAGATTTTTATTTATTTTTAGAGGGGAAGGGAGAAAGAAAGAGAGAGAGAAACATCAATGTGCGGTTGCCTCTCATGCACCCCCGACTGGGGACCTGGCCCGCAACCCAGACATGTGCTCTAGACTGGGAATTGAACCAGTGACCCCCTGGTTCACAGGTGGGTGCTCAATCCACTGAGCCACACCAGCCAGGGCTTAAATCATTTTTATACTAAAATAGATGTTGGACTCATTGCCCTATTTCTTTTTTTCTGAATTATTGATAATTTGAATTGCCAAATTTTAATTCAAATATTTCAGCATAACTTTGTCCATAAAGTAACAATCTCTTGTGTTTCTGACTTAAAATATATATTTTAGTAGACTTGATACTTCTCTCTTCTCAGACTTGAAGGCGAAGTGAATCCTAATTCCTTATCAGCAAGCTACAAGTCAGTGTCATTGCCGTTAAGCTCTCCGAACATAAAGCTGAATCTGACAAGCCCTAAAAGGGGACAAAAAAGAGAAGAAGGATGGAAAGAAGTTGTGCGAAGGTAATTAGAGTTAGTCTTATCTTTTCTAACTTTCCTAGACCGTACAGATTCTCCTCTGCAAGGTGGTTACCCAATTCATTAAAGAGTAATTTGAATGTAGTTATTATTTAAACTACAGTGTCATACTAAATCCAGGGTAGGCTAAAGCAAAATTAGAGGCAATGTATAAATTTTGCACGCCCATTTTATATGAAACAAGTGTTGGCTTTAGAGTAACAAAATATAGTTTATTAAAACATAAGATTTTTAAACTAAGATTTACAGAAGTTTACAAACCACAAATGGTCACAAACTTCTTCTTAAGAGGAAGCACCTGACAACAGAGTCACAATGTTATTTAGTGAGGGCTGTGATGTTTGTTTAATGGGTTCCATTTTGGTTCAGACAATCAAGGTTATCTATTTATAGTGTTTAAATTAAGTTAGACTGAGCTAGAGAGCATATTCTGAAGAACTAGTTAGCTGCTTTTAATGCAATTAGATCACCATAAAACAGGGGGACTGGAGCCTGCAAAATTAAAACCACCTTTCTCTTCAAAAAAATAGAAAGAAAAACACCCATACCCCTGCAGCTAACCCTGACAACTACCTTCATTCACACTGCCTTATACTGAAACCATGATGGGGGAAATGAATAAAAGCAGAGAGAGTCCACTGCTTTTAAATGGTGCACACTATCCAGATGATACTTCTAGCCTCTGCTCACACTTTACAACTGGGAATCAAAATGAGACATAGATTTGCCAATGTGGATTTAATCACCAAAGGAATGAGATATCTGGTCCTTTATTCTGTAATGTTTCCAAGACTTTGTTTCCATATATGCAAACAGGAAAGGAAGAAGTCTTGGCAGGATAGGAGACCATGATACACACTTGATGATCAGTTTGATTTAAGTATTATTCGTGGCATATAGCCTACTCCATGCTTTAGCTTTCAGAATATCTAAATATATTCTTTCCAACTTGTCTGCATTAAGATAATACATTTTGATTATGAAATGTACTTTAGGGGCTGCCATTGGGTATTCTTGAAGGTCTCTCCCTCAAAGGGGGAATCTTAGGGCCCACCAGTGACCACACGAAAATAATGGGTGCTGTTCTCATGTGGTTGTGGCAGCAAACACTATATTTCTTTGATAAGCCAACACAGTATCAGCTTCTAGTCTTCTCTCTGCTTCACTCACCTCACACACAAGTGGAGGTGAGTGAAACCTGTGAGTTGCATTTTATGTAGTTCAAATCCAAGACTTTATTCTTTATTGCTAAGTATAAGTCATGATATTGATAAGCTGGCCTCTGTTATTCAGTATGAAGTTTAACAGTATGGTCTGCATTTTAAAAGATTTTATTTATTTATTTTTAGACAGAGGGGAAGGGAGGGAGAAAGAGAGGGAGAGAAACATCAGTGTGTTGTTGCCTCTCACATCCCCTCTACTGGGGACCTGGCCTGCAACGCAGGCATGTGCTCTGACTGGGAATCGAACTGGTGACCCTTTGTTTTGCAGCCTGCACTCAATCCACTGAGCTACAACAGCCAGGGCTCAATATGGTATGCATTTTAATTTAGAAAGAGTCAATATGTATGGTTACTGCAGTTTAGTTGACATGTGAAATTTTGGTCAAATTCGAATGCTTAGATCATAAGTGATTAAAATATAATTTTTGTTTTTCCCTGGCTGGTGTGGCTCAGTGGATTGAGCGCAGGCTGCAAAACAAAGGGTCACCAGTTCAATTCCCAGTCATAACACGTGTCTGGGTTGTGGACCAGGTCCCCAGTTGGGAGTGTACGAGCGGCGACCGACTGATGTTTCTCTCCCTCTCTCCCTTCTTTCCCATCTTTCTAAAAAATAAATAAAATTCAAGAAATGAGCTTATTGAGATGTAACTGACATACCTAAACTGGATACATTGAAGTATACAATTTGTTAAGTTCCCACCCAAGAACCATGGCCACAATCAAGATCATAAGCAAACCTGTCACTATAAATGCTCTCTAATGCTCCTTTGTAGTCCCTTCCTTCTGCCTTCTTCCCAGTGCCCCTCACTCCCAACCTACCTGTCACTTTAAACTGTTCGCATTTTCTAGAATTTTACATACATAGAATCATATAGCATGTTACTCTTTATTCTGGCTTCTTTCACTCAGCATAATTCTTTGTAGATTAGGAATGATCTTTGATTTTAAGATCTCTCTCTCTGAAAATAAATAAAATATTTTTTTAAATTCTGAAAATAAAACATAATTTTTGTTTTAATGGCAGTGTAATTTTTACCTTTACTAAATTAAATATGATGAGGTCAGTTTTTAAGGTAAAAAACTCCTAACAATTTTCTCTTAAGATTTAAGTAATATTATTCTATAGATGTCCATGAACATATTTACTGAGACATCTTTTTTATAAATAAATTTACTATTCAGAGACATTTGATTTTGTAAGCTCATGTGTGGTCTTCATTTCTTAGGTCAAAGAAATTGTCTGTTCCAGCCTCAGTGGTTTCCAGGATAATGGGAAGAGGAGGGTGCAATATCACTGCAATACAAGATGTTACTGGTGCCCATATTGATGTGGATAAACAAAAAGATAAGAATGGCGAGAGAATGATCACAATAAGGTAATTGTAGAAAATGTATATTGGCTAATTCTGTGTGGAAATTAAGTTTCATTAGAAGCATATTTTCGTTAGGTATGGTAGAATCAAGAATTTTCTTTCATGGTAAAGATCACCTGGATTTTTATGTTTTTGATCTTGTTTTTGGTTTTTTTGTTTGTTTTCTCCCCAGGGGTGGTACAGAATCAACAAGATATGCAGTTCAACTTATCAATGCACTTATTCAAGATCCTGCTAAGGAACTGGAAGACTTGATTCCTAAAAATCATATCAGAACACCTACCAGCACCAAGTCCGTCCACACAAATTTCTCGTCTGGAGTAGGCACTACAGCAGCTTCCAGTAAAAATGCATTTCCCTTGGGTGCTCCAACTCTTGTAACTTCGCAAGCAACAACATTGTCTACGTTCCAGCCCACTAATAAACTTAATAAGAACGTTCCAACAAATGTACGTTCTTCTTTCCCAGTTTCCCTACCCTTAGCTTATCCCCACCCTCATTTTGCCCTACTGGCTGCTCAGACTATGCAACAGATTCGGCATCCTCGCTTACCTATGGCCCAGTTTGGAGGATCCTTTTCACCCTCTCCTAACACTTGGGGACCATTCCCAGTGAGACCTGTGAATCCTGGCAACACAAATAGCTCTCCAAAGCATAATACCACAGGCCGGCTACCTAACCAGAATGGAACTGTTTTACCCTCTGAGTCTGCTGGACTAGCTACTGCCAGTTGTCCTATCACTGTCTCTTCGGTCGTTGCTGCCAGTCAGCAACTGTGCATGACTAACACCCGGACTCCTTCATCAGTCAGAAAGCAGTTGTTCGCCTGTGTGCCTAAGACAAGTCCTCCAGCAACAGTGATTTCTTCTGTGACAAGCACTTGTAGTTCCCTGTCTTCAGTTTCCTCTGCCCCTGTCGCTAGTGGGCAAGTTCCCACCACATTTCTACCCGCAAGTACTCCTCAGGCACAGCTTTCTTCACAAAAGATGGAGTCTTTCTCTGCCATGCCACCCCCCAAAGAGAAAGTGTCCACACAGGACCAACCCATGGCAAACCTGTGTACCCCATCTTCAACTGCAAATAGCTGCAATAGCTCTGCCAGTAACACCCCAGGAGCTCCAGAAACTCACGCATCCAGTAGTCCCACTCCTCCCTCCAACAACCCACAGGAGGAAGCCCAGCCATCCAGTGTGTCTGATTTAAGTTCCATGTCAACGCCTTTTGCGTCTAATTCAGAACCTGCTCCATTGACTTTGGCATCACCGAGATTGGTTGCTGCTGATAATCAGGATACCAATAATTTACCTCAGTTAGCTGTACCAGCACCTCGAGTTTCTCATCGAATGCAGCCCAGAAGTTCTTTTTACTCAGTGGTACCAAATGCAACTATACACCAGGATCCCCAGTCTATTTTTGTTACAAATCCAGTTCCTTTAACACCACCTCAAGGCCCACCAGCTGCAGTGCAGCTTTCTTCTGCCATGAACATTATGAATGGTTCCCAGATGCACATTAACCCAGCAAATAAATCGTTGCCACCGACATTTGGCCCAGCCACACTGTTCAATCACTTCAGTAGTCTTTTTGATAGCAGTCAGGTGCCAGCCAACCAGGGTTGGGGAGATGGTCCACTGTCCTCACGAGTTGCTGCAGATGCCTCTTTCACAGTTCAGTCAGCGTTCCTGAATAACTCTGTCCTCGGACACTTGGAAAACGTGCACCCTGACAACTCTAAGGCACCTGGCTTCAGACCACCTTCCCAGAGAGTTTCTACTAGTCCAGTTGGTAAGTTATTACAGCTATCACTGCAGCTCAGTTTGGGGCTCTAACAGCATAATCTAATATTCTAAGATAATAATAAAATGTTTATTTTGTGCATAATATTGCATAATCTTAAATGAGAGTGTTTCATAGAGTAAAGACCCTTTAATGATTGCTGATTGACTAGGCAAGACAGTAGCTGTAAGTAAGTCACAAACATGTAATGAGCTGCTTTATGTTCTCTATGTGATCTCTGTCCCGGTAGCAATGACCTTGTGTCGGTCCATTTTCTTACACTTGGTATAAGGTAAAATTAATAAAACAAGACTTACAGGTCTTGGGCCAGATGCTTCAAGGACTCCAAATTTACAGACTTTAAAATCACAGTGATTGCTTACTTTTCTCAGATTTAAAAAGTTTGAGTTACAAGGGTGTTTGGGTGCCAGTGCATAATCTTCATTCTTTGTTTTCACTCTTGGGTGCTCTGACCGAATATTAAATGATGTCATTTAATAGTACTCTCATTATTTACATTAGATGGAGCTGGTTGAAGACATCCAGTCTTCTTTGAGCTCTTTGTTTGAAAAAGATCAGCTTAGATTCAGCTATTTATTCTCAAAATCAGAAATTAACTGCTGAGTCATTATAAGAAATATATAGAAAGATATGAGGTCATTGTTGGCTTGGAGATATTTGGAAAACCAGAATCTATTCTCTAGAAGAGCCCGATTTCACTCAAATCTGTACTATTCTGAAAAACAAATTAGAAACTGGCAAATCTGGAATAGGGGTAAAAATTGTTGCCACTTAACATTTTTCTTAGAATTGGAAAATTGTCCCATATACCATCCTTCCTTTTTTGCTAATTATAAATTGACCTGTGTTGTTTAAAATGTATGAGTTCCCAGTCTAGGGCACTTGTGTGAGTTGCAGGCCAGGTTCCCAGTAGGGGGCACATGAGAGGCAACCACACATTGCTGTTTCTCTCCTTCTCTTTCTCCCTCCCTTCCCTGCTCTAAAAATAAATAAATAAAATATTTTAAAAAATAAAAATAATAAAATTTATGAGTTTATGATTATAGTAGAGCCTTAGCTTTCATTTCTGATATGCTTCCATTTACTTGTCTTTTCAGGAAAACATAACTCTTGTATCATCTTTCGAATAGAAATATAAGCTTACATGAGACTATCTGTGGTCCAAAATATTCTCTAAGATATTTTTTCTTTTTTATAAATAGGTCTCTTTTAACTTTTCAATTTGGGGAAACTAACAGAGGTTTTCAAAGGCCCCAGAATAAAAGAAGAGTGCATTGCCAGTGCTCACGCTGTGATAGAAGGCATTAATTCTTGACTCGACTGGCACTAAGATGCGAATTCAGAGTACCTTAGCCAGAGTTGGACCTCGGAGCTCTCACTTCCAGTGTTCGAGCCCTTTGCGGTTCACATACTACATCCCAGAAAATGTACAGATTATGTATGTCTGGGAAAAAGAAAAAAGTCAAGGAAATCATCTATCTGGTTTTGGGACTGTAATTATTCATGTCCGTAACATCAAAATAATGTATTGCTGATTCAAAATAATACTAAAAAAACAAGCATTAATTCTTGACCTTTCTTCTGGGGTCCAGGATTGGTTAAGCTTGGCCTCCTTTCTTAGCTGCCTGTATGGTTTCTTTTGTTGGTGCTCTTCTCTCGTGGATAGTATTTACTGTCCCCCCGCCCCAGTTTACAGAGAAGAAATAATAATACTTAAGAATATGAGAAAGGATATGAAAAATCAAAACCTTTAAACACTGCTGCTGGAGATGTAAAATGGTACAGCCACTTTGGAAAAAGGTTGACAATTCCTCAAAAATTTAAACAGTTACCATAGGTTCTAGTAATTCTACTCCTAGGTATACCTAAGAGAAAACATATGCCCACTTGAAAACGTAAATGTTAGTAACAGCATTGTTCATAGCAGCCAAAAAGTGGAAACAGCCTTCTGTTTCTTGACTGATGAATGGAAAAACAAAATATGGCCTATCTATATATAGTGAGATACTATTTTTTGTTATATATAACAGATAAAATTATAATGTATTAATATAGAATATGTTATTATAATTTCTACATAATAGAAAGGAGGTACTGCTTTGTGTTACAACAATGGATGAACTTTGAAAACAGTATGCCAAGTTAAAGAAGCCCATCAACAAAAGACCACATGTTGTATGATTCCAAATATATGAAATTTACAGGACAGGCAGGCAGATCTGTAGAGACGGAAGGTTTGTTAGTGCTTGCTTACAGGTAGGGATATGGAGTAAAGGACAGTGGAGACTGACAGGTAATGCACATAGAGTTTCTTTTAGGGTAGACAGAAATGTTCTAAAACTGATTGTGATGGTTGCACAACCCTGTGACTATACCAAAAGCCTTTGAATTACATACTGTAAACACATGAATAAGACCTGCTTGAAAGAAGTTTTGACGAGTTTTTGTTGATATTAACTACTTTTTCCTGAAAGGAGCACTTATAATAACCCTTTTCCAGACCCTGTTCTCTTTCCCAAGTATCTTCTCCAGAGAAAGCAATGGAATTTGAGAAGACTGCTAAATTTAAACTTACGCAAACTAGATAAAAAACTTTGTGTTATAGTTTGTGTCTGTTGATGTTTTTATTAGATGGCATAGTGAAGTTATCTTTAGTTTAATAGTATGCCTTTTAGTTTAACAGTATGCTTTTCCTCCAGATTAGGCAGGAAACATTAGTAGGTTTTGTTATTCATCTTCTATAGAAAATGTCTATGGTAATATAGATACACATCTGCACTTTGAGATTTTCCACAAAAGAGGAAAGCAGAAGTTATTGATGGATATCATTAGTCACAACGTGCTCTCATTTCATGTCCCTTCCAGTGAAAGCTTTGAAATTTATGTAGAACATACATACTCCCGGTGGCTGCCATTCATAAACATTGGGCTTTCTTTTTCTATATCTAGTGCTGTTTGGTGATACCCTTCTGGACTGCAAGAAAAAATGGGCTTGGGCTATACAGCACACAAATGGAGAAGAATACATAAATGGATTCTTTTTGCTCTGATCTACAAAATTAACTATATGTTTTTTCTTTAAAGAGAAATAAAATGAACCTTGGACTTTCCATTTTGAAGCCTTGGCTAATTTGGATATCTCGGACCTGTTTTATTTCAGGGTTACCATCCATTGACCCATCAGGCAGTTCCCAATCTTCCTCCTCTGCTCCTCTGACAAGTTTTTCCGGCATACCAGGAACACGTGTTTTCCTGCAGGCGCCAGCTCCCGTCGGGACTCCTAGTTTCAACAGACAACATTTTTCTCCCCATCCTTGGACAAGCGCCTCAAACTCATGTAGGGATCCTGGAGGAACTCTTTCCTAAGAGCCTTGAATAAGTTGTTGAACTATTTGTTTCAGGGAACACTATTTTAACTTTAGTATTCTAAATGGTATGCAGATAACTCAAGGTTTGTATTGCAGTCATGTCAAAAATGGCCAGTCATTTGTAGGGTAGAAAACTTGAGAAGGATCAAGCTCTTCTTCCAAGCCCAAAATGTTTATTTTACATTGGGACTTGGATGAAGAAAAGAGGTAATACACGTAGTTTTATGAAAGGACCATTCAGGGGAAGTATTGTGAAATAATTTCTTAAGTCTGAAAAGAAGTTGAATTTATGTATCTGGTCAATTTGGTATGATTCCTGATTTATTTATTTTTTACATTTTTGACAATTACATGATTGCCATTTATAAGTAAAAGTATTCTTCTGTTCTGACTTACTTATTTCAATATTTTGAAATAGATGAAGTTATAACAGTACTTAAGCAGGATCTGGTTTTTTTAAATGAGCATCATGAGGTAGTCAGTGAGGATTGGCCCTTTTGATAAGGAAAACTACCCGTGTTACCTGACAGTCCCATTAAGAAACAAAGCCACGAATTGAACCCTATAATGCTTTGCTAACATTTAACCTGTCTTCCTTATGAGGAAAGAAAAAAGGGCTGTAGAAAGAGGGGGAAAAAAAGAAAACAGCTAGTAAGTATAGACATAGAGGGTCATCAGCTGTTTTCCAGACAATATGCTAGGTGCTATGCAAACATTGCCATATTTAAGTTAATTTAAAATATGACAATATATATTTTCACAGGGTAATTTAGAACTAGAGTAAGAATAAATGTGGCCTTCTCTAGCCTTGTTCAATTCAGTGTGGAAATTCTTTTTAGACTATTTATACATCCTATAGGCAGAAGTCGTGTAGGGTAATGTTTCTAGAACTTACATATTTTCATTTGAATGATCTTACAAAATTAAAAAATTTTCTTTACAGAACCTATGTTGTGGAGTAGATCTTTCCAACAAGGTTTCTCATATTCTTATCATTAGTTTTTATATGTAATAAAACAATAGAGAAATATTTTGCCACCAGGTGACTCTCCTATTCCATCTGTTTCTTCGGGATCATCTTCACGTCTTTCAGCCACTTCTGCCCCACCAACACTGGGCCAGCCAAAAGGAGGCAATGCCAGTCAGGATCGAAAGATACCTCCCCCCATTGGAACAGAGAGACTAGCCCGGATTCGGCAAGGAGGGTCTGTCGCACAAGCCCCTGTGGGGACCAGTTTCGTCGCTCCTGTTGGACACAGTGGAATCTGGTCATTTGGTGTCAATGCCATGTCAGGTACTATTACCTTGCTTTGTGTTTAGAGGGATTTCTCCAGTAAGTTGTAGGATTTTGCCATTAAAACTTAGTTCCTTAAAAATAAAACAAAACAAAAAAACTTAGTTCCTACACTTAACAATCAGCAGTAGGGGTATTTATACTTTTGAAGAATTCAATCCAGTCTCAGCGTCTGGAATGTTATATAACATATGTAATATTTATAATAATAATATATGATATATATAATAATAAATATAGAGTTGATTAGAAGTAAAAGATTCAAAGCATATTTCCTTTCTCTCTTAAGTGTAAAACTGGGACAGTCATTTGAGTTCTTTCAGAAAGCACCTAATCTTTTGAAGGACAAGGTCGAGTGTTCGGGGTACTCAGAAGACTTTGCCCTGTTTTCTAGGAACTTGTTTCTGTGGCTTGTGGAGATTGTCATGAATGTGCTCTGAGTTCTTCAGAGGAATGATTTTGATAACATTTAGTATGAACAAAGATCAAGTGCTAATGTTTTGTTATTTTATCCAAATAAATATCAAACCCTGTTCTCAATTCTTCTTTCCAGAAGGCTTATCAGGTTGGTCACAGTCCGTGATAGGGAACCATCCAATACATCAACAATTATCAGACCCAAGCACATTCTCTCAGCATCAGCCAATGGAAAGAGATGATTCTGGAATGGTGGCCCCCTCTAACATTTTTCATCAGCCTATGGCAAGCAGTTTTGTGGATTTTTCTAAAGTGAGTTGACAAACATCATTGTAACTTGTTTAACACTTTGCCAGCCAATGTAGTCACATGTTAAGGAATAGTTTGTATTGAAATAATTCTCCCTTTTGGTGGAACTAATTTGTTTCCATGACTTTGCCAGGTCTTTTACCCAATTTCAAGAGTGGATTCTGTTGTGTCTCAAAGTATCCTAAAGATGCCCCCTTATTCCCAGAAAACCTGAGAGATTTGGGTTTTGCTGCCACAGCTTTAGGGCAGCCTCTGCCCCTCAAAAAGCTGGAGGCCATCTCCCTGTTGCCCTCTTGTCTGCTCTGAAAGCTTCCTGGTCGCCATGAAGTCAGATTATGGCTGCAAGCAATTGTATAGAGTTCCCCTTTTCTTCTTAGCACAGCTTCCTAGTGAAACTAAAGTACGGGAAATTGAGTTACTATATGTGTTCATCAAATATGGGAAATTTCCTGATGATATGATACTGGATTTAGTTGCTTTTTTTCTCTTCTTGTTGAAAAGCGTTGCTGATGCAGACAACCAATTTCGGTTTCTCAACACTATGTAATGCTGTACTTACAGGATCCTTTGGAGTTCTTTGAATGGAGGAAAACTAGAGAGATCTAAGTTGGTATTATAGAATCTTCATTTACAATTACTTGAGGTTAAATCTTTCTTTCTACTGTTTTAGGGTCTGCCAATTTCCATGTATGGAGGCGCCATAATACCCTCTCCTCATCAGCTTGCCGACGTTCCAGGAGGGCCTCTGTTTAACGGACTTCACAACCCAGACCCTGCTTGGAACCCCATGATAAAAGTTATTCAGAATTCAACTGAATGCACTGATGCCCAGCAGGTAAAACGAACTTAATGCTCTTTTATTTTTTAGATGTTTCATGTCATTCTTTGGGTAGTGCAAGTTCTGAATATCAAAAGTCATGACATCTAATCACCTTGTTCTGAATTAAGTTTTTCTATATCAAGATGATGCTACTAAACATTTTATTTCATATATATGTATTTTTCCTAGGCAGAAACAGTGAATTACCATTGCATTTATATATTCATTTTGTAAATGTCTAAAGATTCCTAATTAGAAATTCCAATTTTTCCTCCCCCTTTTCAGATTTGGCCTGGCACGTGGGCACCTCATATTGGAAACATGCATCTCAAATATGTCAACTAAGTTAGAAGGTCTTATTCTTTAGCCTTGTTTGAGAAACCTATGACCTTGGAAGAACCCTGGGGATTTTTTTTTAATGTGCCTAACTAAGAAATTTTCTCTGAGGCTTTAGCAATGGAAATTTGATTGCCCATTGTATAAGAACAAAGTGATTTCCTATCCAGCTGATTATGTTCTGTGATTAGTTTAGCCATTATGAACTTAGTGCTTTGGCTAAACATACTGAATGCTATTTGTATGCAGAAGAGAATTAGATGATTACCTTTTAGGGAGGTAAATACATGTACAGTTGTTTACATACTTAAAAGGAAAAAGTTGAGTAAATTTCTTGTCATATAGTGGCTCTACTTAATGTAGCCTGTATTAATGTGAAATATTTACCAGAATATTCAATAAAAAGATGAACAGTGTTTAGAAGTGGGGTGTGATCCTTTCAGTGGTCATGCAGGCACCATCCAGTCCACAGTCTTATTGAACCAAGTTGTTGATACTATATTTGTAACAAGTGTCTCACATTTTACACTTTAGAGTCCATTCTTAGACTGACTTGAAAAAGCACTTTTAAGATTTGCTATCTACTTCTGTGTTAAACATTCCTTATTCTCTTTCTCTTCTCTACCATTTTACAAGGGAGAAAATTTCAAGTCCTGCAGTGTGTCTTATTGGTCGTTAACAGACTGATAGGTTTAGCTCTTTATGGGTCATGAGTGTTATTAAGAACAATAGGGTTTCAGTTAGATGCTACTGAACAGACTTGGGAACACCCAAATCATCAACTTCAGGTTCCTTTTGTACTTTGAGTTTTTCATGTATAAATATTTTGGCTTTATGTGTTTCAAGATTTGTTTGGGTTGAGACATGGGAGTGGGTGGGGATGGTTCAAATAATTCTGTTGTGTTGTCGAATCAGCTGAGTAATGCTTATAAATAGGTGACTAATTCTGGGCTTAGTTCCATGGCCCCAAGCATGAAAGGCGAATATGTTTAACAAGCGAAATGCAGGAACACTGGAATGGATTGCTTTGGCCAAAACATAGGCTATGCCAAGAATCTGATGCAATAGAAAAGGAAAGGCTATCCCACTAAAAGGAACAGTCATCAACTTGCTCATGTTTTAGCATAGTTTAATTTTCTGGTTCCTATGTATTAACAATCTAAAAAAGAAAACAAAGTGTTTGAGGTTGATAGAAAAGTCAAAGCACACACATGTCAAGGCAAAGGAGGAGGTACAGACAAAGGATAATAAAACAAATTTTTTAAAAATCAACTAAAAAAAGAAGAAGAAGAATGCACAGAAAAATAGTTATTAGGGGCAGGCCCATACAAGCAGCACTTTTCTACTCGTACAGCAACAGGAGTTCTTAATCTCGGCCAAGCTCCTAGAGCCACCACCAGATGAGACGCACCACGTGTGTTCTGTGTTGGACATACCTGGTCCTTGTCCTCCATATCATCTTCCATGTAGGAACTTCTTTTAGTTCATCTCTTATTTTCTATTTTGAATGGATTTGGAATGTATCACTGGTGTTGAAGCTATTGCTTTTGTAGTGCTTGATAACTACATCCAGTGCTCTCAAGAGACCCACCCCCCTTACCCTGAGGGAGATAAAAGACCCCCTGGATCACCTACATGTCCTGCTGTTTCCATTTAGCACTAACAAAAAAAAGCACCTAATACTGTGAATGAAACTACTCTTGATGAAACATACACTAGTGAAAGATGATAAGTAAATTATTCAGTGGGACAAAAAGGTGAGTTTTGTTCTGTCTTATCTATCTACAATACATTTGAATATCTGGGAGAACCCTTTACCCTTCCTCTGCATTGTGAGGACAACAGAATGAAAAATTGTATCTCAGCTCAGGAACTAGAACCCATGAGAAGAGAAGGCAATTATGAGAAACCCCTTAGAAGGATTAGGAAGAAATGGGAGCTGTGCAGTTGCTAGTAGTCATTTAGACTAACCTCCTCTCTGCCCTCTTACCAGCATTGCCTTCTTTCTTCTCTATTTGGATCCCAGTAGCCTACTCCCCATCCCATTTTGCCTGCTATAATCTCTTCTTCCTCTGTCTTGCCTTTTCCTGGCATTACTTTACTGCTATTTTATCAACCTGAACCTTGGATTAAGCCTAGCTCAGGTAAGAACTTACTCTTTCCAAATATATAAGGGATTTGGTGGGGGAGGCAGCATGGGTACAGTGCAACAAGAGTCAGAAGCCTAAACTCTTTTCATTTCTGCCACTTGCAGCTATATGACCTTGAGCAAGTGATTTCGTATTTCTGGGCTTCACTTTCCTCATCTGAAAATGAAATTGAACGTTAGTATACTCCAGAGTCTCCTAGTTCTAACACAGATTCTCTTCTTTTTCTTGTGAATGAGAACATATGGTGTGAGAATACTGGAAGCCAACAGAGTGTTTACATTGCTGAGGTTTGAGAGCCCCTACCTTCGATTCTCACATGGAATAAAATCCTGCTCTTGTTAGGTCCAGTATTGATTTTGAGATTTTAGTGGAGGAAGAAGAAAGCCTTGCAACATCAATAGTGAGCCCTCAAGTCATTAAGAAACATCCTGCTGAGGCATAGCTCCAGCCCAAGAGTAACACTTTTTTCAAGGAATAAAACTATCATGAAGGACCCACTTATTATTAGTAGTGTTCAGTGTAAAAACATTTCACTATCAATAAAATTATTGATGTTTTAAGACCCTTTAAACCTGTTGTGGCTACAGTGTGCTGACTTGCCCTTTTATAGGCCAGTCTGCTTCCTTCACTCCCTGCCCTCAAAGGGGAAATCCCACCACCTCAGCTAACCAGAGCGAAGAAGAGAGTCGGACAGCCAATGGTGGCCTCTCCTGACCAGAGGTAAGACATCTCAGGACTTGGAACTACAGTTTCTATCTGTTCTTGCAGATTCTGGTCAAACCCAACTCCAGACCTCAAAATTAGTGCATGAGGCGACCATCCTCTGTTTGAGGTAGCTTGTAGAGGAGAAAGGTTGGTCATATAGTTTCAAGCCAAACAGAGAGCACTTAGTTTACATGGCTGTGTCTCACTGTTTAAGTGAGACCTTTGGACCACATTGTAATCTCAGGGAAGTGGCAAACAAGCCAGTACGAAAACAGCTTCTGAACACCTTGTTCTCTAACTAGCCCTAGATGTCTTCTTCTACCAGGAAGTGTAGCTGGTTGTGACATCTTCCAGTGAATGCTGCCCTGGGGTGAAGGACTCTGATAATGCTGCATTTTCTCTTTATTCTCAAAGATTTGTCACCATTTACCAACAGACTGGTTCCTTTACCCTCACACTCTCCTGTTAGGAAATGGGTGAGAGAAGGGTGGTTTTAAATAACCACAACTTAAGTGTATTAAGACCACCAACAAAAAGGGCAGGGGCCTGAGATTCAAGATCTAATTTGGAGAACAAGATCATGAATCTAATGGTCAGATTGCAAACCTATTTTGTGATTACTTTTCAACTCCTGTTTTATCTTGATGGTATTGGTGTGAGTCCAAAGTACAGTCATCCCTTGGTATATGAATGGGAGAATGGTTCAAGGACACCCTGCAGATACCAAAATTTGAGATGCTCAAATCCCTTCTATAAAATGGCATAGAATAATGCATACCGTTAGCCCCATGGATTCAAAACCTGGGGATACGGAGGGCTGACTATGCAAGGTCTGCCCAGAAAGTATCCAGCCAAGTAGTACAAAAAATAGAAACTTTTATTAAAGAAGGTACAAGAACATTGTACACAGGACAATGACACCTCAGTCCCCTTCAAAGTACCTTGACATCTCACACAGTTCTCCCAGTTGCCATCAGCTGCCCCGTTGTATTTTCCTCAATCTCACTGATGGTCTGAAATCTCTTCTTCAAAGGTGAATTTTGGTTTTGGGAAAAGCCAGAAGTCACAGAATGTCAAATCTGGGCTGTAGGTGGGCTGAGTCACCTGGGTGATTTGATGTTTCACCAAAAAACTGTGCATGAGATGTGATGCATGAGCAGGTGCGTTGTCCTGATGAAGCTGCCAGTTACCAGTTGCCCATAGCTGTGACCTTCTGAATCATCCGAATAGTTTCCCCAGACGAATGTTCAGGCTTAAAATGCAAAATTTGATGCAGATTCATTGCTCTCGTGTCTCAGTCATTTTGAATGAGAAAGCCACACAGTGTACACATGCTCACTCGAGGGCATCTGCTGCCCCACTGACTGGTACGGTGAAGTCATCTTTGTTCACGCATGCACATTCCAGTCCACCCTCCTTGGCTGCCAGGTTACATCAGTTTTGTGCAAACCATTCCCTTTAAATTAACAATGGCTGGACTTTTTCCTGACAGATTTCCTATATTGAAGAAAACAGCATGTAAGTGGGCCCACACAGTTCAAACCCATGTTGTTAAGGGTCAAACTGTAATTTGCCTGGTAGCAGAGACCTCATATTTTCTTGTGGGTTTAGGCAGATCTCTGGGGCTGGAGCATGCGGATAGGGTTTGTTTGTTTGTTTGCTTGTTTTTAGGGGGGCGGGTTGTTTCTTTTGTTTTGTTTTGAAGCTCCCACTCTCTAATGGGTAGTCAATGTTGATCATCTGATTTAAAATCTTGGTCCTTCATCTAGGTTGCATGGATGATGATCTGGCTTTCTCTTTCTAAAGCCAACTGCCTAGTCTTTAGTTCCCCAGCCCTTGTAGCACACAGCATCTCAAAAAAGTAAGCTTCTACCAGCAGACTTAATAGTAGAAGGACCTGCTGCTGTAACAGAAGGGAGGCCTCATTTCCACAGTGATCCTTCTTGGAAACCTTTGACATTTCTCTCCTAGTCTCCTACTCCGGCTGATCTTTCTCAGTCTCTTTTGGTGAATCCTTTTCCTTCACTACCCCTTAAACGTTGATGTGCCCAGGTCTTTTCTTTCACTGTGTCTTTTCACCAAATGATATCTTATCCCTTGCTCTTGGATTTCACTCCACTGAGATCTGCATCACTAGTCCAAAGTTCTCTGAACTTCAGACCAGTATGTCTAGCTCGTTACTGTGCTCCATCTGAGCATTCCACACAGGTCCTGTAACCCCAGTATAAGATAAGCCTCTCCCTTTGTTTCTCCTATTATATTAGGTGGTATTACTAGCTACCATGACTCTCAAGTCGGGAGATTGAGAGAATCATCTCCCTCTTCCTCACCCCACCCTAGTTTGTCACCGTATTCTTCATCCTCTGTGTATCTGGATTCCCCCCACTTCTCTCCATGCTCAACAGTCACTGCCCTTTTGGCTGCCCCATTTCACTAGGCCACAGTCCTCACTTTCACTCTCACTGTCCTACGTCCCATCCCCTTTCCCTCACCATACTACTTACTCACCCGCTTAAAAGTTGAGTTGTCATGGGTGGCTCCTCACAATCTGTTCCTAAGCCTTACCCTCCAGCAATGCTAGGACACTTTATTTAGGTATACATCACTTTGTTAAGAGGCTCAAAAACCTTTTCAGAACGTAAAATATACAGATCCTTTCTCCCTGGAGTGTGGTTCTAAGGACCTGCTGACCTCAGGGCTTGCATCACCCAGGATCTTATTAAAAACCCAGAATTTCTGGTCCCACCACAGCCTGTATCAGAATCCTCATTTTAACAAGCCCTCCAGGTTATTTGTATGCGCATTAAAGTTTGAGAAGCACTGACTTATGAAAGCCTTTATTACTACTACTACTACTACTATTACTATTAATATTATTATTAATGAATGAAGAAGTCCGAGCTAAGGGAAAATCTGATAAAAGCCGGAGCCCAAGTAATATCGATACATGCATGAAGTCAGGTGGTCTCTACTTCATTTGGAGGGTGGGGGGTGTAGGAATGCTGATTTTGAGGAAGCCAGAGGGACAGCTGGACGAAGTGATCTTCAATGTATATAGGTACTAGACTTCCTCTCCCACCACTTCTCCTGCCTCCTTTCATATCACTGAATGCATCAAAAATCAAAGGCGGGACTCTGACCTTCATTTCCAGAGAATGGAAGACCAAGCCCTTTCACCAGCCCCCTGCTCTTCCTTCCTTTCCCAAGATTAGGTTATCTATGGCTGAGAGATTAAAGAGCAGACCTCTTTTATCCCCCAGCCTTTATTCATCCTTCAGTCAGTCCAGGTATCACACCTTCCAGAAAGCCCACCCTCCATCCCTGACCTTTCCCTGCTGTGCACCAGGCCTTCAAGGCAATTGATTGATTAACGAGAGGCAGTACATGGCTGTGCTGAAAGGCACCAGCTCTGGAATCAGATATACTCAGGTCTGAATCCCAGCTTCCCAGAACTCCTAGAAGATATGTGACTTTGAACCAGGAATTTAACCTCTCTGGGCTTTAGTTTACTCACCTGTAAAATGTGGCGAATATACTGTCTTCAACTGCTGAAAAGAATGGGTAAATTAGTACATGGCAGTAACGTGTGCAGGACCTCACTTGTCCCCAGCACCCAGCTGTAAACAGTGAGTAGTAACTAGCTGAGCGTCTGCAGTATTCAGAGGCCTGCTGGCCAATATTGGGCCAAGAGAAACTCCAGGCCTTTGAGGTCTGGGCGGTACTCCTTCAAACTTTTGCCAAACCCGGTCTCCTCCCTCGCGGGAAGGCGGGACTGTGAGATTGAGTGACGGGGCGGAGCCCGCCCCGGGCGTGACGTTGTCCTGGTGTTGTTGCTGTGGTCGCACGTGGTCCTCAGAGTCCGCTTCAGACTCTGCTGCGCTCTGTGTCCTTGCCTTCCTGCTCGTCTGACTTCGCTATGTCCACATCCACGAGCTGCCCGATTCCTGGGGGCAGAGACCGGCTACCCGACTGCTACAGCACAACACCGGGGGGCACGCTCTACGCCACTACCCCGGGAGGTCAGCGGGCCGGGCTTGGGTTCACAGGCAGTGGGCGGGCCAGCGCGGCCAGGCTGGGGTCCACAAGCAGCGGGCAGGCCCGCGCTCAGTCCCGGGCAGGGGTGGGGAGCTACGGCCCTTTAACTTGTCCGCAGGCCCCTCTGCTGGTTGTAGTTTGGTGGAGAACGGGTGGGGAGCCCAAGCCTAGTTTCCGTGTGACTCTGGGCCAAATCCTCCCTGGCCTGGGTTCTGGGCGCCTTGCTCACCTACCCCTCCGGAGTTTGCCGCCTGGGAGGCAGAAGCCCCAACTGAGCGTGGCGTCAGGAGGGATCACCAAGGTCTAGCAAAATTGCTAGAGTGGGTTAGGCAGTTGGAGGCATGGGCTTCGGGTATCTGTGGCTGGCTGGCTGGTGCTGTTTGGGCAAGCTGCCTGGGATCATAAGCTTCCAGGCTTCCCACCCAGGGGTTCCTGCCACGTGAAGGCTGAGGGGAGGGTTGAGAACAAGAGCAAGGCCTTTTGAGGACAGAATTCTGTGCCAAGTTCCTTTGGGTTGGGCTGAGCCTGATAGAACTTGGGAGAGGTCAGGACAAGAACAGCATGTCCCTGCTCCATAGTGAACACAGCTCCTCCCTGCAGGATATCAGGGCCCAGGTGGCTGCAGTAGTGAAGCGCCTTCACATCTGTTTGGTTTCCTGATCCAGCTAAGGCTGGAGGCCTAGGCCCCACCTTGGGAACAAAGCAATGAAGTCAGAGTCGGAGAAGAGCAGCCTGCAGTACCTGAGCTCCAAGTTTGGTGCTCCTCCAGTCAAAACCTGAAACTCCCCTAAACCAAAAGCTGTTGCCTGGACCAACTGGGATGTCCCAGTTGCTTAGCAGCATCTTGGTTAGGCCTGGAAGGTGCTGTGAAGGCCAGTCAGCTGAGATCCTGGCTGGGCTGCAGAGCAGTAGCCCTGTAAAACAGGGAAGTGTGACCTATAGGTCCTTAAAAGGCCTTTCTGGGGCCCCAGGCAGCTCTGCACCCAAGCTCCTTGCCTCTTACACAGCCCCTACCCCTTAACAGGCACCAGGATCATCTACGAACGAAAGTTCCTGCTGGAGTGCAAGAACTCACCCATTGCCCGGACACCCCCCTGCTGCCTCCCTCAGATTCCCGGGGTCACAACTCCAACAGCCCCACCCTCCAAGCTGGTGGAGGTGAAGGAGCAGAAGGAGACAGAGGAAGAGATACCCGGTAAGGAAAGCAGGACCTGACCCAAAAATAAGAAATGCCTTTGAGTCCAAATGTGCTGGTTAACTACAGTCGGGTTTCTGCACTGAGGCTGAGCCTGCAGACTGTCAGCCCAGCAACCAGTCCTCCTGCATTCTCTCTCCAGATGACGCCCAATTTGAAATGGACATCTAATCCAGTGCAGATGACCCGCGTGTGGAGTTAGAGGAATCCCTCATGCTGCTGCTGCCACCACCTCTTCTTGGGATATCCGAAGGCCAGCTGGCCGCAACTAATCCGGAAGGGAGTGACTGGGCCTCCCTTAGTTCTGAAGCAGCTAGACCAAGGATAGGGGTGGGCACCTTGCCAAGCCCTTAGCTATACTTTCTCTCTGGTCTGTAGGCACTCCTCTCAACCCCAGCCTTCCTCACCCAGGGGCTGAGGCAGGGACTCGGGGATGGAGTATGTCACTGACTGCTTAGTAAACATTCAAAGAAATGCCTTGGCTCCAGTGTTCTCAATGCTGAGGGCCCCAGCAGACCTGGTTAGGATCAGAGGGCCCAGGGCCCTTCCCAGCTCAGATTGGGCCTGCTCCCAGTAGCAATAGCTTGTGGCAGGCTATTCGGGCAAGTTACAGAAGGCGCCAAACCGTAAACAGCACTAGCCTTTCCCTGCCAAGGGCTGTTCCAGCCTTTCCAGGAAGCAGCCTTCCTGGACTCAGCCTCTCCAGTGACCCCTCCCTATCTTTTCCAAAGCAGGAAAAAAGAGGCACTGCCGAACCTTTTAGCCTTCTGTGGTCTCTGCCCATGCCTGTTCTGCCTCGCACTTAGAAGTACCAATCCTTATTCCAACACTGAAAGCCTGTACTGGCCCTTCTCACAGGCCCCTTCAGCCTAACTCTGTTGCTTCAAAGAATCAGAAGAAATTTTAGGGCCCACATTTTGTTCAGCTATGTTCTGATATCTGGTTCTGAACTCCGTGGCACTTGCATACCTCAAGGGTGATTCAGTGCGGACAAGGCAGGCTCCTTTTCCTGAGGGAAAATGTTCCCCGTGCTATTTGAACCTCTGTTCTCGTGCTAAAGTGAAAGCATACAAAGATAGGGTTACTCAACCCAGCAAGGGGTGTGCATTTAGCTCTAATTTGGGGGGAAGTGGCAGGCAGTAATCTGGTCATTCCCAGTAAGGCCATTCATGAGGAATGGAGGAAGAACAGAGGTTTGTAAAGTGCGCACACAGTGGGCCAGTCAACACCAGAAGTGACCAGTCTGGCATGGGAAGGGTTTATCTCCTACCCAGGGCCCACCATTGAGATGTTTTTATTGAAATGCAAATGTTAGTGTTAACAAGTAACCTCCCTGTGGTGCAGGTGGGACCTCTTCCCCTATAGGTCGGTCAGCCAAACACCCCCATGGGGCAGATAGTCTCCCAAGTGCTAAGAGGAAGTCGAGGGAGACAAGCCCTCCCACACCAAGGCGTAGGAGGTGGCGTGCAGTGTGTCCTGTGCAGGATTATGGGTCCCGTTGGACACCTGGTGTGGTCTGGTTCTCCTCGGTTGTGGCTGTAGCCATCTCCTCACTAGCCGTCTCCTCTGAAGACAGACTCCTCTTTTCTGCAATTAACCTTTTAACTCCTACCATCCACTGACTGACTTCGGTCACATGGTCAACCATAAGAGAGCGGTGGATGTCATCTGCTGCGTCCCACCGGTGGTTTGAAAGCTCTGAAGAGAGAGAGAGACTGAGCATGCAGTCTGGGGCAAAAGACAGCTCCCACTCCTCCCTTCCCACCACCTGTCCCGGCTGAGCCAACGACGAAAGGATGAAGGACTCAGGCTATACCCAGGGACCCTCCCATACCCTGCACCAGCAGAGCCATCCTCTTCTTTACAGGTGTTGACAGCTTCCCTCCAACCCACTGTTCCTGCAGCAGAGCCAGGCGTCGGCTGATGTCATCACACACCTGCTTCTGACAGACAGAAACCCCTCCAAGTCAGTGCTGCCAGCCAGCAGGGGCAGGGGAAACCTAGCACCACATAGGCAGCACCTGCTTTCTCTGGCCGAGGAACTTAATGCCTAATCTTAGCATTCTGGTTCTTTACCCAAAGGTTAGAAGCCCCAGTGAGAATCTGATGAAACCTATGGATCTCCTTCTAAGAAAAGAGCTGTGTACGGCTAGAATTTTAAAATTTCCTGTTTCGAGGGCCCTCAGAAATTCATTTTATAGTGCTACTTTACAAGCACAAAAACTAAGGATGAAAGAAGTGAAAATTACTGTGCTGCTTTCCTTTAAGACTCCTCAGATCCCTTGCTTCCAGCGAACTTAAACACTACAGACAGGAAAAGAGGGCTTCACCCTGGCTGGTGTGGCTCAGTGGACTGCGTGCCAGCCTGCACCCGAAAGGTCACCAGTTTGATTCCCAGTCAGGGCGTATGCCTGGGCTGCAAGCCAGGTCCCCACTTGTGGGCATGCAAGAGACAACTGACAGGCGTATCTCTTGCACACCGAGGTTCCTCTCTCTCTCCCTCCCCCTCTCTCTAAAAGTAAGTAAATAAAATATTTTTAAAAAGAAAATGAAGGTTTCCTTCCCTCCCTGAGCACAAAATCAACAGGGTCTGCTCTGAATAGCCTGGAGGTCCTAGAGGTATGAAAATCAGGCTGTCCATCACTAAACGGATTTGAATTGAACTCTTGTTCCTACAAGTCCATTGAACCCTCCTGAAACCCTGTGTTCATTTTTTTCTGGGAAGTCCTTGGCAGATCCCAAAGGGGTCTATAATGCAGAAAAGGTCAAGAGCCACGGCCCACAGTATCAGAGTGTCTACCTTTGGGAGCCACACCTGCATCTGGCTGTCCATAGGAACCCTCCCAACCCCACGGGAGTGGCAGGGCTTACCTTTGTGTGCCCGTGGCAGTCATCCAATGCCTGTTCCAAAGGTCTCAGCACATCTTCCAGCAGAGTCTCACACTCAGTGACGGGCAAATCTGTGGGCTCCACAGTGGGGGCAGGGCAAGTGCCCATAGCTGGGGGCCTGGAAGACTTACTTGAAGGAGGTGGAAGCCCCATTGGGGGGGCCCCAGGAGAAGTCTCTGAAGTGGGGACTGAAAAGGTAAAGCAGGATCAGACAAACATTGGTACAGCTGCTAAAGTAGGTAAGCTCAACCCTAACTCCATCCCTTCTGACAAGGGCTACTCTCTAAGACAACGCTTACTCAAAAATGTGTATTTATGAAGTCCTTAATATGTGCCAGACAATGTGCAAAACACCAGAGGTAAGAGTAGACAGACAAGGTTTCTGACCTCAGAGCTTAAATTCTAGAGGAAAGGGGGAAGAAAATCACCAAATTATGTTGCATGCTACAAAGAAATAAAATGGATTAAGTAATAAAGAGAAACAGAGGGATCTATCTAGAAGGCCATCTAATTTTATCCCAGCCCAATGACTAAGTGACATTTGGCAAGTTAGTTTTAACCTGGGCTTGGGTTCCTCTCCTATAAAATGGACATATTACTGTACTAGTACTTATTTTACAGAGCTGCAATGATGCATAAGAGTGTAGGTACAGCCCTGACCAGTGTGGCTCAGTTGGTTGGATGTCGCCCCGAAAAGCGAAGGGTTGCCAGTTTGATTCTCAGTCAGGACACACGCCTGGGTTTCGGGTTCGGTCCCTGGTTGGGGTGCCTACAAGAAGGCAACTATTGACGTTTCTCACATTGAGCTTTCTCTCCCTCTCTTTCCGCCTCCCCTCCCCTCTCTCTAAAAATAAATAAGTCTTTTTTTTTTTTAAAGAAAAGAATACAGGTACAGCTGCTCGATAGTGTGTAGCAAAAAGTGCTCACAAAGTTAAGAACTGGTGGATGAGACAGCCGTGGCCATGACAAGCCAGAGGAAATGAATACTAGGTAGAGATCAGGGCAGCGCCCAGGAGGCTGGAAGAGTCAAGATGTTAATTCTGTGTGCTCTGTGAAAAACCAGTGAGGCTGGGTCACGAGTGGAGGCAGGGACACCAGCTGGGAGGTTAACGGAGCAGTAGTCCTGGAAAGAAAAGCTGCTGCCACAGACTTCCGTGGAAGACTAGAGCTGAGGGAAAATGGAGCAGTCAAATTGATTTGGGAGGGAACAGCGCAGGACTTGGTGGACTGGGGGTGAGGGAGAAGAGTCAAGGATGACTCTTGGCTTCTGACTTCAGTAACCGGATGAGGGAACCACTACAGAAGAGAAGACTGGAGGAGAAAAAAATCAAGAATTTACTCCTAGGCATCAATATCCACGTGGGCAATGAATCGTCCTCTTGGTTTCTTGCCCTCCTCACCTCCAGTGATTTTTTCCACCCTACCTCAACCTGGCCTCTCGTTCCCCTCTGCCACCTTCTCGACACCACTGAACCATCTCCAGAATCTGACCACCTCTCCCACCATTCCAGCTGAGCTACACAGGCTTAACCGTGCATTAAAATCGCTCCCTTATCAACACTCTCACCTCACTTATCCCTTCCCACTGTCCTTTTTCTGGTAAATCCAACCTGCCTGCACTTGTTGGGAGGAAAAATACAACTCTGCTGAGGAGTTACACTTTAAATCCATGGCTACAAGATTTAAAAGGTTTCCACCACTGCTTGGAAGTCCTCAACTTCGCCTCATTTTCCCAATCTTTGGAATACCTATTTTCACATCTTCTCTAAACTTTCGACCCCATCCCTCTCCTCTTTACCTTTCCCTGCTGTCTCTCTACTTCTGACTCTGGCTCCTATTTCCTTGGGAATACAGGAGTCATTAAACAGGAACTCATTTCCCACCACCACATATTTCCCATAACACACCCACATTGGTAGCCACTTTCCTACTTCAACAGACGAAAGGTCTCTGCTGAGATCAGAGGCCATCTCTCCAGGTGAACTCTGCACCCAGCCTCTCGTGCTGGAACTATCCTTTTTCTCCAGCACCCTCAGTTCTCCCATTTTACTGAACCACCCCACCTGCACACAAAGCTACTATGGTGTATACTGCCTTAAAAACAAAAGCCCTCCCTTACCTCACGGTCCGTCCTCAGGCACTCCACCCTTTCTCATCTCTGTTTTACAGTAGAATTTCTTGAATGAGGGGCCTTTAGTTACTTCTCTGTCTTTTCACGTCCCCTTCTTGGCCCATTCTAGTGAGTTTCTGTTTTCATCACTCCACAGACTGCTCTTCGGGTCACTCTGTATGTCAAAACTAGCAGTCCCTTTTCTCTTGACCTCTCAGCAGCATTCATCACAGTTGAGTCACAAAATTTGACACCGAGTAAATTTTACTCAGTCAAAAGAAAATTCTTTTCTTACTTCTTTGGCTGTTTCTCATCTTCCTTTGCTAATTCCTTCTTTACTCAACCTTGAAATGCTACAGAGGCTTAGGGCTCTGGCTTGGATCCTCGTTAGGACTTTATCCACACACTCTCCCCTAGGTTACCTTAGTCAAGTCTAGGACATCACATACCATCCACACGACGGTGACTCATTTCTGTAATTCTGGCCTACGCCTCTCCCCAATACAGCAGCCCAAATTTAACACGGCCGAGACAGAAAGTTTGCTTTCCCCCTGGCCCCCAAACCACTATTCTTGTCTTCTGATCAGAGAAAATACCAGCCAGTTCTTCAAACTACATTGATTCTCCTTTTCCTAACCCACTCATTCCTACCGACTTTCTCCATAACACATCCCACCCATATCCATCCAATTCCTACCACCTCTAGTACCCCCCACCCTTGTCCAAATTGTCATTAAATGTTGCCTGTGTTACCATAACCACCTCTTAATTTTCCACATCTTCCCTATACTCTTCCACACAGCAGACAGTGATCATTTTAAAAATGTAAATCAGTGTTTCTCAGTCTGAGAAGATTCTGCCTGTGGTGCAAATGTCTGAAGACGCCTTTAGCTGTCCCGACTAGATGGGTGCTACTGGCATCTAACGGGTAGAGGCCAGGGATGCTGCAGCACCCTACAGTGTCCAGGACAGTCCCGCACCACAAAGAATTATCTGGCCCAAAATGTCAATGGAGCCAAGGTTAGGAAATCCTAGCTTGTACCATTCCTCTGCAGGGTTACAGTGTGGAGAATAGAAGGGTGCTAAAGAGCTGAACCCAAGCCTTTCTCAGGGCCACGGCCACACCTGCTGGCATGGGAACTGCTCATGAGAAAATGCAGCCCTCCTCTACTCTAAACATTGCAATGGTTTCCAACTTCACATAGATTAAAATACAAACTCCTCACCCTGGTTTATCAAACCAACTATGATCTGGCCCCTGACTACTAATCTCTATCCCTAGTCCACTGTGCTCTGGCCACTAAGGTAGGTATTCCTTCAGTTTCTGACCTTGTCAAATTTGTTCTTCAGGCCTTTGCACTAGCGTTTTCCAATGCCTGGAGTGCTCTAGTGCCTGACCTTTGCATAGATAGCTTTCAGTCATTCACATTTCAGCTTAAATGTCAGCTCCTCAGACACCTTAGCAACCTGGTCACTCTCATATCACTGTTTTCTTTCTTTGCAGATCCCTTACCACTATTTTATTTGTGTATCTCCAAGGCTACACAGTGTGGACGCCATGAAAGCCTTTTGTCTTCTTCACTGCTGTTCTAGTTCCCTCTCAAACAGTGCCTGACACATAGATGGTGCTCAGTGGATGACAATGAGTAAATGAATGAATGAATGACATGTTAAGTCTGAGATGCTTATTATATAGTCAAGTGAAGATGCAGAACAGACAAGTGGATATACCACTACGGAGTTCTAGGAAGAGATTCAGGTTGGAAATAAAATTTGAAAATAATTTGAGAGCGAAAGCTACATTAAAACCACAGATTTGGATGAAAGCATAGAAAGATTCTTTTGAAACCAATGTATTATTTATTGATCTGGGCATCAGAAAAGGGTCTGCCCTGTGGCCGTTTCTGGGGCTCCAACCTCTCTCACGGAATCTTCAGAGGAGCAGAAAGCCCCCTCGAGACAAGCTTATCCCTGGCACTGCCCATTCTCGGCCGGTCTCTGCGCCCAGGGCCCCCACGCACCTCTGGGGGATCCATCCTGGGGAGCGGCGACTCTCTTGGTTAGCGGACTGCGCTTGGGTCCCCCGGCCTGGGTCTGCAGCCCGTAGGAGAACTGCGGCGGGTCGTTCCAACCGCGTTCCTTGTTGCCTGCGGAAGGGAGGACAAGTGTGAAGCGGGACCGGGAAAGCCGGAGGGTCCGCACCCCACGCCGTCACCACCTCCAGCCTGGGCAGAGAGGAAGGCCCGGTGCCCCTAGCCGGCTGCCGCGCTCACCGGGCTTAACGTACAGCTCCGCCATCTCCACTTCCGCAGAGCCAGCGGGGCGACGCGTCACTTCCGGAGCGGCCGTACATCCGCACCGCCCACGAGCTGGTGGCCTGGCGCCGTCCAGATGCGACTGTCGTTGAGTAACGCCGGGAGCCGCTGCGGGATCCCTGCACCCAGTCTAAGGGACCGGCCCTGATCACAAGGCACCAAACGGGACCCGGCTGTCTTCCAGGAGGCGGCGCTCTAGGAGCCCTAGTACCCTCAATCTCTCCAAGCCTCACAATTGCTCTCAGGAGCAAGTTTAAACTGCCAGAAGCTTCTGCCCCACTCATGCCCCTCTGTGACCTAACTAGGCCGATTTCTAGAACCTCACCCCTGACCACTCCTCTACGTGTACACCCTCTGGGGTTGATTATTAGTATAAAACTCAGCACTCAGATGTCAACTCATCAGGAAGCCTAGCACTGCTCTGGGCCAGGTTGTGTCTCATCGGAGCTCCCACGACCCTCTGAGGTTTCCTAGTTTTACTATTTACTGTCTTCTATCTTGTTTGACTCTTGTTCCTTTCCTTTTCTGACAGTCTCAGAAAGTGGAAACCCTATTTCCTATTTTATTACATCCCCAATGCCTGGCACAGATGAGACCTTAGAAAATGTATCTGTTGAATGAATGACGTCAGATTTCCATCACACCCAAGTCCTCATGTGACTACAGGCAGCCACCAACAAACACCAAGCACAGACACAGACACTCACTTCACACAGGTTAACCCCCCAACCCTGTCCCAGGCCCAACATACTCACACCCAGTGAGGTCACTGAGGGATTTTTATTTGTACTGATTTTGCTATAAAGTGTTGCTGAGGTAGAGCCAACTGTCCAGGGCTGGACAGGGGCAAGGAACACAGGGACCCAGGGAAAGGAGAGACAGGGTCCTGGGTTGTGGTGCAGGGCCTCTCAGCCATCCATATAAACAATTAATAAATTGGGCAATAAATAAAGGGTGCACAAGGTGGGAGGGGCAGGCAGAGAAGGCTCCAAAGGGTGAGAGGCTGCAGGTCCCTGGAGAATGAAGGGGAACAGAGCGGGGCATGGACCCAGAGCCTCTTTCCCCAGTCCTCCCAGATCAATTTAGGACATATGGAGCAGAGAGGGTTTCAGCCGGAAGGCATCAAGAAAAGAGAAGATGCCCCGCTTTCGAGGGGCTGCACCCCCAACCCCTCCTTTGAGCACAGGGAGAGGCAAGGGAACTCCTGGGGAGTCCACAGAGCTGGTCCGCTTGAGCCGCAGGCGGGCACGGGCCTGGGCACCCCAGGCTTTGCCTCGAGCTGCAGAGGCCACAAGACACTTCTGGTACTGAACCTAGGGAGAATGGGTATGTGAGGATCCAGCTCCTTTCTGCCTCAGGTTCCCTGAAAGCTTCCGCAGGACAGGGGACTGGCCAAGGCTTCAGTCTGATGTGAGGCTTCACTACATCCAGAGCCCCTACAGCATTCCCAGGTAGCTCAAGAAGAACATAAAACTGGATGTTTACTGAGCACTTAAGGGGGGCTGGACACTGTGCTAAATGCTTTGTACAAAATTAACAACCCAACTATTTATCAGGTGTTATTATCCCCACTTCACAAATGAGGAAACTGAGATTGAGAGATTGCCCACGGTCACCTAGCCAGAAAATGGTAGAATTGGGATTCAAACCTAGCTGTCTGACTGTGGAGTCTGTACACTAAACCACGTCTTACCACTACGCCAACTCTCCATCTCTCACTGGAGTGGACGCGCTCCTAGCAAAGTGGATTCCCTAGGCAAGGAGAGTGTCTTCAACTCAAACTCCATTCCCAATGCAACTGCCCCAACCTTCTCTCATTTGAACTCAACAGGATCCTGAATGGTCTTCTTGTGTCTTCCAAACCTTTTACGTACACTACGCTTAAGTGGTCTTCCCAGTCCACAAATCTGACTTCACTGTCCTGCTCAAAACATTTCCATGACTTGGAGTATCTCAGGATAAAATAAACTCATCACCTGTCTGACCTAGAAGTTCTTCCATGACCTGGTCTCTGCCATTCTCTCTGCCCTCATCTCTCACTCCATTCCCCTAGCCCTCCAGAGACGCTAGAGTCCCTCAGATACTGTCACCTCCCACCTTCACAGCTGAAGTTCCCTGGGCTCAGCACAACTCCTGTCCTGCTCCCCTTCACCTAGCTAACTTCCTCCTTAGACCTTCGATTCTCAATTTCCTATCACCTCTTTCTTGAACCCTTGAACGGACCTTCTCCTCCATCATCCTGTGGTGTACAACTTCCTTCCGGTCTATCTCTGCTTTAACCTAAGGCTGTGCTCTCTATACCACTGAATTCTCAGGGTCAAGGACGGTGCCTCGTTTCCTGCAGACACTCATATTTGTTGAGTGAATGAGTAAACTGAAGAGTGAGAGCATTCCACATTCAAATGCCCACCAGGAAATAACCTATGTAAGACAAAAAGGAAAGACAATGCCCACCCTACAGGGCACAGCCCTACACAATTCCAGCTGAATGTTGAAATTTATGCATGTGGACCCAGTGTCAGAGCTTCTGATATTCGGCAACAAAAAAGAAATAGCAATTATTGTGTGAAATGTCCTGGCCTTTAAATATTGGCACCTGATTAAAACTTAGTAAAAACAGCATGAGGGCCAAATGAAACACTATGAACCACAGTCAGCCCTGGTATCACTGGTTTGTGATTTCTAGACAGGGTGCCAATCCTGAGCCCCAGCCACCAGGACGAAGCAGCTGCAGGGCGACCCTACCCACCATTCCCAGTCCTGACTCACCATGCAAGCAGCCTGCACAGCTTCGGAGAGTGCCCCGGCATGGGGCTGGCACCAGAAGGCCGCGCACTGGAAGCTCTGACAGCCCAGGTCAGCAATGAGGCCAAAGGTGTGCGGGTCGCGGCCAACACCAATAAAGGTCACAAGGCGCACAGGGCACTGCCACAGTGGCTCCTCCTCTGCGTCAGCCTCTGCCTGCCCACACCAGGCCCAGTCACTAGAGGGTCAGGCACAGGCTGGGCCCACTGAGCTCTTCGAGCAGCAAGCAATGACCCTCAGCAGCCCTGCCCACCCCTCCACAACCCCCAACTTCACCTTCTGGTACCTGAATGGGGTGGGCGGTCATGAGAGAGTCGGACACACTGAGCATGGCAGGGACCCAGGCATCCCGGTCCCCCCGGGTGGTAAGGACACCAATGGCCTCGTTCAGCACATCCATTCCTGAGGGAACATGTCTACCATGGTGTCTCCCAGACATAATGAAGGAAAGAACCTGCAGGGAGTGCCTAGGCCCATCTCTCTGACTTGGAATTCAGAGAGATGGGAAGAGAATTCCTGGCACTGGGCTTAGAATCTGGAGTTGGGAAAGGTGGTACATCCCAGGCCATACAGGGCCATGGAAACATGCTAAGAAATAGTGGTAGAGCCAACCTCATCCACCTTCCCCTGGCCCCATGCAGCCTCCCCCCCATAGCCTGCTCAGTCCTCACCCATGGCTTTAGTGACCGGCAGGGTCCCCATGTACAGTGCCTCGTACTTCTGAGCAGCCTGGCTCACGGCATCCAGCAGCTCCACTGAAACATATACAACATGTTGGCCTGGGTGCTGTCTCAACGACCCCTTTCCCCACCCTTCTGAGAGAGCTGGAGCTAGCATAAAACAGAAGAAAAGACCATGGGTGCACCTCCAATTCAGGGCCTGGGATTCCTGCGACCAGGACACGTCAGAGGCCCCACATCTCCAGGGAAGTGCTAAGTAACCAAGACTACCTTCCCATCTTTCACCTAAAGAACCTGTTGCTGCAACGCAGACCTCCCTCCCCATACCTTGCCTCGGCAGATCTTCAGGGGAGATGGGGTCCGAGGAACAGCAAGAGGAATCACCACCAACCCCTACTCGCTCTGACAAGATCTGAAACACAGTGCAGCTAGCCTGAGGCACAGGCAGAAGGGAATGGAGGTAAGGGAGCCAATACCACCCTGCACCAACCACCCTGGCAGCTTCAGACCCAGCTCCCTCCCACATTCCCTACCCCACCCCTGGCCCTTACCTGGGCACAGAGCCCATGTAGGGCACTGGCAATGGCCTTGGCAGGGACGTCACAGCGAAATACATGGCACTTGAGCATACAGCTGTCTTTGTCTCCCGCCACAAAAGCGAAGTCCCTGGCAGGTCAGAGATGGGGCTGGGGTAGAGGCTGGGTAGGGACAGGGGCCTGCAATGCCTGCAGGAGGAGCCTAGAAAGTCAGGCAAGGGATGTGGAAAGGTCAAGGCTGGGGCTCAAGGCACCTGGCTGGCACTCACCTGTCACTATTCCGGAAGCATGTGGGAGCACAGAAGAGAATCAGCTCAGCCTCTCAGGCTCTCCCCCATCTGTCCCTGTTGAGCTGGGCCCACCCTCCCCAACTAGGGCTGCACCAGGCAGGGGAGGCAGAGCTTGGGTCCATGTCAGAGGATCTGTATCCAGAGGTTCAAGTACAAGGGATCAGCATCAGTGGGGAGCACAGCTTACAGGGTGGGGGGGAAGGAGCAACTTTCACTTGGAGGGATGTAGGAGTCCTCACCGGCCCTTGGAGCTGCCCACGCCCCATACACGGATGTGCACCAGAGGCTGGCAGTGGATCAGACTGTGGTCCAGGGGATTCACCAGACTCATGGCATCCTTCTTCAGGATCATTAGCATGTTCTGGCCCTGCCAAGGACAGAGCGCGGCCTGGAGATAAGTGATTACCATGGTGAACAGGCAATTCAGAGACAACTACCTCTGCTACACCCAGAGCTGCACCCCTTGAAGGGCTGGCCAGCTCACCTCACCCCAGGTACCATCTGGGGGCTGGCTCCGGCTGCGGGTCTGGGCCAGCTGCTGGATGCAGTTATTGACTGCGATACTGCTCTTCCCTGGTACCAGGTCCTCTTCGGGTACCTCTACCCAACCCAGAGAGCGGACTGCAAAGCACTGACAGGTTGGGAGAAAGGGCAGAAGGGTACCAAGTGAGTAGAGGTGGAGTAGAGTAGGAGATACCACAGGCTCCACACATATAAAACATCTGGTATACCCTCCCTTCACCCTGATTATCTCTACTTAGCCCAATCCCACCCCGACCTTTCCCTGGGGACCCTTCAATGGCGTGGGCTGGCCCTCGGGCCCAAGTCAGTACCTTAGCCCCTGGTTCCATGTTCTGGATGTAGGATTCCTCACCATACCAGGACAGAGAGTTACTGGAACAGAGGAGAGCTGATAAGAGACCATACTTCCTATAGAAGGGACACTGGTGAGGCACAGACTACTTGATAGGCAGATGTGGGATTAGATCCAGAATATAATGTCCCAAATATAAAACCAGAGCAGGACAAGGGCCAGGACATATTAAATAAATGTAACATAAAGAGTGTGACTTAAAATCTGAAGAAAAAAATCAGGACACAGGACACAGAATAAAAGTTGCAAACATGGCCCTGGCTGGTATGGCTCAGTGCATTGAATGCTGGCCTGTGAGCCAGAGGTCACCGGTTCAATTCCCAGTCCGGGTACATGCCTGGGTTTGGGCCAGGTCCCCAGTAGGGGGTGCGTGAGAGGCAATAGTACACTGATGTTTCTCTCCCTCTCTTTCTTCCTCCTTTCCCCTATCTCTAAAAATAAGTAAATAAAATCTTTTCAAAAATTATTAAAATGAAAAAAAATTGCAAACATGGAACAGGGTCCAAAATGTGGACCAGAGCCCCAAATCAGGACAAGAGGCCCTAGAATATGGGATGGGAACCTCCATGAACAGAGCCCAGGACAGCGGCCAGGGTCTAGAACACGTGTCAGGACCCAGAATGTGGAGAAGAACATGCGGTAAAAGACACAGTTAGGAACAAAGACAAAACTCAAAATACTGAGAGCCAAGAACATGGACCAGAGTCTAGAACCTGGGTTGGAAAGCAGACTGTGGATCCAGCTGCATCTCTGAGTGCCATGGCACCCAAGTCTTTCATTTGGCCCGGCCTATCTATCCCAGTTACCTCCGGTCCAGCGAGCTCTCCAGGCTGGAGAAGGATCTTCCTTTGGGCGGCCGAAGTTCCCAAATCCCTTCCGTCCTCTGCAGAGAGGGAACAAGGTCAGTGCAGCGGCAGGCTGGGTCCACACACGGGCTCAGGGCTCCTCCTCACCCTCCACCTACCGTGCATGGGCCCTCTGCATCTCCTGGCTCCCAGGATGGGCGCTGCCACTGGGTACTACCGCTGGGCACATGCCAATAGTAAGTACCTGCAGCATCATGAATCTTCCTCCAGCCAGGGGGCAGGCCTGGCTCTCCCTCCAGACTCTGGTCACCCCACAAGTCATCTACGGGAACACGGAATGAGGAGGGGAACACAGGACTGGAGGAGGGCATAGGCGTGGGTTCACATAAATACCTTGTCAACACTCATGCTGGAGGCCCAGGCTCCCAACCTTGGGTAATTTTTACAGTACAAAGATCAGGGTTCATCTGTACCCTGGTTCTCACCCCGGGACGTTCCCCACCTCCCTGCCTTTGAGCCTTGGGGTAGCCCTTCACGCTCCCTCCTCCCCTCTTGGTGCTCCCTCCCACTAGGCCCCTCTGTGCACACCATCGCAATTGACCAGAATTATGGCCAGCATGTAATCCTTGCCCAGCATTGCCCCGGCCGCGTCCCTGCCGGCCTCCGCCCGTTTGCACTCCCAGTGCAGCTAGACCTCTGGAGCCGCTGCGCCGAAAAGCCCAGCCTCTTTGCGCCGGACTCAGCGAAGCCCAAAGACACCGCCCAAATAAGGGGCGGGGCTGGGACCAGGGGTGGAGTGGTGGAATAGGGCGGGCCGAGCAGCAGCCCCTGCCGAGGGACGGTGCATGTAAACAGGCTTGTGGATCCAGAGTCGGTGCGCGTTTCGTGCCTGAGTCCAGGGGAGGAGCACCGTAGCCTGTGCACCCACCAACACCACCACGCAACTTCTAGCTCATCAGGCGGTGGCTGACCTGCCAGGAGAACGAGTGCAGCGTTCAAACGCACACTAGTGAGATCATCACGCCCCGGACGTATGCGCGGGCGCACACGCGTTCGCGTAGCTTGGGAAGCGACAGCAGTCGTCACTTGAGAGTTTCTGTAGGCAGGCTACAGCCTAGGCTCCGGCGCCGGGAAAGCGCGTCCACACTTACCAAAAATGCCCCGGAAGTGCCTCCGATCTAGCTAATGATGGCCTTGGCACTTGGTAAAAGGGAGGCGGGGCTGCGCCTGCGCTCCAAGTTCGGCGGGGGAAGATGGCGGATGACAAGGTGAGTGACCACGGGGGTGATCTGCAGTCAGGGTAGTAGTCACACCTTTTTAGAACTGGGGTAAGACAACACTAGAGCGACTCATGGGTGGGGGTGCCCCTTGTTTTCCCTGGCGGCGGACTTTTGCTCCTGTCGAAGGCCTCAACAGTGGGGAGTAGAGAGGAGGAGCGCTACGCGAGGCAAACGGAGCTTGGGATCCCCTAGCTGTCTCCTCTGGGGGACCATCACGATCCCTAGTTACTCACACACACTCAGACCCTTTCACTCAGACACACTCCTCACTCTGCTCCATCCCCTAGCCCTCGAAATTTCCCTTCCCAGAGACACGTTGTTCCCGATTCACACCGGCACACCCCCAGTCAGCCACTCCCTTGGGCACACACTGAATCCCATACTCACATGCCATCAAAGTCACTCAGTTCATTTACCCGCGCTCCTCCAAACAGCCATTACCCATCACTTGCCCTCGTACGCGCGTGTGTAGTCACACATTCAATTTGGGGTCGCCTTAAGGGGCAAGGGGGAGAAACCTCAGCAGAAGCCTCGGGCCATTTCTTACCTTTGGTCTGGAAGTTCAGCACTCACATTTACACTGCATTGGGCCTTGGAACTCAGCAGACAGGACAGACTGGTCTCCACTTCCAGATAGCTTATGGTCACGTCATTAGTACTTTCCTGATCTGATTGCAGGTCCCCTCGCTGCCCCTCCCACCGTCCCTACACATTGCTTACTATATAAAGCGCCTGTAAATTACGGATGCACATCCCATCTGTCACCCCCTCCCTGGCCCCAGTGTGAATTCTATCCTTGTCAGTGCCTTCCTTCCTTTATCACTGTCATCTCAGGAAGGTATTATATGAAGAGGTTTCTCAGGCTCACCCCATCCCAGCTTCTGATGGATGGACTTGAGCAGGAGATGGAGCTAGGTCAGTCTGCTGGAGCCAGATCTCCCTTGTCCTAGGATTCTCTGCCCAAGCTTAAGGACCTGGCATTTCTCAAGAACCAGCTGGAGCGCCTGCAGCAGCGTGTGGAAGACGAAGTCAGTAGTGGTGTGGGACAGGTAATGCTGCTTCTGACCCCACCCCCTGGGCTTCATTGCCCAATACGCTTTTGAACGGGTGGTAGAGATCTATTCAGCAAATGGTTATTGGGGGCCTGTCCTCTGTAACTTTAAGGAGTGTTTCCCTGGGAAAATGACACTCGAACTGGGATCTTAAAAGGGGGCCAAAAAGGTGAAGAGGAGAGGAGGAATATTCCAGGCAGATGGAACAACAGAGGCAGAATTCTTGTGGGAAATAGCATGATGAAGAGAGGGGTGAAAGCAGTTTGGTTTGGCTGCAGTAGTGGGAGAGCATGCTGGGATATGAGAAGCAAGCAGGGCTCAGATTCCTTAGGGACATCTCTGTTGCCTTGTGGCAGTAAGGTTCTGTGTTTGGAGCCTTCTAACCCTGGGGTTCTGAGATTATATAATCAGAACTCCTAGGTTCTTCTTGTGCCCCCAGAACCTTGAGAAAGTCTTTGGAATACTGCAAATACTCTTAGAATACTACAGCTTTCCAGAGTAAGGAGGAGCAGGTGGTGGGCCACTTTAAGCCCAGCTTGAGTAGCTCCTGGTTAGAGGAGGGGAGAACCTACTGAGTTTTCTCGTGAATCTTCTTCCACAGGATGGTTCGCTCTTGTCCTCCCCATTCCTCAAAGGCTTCCTGGCTGGATATGTGGTGGCCAAACTGAGGGCATCCGCAGTATTGGGCTTTGCTGTGGGCACCTGCACTGGCATCTACGCGGCTCAGGCATATGCCGTGCCAAATGTGGAGAAGACATTGAGGGACTATCTGCGGTCGCTGCGCAAGGGGCCTGGCTAGCTCTGGATCCCATGGGGAGGCAGGATGAGCAGCTGGGACCTGCAGGTGGAGACCTCTCAACCACAGACACCATATCTGGCTTCCCCAGCTGTCACCTATTTGCTGTCTCCAACTTTCCTGCCACCTTCGTCCTTGCTTCCTTTCCTGCAGAGGGTGCACAGTGGCTCGTAGCCACCACCCTGGACTCCTCCTTTCCTCCCTAACCCCATGGGACTGATCCCAAGACCGTGGCTTCTAGGGCCACCAGAACTCTTCCCACCCTGACTGTGGAGTTCGCAGCTGACTGTGATCCTCAGCATTCTCTCTGGCCATGTACCACGGCTCTTCTCTCCTGGCAGCCAGCTCCATATTTTGATTCTCTCCAAACATACCACAATCCTTGCTAGTTTCACCCAGGGTCTGGTGTGAGCATGAGTGTAGAAGATGGGGGTGTGGCAGGCCTGGGCCCGCCCAGGCAGGCCCGCTGGACCCTGATGCTACTCCTGTCCACTGCCATGTATGGTGCCCATGCCCCATTGTTGGCACTGTGCCACGTGGATGGCCGAGTGCCCTTCCGACCCTCCTCAGCCGTGCTGCTCACTGAGCTGACCAAGCTGCTGTTGTGCGCCTTTTCCCTCCTGGTGGGCTGGCAAGCGTGGCCCCAGGGGGCCCCACCCTGGCGCCAGGCTGCCCCCTTTGCACTATCAGCCTTGCTCTATGGCGCTAACAATAACCTGGTGATCTATCTTCAGCGGTACATGGACCCCAGCACCTACCAGGTGCTGAGCAATCTCAAGATTGGAAGCACAGCCCTGTTCTACTGCCTCTGCCTCCGGCACCGCCTCTCTGCACGCCAGGGCCTAGCACTGCTGCTGCTGATGGCAGCGGGGGCCTGCTATGCAGCGGGTGGCCTCCAAGACCCTGGGGACACCCTTCCTGGGTCCCCTCCAGCAGCTGCAGCTGGTCCCATGCCCCTGCATATCACTCCACTAGGACTGCTGCTCCTCGTCCTATACTGCCTCATCTCAGGCTTGTCGTCCGTGTACACAGAGCTGCTGTTGAAACGACAGCGGCTGCCCCTGGCACTTCAGAACCTCTTCCTCTACACTTTTGGTGTGCTCCTGAACCTAGGTCTGCATGCAGGTGGCGGCCCTGGCCCAGGCCTCCTGGAGGGCTTCTCGGGATGGGCAGCGCTCGTGGTGCTGAGCCAGGCACTAAATGGACTGCTCATGTCAGCTGTCATGAAGCATGGCAGCAGCATCACACGCCTCTTTGTGGTGTCCTGCTCGCTGGTGGTCAACGCCGTGCTCTCAGCAGCCCTGCTGCGGCTGCAGCTCACAGCCGCCTTCTTCCTGGCCGCGCTGCTCATTGGCCTGGCGGTGCGCCTGTACTACGGCAGCCACTAGCCCCTGACCACCTCCACCCTGACTCCCGACCCTAGAGATTGGGCGTCACCATTAGAGCCACCCCCTTTCCCTCAGCAGCCCTGTAACAAGTGCCTTGTGAGAAAAGCTGGGGAGGTGAAGGTGTGCCCCTGGGAGATGTGGATCATGGCTTTGGTTAAGGAAACTGGAAACTCTCAAACACCCCCTCTCCCCCCAGTTTTTCCTAAGGAATTAAGGGAGCATCAATACCTAGGGCTGAGAAGTGACCCCATTCCTGATGGAGAAGGTTCCCTGGTTTGTCCTGCGTGAATGCAGTTGCTTAAAGTGGGCCATGGGTGATGGTTGGTTTTCCTTGCCTACTGTGGCCACCCCAGCAGACCCATGTCCCCAAGGCCTGGTGCTGGCTGCCCAGCTGTGGTGCATGGTTCCCCCGTAAAGGATACTCCCCCCGCCCTCAACTGTCTTGCAGAAAAGCCCAGTTGCCACAGATTCCACACCCATTGCCTCGGCCACTCTGCCGAGCTCCCTTAGCTCTAGCAGCATCTGGAGACAGTGCCTCCTGCTCCCTCCACAGTGCTGCTCTCCACGTCCAGCCTTTGTTCCGGAAACCCCAGAGGGGCTGGGGCTTAATTCGTCTCAGGAGATGTCCCTAGGCCGTGGCTTAAGTCTATACTCCCGGCCTCTCTACTCATCCAAAGACCCTCTTGAAGCCCACTGCCCTGTCTAGAGCTCCTAGGTGTTACCATCCTCCCCACTCTAGGTCCTGCTCCTACCTAGCAGTGCCCCAGCTCCCAGCAGCCATGGAAGCTCTGCACAGAGTGACCTGGGACCAGGCACAGGGAAACTTGTATAGCTCAATTGTGTCTAACTGCATAAGCAATAAAGTCTTAATAAAGCTTTCTGGAGTGTAGGCAATTCCTCCAATCAGCCGTGACCTGTGTCCCATGTCTTCTGTGTTACATAGCTCCTCAAACAATTGCATTCCCCCGACTCCCTTAGTATCTTAACCCTAGGGTAACTCGGACTAGGAGAAAGGACTGTTCTCTGTCACAGAGCTTTTGAAGTTTTCCTGAAGCATGAAACTTGGATGCTGGGCAATTTGGAGGCATCTTATCTTGGGAATAGAAGGCACTAGGCACAATAGGACAAGCTAGACCGAGGCCAGAGAACTCTGGGACTCAGCGTGGGTGATTGTCATGTCCTCTAGGTCCCTCACTGCCTGTCATCTGATCTCATTTCCAGAGGAATGTTAGGCCCTACTGCCGTGTTAGAATGCCCGGTAAACTTGTCTTTGAAAACGTCCTTGTCCTATTGAAGCATTATCTTAGGGAGTGGGGTTTCGGAAATCTCTATTTTTTAAAGCAGCTCCCTAGGTGACTGGTGCACACTTGTGACCACTACCAAGTTATGTGTGGAGCTACAGCCAGCTAGACTTGAGTTTGAATTCTGCTTCTGTCGCTTATAGCTGACTACCCTTGGGCAGATACTTAACCTCTCCTGTCTTTAGCTGCCTTAGCTCTGAAATGGGAGTCAATGGTACCTACAGCTATTTTGAGGAGCAGAAAAGGTTAAATGAAATAATGGATATTAGGTGCTTAGCAGGGACTGGCACAACACTGGCTAGTGGTATTAATTACAATGAAGGTTCACTTGGTTATTGTGTCTCAACTTCCTCTTCCTTATAGGACCCTTAAGAATAAGAAGAGGGGGCCCTGGCTGGGTAGTTCAGTTGGTTAGAGCATCATCTCGATATGCCAAGGTTGTAGGTTTCATCCCCTTTCAGGGCACATTCAAGAGTCAACCAATGAATGCATAAATAAGGGGAATCAATCAATGTCTTTTTTTCTCTCTCTCTAAAATCAATCAATAAAAAGTTTTTAAGAAAAAGAAGGAGAGGAAACTTCCTCTGAAGGATTCCTGGTCACCAGAGCTCTCCCCAGGGGAAGGATCCAGCCTAGTCTGCAAGCTGCCTCAGCTGCTGGTTCTGGGCTTCGAGCTCCTGGTTCTGTGCGGCCAGGTTGATGGTGTCTTGTAGAATGCCAGCCAGTAGGTGGCGGTGCTGCTGCTCCGTGGTCTTGGTCCGTTCCTCCCACAGCCCGCGCCAGGCTCGGAACACCTGTGCCCAGATTCAGAGACGGCTGTCAGTTAGCCAGCCTTGTCACCCACTCAAAGCCTGTCCCTACTGACCTGTAACAGATGGCAAGTCTGAGCTCGAGTGGCCTGCACGTGCAGGTCATAGAGGGCTATCAGGTCCTGCTCTGCGGTGTCCCGCTCTGCCTGAAGAGCCTCCAGCTGGAGTCTCAGCGCTGCCTGCTCGCAGTGCCATCTCTGGCTCGTCGTGGAGGCCTTAAGAGAGAACACAGTCAGCGCTTTGTATCTACAGCCTGCTCACGGATTCAACCAACCACAGATTGAAAACACATTTTGTAAATGTGACACTATTGTGTAACATTGCTAATATGCACTCCGTAGTCTGGCCCACCACGGTGGCTGCATGTCTGAACTGAACATGTATAAACTATTTTTTCTTCTCACTATTCCCTAAGCAATATAGTATATCAACTACTTACATGACATTTACATTATATCAGGTATTATAAGTAATCTAGAGATGATTTAAAGTATGCAGGAGGATGTGGGAAGGTTACATGCAAATACTGTGCCATTTTATATAGGGACTTGAGCATCCGTGAATTTGGGATCCACGGGGTCCTAGAACCAATCTTCCGTGGATACCAAGGGACAGCTTTCCTGAGTGCCACTTGTGTACCCACTCTGTTCTGCATGCTTCATGTGTATGATCTCATTTTATCCAATGTTGACCCTGTGAGGTGGCTGCCATTTTGCAGATTTGGAAACTGGATCGGAGGAGCAACCTAACGCGCCCAAATTCCCATGGCCAGTGAGGGGCAGAGCTGGGATGACATGCCTTTCAATGGCTCACCACCATCCTCAGGGTAAAGCCCAACTCCAGAGTCAGGGCACGTGCTGATCTCTTCAGCCCTGCCTCTGACCGCGCACCTGCCAGGCTTCAGCCAGATGGACAGTTTGCACGACCCAGAATCCGTGGTGCCAGTGCTCGCCTCTGGACCTTTGTCCGTGCAGTATTGTCCTCGCTTAGAAGGTGTGTTTCTCCACCCCACCCTCCAAACCCCATGCGCATAAGTTTTGTCCTTCAATTTGTTCAGGCGAGTTCTGTGTAGTGAGTGCCTCTGTGAGGTGAGTGCAGACTGCCCCTCTGGGGCTCAGAGTCCAGTCGGTCTCTCTGGCTGGTTCATTTGTCCTTTACTTCTCAGCTCGGATGCCATCATCTCTGATCCACTCCAGCCTGGGTCAGGTGCACCTCTTTGTTCCCACAAGCCCCTAGCTCCCCCCATCACAGCGCTTAGCACCAAGAATTGCCTCTTCTACCCCCTACAGAGCTGTGAGGGCCAAGAGAGAGGGCCCAATCACGGCCCAGTCTGCTGTGACTGACACTGGATCTCAGCACCCCAGCACAGTGCCTGGCCCAACCAGAAGGAGCTGAAGTCCCCTACATGACCCTCCTTACCTTTTCTCCTGCCACCAGGCCTTTGTCCTCATCACCTGCCTCCTCCTGATCCAAACGCTCCAGTTCCTCTTGGATCCAAAGTTGGTGTTGTTCTCGCAGTCTCTGCCTCCGGGCCTGGGCCAGGAGGAACTGCAGGGCCACATCTGGGGCCTGCCAGGCCTAGGTGGCGTCAGTCTGGGCTCAGCCAGGAGCCCATGCATGTACACAGCACTGGGACATAGGGGCCAACATTTCCAACAGAATCCCATCACCAGGGCTACTGCCAGAACTATCACCCGGAACTAACTGGCCTGACAGAGCCTGTAGTCTGGACTGAGGCCTGGAGGCCATGGGTGGGGGGGGACAGGAACGGTATTGGCTCTGCCAATAGATGCCAGGGAGGCCGTAAGGATCGCATACTCCTGATCCAACCCCATAGGAATACCAGGCCTTCCCACACCCCTCCCTTAGGGATCCAGTAAACTTTTAGGTCCTTTATTTGCCAGAAGTTCCTTATCTCTCCCCATTGTGGGGCAGGGTAAGCCAGAGACATATTAACTCTGCAACTCTTCACTCCCCCAACAGCCTCCCACTGCTCTGGGTACATGGGGTACCTGTTCCTCGGAGTCCCTGAGAGGATGCTTTTGGTGGAGCCCAGGTCCTAGAGATGCTGTTCTTCCTGCCACTGGTGGAAAATGAGGTTAAGTACGTCAATGGTGAAGACCCCCAGCTCCACCCACCTTGGGGTTCTCCCTGACCTACCTTGGGGTTCTCCCTGGAGGCCTGGACTTGCTTCTGAATTTATCGCCTGCTGAGAAGATATTAGGAGTGGGAAGTCCACATGCTTCCTCCCAGGACAGTGAGCTAACCACAGGGCTTTGAAATCAAACAGATCAGGCCCCAGCGCCTCCTTTTCTTAGCGCTGTGACGGTGTGACCTCTGGCAGGTGGCTAGTCTTTTTTGAGTCATTTTTCCTCATCTATAACATGGAGCTGATTAAAGTTATAGAGAGTATGGAATGCGATACGGCATCCAAAGCACTTCACTGCCCAGTAAATGGGAGCTCACAGGCCTAATTTCCAAGGCCCAGGGCTGTAAAAACAAGTTGTAAGTGTTGTGAAAAGGGAAACACCAGGAGAAGCTAGGCAGGGGCAGCCTTCCAGCCACCTTGTGGCAAATCATGGAAAACTACCCTCTTCCGCACAAGGGTGGGCGTGCACCCTGAGAGAATGGAAGAGCGCCACTTTGAGCCTAAGGACTTGGGCGTTTGCACCTCTGTGGACTTTGATTATCCCTGTGACCCTGGGATACGCAGTTCCCTTCTCTGAGCCCCAGTTTGCTCACATGAAAAGTGGGAGCAGACCTGGCCATGTGGCTCAGTTAGTTGTAGTGTTGTCCTGTGCACCAAAAGGTTGCGGGTTTGATCCCCAGTCAGGGCACACACCTAGGTTGTGGGTTCAATCCCAGGTTTGTTGTATATGGGAGGCAACAAACCAATGTTTCTCTCTCACATTGGTTTCTCTGTCTTTCTCTCTTTTTCCCTCCCTCTCTCCCTCCCTCCCTTCCATCCTCTCTCTCTAAATTCAATAAACATATTCTTGAGTGAAGACTAAACGAAAAAGAAAAGTGGGAGCAGCCCTGGCTGGTGTGACTCAGTGGATTGAGTGCCAGCCTGAGAAGCACTGTGTCGCTGGTTCAATTCCCAGTCAGGGCACATGCCTGGGTTGTGGGTCAGGTCCCCAGTAGGCGGTGCTGGAGAGGCAACCACACATTGATGTTTTTCTCCCTCTCTTTCTCCCTCCCTTCTCCTCTAAAAATAAATACATAAAATCTTTAATAAAGGAAAAGTGGGAGCTATGTTGTCCTCTTGGCTTGAAATACTTCTGTGGCTTCCTTTGGACTGTCAAGATAAAGTCCAAACATCTCAAAAGGTTTACAAAGCCCTGTGTGACCTGGCCTCTACTTCCCTCTCCAACCCTTCTCTCCTGACTCTCTTACTCGAACTCTATTCTCCAACAAATCAAGCTACTTACAGTTGCCCAAAGCAATCAAGCACTCACTTACCTCTGAGACTTTTCTTGTTATTTTCTCTGCCTAAATGTTCTTCATTCATTGCTTGCCACCTCCACCACGAATCAACTTGCCCTGAAGTCTTCTTTCCCTTTCTTGCCAAGACTAACTTGGATGCCCCATAGAACCTTGTGTTGATAAGCCCTTTAAATTAGTACTGGTATGACGTTGTAATTGTTTCTCTCCAGCAGACTGTAAACTCCACAAGGACAGGGATTTCCTAGGGCCTACCTGGCACTGTGCCCAGCACATAGTGAGTGGTCAATAAATGTTTGGGAATCAATAAATTAATGAGTAAAGGAAGGGCCTCCAGGGAGTGCTCTGCAAACAGAGGAAGGGAGGCAGACCGCAGTGGGACTCCTAAGAGGTTGGATAAAAAGACCTACCTGTTGCCCTAGCTGGTGTGGCTCAGTGGATTGAGCACCGTACTGAGAAGCAAAGGGTTGCGTGTTAGATTCCCAGTCTAGGGCACATGCCTGGGTTACTGGCCAGGTCCCCAGTAGGGGGCGCGCGAGAGGCAACCACACACTGATGTTTCTCTCCCTCTCTCCCTCCCTTTCCCTTTCTCTAAAAATAAATAAATAAAAAATCTTAAAAAAAAAAAAAAAAAGATCTACCTGTGATTCTGGTTGCACTGCAGCCTCACCTCTGACCCCCTTGGGCAAGCGGCTGCCTGGGTGCCGGCTCCAGGCTTTCACCACCTATGGAGAGACAGTTCAAGGCGGGCTCTGGCCACTGCTGACCCAGGTACCCTCAGGGCTTACCTAGCTCACCTGCAACTCCCTCAGTGCCCTGCCCAGCTGGCTGAGCCCACCATCTGTCAGCGGGACCCCAAGGAGGCCTGAACGCAGGCTCTTCAGGCCAGCCCGGCGTGCTCGGGCCTCTTCTGCTGCATCCCACAGGGTGGGCTTCACCTGTTTTATCCGCATCCTCCTTCCCGCGGCCCCCAGTAGAGCAGCCCGGAGCAAGCTCAGGGAGCTGCCTGGTAAAAGGAGACTCAGAGTGAATCGCTTCTTCCTCTGGACTCCAAAGTGTACTGCCTATGACTCCTTTAATTTTTATTAACAGTACTATCCATAAAAACAGCGAATGCCTACCAGGCTTTTTTACACGTGCTGATGTCCCTGTGCTGAGGCTCTCTCTGGGTGCCTCCTTTTATCCACACAACTCTGCAACGAGGCAGCAACTCTAAAAGTTTTGTCCTGCCTTCCCCCACAGTTTCCAGATGGGACAACCTAGGCTCAGAGAGAGCAAGCAACTTCCCGGTGACTGGCAGAGCTCAAAGCCCAGGACTGCCTGTGCCCTTAATCAGGATACCAAACTGGCCCATAAACATGTGTCTGCTTTATCCCTGAGGGTGTGAACTGTCCCAGCTGATCTTCCACGTTCCCCAGGGCCTGGCACAGGGGGAGGTCTGGGAATGCATTCATCAAATGAATGTGTGTTTGTTGATTTTAGAGACAGGCGGCCAAAGTTTGTTATTTTTTTTAAATGGGTGTGTGAATATAAGCAAGTTTACCTTTCCTTCTCTGATCCTCCCTTTCCTTGTCTGTAAATTAGAGCTGCTTCATGGGGTTTAGTAAGAACCAAAGGTATTAGTGTAAAAATGCTTGGTAAACTGTTGAAGGCCTCTGAAGGGTGAGGGGTTGTTTTTACTGTTGGCCCCGCCTCTCCAGACTTCCACGGTGGGCTGCCCACCCTGGGACCTTGCTGAATCCTGGCTCTCCCAGAGAGTCAGGATCTCTCTGGGCTGGGGTTGGGGCTGTGGCTGGTAAGGAGAGAGGGTGGTGCAGACCTAAGACCAGATCCCAGAGCTTCCTAAAGAACCCCACACTCCTCCCTCCCTACCCCCAGGCCACCTTGAGGGTCCAGGCGAAGAAGAATGCCATTGTAGTTGTTTCCTTCCAGGAGCCATGAGACAATCCAGGGCAGAGAGCCCTCCACCTGCTCATCAACAGCCTTACCAGCCAACACCTGCAGCAGGGGGCAGTCTCTGCCAGAGGGAAGAAGGAAGAAGCATGTCCACGGTGGACAGGGAAAGAAACTGTCCCAGATCACGCTCTGATGGAAAGTTTGACTATTTCCTGTCACCTCGGTGCACTCTCAGACAGATTGGCAACCTCGTGCATATTTTTATTTTATCATTATTTAATTACACAAATAACATATTCTCATAATAAAAATTCAATTGTCTACTGACTATGCCCTTGTATCCAGAATATATAGAACTCTTACACTTCAATAAAAAAAAGACAACAACCCAATTTTAGAATGGCAAAGCAAGGTGACATCAACAAAAATGCAGAGTAGGGAACTCTGGGGATCTGTCTCTCCCCAGAAACATCTGGCAAAAATGGCCAGACTCAGCCTTGCTAGAACTCTGGGAGGTAGTCGAAGCTTTATAGGAACCGCATGAATGCTTGTCCCGGAGAAAGGCAGCTTCGATAGGGTAAGAAATCTCTGCGACGTTGTAACTTCCACCTATTCACCTTCTCCTCCCAGCACAGAGGTGTCTGGTAGACCACAGTCCACGTTTCCGGCTGGGGCGCCTGGTTCTGGAGGGAGCACAGCAGATCTTGTTCCCAGGGAATTGTGTTTGTTTTAACTGATCGGGGTTTTCCTAAAGGACTGACCAAAGGGGCGTCTCTTTACTTAATTTTTCTTGGAACCCTTTCAGGGCAGAGCAGCTACACCAGAGGACATAAGACACTGAAAACATTGTTTTAAAAACATAACCTTTCCTGCCCCCAAAATACTGAAAGACAAAAGAACAAGCAAAAATAACAATTGGACCCTGGCCAATGTGGCTCAGTTGGGTGGCACGTAGTCCCATAAATCAAAATGTCATGGGTTCAATTCCTGGTCAGGACACGTGCCTGGGTTTCAGGTTCGGTGCCCAGTCGGGGCATGTACAAGAGGAAAGTTTCTCTCTCACATTGATGTTTCTTACCTTCTCTCTCTCTCCTTCCCTTCCCCTCTCTCTAAAAGCAATTAAAAAATAACAGTTGCTGTAAGCAATAGATACATGGAAAGATTTAAGGGAAAAGTTTGGGAGTGAGATTTGGGGGAAATAAGGACTTTGAAAAGTTCCCATGTGTGCTGGGGAACCTAGAAAGCCAAGCACAGCTCTCTCAGAAAAGCCTGAAGAAAGCTCAGCAGCAGGGAGGCTAAAGCAGAACTGTGAATGGCCTGGCTAAGCATAAGGGGTGACCCAACACAGAGCCAAATCTGTAGAAATCTGGGGGATTTTTCTTTCCTTGTCCTCCTTCCCATCCTTCTCCTCCTTGACTCCTCCTCCCTGCCTCCTCCTCCCCTTTCTTCCCTGTTCTTTCTCTTTCTTCCTTTTTAAAGTGTGTGTGTGTGTGTGTGTGTGTGTGTCCCAGGAGTTTAAGGAATGCTATGTCAGGTTGTAACAGGGTGCAGCCAAGAGGGGAGCCCCAAATAGGAATTTGTAATAGGGTCCAGAAGAGCTTGGAGATAATTGGCTCCACACCACAGGGCCACACCTGCCCAGAATGCTGGCAGCTGTGGCCAATTGTGAGAGGAGCCGGAAATGGGCCTACAGAGGAAGATTGGGATTTAAATGGAGGCACGTCGGCCTTTGAGGTCTCTCTTCTTGGGACCTTGTGTCTGAATAGGACTATTCAGCTTTGGTGTCTTGGTTGGGACCATGCGGCTTGGGTGAGAGTCAGGACCACGAGGCTTTGTAAGTGCTCCCTTTTGCCACGTGAAGGGTGCCGGGAGGACTGTGTGCATTTGTGGGGAACTTTAGTTTGTGTTATTTCAAATAATAAATTCCTTTCCTTTTCACTGATCTCTGGTATTAAGAGACATCTTTCCTCAGGCAGCGGGCAAAATGAACCCAGCAGGTGGGGAGGAACCCCTGGAGAAAAAAGGGGGGTCTTTTATATCATTCAGCCCCTCCCCCCTGCTCTGTTCTGTAACAAGGTCACTGGCTAGCCACTAAGAGTAGAATGGAGACTTCAGTGACCACAAAGAATGCAGTCCTTGCGGAAGTTGTTCTGAAAGGTAACTAAGCAAATAGAGGCTTCATCGCAGAGCAAGCCACAGCGCAAACCCTGGAGAGGAGGGTGGGTCTGGCTTTCAGAGTTTTGGCATCACCATATCCAAAAAGTCAGAGCACCACAGGGAAGGGGGGAGACTTAAGACACCAACACAATAAATACAGACTTTACAAAAAATACTCAGATTGGCCAGTTTCCAACCAGAAAAAAAGGATGAGGCATGCAAATAAACAAGAAAGTATGGCTCATTCATAGGGAAAAGAACAGACACTGAATTAATTCACTAGATAAAGATTCGTGTGTTTTTTAAGATTTTATTTATTTATTTTTAGAAAGAGGAGAAGGGAGGGAGAAAGAGAGGGAGAGACACATCAATATATGGTTGCCTCTTGCACACTCCCTACTGGGGGGACCTGGCCCACAACCCAGGCATGTGCCCTGACTGGGAATCAAACTGACGACTCTTTGGTTCACAGGCCAGCGCTCAATCCACTGAGCCACACCAGTCAGGACTAGACAAAAATTCTAATTCAACTATCTTAAATATGCTCAGGAAACTAAAGAAATCAATAAAATGATATCTCAGTGAATAGAGAATATCAATAGTAGGGTAGAAAAAAATTTTAAGTAGAAATTCTAGACCTGAAAAACACCATAGCTGAAATTAAAAATCCACCAGAGGGAAGATTTGAGCAGGTGCAAGAAAGAATCCATCCAACTTAACCGTAGGTCAAATAAAATTATCCAGTCTGAGGAGCAGAAAGAAAAAAGCACGAAGGAAAATGAGACTCGGGGACCTGTAGGGTGCCCTCGGGTCTACAGAGACATGCATAATGGGAGCCCGGAAGGAGAAGAGAGACAGAAAGGGGCAGAAAGAACGTCTAAAGAACTATTGCTCAAAATTTTCCCAAATTCAATGAAAGACATGATGAATCTATACATCTAAGAAGCTCAAAAAATTCCGAAGAGAGTAAACTCCAAGATACCCACACCAAGACACTTTATAATCAAACTGTCAAAAGCCAAAGTCAGAGACAGTCTTGAAAACAGCAAGAGAGAAGTAACTTGTTATGTATAAGGGATCCTCAGTAAGATTAAAAACAAATTTCTCATCAAAAACTATAGAGGCCAGAAGGCAGTAAGAAGGCGTATTTAAAGTGCTGAATGAAAAAATACCTGTCAACTAAGAATTCTATATCTGGCAAAACTACCCTTCAAAAATGAAGGAGAAATTAAGGTATTTCCAGATCAGCAAAAGCTAAAGAAGTTTATTGCTAGTAGACCTGCCTTACAAGAAGTGCTAGGGGAGTCCTCTGGCCTGTTGGAGGTGAGGAAGGAGAAGACTCAGATGCTGCCCTGGCCCTCGAAATCCGTATTGCAGTCACCACCCCCCAACTCATCCATCCCCCAAGCTGTCAGACTTACGGGGCTCCCGGGAGCTGCAGGATCCTCAAGGCCCCTCGCCATACACTGTGAGTCCCAGGACCCTTACAAGGGGCAGGCCCTGGGCGGGACATAGTGACAGTAAGCAGAGAGCAGGCCCTGTGGAGGAGAGGCTAGGATCAGGCCAAATGCCTACAAGGTGGGTGGTGACAGGAGGTACCCTCTTGTCCTCACCTGCCTTTGCCCACTGTGGCCTGCAAGTACAGTTCTGAGGCAGCTCTTGAGTGAGACACCTCCACTTCAGTGGCATCTTCCACCACCCTGGAGGGAGGAGAGGCTGAGCTCAGCTCTTAGGCACCAGAGTTCCCCAGAACCTCTGCCTGGGAAGCCCTTGGGGCTCCCAAGAGCCTCTAAGAATCATCCCCAAGGCTCCAAGCTCAGTATATCCCCCCGGATCCTCTCATTTTTAGGACCTTATTTTTTTCTGCCCTGTCATCTGCCCAGGGAGGCAAACAGGGTAGTCGGGATTGCTCCCATTTTACAGATGGAGCACCTGAAGTTCTGCTCAGTGAGATGCTGGAATCACCCAGGATGATGATGATCGAGTTGAAGCGGGGTAAGGGTATGGGTGAGAGGAGTGAGAAGAATGGGGATGTGGGATGGCAGAAAGAGGGTGAGAAGGAGTCCCAAGAGCCTGAGCTCAGAGCTTCCCTCCTCTGGGGTGGCAGTGTGGAGAAACGTCCAAGGGCCTCGTTTGATATGTCAGCCCTGCCTTAGGAGAAATATCCTTGGACTCTGCTGGGCCCTGGACACTCACAAGCCTAGAGGGGCCACTTCCAGCACCAACAGGTCCTCTGTCCTTGGAGACAGCAGGTCCCGAGTCCTCCCTCTGGGGCTGAGCTGGGATCACACAAACACAACACCTGTTACACACCAAGCCTCTTCCCAGCGTTCAGCTCATGCAATCCTCATGCTGGACACCTGTGAGCCAAGCAAGACGCCAACATTCAGCCATTTCAGGAGGAAGAAAGGAGAACCCAGAGAGGCAAGCCCACATTGGAGAGCAGTAGAATGGAGCTAGACCTCTTCTGGCTGCCCTCTAGCCTCAGGCTCTTTGTGGAGCATCACCATGGCCTTGGCTCCCCAGGTCTCCCTTTCCTCCAGGGTCTCACCTGCACCAGGCTAAGAGTGCTAAGCACAGGATCAGAGCCCCCAGGAGGCAGAGCTTCCTCAAACAGCATCTGCAGCAGCTAAAGTGGAAAAAAGGTGGGGGGGTCGATGGGGATTGAGAAATGAGTTGACTAAGGGATTGATGCAGAAATGTCTTTCAACATTTTCCAAGGGTGACGCCTGTGCTGTGTGCTGTGCTCGGTGTTGGGAAAACAGTGTCTGGGACACAAGTAAGCTCAGACCTCACAGTTCACAGGAACCTAGACAAATGGGCAGACGTTTTTAGTGGGACCTGCCATTTGCTAGGGTGGGGGCCTGTGACAAGGTTCTGAGGGAGCTACTTTGATTTGGGGGCATTTTGGTGAGATCCTATTAAACAAAACTTTCAAGTTTATTATCATTATTAGTATTCTCAAGGATGGTGAAAATAATATCTCCCTGGATATTTGATCTTTGCACACCACCCTTCCCTGACCTTCATCCCATCAGCCCCAGCCTCCTACCTTCTCTGACCTGTCAACTGCTGAATAAATTGACCCTGGCCGAACATCTTGTATTGGTCGCCGGGCTCGATAGGGGCCCCATGGAGGAGTACGCGTATGGTGGGGAAAGGAATGTTCTTGAAGGCCCCTAGAGGAGGCAATACCTGAGCCTCCTGATACCTGTCCCCAGTGGCTCCTCTGAGACTCACCTGAGGCACGAGGCGGGGTGCCTCTGTTTCTCGACCCCGAAGCAGCAGGGCCACATTGTATCCTCGGCCCACAGAGCCCAGGATGGGCTGGACTTGTGCTAGCAGCTCCTGCTCTGCCTCCTGCTGGGAGACCCAGAAACAGCCCCCTGCCCCAGGTGCCCTGACCCAGTCTGGCAGAGGGCTCTGGAAGCACTCAGCACCCCAGAATCCACGGGCCTGAGGGCTCCCGTCCTCCTCCTGTCACCCTATCAGACCCCCTTACCTGAGCAGCCTTGGAGTCCAGGACTCTGTCGAAGGTGATGCATTGTTCCTGTGGGCAGGGCTGGGGTCAGCAGTGTCGCTCCCATCTTCCCCCGCCCCACCCACACTTCATCCCATCTCCACCTGCGTCTCCAGAGACCCCGGCTGAAGCAGGCGGACGCTGTTGGACCCCTCCAGAAGGAGTGTGGGGTGACAGGTTTCCTCGGGGCCTAAGAAAGGTAGACTTCATATCAACTGTTGAGGGAGACCCAGCTCCCAGGACTGCTGAGTCCTGCCCTCAACCTTGGCCTCAGTTTCCCATCCTGAGATGGCTTAGCCCAAGGAGGAGATCTCCCAAGAGGCTCTCCCAAGCTGCACGATCTCCATGAGTGAGTGCGTGCAGTTTCTTACCTGCTTCTCTGCGCCGCTCCACTTCCACCACCACGGTGAGCATGGCCCGTGGGTCGTCAGTAAGGGCCGCAGGGGCCGAACTGCCTGGCCCAAACCAGCCCCTGCACTCACTGTCTCTTCATACTCCACAGCTTCATGCCTCTCGGATTCCCCTCAATAATTCATCTCGGATATAAGGATCTCTGGGCGGGGCCTGTAAATAATAACTTATCAAAGGATGTGACAGTTCTCTCTTTTCTGAATTAGAACACTGCATGGGATTCTTCTTTTTTTCCTCTTAGGAAAAATGTTCAACATATCTGACTGTGTAGAGAATTACATAATGAACCTCCAAGCCCCCAGCGTCAGCAATTGTCAACTTACAGCCAGTCTTGTTCCCTCTGTTCCCTTCCCTACCCCCAAGGGATTCTTTTGAAGGAAATCCCAGATATCCTTTTATTTCACCCATAGCTATTTCAGTATATATTTATGAAAAGGTAACTACCCCTTTAAAAAAGAATAGCTTTATTGAAATGTAATTCATATACCATTCACCCATTTAAAGTATACATTCCAAAGGTTTTTGGTATGTTTGCAGATATATGTAATTATCACCACAGTTCATTTTAGAACATTTCTATCGCTTTATGAAGAAACTTGGTTCCCTTTTCTATCACCTCCTTAACTGCACCCCCCAAGGCCACCCCTAGTCACTCCTGCTTCTATCTCTATAAATTTGCCTATTCTGAGCATTTTATGTAAATGGACTCATAGAACATGTGGTCATTCTGTGACGGACGTCTTGTGGTTGGCATGAGGTTTTCAAGATCCCTCCAGGTGATACCATGCATCAGCGCTTCCTTCCTCTCTACGGCTGAGTAATTTTCCACGTAGGGATGAAGTGACTTCTGTCACCAACCACCCAGAGTTTGGCCACACTTCACAGCTAAGAGCACAGTCCTTCACAAGACTGCCCTTCCTTCAGACACTGGTCTCAAGCTCAGGGACCCTCGATCCTCCCTCGCTCTGACTAGTTTTCTACACTTTCGGGTGTTCCCACTAATCCCCAGATTCCATAATTCACTAGAACAGCTTACTGAACTGAGGAGGGCATCATGCTTACTGTATCTGACACAAATTCTCTGACACCACCCGGATGTCCTACATTTCCATCCAGTTCTGACACTACCTGGGGTTAGTGCCAGATCCCACAAGTTGAAGTGCAAGATCCTCAACAAAACTGCCCTCACTTCAGATGCCAGCCACAAATGGGGTCCCCAGCTACTTGCTCTACTGTCTGACTTGGCTACAGATTCGGGGGTTCCCATGATGGCCCCTCAGTTTTAATAATCCACCAGAATGATTCACAGAACTCAGGAAAGTATTCTAATTATCATTACCTTTTTATTACAGAAGATACAAATGACCAATCCGATGAAGAGGTACAAGGTCTGGAATGGTTTTGAGTGCACGAGTTACTGTCCCCCTGGGTGGGGGTAGGGGTGACACCCTCCTGGTACACCAGTGTGTTTGTCAACCAGGAAGCTCTCTGAGACTCATTGTCCAGAGTTTTTTTTTTTTTTTAAGTGAGATCTCATTACGTAGACACGGTTGATTAAATCGGGGCTGCGTGACTGAGCTCATCTCCACTCCTCTAACCACGCAGCTGGTTTTTCCGGCCAGCAGCCTCCCCCATCGGAAAGCTAGGCAGGGGCCCTGCCAGCACAACAGAGATAGAGCAATAGCGACAGTGCTGATATTTTTAACATTTGGAGGAATCAGCGTCAGGTAGGCATGGGAGGCTTTTAGCTCAATTTCCCCATTCATGTGACTGTCAACATAGGTATTATAATCTTACCAACAATGCCAGTGTTATAGTATAGCTCACTGTGTAGATGTAATGTAAAAAAATGGAAGTAATTAGTCTAGTCCATCCTTATATTTTATGACAAAAATGTCTGTCACAGCAAAGTCAGCCATGTTTGCAGTCTTCCATTCAAGTTCGTCAGGTTCCAAAAGCAAGAGTGGTCTCCGCCACACATAGCTTCAAACTTTCAGACATTCATCATAACTGAGCTAAGGAACAATGTCGTCTTTTGTTCCGAGCCTCTTTCAAAATGTTAGTGCAATATTGGATTTTCCTCATTGCATAATCCTCTTACTCATTCCTTTACCCTCAGCTACTCTTCCTGTTTTTCTCCATTCACACCCAATATTTTCCACCTCTGGAAAGGGTGTAAGGTTTGACCACAGTCGAATGTGACCAATGCTGGTCTGGACCGCTGGCAACCATACTAGTCAAGTAAGTGCCTCTCCCTCCGTCAATTCCCCCTCATAAAGAATAGGGTTATGCAGATACAGGACTAACGGACTCTCTAGACCAGTAGACAACACAGCAGCATTCACTGTCAACGCCAATTTTGCCGGGTGGGTTGAAAGCACATCTACCTTATCATGCCCTTAGGAATTCTGACATAAATGTTTAAAGGCATGGTTATAGTTTCTTGCTTAGGGATTATCCTGCTTCTGGTACCTGCAGATGCATTTCTGGTCCTAGGGAAGAAAAAATAGTTACAGTGATAAGGGGAAGAATATTATAGCCCTACCAGCATCCTCCCTCACTCCCTGTTCCCCAGACCCCCGAGATCAGTGGACAAATCTCTCTAGTGGGCCTCCCTCTTAGCCCCTCATGTTAAATGTGAAATACCCTCAGGAAAGCATGTAAGTAAGCCCTTCATGACTTTATTTGCTCCCCTCCTCTGCATTTTAGACAACAGAGGTTTTGATTGCTCATTCCAATGATCTATTAAACCATTACTCTGAGGACGATACGCAACATAACATGTCCGTTTGATGTGATATCTCTCAGCCCTCTGTTGGACACTATGAGCTGTGAAGTGTGGCTCTTGGTCTGAAGAAAGGGAGATTAGTGGCCCAAATTGGCACAGAATTTTTTGTTCCAATCATCTATTGCTGTCTTGAACATTTGCAGCTACAACCAGGAATGAAAATCCCAGTTACTGTCAGGACCCACTTATAGCCCCCACAGCTCCCAGTATTAGAACAATGTAACCAATTTTTCAGGTATGTGCGGGGCCTCCCTGCTGGGGAGTCTGCCCAGAGCCACTTGTAGTCTCTATTTTTCTTGTTGGCAGACAGAACAGTTCTTGTTGGCATTTTGCGCCTCCGAGAGTGCCAGAGGAACATGTCTAGATCCAGCCCATCCCTGCATTGCTGCAGCAGCCCCATGTCTGCTCCTTTTATGGACCCACTGAGCACAAGGGAGCATACTGGGAAATCCACTCACTACTTCCAACCACCTTCCAGTCCTGGAAGGCTGTTCTGCTGGTCATTGACATGCCCTGCTTTAATGAATCCTTCAAACGTCCATAGTGGCTTCCATAGGTTTATGCTCCATACGGGCACCCATTTTACTGTTTGTTTTAATCCTCACTGAAGGGGACGATATGTTTATTTATTGATGGGAGAGAGAGACAGACAGAGAGGAATAGAGAGAAACATGAATGTGAGAGAGAAACATTGATCAGTTGCCTCCATTATGCACCCCTACCATGGACCGAACTTGCAACATAGGTATGTACCTTGACAAGGGATAGAACCCATAACATTTCTGATGTATGGATGACCCTCCAACCAACTGAGCCACACAGCCAGGGCTGGGCATCCCTTAGTAGGCAAGTTTTCCATTGCCCTTCTACCTGACCATATGGGCAGGCCATTTCTTACTGATTTGTGCCACTATTTTTCATGAGTCAGTAAAAACCCCAACACAGGGGCCAACAACCTGCATTTCAGTCTATTGAGCTGATTTTTTACTTTCTTCAGTCAGAGCGGCAGCATTACAAACAAGATGCTGTATGTCCACCTTGGAACTGCCATCATACACCAAGCAGCTCTTTGCTGGTCAATAGCAGTTTACAGGAGACTGTGCAGGTGAGGATAGAGTCTGGCAGCTCCTGGGACAAAAAGTATACCTGCTGAGGAATATGATACATAAACAATTTCCATTTTATTATGGAACTCTTATGGGCACAGCTCTACCCATTAGAGAACTTCTCTGACATAACCTAAGATATTATGGGTATTTCATGTTTAACATTATTTTCTGGCCAAGACCCACAAGTCTCCTGCCATGCAGCCACCAGGCCATCTGTCCCACAGTCACTGCTGGCATGAGCTCCATGGCATGAGCTCCTTCAACAGAAGGCCCTCATATAGGCTTTTGGCCGAGGTCAAGATCGGCTCCTGTCCAAAAACCACCCTCAGAAGGAGGCAGAACTCTGCAGCATCAAGTACTTGGAAAAGCAAGAGTGGAACTTTGATGACATTACCATGAAGGTGGGCCAGCTCATCATTGGGCTCCCATGGGCATCAACAAGTGTGCCGGCTCGTCAGACATGATGGCATGTGGCACAAGAAGACATCTGTATGACCCTAAGAACAATATCCTGCCAGCCTTGGACCACTCAATCATCAGCCTCTAAAGGTGTGCCAGCCAGGTGGGCATGATGGCTCCTGGGGTCTGGTGGCACATTTGTGACACCAAGCTGGGGACTAACAAGTATGATAACCCCTCCATGTCTCTGCAGATGGGCTACAGGCAGGGCACCAACCAGAGTGACTGCGTCTTTGCCTTGGGCCGACAGGGATATGACTTCTAGTACTGCCCACAAGGCCCAGTGATCAATGGGGCTCCAGGGTCAGCAGGAGTCCAAGCCCAAGGAAGGCCCCGGAGTACCCCTACTACCAAGAGGAGGTAGGCTACTGAGGACCCCCTTGTGGGCTATCTCCACATATCATTGCCAAATCTGGGATTTCAGGTTTTTCTGTCTCTTCATCTTGTTTTTCTATGCATTCAAGTGCTTCCAACTGAGGATCTGTGAAGGCCAGATCCAGATGCTTGTGGGGTGGGGGTCCCTGCCAGGACACATCCAGGAGGTAAATTTCCCAGCAGACTTTGGGTCGAGCTGTGAAAGGAAGAAGAAACCTGTGTAGGGAGGGGAACTGGCCCCAGATGGCTTCTAGTTGCTTCTGCCCCTCTTCTCCTTTTTCTGCTGACCAGTTGGTGGTTTCTTTTTTTTTTTTAATATTTATTTTATTTTTAGAGAGAGGGGAAGGGAAGGAGAAAGAGAGGGAGAAAAACATCACTGTGTGGTGGCCTCTCGGGTACTCCCTACTGGGGACCTGGCCCGAAACCCAGGCATGTGCCCTGACTGGGAATACAACCAGCAAATCTTGGGTTTGCAGACCCGCGCTCAATTCACTGAGCTACACCAGCCAGGGCCAGTTTGTGGTTTCTGTACCCAGAGAAGTTTCGGGCAGTTTTAACAAAATAAAAGTAATCTTTTTGGGGGAAGAATGGGGTGGGGATGGTGGAGGGGGGTGTTCAGAATGAAGTCCCCTGGGAGAGGGCCAGGTCACGGTCCCCAGATGTTTTAGGCATTGTGTGGGACTGGATTTTCCCAGGACCCTCCCAGGGACCCAGTAAGGAAACTGAGGCCCAGACAGAACAGTGGAGTTCTGAGTGGTTGAGGCAAAGCCAGACCCCACCTTCCATAGTCCCTTCTTCCTGACCAAGTACCGCACAGGGGCCCCCACCAGGAGGCCCTCTCTGGGACCAGCCCCACTCAGGAGCCTTGGGAACAAGAGATAAGGTGAAGTATCAATAGTGGACCGAAGGCAAGAAAAACATTTTAGGAAAAGAAAAAGAAAGATCTTTTTCTGTTTTAGGTATTGGAGCCGTTTCAGTTAATGGGACAACAAGCTAGTAACATTCCGTCAAACGGAGATTCTTTGGTCCACATTCCCAGCAGTCGTCACTGAAGGCACTCCCAGGCTTTTGCCGTAAGTCCCAGTGTACGCAGAGAATGGTACTGACCTTCCAGCTTCCACTCCACACTGTTGGCAATTAACAACCTGTGTGGGCGTAGGCTGCGGCTCTACACCGTGGACTATCTGTGGACACCCAAGAATCAAAGTTCCTTATTCTCACCCTTTGTTCTTTCTCTTCCCAAACCATATATTTCAGTGAGTCAGAGCTGTTCTAGCAATTTCACTTCTCCTGACACCAACTTCGATGACTCTTGACACCAATTATCTGGAGTTGGGCCAAATTTCACGGGTTGAGTGCACGGCCCTCCACTAGACTGCCAAGTCAGGCGCCAGCGGCAAGCTCAGGGTTCCCCGGGCACCCACACTTCTAATCAGCGGGGGAGAATTCGGAGGTTCTCACTGCTCCCTCAGGATCAATGATTCACTAGAACAACTCAAGAACTCAGGAATGTCCCTACACTTACAATTTTATTATAGTAAAGTAAAAAATGTATTTGTAGGTATAAATCGGAAGAAGCCAAAGGCAGAGACTCATAAGCTATCAGGGGCCACCATAAATAACAACTCCTATTACTCTAGAAATTTCAAGGGTTTAGAGGCTGTCTCCCTGGAACTGGGGATAATGACTGGCTAACTTCTTCATTGTACACAAATAGATATGGACATTTTTTATTCACCTGCTGACGAACATTTGGGTTGACTCCACCTTTTAGCTATTATGAATAATGTTCGGATAAGCGTTGTATATAAGTTTTTGTGTAGATGTATGGTTTCATAACTAGAAGTGGAATTGCTAAATCATATGGTAACTCTGTGCTTAACTTTTTCTTTTATAAAGAAATTATTTATTGGAAGGAAACCAGGGAGATGATACAAATTAGGTCAAGGTGTGAAAAGAGAGCAGATTCATGAAAGAATTGGCATTTTCCTGTCAGGACACCCCAAAAGCATCATATATGACGAGGTTGTTTTCTTTAAATACTGTTGACTTTTATGATTTACAAAAAGTTAAAAATGAATATTTTTAAAACAACAAATATTGGGTATTTATGTACAATTTAATCTTGAGTTGTCACTTTTTATTTAATGTGGTTTCCTTTTGCACACTTAATAGTCACCTTGTACATAGATACTTGTGCATTCTAAATCCTGGTATCGTCCCAGTAGGACCAATAAGAAATCTTCGTTGTAAGGACCTAGGGAGGTCCTCCAGGACTTTCCCACACTGGCGTTAGCTAGCGTGTCTAACTCGTTTATCTCAGATGTCAGTAAGGACCCACTCTGTGTATGTGTCATACACACGAGATCACGGCAAACAAGGATTGAAAATGCCATCCTTTAAGTCTCCTGGTGTGCAGCCTCTGAATTAGGAGACATGGCCGGTGTCTCCTGATGTTTAATCCCAGCTCCACCACAGGGGAAGTAGTATGAGAGCTGTATCGTCCTTAGACAAGTTGCTTAACTTTCCACTTGTTTGTTTCCATGTCTGCAAAATGGAGATGATGGTAATGATAATGGTACCTTCCTCATAAAATGTTGGTATAAAGTTGTGTTTCTCGAAGTGTGTTCCTTGGGCCAGCAACCTTAAGCATCTCCTGGGAACTGGAATGAAAAGAAAATTCTCAGGCCTCACCCCACACCTACTGCCTCAGAAACTCTGTGTGTGAAGAAGACTTCCAGGTGATTCTGATGATGTTGAAAACCACTGTCGAGGAGACTGAGTTTATACCAAGCATTAAAACAGTGCCTGGCACACAGTAAGCAGTACATTAGTGAACATTTTAAAAATGAGTCAATAAATATTGCCAAGATATAAAGTTTAATTTAGGCAAAAAGAAGCAAATCCACACTGTTGCTCTAGCAAAGAAATCCTGCTTAATTCCCAGCTGAAAGGAATTAACGGGGACTGCCAAAATCCTCATGATCTGGTCCCTGCCTTCCTTTCCTGCTACTTCTATTCTCCCTGCCTTCCTTTCCTGTACACCATGTTTTCAGCTTTCCCAGCTCTCGGTACAGAAATTGCAGTTTTCACACCTCCAAGACTTTGCCCACTCTGTTCCCTCTGTATGGAAACATCACCCACACCTTTTCTTTAAAGAACTCCTTTTCTCCCATTTTCTAAACTTGCAATGTCTTGAATTCCTACGCATCCTCCAAAACCCCATCTCGAGTGTCACCTCCTCTGTGTTACTTCCACACCTATCCAGTCAGAGCCAGGAATTCACTAGGACTCCCCTCGTCCTACACATTCCAGTACTTATCATTACAGTTTACTACTATTTACAGTTTTATTTTTAGAGAGATGGGAAGGGAGGGAGAAAGAGAGGGAGAGAAACATCAATGTGTGGTTGCCTCTCACGCTCCCCCTACTGGGGACCTGACCTGCAACCCAGGCATGTACCTTGACTGGGAATCCAACCGGCGACCCTCTGGTTCTCAGGCTGGCACTCGGTCCCCTGAGCCACACCAACCAGGGTCAATTAACCATTTTAAACTGAATAGTTCAGTGGCATATAGTGTAATTCACGATGTTGTACAACCATCACTTCTCTCTAGTTTCATAACTTTTTCCTCACCCTCGGAAATGCACCATACCCATTAAGTAATCACTTCCCCTTACCCCCTCCCCTCCCTCTTTCAGTTGTCATCTTTCCGTCTCTGTGGATTTTCCTATCCTGGGTATATCGTATAAAGGAAATTGTACAATCTGTGACTTTTAGCATCTTGTTTCTCTCAATCAGCATTAGCTTTTGAGGTTCATCCAAACTGTGGCATAAATCAACACATGCCCCTTTTCCGCTGAACGCTATCCCATTATATGTACCACCATTTGTTTACCCATCAGTTGTCGATGCCCATGTGGGTTGTTTTCCTCTTTTCGGGGTTATGAATAATGCTGCTACAAACATTTGTGTGCCAGTTTCTATGTGGACATATGTTTTTATTTCTTTTATTTTCACTTCTCTATGTGAACACATAACCTTCATTTCATACCAGGGAATGGAACTGATGGTTCATGTAATAATTATATATTTAACTTTTTGTTACCGACCAAAGTGTTTCTACAGTAACTGCACCATTTTGCATTCCCTCGAGCCCTGTGTGAGGGTTCCTATTTCTCCGCATGCTTGCTCGGTTATTTTCTTTTTTTTAGAGTCATACTCTAGGTGTGAAGTGGTACCTCCTGGAGTTTTTCGTTTGTGTTTCCTTAATGACCAATGATTTTGAGTGTCTTTCATGTGCTCGTTGGCCATTGCATAGCCTCTTTGTAGAAATATCCATCCAAGTTTTTGTCCAGTTTTTAATAGTTATTTGCTTTTAGTACTTCACAAATGAATAATGATGTTGAGCATTTTTCCATGTGCTTGTTGGGCTTTCGTATATCTTCTTTGGAAAAATGGTTGTTCAAGTCTTTTTCACACTTTTTACTTGGGTTGTTTGTCTTTTTGTGGTTGAACTGTAGGATCTCCTTACACATGGCGGATACCAGACCATGATCACATATGCCATTTTCAAACATTTTTGTCCATTTTGTAGGTTGTCTTCTCATCATTTAATAATGTCTTTTGATAAACAAAAGGTTTTAATTTTGGTGAAATCCAGTTTATCATTTTTTTTCTCCTGTTGCTCTTGATTTTGAGGTCATATCTAAGAATGCACTGCCAGGTCATGAATATTAAATTCTGTGTTTTCCTCCAGGAGCTTTATAGTTTTAGCTCCATATATTTAGTTAATTGGTCCATCTTGAGTTAATTTTTTTGTATATGGCCTAAGGTAAGGGTCCAGCTTCATTTATCTGTATCTGAATATCCAGGTGTCCCAGTGCCATTTTTTAAAAAGATTAGCATTTCCATATTGGATATTCTTTTTTTCCCCAAATATTCATGTATGTAATTTTAGAGAGAAGAGAAGGGAGGGAGAGAGAGGGAGAGAAATGTTTCGCCGTGAGAAACACTGTTTGGTTACACCCTGACAGGGGGCTGAACCCACAGCTCAGGCATGTCCCCTGACCAAGAAGAGAACCAGTGACCTTTTGCTTTGCAGAATGATGCCCAACCAACTGAGCGACACGAGTCAGGGTCCATATTGGGTATTCTTGGCGTCCTTGTCAAAATCAGCTGGCCATAGAAACATGGGTTTATTTCTGGACTCCTCTTCTGCTAGTCTCTTTGTTCGTTCTTATGCCAGAACAATGCTGTTTTTTTGTTTGTTTGTTTGTTTGTTTCATTTTAAGAGTATGTTTATTAAAGCTGGGGACAGTGAAACCAGGAAGGGCCCGGGATAGAAAAAGTGACAGGAGAGAGCCTAGGCCGAGGCGGGTCTGCTGTCTGCTCACTGGACAGTCAGAGAAAAGGGGCTTTGGGGACGGGTTCAGGGGATTGGCCCTGGACAAGCTGCTGCTGCCCATTGCTCCCCGGGCTGCAAGTCTCATGGGGACCCTTAGATATTAGGAGAAAGAAAATTCACTCAAAAAGGAGGTTCAAGTGGATGAGCCCCAAGAAGAGAGCGCCAACTCTGTCTTGAGTAGTGTTGCCTCACAGTAAGTTTTGAAATCAGTCGGTATGGGTACTCCAACTTTGTTCTTGTATAAGATTATTGTATCTATTTAGCTTCTGTTGAAATTCACATGAACTTTGGAATCATCATGTCAATTTATACAAAAAGTTAGCATAGGTTCTTATAAAAATTTCATTGAATCTCTAGATTAATTAGGAGAGAATGGACATCTTAACAATATTAATTTCCATCAAAATGGAATGTTATTCCATTTATTTAGATCTCCTTTATTTTCTTTCACCAGTATTTTGTAGTTTTAGAAGTTTAAGCTTTCTCTTCTTTTATTGTATTTACTCCTAAGTATTTTATTCTTTTTGATGCTATTGTGAATAAAGTTTTTAAATTTCATTTTCAGGATGTTTATTGCAATATATACATATACGTATACATCAACTTTGCATTCCTGGGATGAATCCCAGTTGGTCATTGGCGTGTAATTCTTCTCATACGTTGCTGGAATTGGTTTCTAGCATTTGGCTGGGGTTCCCAATTTCACATTCATAGCAGACATGGGACTGAAATTTTCCTCTCTCGTAATGACTTTATCGATCATTCTCTTATATGTAACCACACTCTCATACCTAGCATATAGTGTACCATATTAAAACAGAAAACTAGGAAATTAAAAAAAAAGATTTTATGTATTTTTTTTCCAGAGAGAGGGAAAAGAAGGGAGAAAGAGAGGGAGAGAAACATCAGAGTGATTGAATCAGTTGCCGGCACTTCAGCGGCCCTAGTCTTCGGAATGCAGAGGCTCTGACAAAGGAGAAAACGATCAGGGCTACTGCAATAGATGTGTCTCTGTGCCACAGACTTTTCTTATAGATAGGTACTATTATGTCTGTTTTCTTTTCTTTTTTATTTATTTTTGGAGAGAGGGAAAAGGAGGGAGAAAGAGAGAAACATTGATGTGTGAGAGGTACATTGATCGGTTTCCTCTTGCACACCCCCAACTGGGGACCCAGCCTGCCACCCAGGTATGTGCCCTGAACAGGGCATCGAACCGGTGACCTTTAGGTTTGCAAGCCAGCGTTCAATCCACTGAGCCACACCAGCCAGAGTGAAAACTAGGAAAGTTTTTAAATCTTCAAATATCCAAGTCATTGTTCAACTATCTTTTACTCCAGATCATTCTAAGTGGCCTATAAAGAGTCTCCATGATCTGGAGGACGAGGGGGCTTTGAGTATTAGAAGAAGTGGTGGTGGTGGGGGGATTGTGTCGGAGAAAAGAAGACTCCATGGGAGAGAACAAAATGCTTGACTCGGGGAACAAGGATTTCTGAGGACATAAATTGATATCCAGTTGGTTCCAGAGGACAGGATAGGAACAAAAGAGGAAGCTACAGAAGGACTTATTTTGCCTCAGAAAAGGAAGTCTTATAACCTCCAATCCTGCCCTTGCAGTACAAAATCGGTCGCACCACACCGGATATCCAATGTTATTGTGACATGTGGAAATGGGTCTCTTGCTTCTCTTAGTCTGTCTCTCACTTCTTGTCTCACTTCCTTCCCTGTGTAGGACACATTTTTCAACCTTGCCCTCATCAGCAGCAACTTGCTCAATCTTTGGGCTTCACGTGGGCTGCCCTGTGCACCCACCCCCAATTTTGAATGAATGAATCCTCCCCCTAGGCTGCTGTGTACTATCAGATCAAAAAAACACTACATCCTTTGCCACTGGAACCGTGACACCTAAGTTATTTGTCTCAGGCAAATCTTTTTATTTGACTTCAGTGAAGTACATTGGTCTTTTCTTAACTTATAGCAACAATAAAAGCCTCAGCCTACCCCTCTCGTTTGTTCAATTAATTATTTAGTAAAGATTTATGGAGCAACAGTGCCAGGCACTGTTTTAGTGACTGAAGATTCATAATTCAACAATATTAACACAATTGTTGCTCTTGTGGAGCTTTCAACACAGTACTAAACAAACAAAAACAGACATAAGTAAAGAAGATGATTTCCATTTGAGATCAATGCTGTGAAGAAAATGAGGCAGAAGGGGGTTCTTCACGTAAAGCGGCATTTGAGTTGAATCCTGAGAACAATGAGAAGGTGCCTACCATTTGAAGATCTTTATTTAGAGCTTCAGTTTCATAGAACCTCCACAGACTCCTGCTACCACAATTATCCACCGACGTCTTTGCCCCGATATGCTGCCTTCTAGCCTGAACTCTACGTTGATTGTTTCCATGCCTGCACTAAGGCCCACCCCTCCACTGGGGAATTTGGGTACCAGTTCCTTTTATCTACTCAAGGACAGTCCTCCAGCATGACTCGCTTTTTTCTCCTAAATCATCAAGTTTTCCTTCTCTACTGGACTATTCCCATCTGCCCACAACCATGCTATTTCTCTCATCTTAAAAACCAATGAACATAACATACTTTCCATGGTGAAAGATTGAAAATTTTCTTCTAAGGTCAGAGGAGAGAGATGGCTCCTAAGCTTACTCAGAACAAGAGCCAAAGTCCTTACTATGCTCCATATTTATAGTGCTTCTCAAACACAAGACCAACTTTCTTTTTTTAAAGCTTTTTATTTATTCTTATTTTTTTAGAGAGAGGGGAAGGGAGGAAGAAAGAGAGGGAGAAAAACATTGATGTGAGAAAGAAACATCGACCTGTTGCCTCTCATAATGTGCCTCGACCAGGGACTGATTCTGCAACCCAGGCATGTACCCTGGCTGGGAATCGAACCACTGACCCTTTGCTTTGTGGGACAATAGCCAACCAACTGAGCCACACTGGTCAGGGCACCAAGTTTCATTTTTAAAGTTCCAATCCATTGCAGATGACACTTTTGTAAAATACAATAAAAATGTTGCTCTGATGTAAAATTTGATAAAATTATAAAATACTTATTCCTGACTCTTTTACTTATCTCCTCATAGTGCAGTAATAAACAATTTGCAGCCTGGCCCTTGCTTTGGACCATGTTTTGAATAGGATTGCTTTACAAGGCTCTGCATGATCTGGCCCTGCTACTACCTCTAATCTCATCTCTTACCATTCTCCCTACCACCCCTGCTTACTCTCCTTCCACCACACTGTCCTCTTTATTGTTTCTTCAACGTCTCAAAGACCTCAGGATCTTTGAATGTACTTGCTGTTGTGTCTGCCTCAAATGCTATTCCCCCGGATATCGTCAAGCTCTCTCCCTCAGTGCACTTGGGTATCTGTTAAAAATCACACATCAGAGAGGCCTTTCCTAACAATCCTAATAACTTATCAGTTCTCAACACTCTGTCTCCTTTCTCTTCATAGCACTTACCAAAGTTTGAGATGTTTATTGTCTTCCTCTCACCCCGACCAGCCAACTAGAATCTGAACTTCATACAAACAAGAACTTCTGCTTTACTTTTGTTATGTCCCAGGGTTTAACATAGTGCATGACACATGATAGGCATTTCAGTGAATGAGTGTTCATCCTCATGATTTTAGCCCTCCCTAATCAGTTATAATTCCCAGGTTTGGCCATATACTTTCAGGTTTCTGAGTCCTTTTTAAAAAAAAAAGATTTTATTATTTTTAGAGAGTGGAATGAGGGAGAAAGAGAGGGAGAGAAACATCAGTGTGTGCTTACCTCTCGCACACTCCCCACTGGGGAGCTGGCCCACAACCCAGGCACATGCCCTGACTGGGAATCGAACCAGCAACCCTTTGGTTCACAGTCCGGCACTCAATCCACGGAGCCACACCAGCCAGGACACATTTCTGAGTCTTTTATCATACCACCCATTTTTGCCTGGGATGTTCTTCCTGAGGAAGTGGTATGCACCTCTCAAGACCCATATTAAATGTCTTGTCATCTGTACAGGCTTCCAGAGGACCATCTTTCCCTTACAGAGTTGATCTTCCCCAGTCATTGAATCACAACTATCTTTTTTGTGTGTCTTCCTTACTGTGTTGAGAATTCCCCGAGGGCATAAATTTTCTGATTTACCTTTGTACACCAGGCTTCTAGCACAGAGCCTGAGGTGGAACAGGGCCTCTGTAACTGTTTGGAGAAGAGTTCTCAGAGCTATTCAATGTAAGAAGCTGCTTAAAGTGGTTAATTCTATGATACGAGAAATGTCCCAACAGGCTGGATGAAGTCCTCTTTAGGATACTCCAGTGGGTTTTCCTGACTGGGGTTGGCAGTTTATTTAGCTGTCCCCATGATTTTTTGAGTTTGTGGTCTGGTGACATATGTAATGCTGCTATCAATACTAATTTTCATTCTCCAGTCCTATGTGTGTGGTTCTGGACACTGGAAGGAGGCAGGCTGGAGGATTGTGTTTGCATACCTCTTCCCAGCCTGTGAGGCAGGTATCTAGCTCTCTGACGTGTGGCTGCCTCCCAGATTTAGTAGAGAAGGAACTCTTAGAAAGAACTGCACCTCTTAGCTGATATCCTGGGTTTCTGAGATAATGCGGATGAGGGGCAATCTTGTTAATTGCCCTGTGATGGGTCTAAGACGTTATCCTATTTGCAAATCAAAGAGCCAACTTGAAACAGTTGTACAGTATATACCAACCTAATCACAAGATCTGTGGTTCAGAGGCAGTTTAACGGTTGCACCACTTCCCCATGACCGAATTTACTGTCAGATATCACAGTGGAACTCAGCATGCCGGTATGTGCAGGGGAGATTTACGGAGCAGGAGAGGTACCTTAAAATTAGGCAACTCAGAGTTGATGTAGGACAGCATAGCTGTCCTTCCTGTCTCAGAGACACAAAGAGGAAGCAAGTGGCTGTGGCTTTTATTGCTTTTGGGAGAACAGCTGGATCGTGAAAAATGCACTAGAAAGGAAACATTCTGTACCTTCCCCATTATGTTTACAAATACCCTTTTACACAGGTACCAGTAATCTGCTCAAAAAGTCTGGATTGCACAGAAACCCTTTGTTTCTTCCACACAGCCCTAGACAAGCAGCGTCCCCCTGAGTTTTCCACCCCTGAAGTTCTTTACATATGGTTTCTGGGGAACTGGGATGAAGAAAATCTCAATATGATGGATTCCCCATCCATCATTGTGCCCAGCACTTAGTAGACACACAGCAAACATCTGTTGAGTGAATGACAAGGACTGTTGCTTAAGATTTTAATGAAGATGGGCAGAAAAGTGGTTGGTGGAGACGTCCTGCCCAGGCTCCTCCAGAGCCAGGGCAATCTGAGCCAATCCATCCTTATCCCCTGGGCCTTCTTAGGCCAAGGCCCCAGCCCCTTGAAGCAGTGCAACAGTTCCTGATATCCCCACGGCCAGGGCTGAACACGCAGAGGCTGGGACCACACCGGAGTTCGGGACTTCTTGGTACTTGGAGGCATCTGGTTCCAGAAAGGGATTCCCGTCCAATGTCAGGCTAGTCACCTTGGGCAGCTCCTCTAGCCGAGGCATCCTGCGCAGCCTGTTGCAGCTGAGATCAAGCACGCTGAGTTCTGCCGGCAGTCCTTGAGGCACCTGCTCCAGGCCAGCGAACGACAGGTTGAGAGAGCTCAGTGCGCTGGGCCAGAGGCAAGCGGGAGCGCCCTGGCTCGCGGCGCGCAGCGAGTTGTGGCTGAGGTCTAAGCGCTGTGGTTTCACACCCGCCGCCGCCAGCGCAGCGCACACGCCGCTTGGCGTTTCCATCCCCGCGTTGCGCAGCGTTAGCTCCTGCAGGATCGGGAACTTTTTGGGACAGAGAGCCGCAGTCAATCCGCGCTCGCCCAGTGCGGGATTGTCCGACAGGTCCAGGGTCGTGAGGGAGGAGAAGGTGTGGAGGTCTGCGCAGCGAAAGGCGAGCGAGGGTGCTTGCGCAATGTTCAGTTCTCTGAGACCTGGCTTGAGCCACTGCTGCAGTTTGGCGAGCCAGGCATCGCCTGTTGCCCACGACACGTTACGGAGACTGAGGGTGAAAAGCGCAGGCCCAAGGTCTTCCAGAGGTGGCAGCGGCATCGTGCCGGTTACTTCCAAGTCCTCCAGCGTTAGTTGCCTGAGGCGGGAGGACCCAAGGCCACGCAGGACGGCGACAAGAAGCGGAGCCGGAACCTGTGCAGTGCCCACCGTGAGTCGCCGTAAGCGCAGAGCCTTGACCAAGTCAATATACTCCTTCGGGTCGGTGTCAGCGAACCTTGCAAATTGTTGCAGGCTGCGGCCGCCGCCATGGACCTCCACCTCGAGGGCGCTCATACACTGCAAGGCGCTGGACCACTCGGGCTCCGGATCCGTGAAGTTGCAGACGCAGCGGACGTCGTCGTCGTCTATCTCGCAGGGCTCCGGTGTGGCCGCAGAGAACTGAAGCAGAGGCGGCAGCACCAGCAGCAGCAGCAGCGGGCAGAGCGCGCGCACCTGGAAAGAGAGCGGAGGTCAGGGCGGCCCAGCCAGTCCCTGGAATTCCCCGAGCAGCCGCGGTTCGGCCCGAAGGCCGTACGCTCACCATGATCGATAGGTGGGTGCTCAGAGCCCCTACGTCCCCGGCCGGCTCTGGGAAGGGCTTCGGCTTCTTTCCTCTATCGCTGCACTAGCCAGCTTCCAGCCTCCACACACCCTTTGGCGGCCTCGGAGAGTTTATATAACCCCGAGAATGTCACTTTGTTCCCTCCTCTGTGAACCTTGGTCACTCCCCACCTCTTTTCACCACTGCATTTAACACCCTTCTGGGAAATTTTGCGATGAATGATGTTGCTGGGAGGAGGGGCGTAACAGGAAGGAGCCTGCGGGACGTCTAGTGCGCTCTGCCCCGGGCAGTGCCCTTATGACTCAGGAGCCCCAGGCTTCCCTGGTGGCTATGGAGAAAGGAGGATCCCCAGCGCCTCCTACCAGGACTCTTGTCTCCCCCGCCTACATTCCAGTGCTCAGCCGAGGTTGTTTCTTTGACTTTTCCCTAGTCTTGGTGGTTCCTATAAACCTCCCATCATCTAAGTCCAATCCCCTGAATATCCTCCTATATTTACCTGGATCTTTTATGGAAGAGATCGCAAACTTCATCTACTGATTCCGGGGGCTGGAATTAAGTTCAAGGGAAGGAAGTTTATGTAGAGAACAACTCCCCTTCCCTTTTTTAATTTTTTGCTGACTTGTTCTTTGTTTAATTTTGTTGATTAAGAAAGCAATATCTTTCTTAAGTAGAGGTGTTTGACAAAAACACATTAACCTAGCCACTTGCCCTTACAGTTTTCATTTCCCCATCCTGAAAATGAACTAGATATTTTAAACACAATTTTCCTACTTGCACCTAGTGCTCCCCTGCCCTCCCCCCAACACAATTCCTGTGTCCTAGGAAAGAAGGGCTGGACCTATGTAGAAGGAGGATTAATTAGTAACTCACTTGTTTTAACAAAAAAGGCAAATGTCCCAGAGTGTGGGGTAGGGTTTATGCTTTGACAAGAGAAAAATTCTGAGATGTTCTAAATAAAATTACAGGGGTCAGAGAATGAGCGAGACAGGAATAGTTAACCAGTTAATAGCTGTGGACCAACTAACGAAGACTGTTCACATTCCTGAAGTTTTGGAGCGTTGAATAAACCTCTAGGTGTTTATTTGACCATGCACGACGTTGCATCTTGCACAGGCATGAACACTTAGGACTGTTGTCTGTAACTAATCAAAGTAGCAAATATTTCTTCCTTATACATTGTGTGCCTATCATGGAACTGTCTCCACTTCTTCTCCCCTCCCCATCTAAAACTAATGTAAATTATTTTAGTCTTTTTAAAGATTTTATTTATTTATTTTTAGACAGATGGAAAGGGAAGGAGAGAGGGAAACATCAATGTGCGGTTGACTCTTGCACGCCCCCTACTGGAGACCTGGCCTGCAGCCCAGGCATGTGCCCTGGCTGAGAATCGAAGGGGAGACCCTTTCATTCACAGGTGGCACTCAATCCACTGAGCCACACCAGCCAGGGCCAATGTAAATTCTTTTAAACAACTTACATCTTTCTCCCCCAAAACATCATGTATAAAAGAGCCCATCACGTTAATAAAATCTTAAAAAAAAAAAAAAAAAGCCCTGGCTGGTTTAGCTCAGTGGATTGAGTGTGGGCTGTGAACCAAAGGGTCACTGGTTTGATTCCCAGTCAGAGCACATGCCTGGGTTGCTGGCCAGGTCCCCAGTGGGGGCCACGTGAGAGGCAACCACACATTGATGTTTCTCTCCCTCTCTTTCTTCCGCCCTTCCCCTCTCTCTAAAAATAAATAAATAAAACCTTTATAAAAAAGAGCCTATTAACTCTAGTATAGTGGATATGTTGCTTTCTTCACCTAGCCATGCTGCTGGTGGTTTAGATTTCCTGCCCCAGAACCTGATCCTTTTCTGGCTAGCATATGGCTCAGAAAAAAACTTTATTTTAAAAAAGCTTTCGACCCTGGCTGGGTAGCTCAGTTGGTTACAGCATCATCCTGATGTGCCAAGGTTGTATTTTTGATCCCTGATCAGGGAACATACAAGAATTAACCAATGAATGCATAGTGGAAGAACAAATCAATGTCTGTCTGTCTCTCTTCTCTTCCTCTCTCAAAATCAATAAATAAAAATAAGTTGCCCTGGCTGGTGTGGCTCAGTGGATTGAGTGCCACCTGTGAATGAAAGGGTCCCCCCCTTGGATTCTCAGCCAGGGCACATGCCTGGGCTGCAGGCCAGGTCCCCAGTAGGGGGTGTGTGAGAGGCAACCACACATTGATGTTTCTCTCCCTCTCTTCCTCCCTTATTTCCGCTCTGTCTAAAAATAAATAAATAAAATCTTTTATAAATTCATACATACATATATACATAAAAGTAAAATAAAATAAAAAAGCTTTAAGCCATTGAAGTTTTATTGTTAACACTTTCACAATGGCTCTCACAGGTATGCACCTCTGGATTTCTGGGGAAAAAGGTACATGAAAAACATTTGAATTCTTTATTTTCCCAAAGTAGCTTCACATCTGTTCCCCGTCCAAACAAGAAGGCCTCATTCCCTTCAGTGTGTCCTGTTGGAAATGCCCTGATACCCTGAGCCATGACCCAAGGCTCAACCTGGTTGGTCACTGGGACATTTCCAAGGTTAATGGTTAATATAGCGCAGTGTTAAATACACTGACCCTGCAGTCAGAGAGCCAGGCATGGAATCCCACCCAGATCTACCACTGAGGTTGCCAGGCCTGGGAAAGTTTCTGGGCCTCAGATTCCTCAGATTTCATTATGTCTATTCTACTTTTAAAATGGACATGATGCCCTGGCTAGTATGGCTCAGTGGATTGAGTCCCGGCCGGTGAACAAAAAGGTCACTGGTTTGATTCCTATTCAGGGTGCATGCCTGGGTTGCGGGCCAGGTCCCAAATTAGGGACACGTGAGAGGCAACCAATCCATGTATCTCTCACATACCTATGCTTCTTTCTTTCTCTCCCCCTCTGAAAATAAAATAAATAAAATAAAATGGACATAATGGTACGTGTCAATGAGTAAAGTCTGTCGCACAGAGCCACACCTATTGACAGTAGCCCTGACTGTATCTTCTTTGGCAGAGCCCCTGCATTTGGAAGACTAGGGCCACGGAAGCCTGGCTCCTAAGCAACTCCCATCACCTTAGTGGAGGCATTCTGGATGCGGGGTCCAAGATAAGAGGGCAATAAATTTCTGCAAAGATTCCCAACTCATACTTTAATTCAAGACTATCTATTATTTGTCTACCAAGTACATGAATTGGTGCAAAGCTCTGGGATGCTGACATGACCATTACTTGGTCTCTCAAGTATTCTAATAGATGGGGGAGGTGAAAACAGACCCAGAACTACAGTCTATAGTGAAGAAGACTCTTACAGAGGACTCATGTGTGGTAAGAGAAAGGAACAGCTAGGCTTGTAGTTGAGAAGACATGAGACTGTTTCTTATAGGGTTAACAGTGTTGCCAGGTAGGTAAGTGTAAAAAGGCAGTTTGGGCAGCTGTAACTGAGCAGACACTCTGGGCAGAACATAGCTTTTGCTTGGGGACATATCACACCTTCCCCACCAAGAGAAAGATGTGGGTATAGCAATCAGCTCGTCCGTGAGGAAAGGGACAAGACTCAGGCCCTATGCCCAGCCAGAGCATGCATGGTACAGAGTAGGTGCTCAATAAATGGCCCTCCAGGGGCTGGATGAATGCTGGGCTTGGAGAGGTGTGGTAGACAGGATGATAATGGCCTACAGCTACTTGTAAGTAGATATTTTGTGGATGAGGTCAAAGACTTTGTCAGTTGACTTCAAGAGGAAGTTAACTGAATTTATCAGTTAAATTCAAGGAAGGAAGTTGGCAAGAAGTATAATATCCTTTTCTGGATTTTTTTCCTTATTTGTGTTTTTAAGTAATAGCTTTCTAAAAATTAGAGGCCTCCAATGGAACTTCTTTTAATAAACACACTTGCATAGTTATATTACAATTTTGTAAAAATAAAAACACATTACCTCGTGCCAAGTGTGCCCAGAATTTGCACAAATCTCAATACCTTTAACACTATAGTTTTTAAGACACACAAAATAAAATTTTAAGGCAAAAACAGCACTTTGCAACAATTTAATAATTTATTACATTACAGTAGCATCACAGCAGCATCCAACAATGCCACATTAGGCAAAAGTCTCTCAGAATTTCCATTACAGATTCTATTTGTAAGAGTTTGTAACTTGGTAAAATTCATTTTAAGAAATTTGGCAAATGAAGCTTTGACTGGAATTGGCATTTTTTTATCTACTTCCCCCCTGCCAAAACTTCTTAAGTACTATTTGGACAGTAGTCTCTTAGAGCTGTAAAGGGGGTTTGGGTGGCGACAACATCACTTACACTGTAACTTATTGACAGCTGTGAAAAGGGTCGTGAAGAAGTGTATGCCGCTATAAATTCTTACAACAAGGGCAACTGGTCCAGTAGAACTGAGCAGGGGATATAAGAGTTGAGATCTTGAGGATGGTGTTAATTAAAGGAAGGGTCTGGTTGGGCTGGGTTGGGGGGAGAGAGGCGGGTTGTGGTAGTGAGGTGCAGGGACATGGGTCTAAGTAGAGGAACAGCCTGTCCAAGATCCTGGAGGAGGAAAAGAGCAGGGTTTGTTTAGGTAACAAAGAGAAGATCCAGGAAAGGTGATAAAGTGAGGTGCTCTTCAGCTGAAACTGGAGATGTATACAAGGATTAGACCACAATAATCCCATGTAGGGCTTAGTTGGCCACAATTTGGATTTTGAGGTCAAGGAACACCTTTTTTTAAAAAAGATTTTATTTATTTTATTTTGATAAATAGGGGAAGGGAAAGAGAAAGAGAGGGAGAGAAACATCAGTGTGTGGTTGCCTCTAGCACACCCCCTACTGGGAACCTGGCCAGCAACCCAAGCATGTGCCCCAGACTGGGAATCAAAGCAGCAATCCATTGATTCGCAGGTTGGCACTCAACCACTGAGCCACACCATCCTGGGCAGGAACACCTTTTTAAAACTCATCTGTGTTTCTCAAGTACCCAGCAAATTATTGGCATTCAAGATTTGGTAAATCATTCTAAAAATAATACAACTCACGTTTATGCAGAACAGTGAAATAATTATATTTGTCTCATTTTCCTCATCCATAAAATGTTATTCCTCACCCATAAATGTTGTTATTGAGAACATTCGTTATGGTAACGCGTGGCCACTCATCAGTGGGAAGCGTGCTGGTTGCGGGGAGGTGTGTGGGTGGGGTGCAGATACCATTTCACCAATAAATGGTATCCCATATCTTCCTAGAACTTGGGCTACTTTCGAATGTTCCTCTAGGGTGTTTTAGGAGTGGGGAGGTTATTTGCTGAGTGGAAGATGACTCTACTGGCCTGCGGCGGCAGGGGCTGGGAATGAGTTTCTTTCTTTCTTTCTTGAGTACAGTTCGACGAACTTTCTTTCCCGGTATTGGGAAGAACACAAACTAAGGAGGCGGAGGCTTTGCTTGGCTCTCAGCCAGATCCCACCCCTCTGCCTTCTCCCGCAGCGTTCCAGCCTCCCTTCGCACCTCCCCTCCCTTCGCACCTCCCCTCCCTTCGCTCCTCCCCTCCCTTCGCCTCTCCACTGCCCTAGGCCGCGCCCCCTTGCTCCGCCCCGTCTTCGCCCAGCGCCGAGCCCCGCCTGCTCCACCGCCCCTTCCGCCTTGCGCTGCGGCTGCGCGGTCCCTGCCTTCTTCCTTACTCGGAATCTGTGATCCCGGCCTTGCGCTCAGTGAGAATTTCCTCCAGCTCCACCACGTGGAACCGACGGCAGGGCCGTCTCAGGCCGGTGGGATGCGGGCTGGAGGAGCTGCGGCGCCGCCGGCGGGAGCGGGAGGCAGGTGCGGGCGGGCAAGGGAACACGGCAGGATGGGGTATGGAGGTGGGAGCCAGGGTTCTGGGTCTTGGGTGTCCCTCCTTTGCCCTCAGCCCGGTTCTTTGTCCCCAGCATTGCGGAAGGCGAGGAGGGAGCAGCAGCTGGTCAGCAAGAGGCTGCTGAGAGATGACGTCCCAGAGGAAGCTGAAAGTGGATGCGTGGACTTGATCCTCGGGGAAACCGAGGTGAGGGGACAGGGTGCGCGGTGAGGTCCGTCCTGGCTTACGCCAAATTTCTTCTTCGAGTGCTCAAGGTCCGTCCCCAAACCTGAACGTGGTCCCTTCAAAACCTACAATGGGCCAGACCAGAAACTGGGGTATCCTTCACCCCATCCTGACCCTCATCCCCGTATCAACATTTCAAGTCCTAGACGTTTTGGTTTTTTAAATTTTTAACCTTTTAAAGAACTGTGGAGGTGCCCTAGCCAGTGTGGCTCAGTTGACTGGAGTGTAGTCCCCGTAACCTAAAGCTCGTGAGTTCGATTCTCAGTCGCAGCGGTCGGCGCGCATAAGGGCGGCGACCAGTCCATGTTTCTGCCTCACATTGATGTTTCCCTTCCTTACTCGCTAAAAGCAATGGAAAAAATTTCCTCAGTGAAGATTAAAAACAAACACAACTCTGGAGTCTTTCTGTGCCTCACCATCAGAGCTCCCACCACCCTCCAATGGATACTTACAGCAGCCTCCTAAGGGATCATTGGCATCTATACTTGCCGCCCTCAAGTTCATTCTCCATACATCAGTTAGATGCGTCTTTCAAACGTACATAGAGATCCGTGGGGGCAGGGGTGCATACATAGGGACCAAACTCCTTCCTGTGATCACCAAGTCCAGCGTGATCTAGTCTTTGCTTACCTCCACTCTCACCAGCTTACTCATTTCAGCCAACCCTTCCCCTTTTCAGTTCTGGGAAGAATATACCAGGCTCTTTCCTGTCAAGGCTTTTACCTTTGCTGTACCTCAAGTGGGTCCCTTTTGGTATTTCGTTCTGACAGCGTGTACTATTTTTGCAGACTGTTAATCACCCTGTCTGATTTATTTGCTTGTTTGTTATTTCTGTAATTAGACTTTAAGTCCACGGGAACGTAGACCCTATCTTTGTCATCATTGAAAACTCAGATGCCTGTACAGTGTTTACTGAATAAATGAGTAAAAGAGTTGGTTTTAGTTAATTTATTCATTGAGCAAGTATTGGGCATCCCCTGTGTTGGTATTGTCTGTGTTTACCTGTGCAGTTTACAAAGCACTTGTGCCTGGGTTAAACCATTTATTCATTTTGCACTTACTTCATGGCAGGAAACTGCTGGGTACCGCACTGAGGTACACAGGAGAAACAGAGTCCCTTTCTTTGAAGTCTTCACAGCCCACCAAGGAGACAGATGTGCTACCTACTGCCTGTCATGAAGGAAACATGGGGCACAACAGAAACCCTATGTCTGACACAGGAAGCCAGAAAGAGCTAACTTCCCAGAGGCAGTGACAGGAGCAGGAATCTGAAGGGAGTGGGGGACCTAGGGAGGGTATGCCACGCAGGAGAAACAGACTGTGCAAAATCTTGGCAGTTTTAAAGTCATGTTACGCTAGATGGTGTTAGAGTACAGGTCACATGAGCAGAATGACTTGGAGGGGTAGGTTATGCCAGGTTTAAATATTATTCTTGAAATAACCCGTTAAGAAGGTGGAATGGATGTTATTTCCCTTTTATTCAGGTAAGAAGCTGAGGTTTGGGTCCTTTGAAGAGTAAGAGGCAGGCTGGTATTAAGCCCAGTCCTGATTCCTTCTATCCTCTCTACTACAGTGTTGGCACTTATTGGCCATATTAGTCTGAATGACAGGTTCTAGGGATGGTGCAGTATTGGAGGGCTCACAGGTGAAGTGGGCAGATCAGGGCTCAAGATTTGCTACCTCTCCCTGCCCTGCCCTTCAGATCCAGCAGTTCCTGTGGTTAGCCCAGCGGGGAACAGAGGAAAAGGAGAGAGAGGGAGCACTGGCCAGCCTTCGTCGAGGCTTGCAGCGCCCGGAGACACAGCAGACCTTCATCAGGTCAGTGTGGGTGGAGTGAGTGGGTGGTGGGGGCTCTGAGGGATGGATAGGAGTGTGGAGGGGGAGGGGCCACAGGCTGAACTGGGCTCTGGTACTCACTCATGTAGGCTGGAGGGCAGCATGCGGACCCTGGTCGGGCTCCTGACCAGCAACCAGGCCCTGCTGCAGCTTGAGGCGGCTCGGTGCCTTCATGAGCTCTCTCATTCCGAGCAGTCTGCGGTGGCTGAGGCCTGCCTGCCAGCCACTTCCTACCTTCTCACCTACCTCTCCGGTCACAGCTCAGATTTTATAGTAAGCCCTGTCCCTTCCTACTTTGGTTTTGGCTTGAGTTTAGAAATTGTGTCTTTGGGTCCAGTTTGAGCTGGCAGGTAGGGAGAAGAAAACCAGTTTCCCCTGATGCCCACACCCATCCATCATCTTCACCCTCTTGTGCCCAGAGGACAGGGCTGCACCATTCTCTCCATCCCCACCCCCACCCTGAACTGATGTGGGCCAAGCCCAGTGCTGTTGTTGTCCCGCTCCAGGAGCTATGTCTGTATACACTGGGTAACCTGATTGTGGAGAGTGAAGCTGTGAGAAGGCAGCTCCTGCCACAGGGCATTGTTCCAGCCTTGGCTGCCTGCATCCAGGTGAATGTCTGCCTTCTCTGTCTTCTTCCCTGGGCAACCCTCCCCTCACTTTTTTTCATACACCCCAGCTGCTTTGGTTAGGCAGTTCCAGCCTCTGGCCTGTCTTCTGGCCTAGTCAGATCCCTACTCTGTCTATTTCTAGTCTCCTCATCAGACTGTGGTGGAAGCCCTTGGATATGCCTTGTCCCAGCTCCTGCAGGCTAAGGAAGCTCCAGAAAAGATCATCCCGTAAGTAAAATTGTGTCTCCAGGTGTACAGTCAGGGGGTGACCCATTTAGCAGTGTAGCTTCTTGATACCTCAAGTCTGGTTCCAAAACTATTGCACATTTAACTCCCCATGTGTCTGGCTGGAAAGGACTTTGGGTTTGGACACTTTTCCCACCTGCTATTAGGGTTTGGGAAGAGCGACAGGCATCTTTCCTTCTGTGGTTCTTACTCGAAGCTCTGCTTCTGCTGGCAGCTCCGTCCTGGACTCCACTCTCCCCCAGCACATGTTGCAACTACTGCAACCTGGCCCAAAGCTGAACCCTGGAGTCGCTGTGGAGTTCGCCTGGTGCCTTCACTATATCATCTGCAGGTAACAAGCAAGTTGGGAAAGTGCCACAGACCTCCCCTGCAGTTCCCTTCATGACACTTAGGTTTTTGAACTTTGGGTTCTGGAATTGTTGTTTTCTTCCTTCCATGGTCTTTTCTTCCCCAAACTCAGAAAACCCACGAAACCCACAGACCCAGGCTCTTGGCCAACTGAAAGTGGAATTGGCTTAGTAACTATTTAGTACTTGTTTCCTGTTGCCCAGCCAGGTCAACAATGCCTTGCTCATCACCCATGGGGCTCTGTCCACTCTGGGGCTGCTGCTGTTGGACTTGGCTGGCGCTGTCCAGAGATCTGAGGATGCAGGACTAGAGCTGGTAGGTGAAGAGGACAGGTCAAGATCTGCTCAACCTTTCTTCCTACTCTGTTCCTTCTCCAGGATGTAGTTTGCCCCTCCTCCTTACACCTGATCCCCAACTTGTGTTTGCAGCTGGTGTGTCCTGTGCTTCGGTGTCTTAGCAATTTGCTAACAGAGCCAGCAGTGGATGCTGTGGGAGGGCAAGTGGAGCTCAGAGATGAGCGTGTTGTGGCATCCTTATTTATCCTTCTGCAGTTCTTCCTCCAGAAACAGCCCAGCCTGCTTCCTGAGGGCCTCTGGCTCCTTAACAACCTCACTGGTATGATCCACAATCTGCTGAGACCAGGACCTTTAGATACTGGGAAAACTTGCTTATAGTTTAGACTGAGGTGGGTTGGATTGAGGGGGTGTTTTCAGGCTGCAGTTAGAGGGACTTCACCCTGACATTTTCCCTTCTAGCAAACAGTCCTAGCTTCTGTACCTCCTTGCTCTCCCTGGACCTGATTGAGCCTCTCTTGCAGTTGTTGCCAGTATCTAATGTGGTGAGCGTATTGGTAGGTATTGGAATCATCTAAGGTCTAGTGGCTGAAGTGTAAACAGTAGGAACTCAGAATTGCCCTTACCTGAGAGCTGGCAGGTGGTGTGGTACAGATGGTCTCAGGGGCAGGCCCGTCTAGGTAGAGTCCCTAAACTGGTTTACTAGTTATTAGCCTTGGGCAAATGAAGTAATCACCTTAAGCTTCAGTTTCCTAGAAATAGTAATCCTGAGGACAATGTGGGGATTATAGAACATGCTTATAAAATTGCTTGGCACAGTGCCTGAGGCATGTGGTCAGCAATCCAGTTTATGCTGTCAATGGCTTTAATCCTTTGTGGGGACCGTGTATATGTATCTGTCTACAGGTGCTCACAGTTCTGTGCAACGTTGCAGAGAAGGGTCCTGCTTATTGCTGGCATCTGTGGCCAGGGCCCCTGCTCTCCTCCTTGCTGGACACATTGGCCTTCTCTGACACTGAAGTAGTAGGCCAGAGTTTAGAGCTGCTGCAGCTGCTGTTCCTCTATCGGCCAGAGGTTGGTTTCTGGTCCTGCTTCTCAATCCGCTTTGTTCTGAAGCCTCTTGTCTCCCTGCGGCCCCTTTCTTTCCAATTCTAACTAGAGCCACTTCTGTGGACCTGGATAGCCTATATGGCTCCAGGTCAGAAACAGCATCCTCTTGGGAATGCCCAGGAAGCGGTGGACTAACCCATAAGGCTCTGGGAAGTGAGTGTTAGGGTACAGGGACCTAGATGTTGAATCCCTTTCTTTCCTGCCATTAGACTGCCCAGGCCTTCCTGCAGCAATCAGGGCTACAGGCCCTTAAAAGGCATGAGGAGGAGGCACAGCTCCAGGATCGAGTGCATGCTCTCCAGCAGACAGCTCTTCATGGGTGACCTCGCTTCTCAATGTCACTTACTCCACTCCCTCCTCTCACCCCAGCTTCCGTGCCCATGGAGTCCCTTTTGGGGGTTTAGGACCATAATGACTCCTCATGTTTTCTGATCCCACACCTAAGCCTAAACCAAGACCTCTGGACTTCAGCTCCTGCTCTTTCTCCCAGCACTGTCCAGGCAGGACCAGAGGGAAGTGGGTGTGGTCTACTTACTCTGGGGCCCTGGAATCTCTCTCCCTCTGTTATGTTTTAGCAGCTGGTGGCCTTTGATGGGACAGAATAAAGTTTTATTTTTATATTAAACTGCTTTGTCTCGGTGGTTGCACAGTAGGAGTAGAAGGGGGAATGAGGTGAAGAACATTCAGAGACAGCATCTTACAGCACAAGCTTTATAACAAACAGGAGAACACATTTTTCCACATTGTACTCAGTCCAGCAGAGCCCAGGCTGTGGGGCTGAATCCTCAGTGAAGGCTTCAGGCTTTGCCACTTAGCACATTCTCTATGGCTCTGGTTACCTGATCAGCACTGAAGTTGTTCAAAGAGACATTCTTTTCTTGGCCGAATGCTGGAGAGAAAGGGAGGTGACTAAGTATCCCCTCTGCACCATGGGGGCTAGCAAAATATAACAGTAGGTCTTTGTCATTAACTTATAGTTGTTATGATAGGAAGGGTAGTAGAGATGACCGAGGTGGATTTGGTAGAGCTCGAATTCATCCAGTGGGTCTCAAACACATCTAGAAAGCCCAGGTCCAACTAGAATATTGGCTGGTCGTGGGTGGCCACAATGGTAAGGAAGGTGTGTCAGGGAAGTGTTAAGGGACACTGGAGGCATTTATTAACCATGTGAGCAGTACATTCATTGCATGGGCCTAGCCTAGGCTGAGTGTCCACTTTGTGGCTCCCAGTCTAATACTAGTCGAGTCTAATACACTGCAGCTGTCTGAGTCCATCTCCTCTAGTCTGCTGGTTCGGAAGAAGAACCTTTTTCTTTTTCCTCCTTCAGTTTTGAGTGCATGCCATTACTACAGATGTCCACTGTTAGAATGAATCTGCCTTAGGTGTGACTTCCCACTTTCTCCAGACATTCCTAGGGCAAGGTATTAAGAACCATGATGAGAATACCACTAATCAGTATTGATAAACATTTATGGCATGCTACTATGTGTCAGGCAACATGATAGTAATTTTCAGTAATTGTGGTAAATTGAAATAGGTAATTGATAAACAAGGGCTGGGGCAATGTTACATAACTGGTCAGGGAATACCTTTTTGAGGTGATACTGCATAATAAGGAGCCAACCTGCATAATAAGGAGCCAACCTGCATAATAAGGAGCCAACCACGGATGTCTGGCAGCAGTGCATTCTAGGAAGGGGAACCTATGTAAAGGGTCGACACTGTTCTATCCAGCTACGTAGCCCTAGGCAATGTTCCGTTAAAATTTTGATTCAAGTTTCTAATCTCTACAATGAAAAACCAAAAAAGAATCAACCCACTTGTACAATGATGGCATGAGCTATAGGGCAGGAAAGCACCGAGAAGAGCCTAGCATTAAGTGTTCAACACAGAATCACTGTTTTAGGTTTTCATTATTGAGAATCTAACACTCTGCCTAGAACGGCACTGCCCACACATAATTTGGAAGGATCTACATTGACGAGAACTGACCAGCACCTCTTCTATCTGAAAACTGTTCTGAATTACAAAAATGACAGCGGCTGGTCCCTGTGCAGGACTGGGCCCGCCTCCTCCACACGGCTATTACCCAGGACGCAAAACATCCTATAACCCTAAGAACGTAAATTTCCTTACTGGCAACAAGGTTAAAAGCAAGGTCAGTTCTTAGGTCCAGACTCTCTACAAGGTTTTGCTTGACCTTGGACGGCTGTTTGTCTTCTCGAGCCCTTGTTTCGTCACCGGGGTCCCAGACCCTCAGCGTCCACACTCACCGTAGCGGGCCCAGAGCTTGGGCTGCACATCAGAGCACTCGCGGATTAGGATTGGCAGGTCGGGGTTCGCCTCCTTCAGCTCCACGTAGCGTTTCTCGATGAAGTCCCTGCAGGGCCAGAGAGAACACCGCGCGCACTGTGTGGGCGCGGGCCTCCCCAAACACCCTGGAGGTCGAGGTCATGACCCTGGTGCCCCGAAGTCCACTCGCCCGCCTCCCCACGCAGTGCCTCACCTGACGCCTTGGCTGCCAGGAGAGCGCTGGCATAAGTGGATGCGAATCTCTCGTAGGCCCAGCTTGGCCGCGACCCCACGACTCACCGCGGCACCAGCCATCTCCGCTAATACCCACCCCCTTGCCCCGGCCTTCCGCCAATTCTCCAGACGGACCAATCGCGGGCCCTCCAGTCCCCGCGATAGGTTGGCTGACGTGAAGGGCGGGGCCAAATGTAGCCCTGGATCTAAAACCAGTTTAGGGCACCAGTCAGGTCTCCTCCAGTTTCCCTGCGGATGGGCGGGTGCGGAAAGACTGCGGGACGCAAAGGACTGTGGGTTAGATCCGGAGGTGCATTGTGGGAGAAAGGCTGTCGCGGCTTTGTTGTTGGTGGAATCTCAGTTTTTGCTGGCGTTGAAACTCCGCGGACAAAATGCCGGAGCGAGATAGTGAGTCTCGGGTCGTCTGTCCTTTTTTTCTCCGCGGGACTCGGGACACATGGAGCGTTATTTAGACCTTAAACAGGGTGTGTGTGTCTGTGAGGGTGGAGAGGGCCCGGAGTGACGCTTGGAGCCTTGGCGAAGCCATCGGGCCCCAAGTAAGGCCTGGCAGCCCCAGACTCTGTCTCTAAGCCTGGTCTTTGTCCCAAGTGTCAAAAGATGGGGTTTTCTGATTTACCAACCCCACCCCGCCGCAACGCCGTATCACTTAATCTTGGGTTGCGTCAATTTATCTCTCATGTAATATCTTAGATGTCCTCTTCAGGAAGTCTTTGCTGACCCTCCAGTTGGTTTAGGGGTGCCCTCCTCTGGCTCCCACAGCTCTTTGTAATTTCCCACTTAAGTACTTACTACGCTGTTTCGTTACTGTCGCTCTTCTTGCCTTTCTTCCTCACTAGATTGTGAGCAATTCAACAGGAAAGCACATCTGTATTGTTCAGTGTTATATCCCCAGCATTTGCACAGGACCTGACACAAAAGAGTGATTAATTAAGTTAATGCCGATTCTGTATCTTAGGCGAGCCGTTCTCCAACCCTTTGGCCCCGGATGGCCACGATGTGGATGATCCTCACTCTTTCCACCAGTGAGTGTTTTGATTTCAGACCACGGGAATGAGCTGGGGAATGCGTAGGGTGGTGGTGGTGGTGGTGGTGGTGATGATAAAAGAATTCTGATTGCCTTGTAAGCAAGGATGGCCAAAAAATGTACCACTTGCCCCTTTAACTGGATCAGGTCAACTGCATGAGAGTATTAGAAGGGAAATTCTGGCAGGGAGGGTGCTAGTTTTGAAAGTTGATGTTTAATTACACATTACATAGGAATTCCTCTTACAGAAAATTAAAACATCGGAAATAACTGTAAAGTTCTCTTTGATAAAATCCCCAGTTCCAGTCCCTTTCTTAGAGGTAACCATTGTTATCTTTTTTACGAGTACCTTTTCTTCCTAGTCTTTTAAAAAATGCACTTATATACATGTACATGTTTCTCAGGAAAATATATCATTGCTTTGTGAGTTAAAATATTTAAATTAAATGGTGTTATATAGTATACTTACTGTTTATACTTGCTTTTTTCCATTGTTAAAACTGGGCTCAGCAGGCCAAAGGAGAGGCCTCGTTGGAAGAGGGCTCAAAGCTATCTGACTAAAATTTGGTCAAGGAATGGCTCCTTGTCACTGTGCCAATTAAAACATTCTCTTGTACCATCAGTGCCATCTTCCCCACGCTTGAGAAACACCATCACGGTTTATTTAGTTAGTTCCAGTGAATGGACATTTAGATAGTTTGCAAGTTTTTATTTTCAAATCTGTTAACCGAGCACTGGCCATTCATATAGATGAATGGAATTGCTGGGTCATAGGAGATACATACTGCAGTTTTAATAGATACTGCCAAATTGCCCTCCAGATAGGCTCTACTGATTTACAGTCTATCAGTGGTATGTGAGATTATCCACTTCCCAAATTCTCACTCATCCTTGAGTAATCAAACTTTTTTTTTAAATTATCATTTTTTAAAAGATTTTATTTATTTTCAGAGAGAGGGGAGGGAGGGAGAAAGAGAAAAACATCAGTGAGCGAGAGAAACATGGATTGGTTGCCTCTTCCATGCCCCCAGCTGGGGACCTGGCCTGCAACCCAAGCATATACCCTGACTGGGAATCAACCAGCAACCTCTTGGTTCTCAGGCCGGTGCTCAGTCCACTGAGCCACACCAGCCAGGACGATTAATCAGACTTCTTAATAATTAACAGTTTGATGCAGTAGAAGTGGTATTTAAAAAAGTTTATTTATTAATTGATTGATTTGAGAGGGAGAGAAACATCAATTTGTTGATCCATTTCTTATGCATTCATTGGTTGATTATTGTATGTGCCCTGACCAGGAATTGAGTGTGCAGCCTTGGCATATTGGGACGATGCCCTAAGCAACTGAGTTACCCGGCCAGGGTCGCATATTTTGTTTTAAGTTGTAGTTCCCTGATTTACAGTAAAAGTAACCGTATTTTTAACATATTTCTTTTCTAACTTTTATTGGGTACTAAATTTTAAAATCTTTGCCTTCTAGATCAAAACTCACTAATGAAGACTTCAGGAAACTTCTCATGACCCCAAGGGCTGCACCTACCTCTGCACCGCCTTCCAAGTCACGTCACCATGAGTAAGTTCTGGGGTGACCCAGCCTGTCTTCCATCTCCTTCTTACAGAAAGTCTGTTTATCTAGATGTCTTAGGAACGGGAAGGCTGGTTACTTTTTGAAGCCTGTGGTTCTGATACTTTCTCTCCAGAAATTGAAGCCCCAGTGGAGCCTGGGATGCCCTGGGATTTGCTTTTTCTCAGGGTGTGTTCCATGAGCCACTTGTACTAGAGTTGCTGCTGGCACTTAAATGGGCAGATTTCTGGGCCCATTCTAGCCGCACAGACTCAGATTCTGGGGCAGACGTGAGGAAACAATTTTAATAGTCCCTCAGATGCGTGTGATGCCTCTAAAGTGAGAACCACCGACTTACAAATATTAACATGGATCCCTGCCTGATTGAAACTGTTATTCTTGTCAGTGTTCTAGACCTTTCTTCAATCCTCAAGGCCATTTTTTGGGGTTTCTGGGGCTGTGGCAGTATTTTGCTCTCAGTAAATTTCTTTCTCTTCTAGGATGCCAAGGGAGTACAATGAGGATGAAGACCCAGCTGCACGAAGGAGAAAAAAGAAGAGGTGAAGGAAGGAGGGAGGAGTGTTGGGTTTTGTTTTGGGGAGGGTTTGAGGGAGAGGAGGGGGGCTAGTTGAAAGACTAGAGACTGAACGTTTCCTTCATGGTTGTCAGGGTCCCAGCTTTCATAGTGGAGAGGAATGATGTGTGGAGTGGCAGGTTAGGGGTGTGAAGTCGGTCTGTGGTGTTTTAATCTCTTTACCAGTTTCTAGTGGAATAACTTTAGCATCTTGCTTAATGTTTCCAATCCTTAGTATTCTCATGGTAGAGTAGAAATAGTGGTAATGACTTCCATTAGGTTGACATGAGATTAGTTGTGGTAGTGCATGTAAACTGTGTGCCAGTGCCCGGCATATAGTCACCATCTGATAAGTCTTGGTTGCCACCACCATCATCATTAATGAGACTAGACTTTCTGGACCTGTCATTAGCTTTCTACTCTTCTCGGGGAGAACTGGCAAGGACTGATTTATTTTCTGTTGACACCTGGAAAGTGATAATAATTCAGATGACTTCACTGTTTCTGTATAGAAAAGCCTTATATCTATAGAGAGTTGGCGATGTAGAGGTGGGTGGCGTTAAAGAATTCTGAGGTGAGCCCTGGCTGGTGTAGCTTAGTGGATTAAGTGCGGGCCTGTGAACCAAGAGATCACCGTTCGATTCCCAGTCAGGGCACATGCCTGGGTTGCAGGCCAGTTCCCAGCAGGGAATGCACAGGAAGCAACCATACATTGATATTTCTCTCCCTCTCTCCTTCCCTTCCCCTCTGAAGATAAATAAATAAAATCTTTAAAAGAACAGAATTCTGAGGTGAAAGGTGGAGTGTCCAGAGGTGGCAGGCAGATGGAACAATGTGTCTGTGAGCTGGAAGATGCTGTAGTTGTGAACTTGAGGACTGTCAAGAGGTGACCAGCAGTTATTTCAGGTCATGTATGACTTTCACCATAGAGATTTGGATGAAGGTGTAGGGAAACAGGCAGGAATAGTTCTGCTGACATTGAGATAGCAGCTGGAGAGCCTTACACATTTGACTTTTTCTGGTCATAGTTATTATGCCAAGCTTCGCCAACAAGAAATTGAGAGAGAAAGAGAACTAGCAGAGAAGTACCGGGACCGAGCCAAGGAGCGGCGAGATGGCGTGAATAAAGACTACGAGGAGACCGAGCTGATCAGCACCACAGCTAACTACAGGGCTGTGGGCCCCACTGCCGAGGCGTAAGTACCGAGGGGGCCTGGGAGTGGTTTCCTCAGCCTCTCAAAGTCACAGTATCGTAGTACGAATTCTTCCTCACACTTTCCCTGCTCTTGAGCCCACATCAGGCCATTTCACAAGGCATTTGCCACCCCCAAAGGGCTGTTTTAATGTGGCCTCTTTCGTTATCCAGGGACAAATCTGCTGCAGAGAAGAGAAGACAGTTGATCCAAGAGTCCAAATTCTTGGGTGGTGACATGGAACACACCCATTTGGTGAAAGGCTTGGATTTTGCTCTGCTTCAGAAGGTGAGCCTTGGTGAGTGAGTGGACAGTGATACTAGAAAGCCGAATGCGCTTGTATGGGCCTTTCAAGGTGAAAAGGGAGACTGCTGTTGGTTCAGACCATCTAGAAGGGCTAACGGTGGCCCTTCTGTAGGACTAATTGCTACTTCTTCAAATCTCAGCTTCCATTTTATTTTCTCTCCACTCCTCACCTCCCACTTCCAGCACCCTTGCGTACCTTTTTTATTTTACTTACAGCAGTTATCATATTTTGTTGATTAATTGCTTAATATGTCTGTCTCTCCTGCTGTAAGCTCCATTAGAGCAAGGATTCTATTGTCTTGTTTAGTATTGAGCTCTTAGTTCCTGGCACTGTGTGGTTAGTGGTATCAGTAAATATGTGTAAAAATGATCGCATGTCTAAACATTACTTGCTTTCCTGTTAGGTACGAGCTGAGATTGCCAGCAAAGAGAAGGAAGAGGAAGAACTAATGGAAAAGCCCCAGAAGGAAACCAAGTATGTGAACATCAGGGAGAACTCAAGAGTTTAGAAAGGTGGGACCTAAGTGGGAGAACACATTTAACAAAAAAAATAATTTTTTGTCTTTTCAGGAAAGATGAGGATCCTGAAAATAAAATCGAATTTAAAACACGTTTGGGTGAGTACAGAGTTGCCACACTAGTGTCTCCGCATGCTAGGTGAATTGTAGACTGATGCGCTGAGCAGGATATGCTTCCCTTTCCTTCGGCCTATTTTTCCTCTCTTTTTTTTGTCCCTAAATTAACTAGTTTCATAAAATACCCTAGTAAAGTTCAGATGTGGACTTAGTTATTTCGTATGTTATTAATGTCTCCTTAGTTATGTGGGAAGCTCCTTCAGATTAGGGCTCATACTTTAAGGCAGGTAGCATTGTTGGTGGTTAAAAATCCAGAACTTGCAGTCTGAGAGAGCTGGGTTAGAATCCTGATGATGGAACCACAGTAAGCATGTGGGTTAGGCATCTCACATTATTTCTCACTGCCTGTTTGTCCATCAGCAAAACAGGGGTTAATGTGCGCCTTGTGGGATTATTTGGATGAAGAGAATATAAGCAACATGCCTACTAAGAACTGGTTTTTTGTTCATTATTAATATTACCTTATACCTCATCCTGGCCCTGGCTGGTGTGGCTCAGTGGGTTAGGCATCATCCCACCAACTGAAAGGTTGCCAGTGTGTTTCCTGGTCAGGGCATATGTTTGGGTTGTGGGCCAGGTCTCCAGTTAGGGGCATTTTAAAGGCAATCACACATTGATGTTTCTCTACCTCTTTCTTTCACACTTCCCTATTCCCTATAAATAAATAAATAACAATTAAAAACGAAAATCAAAAACAAACTGCCCTGGCTGGCGTGGCTCAGTGGATTGAGGGCCTGTCAGTGAACCAGAGGGTCAGCAGTTCAGTTTCAGGCAAGGCACAGGCCTGTGTTGCAGACCAAGTCCCCAGTAGGGGGTGGGCCGGCAACCACACATTGATGTTTTTCTCTTCTCTTTCTTCCTCCCTTCCCCTCTCTAAAAATAAATAAATAAAATTTTAAAAAAATAAATGCATTTGGAAATATAGTAAAACTACCCTCATCCTTATTCCTCACAGGACCTAGTACCATGGTAAGCACACAGTGTCCTTGAGGAGCCAGTGGAGGAGGGTGAATAAGAGACTGCCTGGGTCTCGTTCTTTGTTTTGTCCCTTGGTAGCTATGTGGCTTGAGGTAAATCACTTAACTCTCAGCTTTAATGTTCTTTCTAGTTAAGAGGAGATAAGACCCCCTTCACAAGGCTGTTTTGAAGATTGAATGAAGCAAAGTAAAGCATGCATAGCACTTGGCATGTTGGCTGGCACAGAGTAAGCACTCAGTAAAAGGCAGCGGTTTTTGTGGAAGGCTCTCATTGGCTTCTTGCTGCTCTCTGTCTTTTCTTAGGCCGCAACGTTTACCGCATGCTCTTCAAAAGCAAGGCATATGAGCGGAATGAGCTGTTCCTGCCAGGCCGCATGGCTTATGTGGTAGACCTGGATGATGAGTATGCTGATACAGACATCCCCACCACTCTTATCCGCAGCAAAGCTGATTGCCCCACCATGGAGGTGAGTAACCCAAATCCTGAAAGCCTTTCACATGAGCCTCAAACCTGGAAATCAGCGTCAGTTCTGCCCCGGCCTCATTGACCACATTTAACCCGTCACCAAGTTCTGTCTGCTTCTCGTCTTCTAAATCTCAACTGAATCTAAATCTCAACTCACTCTTCTTTGTCTCCACTCAACAGCATTCTAGTCTAAGCCATCATCTCTTTGATGGATCTATTAAAATACTCTCCTAATTGGTTTCCCCACTTCCACTCTGGTTCCCTTCTAATACTTTATTTTTTCTTAATTATTACTGAGGTGTAATTCACATACCATACACTATCCTCCCTTTTAAAAATTTATGTATTGATGTGTGTGTGAGAGAGAGAAACATTGATTTGTTGTTCCACTTATTTATGCATTCACTGGTTGATTCTTGTATGTGCCCTGACTGGGGATCGTACTTGCAACCTTGGCATAGTGGAATGATGCTCTAACCAACTGAGATACCCTGCCAGGGCACAGGACACAATTTGCCCCTTTAAAGTGTATAATTCATTGGCTTTTAATATATTCATAGAATTGTGTAACCATTATCACAGTTTTAAAACATTTTCATCACCTCCAAAAGTAGCTCTGTACTTTTTAGCCAGCAACCCCCACAACCACCTCAGTCTCCAATTCCAGTTTTACATGTAGCCAGAGTGATCATTTGAAAACACGAATATTTGTCTCACCACAGTTTTGAAGCTTTCATTGATTTCTCAGTGTTAGAATAAACAGCAAAATCTTTACTGTGGCCTGTGAGCCTCTGCATCTTCTGGACTTTGCAGCCTGTTTTCGCCGTGCATCCCTGCTGTTTGCTCTTCAGTCATCCTTGCTTTCTTCCATGTGTAGAATCACTTTTGACCCAGGCCTTTGTGCATGCTGTTTCGCTTCTGTGGAGTGTCCTTCCACAACACTTCCTTTCCAGTCTTCACTAGCTAATTCTAATTCATCCTTCAGCTTGGTAAGTGAATGAATGAATAGATGAAAATATTCCTACTCAGTGGGATGACATTCTTGCTTCTTGGGATTTTCAGGCCCAGACCACACTGACTACAAATGACATTGTCATCAGCAAGCTCACCCAGATCCTTTCCTACCTGAGGCAGGGTACCCGTAACAAGAAGCTGAAGAAGAAGGATAAAGGTAATCTGGAGGGGTAGGGAGAGAAACCTTATCCCTGGAGGGGCATTTGGGAAGGGAACCAAGGTCTCCTGGAGCCTTCTGTCTCCAGAACATAGGGAGGTTCCTGGGAAACAGAGGAAAACTAGAGCAGTGGAGCATAGGCAAGGGCGTGCGTATATACATCCAGTTTCTGTCTGTTGGGCCCATCCAGGAGGCAACGGTTAACTTTCAGGCATGAGAAGGAGAGAATGGGTAGCTTTTTGTCCCACCTTCTAAACAGGTGTTTAAAAGGGCACTGAAAATTAAAGAGCCGTGACTGATGTGGCTTAGTGGGTTGGGCGTCATCCCCTACACTGAAGGGTTGCCAGGGCAATTCCTGGTCAGGGCCCCATTTGAGGGCATGCGAGAGGCAACTAATTGATCTTTCTTTCACACATTGATGTTTCTCTCACTCCCCCTGGCCCGTATTCCCTTCTGTCTAAAAATATATTAAAACCTTGTTTTATTTTTATTTATTATTTTATTTTATTTATTAGAGAGGGGAAGGGAGGAGAGAGGAGGGAAACATCCATGTGTGCGCGTGCCCCCTACTGGGGACCTGTCTTGTAACCCAGGCATGTGCCCTGACTAGGAATCGAACTGGTGACCCTTTGGTTTGCAGGCTATCAGTCAATCCACTGAGCTATACCAGCCAGGGCTAAAATTTTTTTTTTTTTTTTTTTTTTAAGAAAAAATTAGCATGATGAAGCTGAGTGGAAATTAATGAGTTTTCCTCATTCTTGTCTTTACATTTTAGGGAAGCTGGAAGAGAAGAAACCCCCTGAGGCAGACATGAAGTGTGTATCCTAGCCCTTCTCACTTGATCTGAGGGAGGAAGGGGGCTCTGTGTTTCTTGTCTTCAGTATTTTGGGGAGGCCTGGGTGTGAGAATCTAGTGAAATGGACAGGGGAAGTGAAAATGTGGTGTGACTTTGGCAAGTAGTGATCTCTGTTTCCTAGTATATTTGAAGACATTGGGGATTATGTACCCTCCACAACCAAGATACCTCGGGACAAGGAGCGGGACAGATACCGGGAACGGGAGCGTGATCGCGAGAGAGACAGAGATCGTGACAGAGAGCGGGAACGAGAACGAGATAGGGAGCGGGACCGAGAGAGAGAGGAAGAGAAGAAGAGGCACAGCTACTTTGAGAAGCCAAAAGTGGATGATGAGGTAAGATGTGGCCCCTGGTACCAAGTGGTGGACCTGCCGACCTCTCTCTATGTCCAGCCATGTACAGCATGTCTATTATATAGGCAGCTCATGGTCCAATAGAAGCAACCGGGTTCACTAATCCAGGGTAGGTAGGAACCATTTCGTAAAGGGGGACAACAGAGGGTAGGATATTGATTCAAACTTGGGGAGTGGGAGATGAGTGGAAATCCTTCATGGTGACACTGACTTCAGATTCTATTTTCTTTCCAGCCCATCGACGTGGACAAAGGTGAGTGTGTCCAGGGTGTCTTGCATTACCTCTGGCAGTCCTGCTTTCCCCTGGGCTGAGTCTGACCTAGAGCTCAGAGCCTGCAAGGGTGGGATTGGGGGGCTTCCAGGTTCTGGGTTCTCATAAGATCCATGTCTTGCTGTATGGACTTGACAGAAGATAAGTCCAGAGTTCCCTCCATCTTCCTGGGCAGTGACAGGCTTTATGTGATCTGTTAGATATAATTCCTCCAGATCTGTGGTCTTGAGGATGGGAGATGGGTTGAGCGCACTAACTACCCCATCTCATTCAGATTACTTCATTATTAGTTGGGATTTGATTAAAATTTTGTTAGCTAAACAGGTTCTATTGCTTAAGAAGTATTTTTAAGAAAGCCACAGGCTGGAAGCGTGTTGTAGGGAAGAGTTAAATTCCTCATTTCAGTGCGCTAATAGAGTTCTCTTTCCCCAGGACCTGGATCTGCCAAGGAGTTGATCAAATCGATAAATGAAAAGTTTGCTGGTTCTGCTGGCTGGGAAAGCACTGAATCATATCCTTTATTTCAATAAGTTCCTAGGTTCTATAGAATTGTTTTCTCTCTCTCTTTTTTTTTTAAAAAGATTTTGTTTGTTTATTTTCAGAGAGGGGAAGGGAGGGAGAAATAGAGGGAGAGAAATATCAATGTGTGGTTGCTTCTTGCACAGCCCCTACTGGGGACCTGTCCTGCAACCCAGGCGTGTGCCCTCACTAGGAATCAAACTGGTGACCCTTCGGTTTGCAGGCCAGCACTCAATTCACTGAGCCACACCAGCCACACAGGGCAGAATTGTTCTTTTTATTCCAGCTTCACCTGCCTGCCTGCTTTCCCACAGCCCCGCTTCTTCCCTTTTGTGTTAATTTTGATCGGGATGAAGTCATTGTGACTTTCCCCTTTGTGAGAGAACCCATTCAAGTTCACAGTCCTCTTAAGAGTTTTCATGTTGTTGCTTTTAGCCCTTGGCCTTATTTGCTTGCAACTTTTCTGCTACAGGCAGAATTATTGTCTTTAACATAGCATATGCTGAAGAAGCCAGAGGACAAGAAGCAGCTAGGAGATTTCTTTGGCATGTCCAACAGTTATGCTGAGTGCTACCCAGCCACGTACGTGAGACTCTGTTAAGGGAGGCTGGCATGATTGGAAAACAAGTTTGGGTGGGAGTGGGGGGGTGGGGCAAGAGGAAATTTGATTTGCTGGGATCCTTGGGTACTTTTTACTTGAACTATTCAATTAGGCTCTGGGTGGGAGGTCTAGGGGGATAGTCGTTCCTAGGCCTATAGTTTCTCACTAGGATAGGTTTCTAGATGGAGCATAGGAGTATGGGTCTGCACCATCTGTTCAACTGTTGCTTCTCTTTAGGATGGATGACATGGCTGTAGACAGTGACGAGGAGGTTGATTATAGCAAAATGGACCAGGTATGGAGTTATAAGGATGGGTGGAGGTTGTCGGGCAGTTGACTCTATAGTACATTTCCCCTTTCCCCATTCCCAAAAGATCTGTGTCTCATTTAGTTGTCCTGACCTTCCCTCCGCTGCATAAATGGGATCAGCAGCATTGTGGGGCCATGGGCTGCTGTTTCAAAGTGTTTGTACGAAAATCAAGTGAGATAGAACCAAAAATACATTTCTTTATTTATTTCCCACAATGTGCCAGGCTGTGATTTCTATCCTAGCCAGTAAGCAAGTCTTAGTGCATTAGTAGAGAGGGCAGAAGGAGTTGCAGTCTTTTGAAAATAATGAAGTTAATTCTAGCCCACCAGTATTGGAATTTTTCTCCAACTCTTAAAACCCAACAAACAGACCATTAATGGTAAAGAAATTTCATCTGCTTTTTCTTTATTCTCCCTGTACTATAGTGGTTAAGCGCATGGTTTAATTCCATCTTGGGGCCTTGTTTGACCCTGGCTCTGCCATTATTAGTTTTATGACCATGCCAACTTATTTTACTGCTTATGCCTCAGTTTCATCATCAGGATAATGGAGAGAAATATATTTTAATTGTGTTTTTGAGAGAATTAAATAAGATAGGTATTTAGTGTTAAGAATAATGCCTGGCATGTAATAAATGCATGGTAAGCATTTTATTTTATTTTATTTTATTTTTGTTAAGGTAGGATTTATAAATGAGGCAATCTGGGATTGTGGGAGAGCCTGGCTTTAATCAAGGGCTAAAATTCCATTTCTCCTAACATCTCTTCTCCCCGGTCTCCCATTTTGTCCTGCAACAGGGTAACAAGAAGGGCCCCTTGGGTCGCTGGGATTTTGATACCCAGGAAGAATACAGCGAGTATATGAACAACAAGGAAGCTTTGCCCAAGTGAGTTGGCACTAAATACAGCCAGGGTGTGAGGAGAGGGGTGGTGATGGGTGGGCTAGCTCCACACCAAGGTAGAGGGCGTAGTCTGGCTGAGATATTTCCTTGTCGATTCTTTGCTCACAGGGCTCTCTGGGATCGCCTTGCTAGTGCTATGCAACTGATGCCGCTTCTCCCATTTGCCCTTTTTTCCCCCTCAGGGCTGCATTCCAGTATGGCATCAAAATGTCTGAGGGGCGGAAAACCAGGCGCTTCAAGGAAACCAATGACAAGGCAGAGCTTGATCGCCAGTGGAAAAAAATTAGTGCGGTAAGCGGAACTGCCTCTCTGGTGGGAAGGTTTCAATTGGGAGGAGACACTGGTCCACCCGTCCAGGAATAGGAAAGAGGTGGCCGAGCCATGGAAGTAGGAGAGAGATCAGTCTTGACCTCAGGTGACCTTCGACTGGCATTATTATAACTGTCCACTCTAACTCCTTCTTGCAGATCATTGAGAAGAGAAAGAAGATGGAAGCTGATGGGTGAGCACCATATTCATCCTCCTTGGGACTGGGGAATTGCTTAGTTTATTGATCTTATGCTGACTCATTTCTCCTATTGCAGGGTTGAAGTGAAAAGACCAAAATACTAATCTCTAGTTCCAACTCCAAGAAGAGTCTTTACAAGGATATACTCCCCACTCCTTGCTTTCTACAATTTCCAAAGAAGTTGCAAGGTTTTGTTGTTTTGTTTTTTTTTCTTTTGTCCATGAGTGTATATAAAATACTGTATAATCATTTGGTTCCATTAAAATTGGTTAACCTCCTGCCTCTTCTATATTGAGCATCCCCCACTCCAGGGCCCCTGAGGCACCAAGAGGGCTATTAATTCTACTGATTGTATAAAATCACATGTAGAAAGTCAGCTCAGTCCTTTTCTGAGCTATGGTTCTGGATCCTTAGGCAGTAAGGATGTTTACTAGACAGGGTGGTGCCCAGTGGAGAGTGGAATGGCCCTCACTGATGGGCAAGAGATGGATAGAGGAATGTAAGGATGGTTGGTCTCAAATGTCAGACTCATTCAGACCCATTTGGGGGCCTACTCTTGGGGCAGAGATTCCCTGGGACTTAGGGTCACCCCAGTGGGCTGCCAGTCTGATCCCAAAGTTGTACATGACGGTGCTAGGTGAAGGCACCTGATGAGAATCACTTGTGGGAACAAAAACCTTTTATGAATTTATGCTCTCCTGGGAGCCTTAGTAATTCTAAGTACATGTCACTGCTTTCCTGGCTGAGGGGATGACCTTGAGGAAATACTTTGAATTCCTGTGCTGGGCCCAGAGATGTTGGTGTGCCCTTCAACACCCTGAAGAGGTTACCGAGGCCCAGGGTGGGCTTCCTGGTGGCCTCCAAATCACTCCAACCCTGCTTTTTTCTTCCTCTCTGCCCATTGCCAGCACTTGCATCTCGTACTCATAAATCTGTACTGTCTTTTCCAAGCCTAAAACCTGTGTGCTTACCAAATTCAAAGAAAGCTAGAGGGCCACCAGCTATTGCCTTTGGTCACTTTAATCTTAAGAGGCTGAAATTGAGCCTTGTTTGTAATAGCACCTAGAGTTTCAGGTGGTAAATGACACCCAGGTTCCATGGTTGTAGGTAGCAGTCCCAGTGAAGAAAAAGGTCATAGAGACCTGGCTGAAATGCATATACCTAGAAAGTCCTAAGATGAAGACCTGGGGGGTGACTGCCAGTTTAAAATCTACAAGTACCACCAATTCTTGACTCAGACCCTCTGGTTGATGACCTAGTGACAAGGACTCCCATATAACCTCTGAGGTCCTAACTGTTAAGGTGACTGGGAATCAACATATGAGATGTCTTAGAAGATTTAATACCACAGTGATGTGAGAAGGTTCTCTTCAGCCATGGGAGCCCCTGCTCCTCCTCAGCCCTACCCTGCAGGGTGCTCTTGTCTGTAGAACCTTTGTTAACTAGAATGTCCAAAACAACTGCTGTGCCCATTTTCCTCTTCAGCAACTCCTTGCCAGCTCGGAGCACTGCTGGCCTGGCCCACTGAGGGAGGGTCTGCAGCCTAAATGCAGGAATGGGCCCGATGCTGTTTGTTCAGCCATGAAGATGTTGCACGTGGAAGGCAGCAACTTACACATGTGCATGCGCAGGGCTCCACGACCCATCATGTGAAATTCTTGTGGTGTGGGCTTTTGCTTCTTCCTGACCAACCTGGCTGATGCTTGTTGCAATCATGGGTTTCACCAAGCCACGGACTACTGGAGTTCCTCTCTCTGATCCTGAGGGCATCAGCCCTCCTTACTAGTTGGGGATGTGGACTGAAAATGGTGTTCTGTTGAGAGTAACCTTACAGGCTTACCTGATAAGTTCCTAAATGGCGGGTCATGGTGGGTAGTCACACCCCAGGCATATTATGACTTTAGTAAAAGGTTTATCTTTGCCTTGAGAAAGCCCTGTGTATTGTTTCTGTGCATCTAGGTTAACACATCTTTGAAATAATCATCCTCAAGAGAGCACATAATCTTGTTAATGATCCTATACCAGGGGTGTCAAACTCATTTTCACGGGGGGGCCACATCAGGCTTGCAGTTGCCTTCAAAGGGCTGAATGTAATTTTAGGACTGTATAAACATAACTACTCCTTAACTAGGGGCAAGGAGCTTGGTGCTGTCACTGGGCAGAAACAAGGTGCCCAACTGGATAAAATAAGGTAGAGAGGGCTAGATTCAGCCCGAAGGCCTTGTGTTTGCCACCTGTGCTATAATCCATTCCCAATCTTGCTTTCTTCCACCTTCATGTAAGCTTGCTTACATTCCTTCTTTAATTTCAAGTACATAAAAAAAGTTGCAAAATCGTCATTCTCCGGAACATCTGAGATCCTGCTCCCTCGCATATGCCTTCTTTTGGCTCAAATAAACTTGTAGAAATTCTCTACAAGTTAGGATGTTTCTTAGGTTGACAAGGAGGTTGTACCAAACACAGCATGGGTCAGAAATGAGGAGGAAAGACAAACGTGACCAAAAAAAGGACTGACGACCACGCGGCCTAGCTGGCCTGGGAATAGAAGGTATCAACACAGAAAGGGAATGGACCACAGGGGCGTGGCCTGTAGGGTCCGTCCCGCCCACACCAGCTGCGGAGGGCCGCCTCTTCCTGGTTACTGAGAACGCCTGGAACCACTTCCTGGCCCGCCCCCTCCCATCCGCCCTCCGAGCGGAAGTGGTGCGCTCAGCCAAGGACTCCTGCCGGTCCCGTGGTCTTGGGATTATTGCTACACTGCTGCGCAGCTCGAATCCTCTCGTGCATGGATGGATCGCACGTGTGAGGAGAGGTCCGCGGAGGACAGGAGCGACGAGGAGGACCCCGATTCCCCGGAAGTACCGGCCCGTATCCGGGACACCCCTGAAGACATCGTTTTGGAAGCGCCGGCCAGTGGGCTGGCATTCCACCCGTCCCGCGACCTCCTGGCGGCGGGGGACGTGGACGGGGACGTGTTTGTGTAGGTGCACGGTAGGACCGAGGACGTGGTGAGCGTGGTGGGCGAGGTGGGCGAGGGGGCTGCCAGGTCAGGAAACTTCCCAGGGATGCAGCAGGGACTGCAGGGAGACAAATTTTGCAAGACTCATATAGTCTGATTCGTTCATTAACATTCGGCTTTAAACAAGTTACCACACAAATCTCGAAAGAACACAAGACGACCAAGTGGCTGTAATGTCGTGAGGGAGCATAGAGACAGTAAGTACCAGGACAAGAAGGCTTTTGGGACACTTTCTCATCAGATTATTATACTGAACCTGAAACGAGCTCGGCAGGACCTTCTGCTTCTGTTTCTTGCCTAGTTAATTGATCTTTTGAAAACACAATCCCGACCACCTCACTTCCTTGATTAAACCTTTGAATAGTTTACCTTTGCTTTTAGGATTAAGTCTAAAATCCTTGACCCTCTGGCCCTTGCTTTCTCCTTTAGTTTCTGTGCTTACTCATCCTTACCTTTATAATATATCTTGAAGCCTCAACTCCTTTGCACGTTATTCTTTCTGCCTAGAAAACTGCTTTCCCCTCAGTTGTACTTCCCATCCCTGAGTTCTCAGCATCTCTTCACCCTTCCACATGCCCCAGACTGAATTAGATTACTAATTAGATACTGCTTTGGCACCAGATGTCTTTTCCCTCATAAACGTCATAATGGTTGAGCAAGGGCCTGCGAACCAGAGGATTGCGGTTCGATTCCCAGTCAGGGCACATGCCTGGGTTGCAGGCCAGTACCCAGCAGGGAACACATGAGAGGCAACCATACATTGATATCTCTCTCCCTCTCTCCTTCCCTTCCCCTCTAAAGATAAATAAAATCAAATCTTTTAAACGAACCATCATAATGGTTTATAATCATAAATCGGTTTGTAATTATTTGAATGCTTATCTCATTCACTAAAAAAATGTGACGGTTTATTTCATGCTAGTCATGAAATAGTCAAATGTGACTGGGATGGAGCCCAGTTCTGCCCACCTGGAACTCAGTGGCAATTAAGTGCTTATTCATTTGGCCCTTTTAAGCATGAGGCAGGCAGTGGGGATGCTCTCTGGACAGGTGTTTTTTGTTGCTGAGTTTACAGGCTGGTGTCTCTGTTCCATGTGCATTTTGGGCCTGGCTTCTTTTCAGTGTGTGGTCACAGCGTGCCACAATTAACGGTGGCTTTCTCTACCTCCCTAAGACCTGGAGTGCAAGAACCCTGTCTTACTGATCTTTTATGTTTCCAGCTTCTAGGGCTGCCCTTGTGTCATTCAATTTAAAAAAATTTTTATTTCCATAGAGAGGGGGAGGGAGGGAGAAAGGGAGAGAAACATCAATGTGTGGTTGTCTCTTGTGCCCCCCCCCCCCCCCCCAGGGACCTGGCCCACAACCCAAGCGTGTGCCCTTACTGGGAATAGAACTGGTGACCCTTTGGTTCACAGGCTGGCACTCAGTCCACTGAGCCACACTAGCCAGAGCATGGTTCTTTTAAGAGGAGGAGAGAAATAGCAATCAGTTGGTTCCCTTTTGCATGCTCCCATTTGGGACCCTGGCCGGCAACATAGGCATGTGCCCTTAGTGGGAAATCAAACCAGCGAGCTTTTGGTTTGCAGGCTGTTGCTCAGTCCACTGAGCCACACCAGCCAGGGCACTGAAGGATATTTTTATTGATTTTTAGAAGGGGGGAGAGAGAGAGAGGCATTGATGTTAGAAAGAAACATCGATTGATTGCCTGCTGTCCCGACTGGAGATCAAACCCACAACCTAGGCTTGAATCTGAACCCTTTTATTGTACGGAACTACAACCAAGCCACCAGCCAGGGTGTCATTAATTCAACAAATATTTCTGGGCCTTCACAATGGTTCTGACCTAATATTTCTTCAGGCTGGGGCTTGCAAGGATGATGAAGAGGGGTGGGGTGACATCACAAAGATGTCCCAAGCAAATGTACTTTGAATTACCGTCTATCAAATGAGAAAAAGACCTAACATTTGAAGCTCACTGAAAATGGAAAAATGGGATGGTAAAGCTCTTTATGCTTAGAGCTGCACTAGCAGGAACTCCTAGGTAGGTGGTCCATCCCAGGCAGGGTCTGGGGTCATTCACTCTCCTCCACCTCTCCCAAGGTTTTCCTACTCCTGCCAAGAGGGAGAAACCAAGGAGCTCTGGTCCTCAGGTCACCACCTTAAGTCTTGCCGCGCTGTGGTCTTCTCTGAAGATGGGCAGAGTAAGTATTAGGGAAGGCAGTGTGCTGGTGGGAAGGGAGCAGTGAGCAGCACCATGACCTGAGCACCATGACCTCTTTCCTCAGAACTTGTTACTGTCTCCAAGGACAAAGCCATCCATGTTCTAGACGTGGAGCAGGGCCGACTGGAAAGACGCATTTCCAAGGCTCATGGGTAAGGGAACCCAGCTGTGCGCTGAGGTGAGGGGTAAGGACTCTAGCTCCCTGCTGAGACAGACATGCTCCAATAACATCTGCATCTGTGCCTCTAGTGCCCCAATCAACAGCCTGCTGCTGGTGGATGAGAATGTCCTAGCCACTGGGGATGACACAGGTGGCATCCGGCTGTGGGACCAGCGGAAGGAGGGCCCTGTAATGGATATGCGGCAGCATGAGGAGTACATTGCTGACATGGCTCTGGACCCAGCCAAGAAGCTGTTGCTGACAGCCAGGTACACCCTCCTCAAAGCCACCTGCCTGTGTTAAACGTCTCCCTCAAGGGGAGCCTCTGGCTAAGCCTGCTGCTCTGCTTTCTCTACAGTGGGGATGGCTGCCTTGGCGTCTTCAATATCAAGAGACGCCGGTTTGAGCTGCTTTCAGAGCCTCAGTCTGGAGACCTGACCTCTGTCACAATCATGAAAGTACAGCTGGGTACAGTGGCCTGCGAGTGTGCTAGGGACTTGGTCTGACATGATCCACAAACATGGTTTGTCCTTTTTTCTCTGTAGTGTGGGAGGAAGGTGGCCTGTGGCTCCAGTGAAGGTACCATCTACCTCTTCAACTGGAATGGCTTTGGGGCCACAAGTGACCGCTTTGCCCTGAGAGCTGAGTCCGTCGACTGCATGGTTGCGGTCACCGACAGTCTGCTGTGCACTGGGTCCACTGATGGAGTCATCAGGTGAGAGGGGCCAGGCCCTCAGGTCACAGGAAGGGTAGGCCCAACCAGCCAATACCCAACGCTCTTTTCCCTCCGCCCAGGGCTGTGAACATCCTGCCGAACCGCGTGGTGGGCACTGTGGGCCAGCACACCGGGGAGCCTGTGGAGAAGCTGGCCCTCTCCCACTGCGGCCGCTTCTTGGCCAGCAGTGGCCATGACCAGTGCCTCAAGTTTTGGGACACGGCCCAGTTGCAGGCTGTGGTAGTGAATGACTACCGTCGGCGCAAAAAAAAGGGAGGGCCGCTTCGGGCGCTGAGCAGCAAGGCTTGGAGCACTGATGACTTCTTTGCAGGACTGAGGGAAGAGGAAAAGGAGGAAGAAGAGAGTGAGGACGACAGTGACTGAGGGAATGAGCTGAATCTCAAAGACAGGTCCTCACTGAGCAAGAGTTGCTTCCTGGGCTGACTCCCCAGAGGCTGTGCAGATATCATACCCTCTTGTGCGGCATACGGAGAAGGGCTGATGGGTTCGACACTGTGGGGAAGAAGGGCTGCTCACACCACCAGTGTAAGCCAAGTCCACAGCTGGGGCAAGACAGCACGGACACAGGTGTACACCAACCAGGGGTTTAATATAAATACAACCAGCATAGAAAAACCAACCAACAATAACACATACACCAAAACCAGAATGCCAACTGGTGGGGACAAATGGCAGATTTCTGACCCTTTGGCTCAGCCATCCCCGAAATAAAACCTAACAAAGACAAATCAACAAAATGAGCAAAGATTCACGCTAAGCTGTGGGAAGAGACAGAGTGAGAGAGATGCTGTGTGTGTCACACAGAAAGGCCAAGGAAAACCCCGGGCTGGGAGTGGGAGGGAGGGCAAGGTCCCTCACCATAGCTTAGCCAAACCTGAGCTGTCCCTGGGTGCACTTGGGGCTGTGCCCCAGCTGGGAGGCTCTGTCAGGCTCAGGGCAGGGCCCGTGCTCCTCCCCTTTTTGGGATCAGATGGTGGCTGCCCAGGCCTGCTGGGTTGGAAACCGACACAGGCTCTGCCTACTTGTTCAGGCCGCCTGTGGAGACAGTGGGGTTACTACTTAACCACAATACCTGCCTCAGCTCCAGCAGACCACAGGAGGCTGACCCCAGACTCGCTCAGTGTCTCCAGGAGCCGTGCAGACACAGCATCCTTGGCCACCTCATGCCCATCCTGGCCATCCATGGTCAGCACAACCCAGATGAGGCCGCTGAAGGGCACTGGATGCCCAGGGATCACCACCTGGTACCAGAAGTGGTGCCAACCAGCAGGGCCTGTTCCCAAGCACTTGGTGAGGAACACTGGGCTGCCCAGCTTCATCCGCTGGCACAGCAGCTGTAGGGCAGCTCGAGCCCCTTGGGACTCTAGCTTGTCCCCAGCCAGCACCAATTGGCTGCCCTCTGGCTGTAGGCCCCTTGGGGAGGGCCCCACAACCTGCTGCTGGCGGAGTCGCTGCTTCAGGTCTGGCTTGAGCCACTCCACAGCCACCTGCTCTCCACAGAGGCGTGACTGCCCTGCAGGAAAAAGGCAAAGGCAAGACAGTTCTTAGCCCTGGGCTAAGCCCCAGCCTGTTTTAATCTCCAGCCTCCCATTTCCAGGTGTTGTGACCTCTGGCACATTCAGTGACTTAAGGCTTCATTGTATTTGTAAAGGGGGTGTAATAACCGCTGCCTTCTAAATTTTCTTGGAGGTGTACTGGTAAATGCTAGTTTTGCCCACTGCATAATCATAAAATAGCTCATCTTTACTGTGAATACTTGCCCTGAATGTGCTAAGTACCCACTTAATTCTCACAAGAGACAACAGTCTCAGTTGCAGTGCCTTGGGCAAGTAAATGCCGGTAAAACAATCCCTTCCCTACAGAGGGCGGTCATTGTGTGAGTCTGTGTGTGTGTGTTTTACATTGGGCTGTTGAGGGTTAAGCCAGGAGATAAATTCGAGGGAAGTGTTAAGTTTAGGTAAGCAGTACTGCCACTGGGAATTTAAAAATCTGAGTTCAAATAAATAGTGTAAGGTTACAAATTCGGGTATTCTTGACCCTAAGATATTTTGACTTTGCCAGCCGTGAGCGGTAAAGTACTTGGCAGAACACTGTTGCCCCAACCAGTGGCCCCTAGCAGCCACCACTCCTACCTTCCATCAGGGCCTTTTTGGCCATGGCCGCGGCACGGTGCGAGCTGAACTTGAGCAGTGCCATTTGCGTGGGCTCCGACCCGGGGCTGGGCAGCAGCAGCGCCTCCTGAAGGCCAGGGCCCAGCGGCTGCAGCGCAAGCAGCAGCGCGCGGCGGGTCAGAGCCGGTGGCAGCCCGTCTACACTCAGCTCGCACTTCTCGGTGCTGAGGCACACGAGCAGCGGGCAGGAGGGCCGCAGTGGGTGGTTGTGCAGCGCGGCGATGGCGGCCTGAGCCCCGCGCCGCGAGCTGTAGCGGGCATAGGCGAAGCCGCGGTTCAGGCCGCTAAAAGTCATCATCAGGCGGAACTCGTAGAGACGGCCCACGCGCTGGAACAGTGGGATCAGCTGGTGCTCGTACACGTCCTGGGGCAGCCTACCGATAAACACTTCCGACCCGGGTGGCGGCGGGCTGCCTACCCAGCCTGGGGGAAGGGGATGGAAGGGCACCATCATCCACCAGGATGTCCCGGGGTAGGGGCCCCGGGACCCGGCGCGGGCGGGACCGTGTGAGTACACGTCTGTGAAATGGGCGCAACACCTGTACCCCGGGTCTTTGGCGTACTTGGGTGATTAGGCTAAACCGGGACTGGCACAGAGTAGGTGCACCTTAAGACTCGCTCCATTCCTTGAGGGGGCGGGTGGGTGGAAAGCCACAGGCAAGGCGTCTCCACCTTTGCTGGGGGAGGGGGTAAGGCGAAGTTAAGAGTTTCTGATTATGGAAAATCGGGGTAAGCGCCTCCCCCAAAGGGGCCGGTCGGGCCCATTCAGGCTGGTGTAGCCCAGTAGGCGTAGGACTGTGCCCAGTGTACCTGGGGGTGGCCCGCCATACTTCCTCTGCCCGTTCACTTGCACCAGGCAGATGCCCGTCTCCCTGACCCACGCCTCCAGCGCCGCCTTGTTCTCCGGATTCACCCTCTCACACCACAGCTGAAGGGGAAGGGGCAAGTTGGAATGGCGGATCACCGCGCGCGCCCCCACCCCATTCCCCCGCGCAGGTGGGACTCGTCCACTGTCGTTGCCACTCACCTCGCACTCCCGCTTGGACTGCATGGCTCTCGTGTGGGCCCGTCGGTGCTCCCTTTTAAAAACTCCTCCCTGTCCGACTCTGGAAGCTTCCCTACCCCTCCACCCCCCCCAAGCTCTCATTGGCTCTGAGCAGGGCCCCGCCTCCCAAGAGGGGGTGGGGGTATCTGCCGCACGTGAGCCGGGACCCTCAGGTGAAAGTTAGAAACGCTGGCGGTTGAGTTTGCAGGTCGCCCCAGCTCCAAGGACACAGCTGGCAAACCGGCACGGAGGGGTGCTGGAGGCAAGGACGCAGGGGGCACACTTTACCCTGGGCAAGAGCCTGCTGTAAGTCGTTCTCCCCATTTTTCACCACGAAAGTGGTCAGGCTCTGACAGGAAAGGCAGGACTAGGCAACAGCAACACAGGCAGGCTCCAGTGGTTGAGATACTTTATTGCACCTTTGGCGACTGGTTTGGGGGAGCAGTCCCTTCACCTGATGTAAGGCCCTGCAGAGGAGGCTGTCCCTGTACCCCAGGCTGCATTGAGTCTCCAGGGCCTCCTATGGAAAAATGGCACAGTTCCTGGCCCTTTTAGCCTGTGATTATCAATAAAATAATAATAAAAATAAAAAGTCTCTGTTCGGACTACCCTTCAGGTTTTCCTGCTGGAACAGAAGCGTGCAGATCTGTGAGTACGTGTGCAGAGTTTTGTCTGAGCCCCAGTAGTCTCTGTCCCACTTTCCTCGGATAGTTAATTCAGCAGATGCAAAGGGGCTGGCTTGTTCTCCTTTTGATTTCCTTCACAAGGTCCTCTCTTCGGACGTCCACCTGGCCAGGAGAGGGGAAGAGAGTGGTATATATGAGTGTCTTCCACTCCACTGCTCCTGAGAGCCCATTCCTTCCTCAGACATTAGGCTTGGCTCAGCTGGGAGCAGGGACCCAATCCAGCGTTCAGGGTGGACAGTGCTGCTCGCGGGAGCCAGAGACAGGGTGTCTGTGGGGATGGAGTCTTTATCCTGCTGTGGCCCTAATAACAGGTTAAAAGCCCTTAAGTCCTTTACAAGCGGGTACTAACAAGAATGCCAGGCTTTTGCTCAGGTCTTGAAAGGGCACTGGTCTGCTGAAAGGGAGTCCATTCCCTGTCCCGCAGCCTTCCTGCCCGCCAACTTACCTCTTCTCTGCTGGCCACGGAACGGAGCTTGATGACCCCGTCCTTGAGCTCCTGCTCACCGATGATGGCCACCAGTGGGATGCCTGCCTCCTCACAGTACTGCAGCTGGTTCAGTAACTTTGGGTTTTTCTTGTAAAGCAGCTCAGCCTGCAGGGAATCCAGGCAGAAGATGAAGGCTGACTTCTGCCGACCTCAAGGATAACCTCCTGGGGGCCCAAGCTGTCACTGTGCTCTTCATTCCACCCCAAGAAATCACAGACCAGCAGGGTCACTGTGGCTGAGCTTTTACTTAGCCTGTGCCCAGCACGCCCGCTGGCTGCCACCCCAGGGCTTGCCTCCTGTACCTTGATCCCAGCATCCCACAGCTCTGAGATGAGCTTCAGTCTCTCCTCCAGCAGCTTCTTCTGTGCAGATGCCACAAGCACCTGTGTCTCTGTGGTCCGCACCTTCTCCTCCGAAGCCTGGGGAAGGTGCAGGTAAGAGTCAAAGAGCTGGGCCACCCTTTATAACACCTTCAAGGAGCAAAGAAAGCAGCCCCTTGTCAGGCATAACTCAGTCAGCTCCATCAGGTAGCAACTGGGCATCAGGTAGTTCTTTGATGATATGAGAAATAAACTGACTGGCTTATACATATGACTTGCCAGAATAAATTACCTAGGGCAAAGGCAAAGATAGCTTATTTGTAGTATCTTCTAGCTTATCTCCATTTACCATAAGGGCCCAAAAGAATAGTCACACCGAAGAGATACTGAGCCCACCAGGCAATCCCATCACCCCTGGAGTTCTGGTTCCCACTTACTATCTGCCCAGTCAGGAGGGTACAGCCCATAGGGTACAACCCAGGGTGTGGATAGGGAGGAAGGGAGGAGGCTGCTGCTGCCCCTTGTCTTTTTCTGGAAGACTGTTTTCATAGTTCTTAAAATATGAGATGCCTATTGGAACAGGGACCGCAGCTGGGAGACATGGGAGGTATCCACCGAAGGAAAAAGGATGTGGCAGTGGGAAGGTTACTGCCAGAACATTCTCCAGGAGATGAAATGCAATCAGTTAAGAGCAGCAGTAACAAAGGAGCACCTGGGACCATGAGGGGCCTCCCTGGAGTGACTCTGGGTGCTAGGGAGTCAGGACAGCCACCTGAGGGACCTCAGGGCCTCAGACACGTGCTTCCCACTTCCTAGCCACACTGAGACTGTCACAGTGTGACTGGCAGCAAGACTTTGAGGTTGGACTGCCTGGATTCAAATTCTGACTCTGCCACTTAAAAGATTCATGACTTTGGGTAAAATATTTAATCTCTAATCTTCAGTTCCCTCATTTGAAAAATGTAAATAGTAAAAGTAGCTACTTTCAGAGGGCTGGTGTAGGAATATTATTAGATAATGCATGAAAAGCACTAAGCACAGTGCCTGGCAGAGAGGAGCGAACTATCAAGTATTCTGTATTATTAGGAAGATCTGAGTTGTTAGATACCCCAGCCCAGATTCCTGACAGCTTCAAGGGAAGCGGGCCCGAGAAAGACACTTTGTGAGAAAAGAATGGTCAGAGAACCACACAGCCTGCCTACAATGGGTCAGGAGTCCATGAAGCAGTGCCCACCTTTTCTCTATTTCTTGCAAAGATGCTCCTTGCCCAAAGTGGCCCCACTTGCCCCCTTGGAGATCAAAGATAGCTCAGGGGCCACCACCTACCCAGACTGTTTTCTACTCACCTCCAGTCTCTGCTCCACGATGGAGAAGATCCGCTCCACTCCAATGCTGAGCCCCACGCATGGCACCTTGCGCCCTTTGGGGTCGAACATGCCCACCAGCCCATCATAGCGCCCTCCAGCAGCCACACTGCCCACACCCAGGGGCTCCTCCCCGGCCTGGGTTGGGGTCTGTAGCAGCACTGCCTCATAAATCACCCCAGTATAGTAGTCCAGCCCTCGAGCAAGGCTCAGGTCAAAGGAGATCTGCGGGAACAATAACATGGTCAGTACCAGATGAGGGTCAAGGACCTGAAGCCCCCGAGCTCAGCCAGGGCGCCCATCCCCAGACTTACCTTGTCAGCGATGCCAAACAGGGTCAAGTATTCAAACAGCAGCTTCAGGTCTCCCAGGCCCTCTAAAGCCTGCTTGTTTTGGGACAGTTTAGGGTCCTGGAGCAGCTGTTCTACCAGGGACACCCCACCTGGGGAGACAGATTTGTGAGCCAGACTGATTGACCGGAAGAAAAAGGTAGGGGATCTTTTTGCCGGGACTGCACATGTACGTGTGCTTGCTCTCCCCCACCCCCCGCCCACTCCCCTCTCTCCCTTCCTCACACATGCACACAGACAGGAGCTGCAGCTTTAGGGCAGTGGGATGGCTGCCAGGGAGGCAGGGTCTGTTCCTCACCATGCTGCTGGACATAGTCCCCAATGCGGTCAGCCACCTCCGGTGCAAGTCCCTTCTCTCCCACCATCTCACTCTTCACGTCTTCCCAGGGCACCTGGGTACAGATAGCAGTCAGGGACCCTCGGGCACCTTCCTCACCACAGAACAAGTATGGGCCCTCCTCACGGGGCAATCTTGGAGCAGAAGCTGCCCTTCAACCTACATCCTGAGGCTAATTTTCCCCTGGTGGGAAACAGAAGCAGACCCCCGTCTCTCTTTATCTTGTTTTCCATTTCTCAAGGTGGGGAGGGATCTGAGAATAAGAGTCAGAGGTCTGGTCATCACCTTGTCCAGCTTGTCCACCGAGGAGCAGATGGTGCGGAACTTGCTGTCGGGAACCCCGCAGATCGCAAACATCCCATCTAGGATGCGCCGATCGTTCACCTGCAGGCACCCAGGGCACAGTGAGGAGAGGATTCCTCTACATGACCCCCCGTAGCCTGGTCACTTAGGCTACTGGGCCCTCTGCACAGAGAGCTTCTCCTGTCAGAGGCCAGGCCCAACGTTGCCCTCCCAGCCTCGTTCAGCTCTGACCTTGACCAAGAAGTCACCTATCTGAAGTGAATTCAGGATCTCACACATGATCTTCAGGCACTCTGCATCAGGGATCATGGGGTCAAATTGCCCAGCAATGTCAAAATCCTGTAGGGAGAGGGGTAGTTAGGGGTCCTCGGGGGTTTAACTTTCCTAGGAGGGGATTCCCAGGGGCTCTGCTCTCTGAGGGCCAGTTCACTCTCATGCATAGACCTTCTTCATTCTCTGGTCATCAGCCAGGAAAACTCAGCATTATTGGGTCTGTTACTGTCCTGGTTCCTTCCCATCTATTAGGTTATTCCTTCATCATCTCACCCATCTACTTTTCCTCATTTCCTCCTACCACTGTGGGGCAACTATACAGCCTTAGTCCTCAGTCATTTTCTCTATTTATTCAGATGCTCTGGTACCTCAGATCCAACTTCCTCATCTTTTGCTGTGATCCTGTCACTGTGGTTTAATACGAAGAGCACTGGACCAAGAGTTCTAATGCTGATTTTGTCTTTCATATACCTATGATCTCTTCATCCTGCTTAGTCTCTAGTTTACTCACATATAAAATGGGGAGAATAATCCCTGTCCTTCCCTCCCCACAGGACCTTTGTGAAATCTACATGAAAAATACCAAAGAAACCTGAAGGTCAGCATTATCTGGGGCATCTAGTGTGCTCTGGGCTCCAGAAGTACTCGGTAGACTCTCCTGGTTCAAGGGGTGGCCAAGTTACCCACATACTCACACACTGGTAGAATTCCCGGTATCGACCGCGGGTCATGGCTGGGTTATCCCGCCGATATACTTTTGCTATGTGGTAACGTTTAATGTTGGTGAGTTTATTCATTGCCAGATATCGAGCAAAAGGAACCTGATGACAAAGAGTTAAGGAGAAAGCCCCTTCTATCACAGCCTGGAAGTTGATTATCATCACCAACAGAAACTGGGGTCTAGCCCCTCCCTGTGCAGATAAAACCACCACCCATAAGATTAATAGCACCTTTGAACATCAGAAAGAATTAACTTTGTTAACACAAGGGGCGGCTGAAGTCTCAAAAAAATATTAAGGCTCCTTTCACATTGGTAGTGTCACTACCCTGGGCTATGCTGAGCAGAGCAGGGGACTGGCACATCGGCCAGGGAGCAGAAAGGGGCCCCACGTGGGATCTCTGAGCAGATGACTTCCTGGCATCGCTCGGAGCTGAAGGAAACATGCTGTTGGTCAGTGAAGAACTTCGCCTGCCGGACGGGGTAGGGGAGAGGTATTCCGGAGCCAGGGGATTGTTGGTAGAGTTGGAACTGGGCCCCCACATAGAGCTGAGTTCTCACTCAGGTTTCAGAAGACTTCTAGGGATATGCTCTGTTTCGCTACAGTGCCGCTCCTGGTTTAGGGAATAATTCCCCATCCAAAGTGACAAGAGCCCAGGTGTAGAAAGATACAGTGAGGTCATAGCGAAGGGACAGCAGCTCCCCACCCTGGTCCTTCAGGTCATAGATAAGCTTAGAGTCTTCCCCGTACTTGCCAGTCAGTGTTTCCTGAAGAAAACATAAAGAAATGTGGCCACAATGATAAACACAACAATCTAAGAGGAAGTTTTGAAAACAGAACCCACAGCTCTAACATGACTAGCTTCAACTTGCCTATATTTCCTCTGCTCTCTATCCCAATGCTTATGTATTTAATTTAATTATATTCAAAAGGAAACACCAATTTTATTTTCTGTTTATCACTATTTCCACTTTATGACAGAGTTTAAGTATTTTTATTTAGCCTCATCTGAGGATTTTTTCATTGCTTTTTATTAGAGAGAGGAAGGGAGAGAGAGAAAAGCACAGATGTGAGAGAGAAACATTGGTTGTTTCCCACACGTGCCCAGGATCATATGCTCCTGGGAATGCACACGCCCAGACTGGGGATAGAACCCGCAACCTAGGTACGTGCCCTGACTGGGAATCAAATCCTCAACCTTTTGGTTACAGGACGTTGTGCTCACCGAGCCAAATGGGCCAGGGTAAACGTATTATTATTTTTATTTTTAAAAAGATTCTATTTATCTTTAGAGAGGGGAAGTGGGAGAGAAAAAGAGGGTGAGAAACATCTGTGCAAGGGAAACACCAACCGGTTGCCTCTCGTATGCACCCCAACCAAACTCAACCCACAACCCAGGCATGTGCCCTGACCGGGAATTGAACCAGTGGACTTTTGCTTTATGGAATGATGCCCAACCAACTGAGCCACACTGGTCAGGGCAGAAGTATTATTTTTAAAAGCTGTATAATATTTCAGTGAGAAGCAGCTCTGTATTTCCTTCTTTCCTAGGGCTACACTGTTAGATGTTTAGGTTATTCCAATTTTTTAATATGTTCATTTCAGTAAATATATTTGGGTGTGTATATATTTTTTCTTTTTTTTTAACATGACTTTTTTTTTTTTAGATTTTATTTATTTATTTTTAGAGAGGGGAAGGGAGGGAGAAGGAGAGAGAGAGAAACATCAGTGTGTGGTTGCGTCTCATGTGGTTCCCACTGGGGATCTGGCCCGCAACCCAGGCATGTGCCCTGACTGGGAATCAAACCTGCGATGCTTTGGTTCGCAGCCCGCGCTCAATCCACTGAGCTATGCCAGTCAGGGCAGGGTATGCATATTTTTATTTTGACTATTTTTTTCTGACAGTAAACTCCTAGGAGTGGGTTATTAGACCAACAAACATAAATGTTTTTATAACACCTGAGGCTTGAACAATGTCGAAAGCAGTCCTTGCCCTGTGATATGTTCAGCAAGGTGGTGAGTTATCTCACCTACCAGTTGGCAAAGTTTAAAATGCCTGAGAAGTCCCAGTGTGCAGAAACAGAGACACTCATGCACTGGTTGGTGTTACGGGATGAACTGTTTCCTCCACAAAATTCGTATCTTAAAGCCCTATCCCGTAGTAACCTCTGAACACGACTGCTTTTGGAGATAGGGTTGTTAAAGAGCCAGTAGGGTGGGCCCTAATCCGATACTATGGGTGTCCGTATAAAAATAGGAAACGTGGACACAGACTGAGGGATGGTGATGTGAAGACACAGGGAAAGGACACCATCTACAAGCCATGGAAAAGCCTGGAACAGACCCTTCCCTTATGGCCCTTTGAAGGAACCAGCACTGCTACCTTACCTCATATTTCCAGCCTCCCGGCAACAAGTTTCTGGGGTTTTTTTTGGCTTTTTGGGGGCCATTCAGTCTATGGTACTTTGTTATGGCAACCCTCGAAAGGCTGTACCCTATAAATGAGTACAACCTTTTGGTCTAGCAATTCTATTTCTAAGAACTTAGCCTGTAGATAAATGCTCACCACTGATGTACATTCCAAACACTGACTATACATCAGTGAGTAAGACCAAGGCAGTCCATTCCTCAGGGATCTTCTATGCTAGTGAGAAAAGACATTAATGCAAGAAAATATCAACAGAAATTTCAGACAGTGATAGCTTCTCTAAAGGAAATCAAACAGGTTGATGTGACAGAGAAGGGCTATTTTAGACAGGGTAGTTGGAGAGAATTATTTGAGGAATGGCATTATAGCTGGGATCTGTAGATAAAAATCTGCAACCTCTAATTTAATCTGAAATCAAAATCACGCACAGGACTAGGGGATAAAGGAGCTCAGGGGAAAAAGGGAGAGTAAAAATGAAGGTCCTGAGACGGAAACATACTTAGTATGTTCCAGGAACACAAAGAAGACCAGGGGAGCATAGTGGGCAGGGGAGAAAATGGCACGAGACGAGGTGGGAGAGGTAGGCAGTGGCCAGATCGAGTAGGGCTGGGTAAAGAGTTTGGATTTTATTATAAATGCAATGGGAATCACTGGGGTTTGAGCAGGGAGCGATGCAATCTGGGTTTGTTTGTTTGTTTTTAAATATTTATTTATTTATTTATTTTAGACAGAGTGGGAGGGAGGGAGAAAGAGAGGGAAAGAAACATCAGTGTGTGGTTGCCTCTCACGTGCCCTCTACTGGGGACCTGACCTGGCCCCGCAACCCAGGCATGTGCCCTGACTGGGAATCCAACCAGCGACCCTTTGGTTGGTAGGCCAGCACTCAATCCACTGAGTCACACCAGCCAGGGCCCAGTCTGTTTTTTTTAATTAAAGAACTGGAAACAATCTCAGGGTCCCTAAATAGGAGACTGGTTGCATATTTATACTTTATATGTATGGTGTGCATGTATCTAGAAAACATTTCAACATAAGTGCCATGGAATTCAATATAGATGGAAACCGAAACCACTTCTACTCCTTTCAGAGAAGGGCTCTCTTTTGAAAGCTGTTGGCCAAAACCAAGGTAAACAAAAAGCAGGGCCTCTTCTTCTAAGTTAGTCCCATCCCCTCTCATTGGAAAAAATACTGGTCTTTGTCCGCAACAGGAGAGACCTTCGTCTTCCTCTTCTTGCCCACATGTCCACTCTCCCACCATGTAGTGTCTCACCCATGCCTCACCTTTAGTTCAAACACAGGCGTATCAATGACTTCTGCACCATGGCGCTTGAAGCAGCCAATGATTACATCAAACACCTTCTCCCGAACTGCCATCTGCCGGGGACTGTAGTCTCTTGTGCCCTTGGAGTCAAAATCAGCAAAAGAAACAGGGATGGGATTTAAAAACAAAGAACAATAAGGTCTATAAATATAAAAGCATGACCTCAGCAATGACGAATGCAAATCTTTCCCCAAACTCTGATCTTCCTACAGGCCACAGAGTTGTAAAACAAGTATAATTCCCTATTAACCACCACACCCGTCTGCTATCACCTGTTTAAGTCCCATCCATTCCCTTTTAAACTTGGTTCTATTTTCCAGGATTCTTAGAACTCTACTCTCTGAGGAGTTTTCCTAAAAACTCCTTTTTCTGGGGTAACACAACATTTCCCTGCCTCATAGGAAACACCCAACCAATGACAGGCATATAGCCAACTCAAACTGGCTTAACTGGTTGAACTCTAAATTTTACAAGTAACATTTTTTCCCAACAGAATTTATTTTTTTTAAAAAGTAACATTCTTTCCCAACAGCACTGGCCTTCTGCTGTTTCAGTCCCCTCACAAGCTCTACCTGAAGTCACACTAGCTCCTCCAGCACCATACGCTCTGCCAAAAAATCCTAATGAATACTATTTGTTCCCTAATTTGTTTCTAATAGCCCTATGGAATGGGCTGGGCAGATGCATTTTGTAGATGAATTAGATGTTGAGAAGTGATATTGTTACTTAAGGCCACTCAGCAGGTTTGTGGCAGTCAGGACCAGAACCCTGTTCTTCCAGGTAATAGCTTCTAGTTTGGGCTTTTACCCTGAATCTTTGATCTCAGAACCTCTGTACACTCTTACTATTTATTAAGGACCCCACAGTGGACTATACCTACTGGTATTTATTGTATTAGAAGTCAAAACAGCAAACATTTAAAAAATATTCATTAATTCTTCTAACAGTGAATCCATTACATGCTAACATAATATTTTTAGGGAAATGTAAGTGTTTTCCAGAACAACAACAACAACAACATCAAAAAATTGGTGAGAAGAGAGGCACTGATTTACATTTCTGCAAATCTTTAATGCCTGGCTTAAAAGAAGACAGCTGGATCCTCATATGTGGTTTTTTTTTTTTTTAATTCTGTTGCAAAATACTGTTTTGGTTAACTATATAAGGAAAATCTAGTCTCACATAGAAGTGTACCATAATTGTGAAAAAGAGGAATATTTTACTAAATTTTTCAGCTAACTATAGATATTCTTCTCAAAGTACACTCCAATCCTACAAGTGGTAGTTTCTTAAAGATTGGTTGCAATGTGGAATCCAAACTACACCAATGAACTTTTCATACTGTCACATTAAAATCCATTACTTATATAAGGTGCCCAGATTTCATACAGAAAGTAGAACGGTGGGTACCAGGTGCCGAAGGGAGGATGGAGTGGGGAGTTACTGATTAATGAGGCAGAGAATTTCATTTTGTTATGATGAGAAAGTTCTGGGATAAATATTGATGACTGTACAACAATGCGAACGTACTTAATGCCATTGAATTGCATACCTAAATATGGTTAAAACAGCAAATTTTACGTTACGTATATTTTACCAGAATTTAAAAAATACCTATTACTCTATCTTGTACTTTGGATATTTTATGCATGTATGATTTTATAACATCATACATTGGTTACTGGAAAATACTGGTGCATTGATAAGTTACACAGATCTTCCAGATGTTGGTACACTCACTTCATTATACAATATTAGAAAACCAGATTTGTTAATATCACCATAGATCTTTTCAGGAAAGTCATTGGGAAGCTGTCAAGCTCAAGGTGGAAAACAGAAGTTTTCTAAAATTCCAACTTACACTTCATCACTTGAATTTTATCACTGATGACAAATACTGTGAAATGTTTTCCTTAAAGTGACAAGGCTCACTTCATTCATTTTTGTGAAAATATCTGCCAAATACCCCTAATCTTTACAATAAGTTTATCTTTCAGTTTTTCCATCCCATAAAAAAGATGCCCTGTGAAGAAAGCAGCTGGTTCAGCGCACAACCCCCTAAGGGCACACGTGCTTTTCCTGCTGTGGAATGCAGCCGCAGTGCTTCATGGGGGCTTCCCACTCCATCACAGCGAATATTAAAAAAGAGTGTACTCGAGGGGCGCGATTCAATAAAATTAATAATTTTTAGTTTTATCAAGGACATTTGGGGAAACGGATTTTCTTTTTCACTGTGAGCGCATTCAAGAACGTACGGCCCTCAGCACAATTTAGTGCGGTTCTCCTGCTCTGTGCTGAGCCACTGCTAGCTAGCAGTTCCGCTCACCAGTGCTCCTGCACCTTCACTGCAAATGAAGTAAAAAAGGACAACTAACATTTTGAAAATAATTTTGACCATGAAGGGACCTTGAAAGAGTACTGTCCTCATGATACTGAGTTTTCTGTTATTTATATGAATCACATGTCAAGAAATGTGTTTCAGAGAGACAAGTGTTAAGATCTCCTCCTATGGAAAGATATTTGACTTTGAGTGGTAAACACACAATGATGTATTATATACAGATGTATTAAATGCAGATAAGATATTATAGAAACCTATACAATTTTATTAACCAATGTCACCCCAACACGCTTATTTAAAAATCTCCTAAAAAATGTGTTTCAACAAACTAAACTGAATATTAACCCTCCAGTATAATATTATTTTCTTTTAACATTATATTATGGAAAACTTTAAACTAAATTATAGAAAACAGCCCTGGTTGGTGTGGCGCAGTGGATTGAGTGCCAGCCTGAGAACCAAAGGGTTGCTGGTTTGGTTCCTGGTTGGGGCATATGCCTGGGTTGTGGGTCAGGTCTGGTCCCCAGTGGGGATGTGCGAGAGGCAACCATACATTGATGTTTCTCTCCCTCTCTTTCTCCCTCCCTTCCCCTCTGTCTAAAATAAATAAATAAACTCTTTAAAAAAACAAAACAGTACAATAGACCACCATGTATCTATTACTCAGATGCAACTATCATCAACATCTGTTATTCTTATTTTATCTAAGCCCCAACATGTTTTTCCTAGAGTATTTTAAAGTAAATCCCAGACATTAATTCTTATCATTTCATCCATTAACATTTCAGTATGATTTTTTTGAAAGATTTTATTTATTTTTAGAGAGAGAAGGGAAGGAGAAAGACAGGGAGAGAAACATTAATGTGTGGTTGCCTCTCACACGCACCCACCCCTGGGGACCTGGCCTGCAACCGAGGCATGTGCCCTGACTGGGAATCAAACCTGCAACCTTTTGGTTTGCAGGCTGGCAATCAATTCACTGAGCTACACCAGCCAGGGCTCAGTATGATTCTTTAACATACAAAGATTAAAAAAACAAACAAACCCAACACTACAATACCTTTATTACAACCAAAACCAAAACCAAAAAGCCAAAACAACAACAACAAACCTAACACCAACCCTTTATTGTTACCTAATGCCCAATCCATGTTTAATTTTCTCTGCTTGCCTCACTATCTTTTTATTGTTGGCTTATCTGAATCAGATTCTAAATGAAGTCCATGGGTTGTGATTGATATGGCTCACGTCTATTTAATCTACAACAGTTTCCTTTTTAAAAGTATGTCATTAATTTTTGAGAAAATTGACTACTCTGTCCTAAAAAATTGTTCACAGTCTAGATTTGGTTAACAATACACTGAAAGTGTCATTTAATGTGTTCGTCCACCTCCAATATTTCTGGTAAACTGATAGTTAGGTCTGAAGACCTGATTAGATTCAGAATCAATTTTTTTGGCACGAATACTTCAAAGGTGGTGCTGTGTACTTCTTATTGCATCACATAAGGAGGATGTCTGGTTGTCCTACTTTTAGAGATCTCAAAATTAACCACTGGGTTTAGGTGAGGCCACTCTGACCTATCATAAATTCCCCATTTATATTGTCACTTTGGGATTTTACACTGTCTCCTTAACCTTTGAAATGAGGAATTCCTCAATGAACTTAGGAGCCCAAAGAAGTAACCTGAAAAAAAAAAGAAAAGGGGACACCTCAACATAAGGAAGGTAGATCATTAATCCTCTCCTTTGGAGTTCGATTTCACATTCACATTCATTGAATAGCTATTTAGTTCCAGGTCCCTGGACTCAGCCTCTCATCTTACACAAAACATGTGAATAACTAAAAGTCAGCAATAAATGCCATAGAGATAGATGTAAAGTGCAAGAGAACCCAGATGAAGGGATAAATTGTTTTGTTTATAGAAGTTACAGAAGGTGGCATCTGGACCAAAATCCTGGAGGCTGAGCTAGGAATCTCCAACCCCACTCCACTCTCCTCTGTTTGGGTCTAGTCATACAGGTCTTTTTCTAGTTCTTGGAAACTACCAAGGTTCTTTCCTGCTTCAGAGTTTCCACATCTACCTGGATCTGTTTTCCTCATATTCATCCTCTGGATATCTCCCACTCATCCATTAGGTCAGTTTGTGTATCACTTCAGTGAGGCTTTCTCAGACTCCCCAGTTATCCCTATTTTTCTCAGAACATCCTTATTTCTTTACATCATTTACCACAATTTGTAATTACACACCCATGTGTGGGATTATTTGTATTAAGTCTGTTTCCTTCAGTAGAATGTAAGCTCCATGAGGACAGGCTACATTGTTCATCATGCCACACTCATTGGTTTGTACAGTGCTAGGCACATAGTAAACACTGAACAAGTATTTATTGAATGAAAGGAGTAACGGTAGCAGGCGGACCCCCGTAAGCACCCAAATGGCTTAGTGTCTGCCATTACTTTGCCATCCCAGAATGACTCCGGTGGAGTCTAATCCAGTTTGATGCCCACAGCAACTGCTGTTTCCTCTGAGCATTTCAGATAATTAATCTTAAGTGTGATCTGGTTCGGGGAAGCGGGCTCCCTAAAGGAATATTTACCTTGGGAGTTTTGAGCACAAACTTCTGTCTCCCTTCATCAGGACCCAGCTGTGCCTTCAGTTGCAGTAGTTTTGCCACCTCCTCCTCGATCTGTGGAGAGAAAGTGGGCGCTGGGCCATCACATCTGCTGCTCCCCTCCCCCCACCGCCATTCATTCAGTATCCTTCCGTCAGGATCCGGAATAGATCTCTCTCCCCAGGCCTAGCTTTGCTTCTTGCGGGTACTACCCCGGCCGCCTCACCACCTAGCTCGTCCTTCTCCCAACCAGCCAAATCCCATCTCCCTCATATTCCTGTCCTCTGTGCAGACCACTCCAGTTCTCCGGCCTCCCTGCCTTGCTTTGGCCCCTTTCCTTCCGCCTGGGTCGCACCTGCTCGGCGCTGGCCTTCTGCTGCTTCAGTCCCCGTACAAGCTCTCCCTGAAGTCGCACTAGCTCCTCCAGCGCCGCACGCTCTGCCATACTGGCTGCTAACTGCAGTGGACTGATGTGATGTCACGCTCGGTGGCTGTGGCCACAGCTTCAGCTCGGATGACTTCCGGCTATCGAGTCGCTGGCCTGCACACCTAGAGAGCCTCCGCCGAGTACAACCACCACTTCCTGCTCCTGCCGGAAATGCCTAAGCTAAGAGGGAACCTGAGAGAACGGGACTCACTTTGCGGGATTTGGGATCGTTCACCTCCTTCCTTGAAGTTCGGGCTTTGCCTCTACAACGCTGTGCACCCTCCTGGGGTCCGCCCGGCCTCGTTCCTAGGTCTTTTGCCTGCTGTCCAGGAAAGCCGGCCTCCCGCCGCACGATGACCCAGCTCGGACTCCTGCATGGGAGGGTCTGGGCTGCGCTGCTTGGCCAGCTTCTGCGGCCTCCCCGTGTTGTGTACATCCGGGCGGTCCATTCTCATAGCCAGGTGAGCCATCCTGAGATAGCTCCTTTCTGTCAGGGCAGGATCTCCAGATCTGAAAGCATGAACTTCGGCATTTACTCGAGTAGTAACAGAATTGGTTTTTTACTGAGTGCCCACCATGTACGGAGCTAAGCGTTTTAGATTCTCTGTCATTTAATCCTCATAGCAATCCTGAGAGATTGGGAATATTATTTACATTTACAGTTGAGGAAACAGACACTGCAAGGTTCATTGATTTACCTATTGATATGTAGTAAGGGAGCATTTTAATATAGGTCCACTATCCCTTATATGAACCTGTTGAGGTCAAACATACTAAAATTTCTTAAGCAAAATATATGATTGTTCCCACTGAGATGATTAGCAACTATAAGTTTTAGACAGTTCACATTCAAATTTATCTCAAGATGAGTCTCAAAAAAGAAAAAACAACCCATACCATTCGGTTTTCAGAGATTTTTGGATTTTGGAATTGCAGAGAAGGGATTGTGGACTTGAACTTCCTACATTTGGAGGAGAGAATCCACCAAAGTATAGAACTACCACATCCTCTATATTTCTGGAAGGTCATACAACCTGCTGGTAGTACACAAAATCACTGATTCTGTTTTACGTCAGGAAAGGCCCTATTGTCTTTATAGCAGATGCTTTATCCTATCAAGAACAACAGGGCTCAGATCTTTTGTTGTTAATTTTCAGTCATAGCATCCTATCAGTCTGTTTTTTTAGTTCCATCAGGAAATCCATTCCTTTTCATTCCAACGCATGTTCTGTGTCCATAGGCTGGCTCTCTTCTGTCTTCATATTACTTTTTCAGTGCTACCTTATTAAAAATTGTTATTTTCACTCTTTGAATAGGAACTGAGACCTGGAAAAGATCACACTAATCCCTACCCCTAGAGGGCTGGTGATGGTAGTAGTGGGTTTTTCTTTGCCTTCAGTGTTCTTGGGTACTTAAACCTTTTCAGACAAAGCTTGTATGGTATTACATATATATTGCAGATACAACATGGGTTTTTGGAGTGGGGCTGAGACTGGGATAGATAAAATAGTGTTCAGGCTTCCTTTTGCTCTGGGCCAAAGCTCTTTGCAGGTTGGTGGTCACAGGGCCAGAGATGTCACAGGTCTGGCTAGCCTTGAGAGGGGCCACATCCCACATTTCTTCTTCTGCCAGGTTACAGAGGCAGTGTTGACATCCCAACTGAAACCGCATCAAGAGAAATCAAATTTGATTATCAAGACCCCCAAGGTAATTTGCTTTGCCCCACCCTGTTCCGTTACAGTGCCTTGGACGACTGCCCTCTGTTTTGCTTGTCTTTTCCTGACCCCTTTGAATGTCCTTTTAGACTAAAAGAAAAAAAAAATCTTCACTATTCTTGAGGTACTGGCACTTAGAGTTATCTGAACTCAAAGAGATTTCAACTCCACGCTTTAGATTCTAGATGTAGTTTAACTCTTTGCCTTAAATAGATTTGTTTTTTGTCTTTGTTTTCACCATGGCTGCTTTTGGGTTTTAGGGCACCAGAGATCTTAGTCCGCAGCAGATGGTTGTGAGGGAGAAGATACTCGATGTAATTGTTAGCTGCTTTAAACGTCATGGAGCAAAAGGGTTGGACACTCCAGCATTTGAGCTAAAGGTAGGTGGAGAAAAAGTGCCAGAAGACTTCGTTTTCACCTGCCGTCAGTTTCCCGAAGGGCTCTAGCCTGTGCTCGGGAGTCCTCCTTTGGAGTGTGGCACTTTCTGTCTGACCCCTGCAGGACATGCTCACTGAGAAGTATGGAGAGGACTACAGGCTCGTTTATGATCTGAAGGATCAGGGGGGAGAGCTGTTGTCCCTGCGCTATGACCTCACTGTATCCTTCTGAGTGCTGGAGGCTGGCTTGTTTTTTTCAAACGGAAGGGCTTGGTCTGACAAAAGGGATGAGAGTGACTCTGGGATCCTGTAGGTCTCCTGGCCACAGTGTTTACTTCCAGTTTCTCCCAGAAGGCAATTCTGCCAGCAGAGCTTGGCCTGGAACACTGGCATTTCACTTTAATGTGTATCAGAATCCCTCGGGGAAACTTGCATAAACACAGATTTCTGGCCCCCAGATCCAGATATTCCTAATCCTGTGTAGCTGGAGTGGGGTTCAGCGGTATGCATTTCTGACAGGCACCTCGGTAATTAAGATACAGATGGTCCTTGTTCTACGCTTTAAGAAATATTGATGTTGACATGGAAGTTGTAGGCAAACCGAGGTACTGAAGCTTGACTATTTTGAGATGGTTGAACATTGATCCAAATGGGAGGGAATGGCCCAGGCTTGAAGTTCCTGGGTCATTTCTATCTCTGCTTCCCTTTCTTTCTACTGAACTTGTAGTTTTGTTAGGTGGGATTCTTTCATTTGACACTCTTCGATATACAGGGGTGGGAAAAAGTAGGTTTACTGTTGTAAGACAAATAAATAACACAGTAATTAATAAATAATACAAGAGTAAACTCTGTGTACTCACTACTGTAAACCTACCTTTGCCCACACCGTATATTGAATGCTAAGTACTGGTAGGCCTTGGGGATAGTGGGAAACAAGGCAGAGAAGGTGCTTCTTTTCTTCCTAGTGGATGAGGTCCAATTGATAAACGCCCAGTCTTCCCTATTGTCCTTATACTGGGCCTAAGCTTTGGATGCGGTGTCCTTTCTCCTTAACCTGTTTATGTGAGGTCCCTTTTGCGCGTTATATGGCCATGAATAAACTGAAGAAGATGAAACGCTACCATGTTGGAAAGGTGTGGCGGCGGGAGAGCCCAACCATGGTCCAAGGCCGCTACAGGGAGTTCTGCCAGTGTGTAAGTGACCTGAAGGAGACAGCATGTGTTTTTTTGTGTGTGCGTTTTTTTGAGACAGCATGGTTTGATAATTCTGGGGACTGCAACCTGGGACCCGGCTGCTCAGTGGAGCATTTTTTTTCTGCCTTTTTCTTTGTTATAGGATTTTGACATTGCTGGTCATTTTGACCCTATGATCCCTGATGCAGAGTGTTTGAAGATCATCTGTGAAATCCTAAGTGGATTGCAGCTGGGGGACTTTCTCATTAAGGTGAGGTCAGGGTGGGGACAGAGGGGAAAAGTCTGGATTTGGCTTGAGGTTGTCCTAAGATGGAGATCAAACCCACAACCTTGGTGTATCAGGATGATGCTCTAACCAACTGAGCTACCTGGCTAGGGCTGGGCTGTTCTTTTTATTACAGGAGAGATTAACTAAATGTTGCTGGTCCCCAAGAAGCTTTTGGAACTAGGCTTGCTGGATCCGAATTCTGTTTCCTCCACTTACTGGCTGTGACTCTTGAGCAAGTTATATAAACTGTCTGTGCCTCAGTGTCCCCATATTGGAGATCTTAGTATATAGTGTACTTAAAGCACTTCGACTAGTTCCTGGCATGTACCTGGCCTTAGAACAGCAGTTGCATTTCATATATATCTGTATAGTCATCCTGTGAAATTTCCTTCCTATCTCTTTTATGACTCAGGCGAGTAGGGGCTGTCATGGTTTTGAGAGAAAGGGCACTGACAAGGCACTTGGGTTACTTCCACTGAGTTTACAGGTCAGTGACCGGCGGATTTTGGATGGGATGTTTGCCGTCTGCGGTGTTCCTGAAAGCGAGTTCCACGCCACCTGCTCCTCCATAGACAAACTAGACAAGGTGAGGAAGAAGACATGCTTCAGTAGACCCTATCAGAGTGTCTGCCCTACCCGCAAATCTGTACCCCTAGAGAAAAATAAGGAGACGGTGGCTGGAAGTGAGGAAGGTAGGGAGAACTGAGTTTTGCTGTGTGGTAGGGATTGTGACTGGATTTCCTAAGTTGCCTCTGACTTTGCTAAGTTTAGCATTACCTACGGGTGACATCCATACCGAATGAAAGTGAGGTGTCCTTTCCCAGCGAGAGCAGGAAGGATCGTGGGGCTGCGCTCATGTTTCAGTGTTTGTGCAGATATCTTGGAAGGATGTGAGACATGAGATGGTGGCACAGAAAGGCCTGGCTCCTGAAGTGGCTGATCGAATTGGGGATTATGTCCAGTGTCATGGTAAGAACCAGAGTTTCAAAGCTGCATGATAGAATCAGAGTGAGGGTGATACATGTACAACTTAATACCTCTGAAGCAGCAGCTTTCTGTAGAGGTGCTAAGCTTCAGAGGCTGCCTGAATTTAATTCTCCTTTTACTTATCGTAACTATGTTATATCTCCAGATGGCAAAAATAGAGACAGAGGAGGAGAGTCTAGTCATGTGAGATCTGTATCTTTTTTTTTTTTTTTTTTTAAAGAAAACGAGGAGGACTAGCTTACACACTAGAGATAAATTTGGATGAAACATCTGGGCGAATAGCACAGACCTTATTTTTCCTCACATGTCTCCCAGGTGGAGTGTCCTTGGTAGAGCAGATGTTCCAGGATCCCAGACTATCTCAGAGCAAGCAGGCCCTAGAGGGCCTGAGGGACCTGAAGCTGCTCTATGAATATCTGACTTTATTTGGAATTGCAGAGAAGGTAAGCTGAGTTGGTATGGACCTCCTGCTGAGCCCTGTGTTTCTCAGGGTCCTGAGTCTTGTCTGGTACTGACCGTAGCCTTGTTCCCACAGATCTCCTTTGATCTGAGCCTGGCTCGGGGCCTGGACTACTATACAGGAGTAATCTATGAAGCAGTGCTGCTACAGAGCCCAGCTGAGGCCAAGGAAGAGCCCCTGAATGTGGGCAGTGTGGCTGCTGGTGGGCGCTACGATGAGCTGGTGGGCATGTTTAACCCCAAGGGCCACAAGGTGCCATGTGTGGGACTCAGCATTGGGGTAGAGCGAATCTTCTCCATTGTGGAGCAGAGAATGAAGGTAGGTCCTCCTTGGGGGTGGCATGGGGCTGGAGGCCTAGGAACTCTCATGTTTCTGGGGGTGCAGTTGGACTGTTTTTTTCTGATGATTCTTTTTGTCCTGTTTTTTTTTGAGTTTTTATTTTACTTCTCTCTTTTTTTATTTTACCTGGGTCTTTTATCAGACTTTTGGTGAGAAGATACGGACCACAGAGACCCAAGTGTTTGTGGCTACTCCACAGAAGAACTTTCTCCAAGAACGGTTGAAGCTAATTGCAGAGCTTTGGGATGCTGGGATCAAGGTGTGGTAGAGCTAATATCCAAACTACCTATGTATTTGTGGAATTCAGGCACCAGGCCCATTTCTACTTTAGGCCTGGGGTGGAACTCAAGATCTTTAGAGTCTTCCCTAAGTGTGTCTTCTTAGGGTAGGAGGGCTGGCTACTTATTTCTTTGGAAAAGTTCATTCCTGGGGCTGGAGTGATGTGGTCACTTCTAAATCCCCTACTCTACCTTCATCCTTTTCAGGCAGAGTTGCTGTATAAGAACAACCCTAAATTACTAACGCAACTGCACTACTGTGAGAAGATGGGCATTCCACTGGTAGTCATTATTGGTGAGCAAGAACTGAAGGAAGGGGTCCTCAAGCTCCGTTCAGTGGCCAGCAGGGAAGAGGTGAGTGGGGCAGGCAAAAGTAGAAGGGACCAAGTCTTTCTCCCTTTTAAGATTCTTTAAGAAGTATGTTTCTGGCTGAGGAAATACCTCCAGGGTTAATGGTGATAGAAGTGAATGGAGACCCATTGCAGGCAACCATTGTAGCCAGTGATACTGGTTGGGTGGGCAGAAGGACAGATGAAATTTCAGTTGGTATTTTGAGACTAATTAACAAAATAGATATAGATCAGCCATTTGACTCCCTTTAATCTTGAGGACATACATTCTCCAGGTAAGCTTGAAGCCCACACTACTCCCTACTGGATCCATGAGTAGTGGGAGCGATATGGAGTAAAATAAATCTGGAAAAGCACTGGCTGAGAAGCTAGTGTCACTCTAGTTTGTCACATGAGGGTTCTCCTATGTTTCAGGTGGCCATTAAACGGGAAAATCTTGTGGCTGAAATTCAGAAGCGGCTCTTCGAGTCTTGATCCTTCCCTGATTGCCATCTGCTGCTCCTTGTAGAAGATGTTTCATCTAGGACTGAGTTCCTGATGGACTGACTTCAGAACTGCTGGCCAGGATGGGTGACAAGTGCCTCTGCCTCCACCATCCGTCCTGGGCACAGAACTGTGGAAGGCCCTGAGGACTCCTAGGCTGTTATGAGCAGCTATTCTGCATGGGCACAGATGGCTAGTATGTGAAAGAGACGTGCTGTCACTGCCGAGGCAGATGTCATGGGCCATTGAATGCTGCCAAGAGGTGCTAAGGTGTTTGCTGTGAGCGAGGCTCTGGGAAAGTCACCTCAGGCTGAGAGGATTCTGAACCATTGAGATCAAAAGTCAGGTACTTGGGCTTCTACTGTGGCTTCTGAAGCAGATTCTGAGAATTTGTTAACAGCCTGCTGTCGGCCTGTCCACATTTTTGGGAGACAGCAAGGCAGGGCAATGGTTGCTATCTGCTTTGTTGGAGGACAGAGATGCTATTCGAAGGGTGTAGCATTGCCTGTATTGATGTGGCAACTCTCTAGCCCATCCTGCTCTTAACAATAGCAGGGTAAGGCTGTTTCATCATCTTGAATGTTGAACTTAATGGGTGACCTGACAAGAGGGAAATCTGATCTTTCAAGATTTTGGAGACCATTTCCTGTGCCAGAATCACTGCTCTATGTCATGTTCTGCCATAGAGATGGCTGTTCCAGAAGTGGCCGGATAATATATTAAATAAAATATTTAATGTAATAGTTTGGGTAGTTTGTTTTCAAGGGATTGGTTTGCATAGGCCATATAAAATGCTTGAGTGTACACTGGAGAATCCTAATCTTGATCAAGGAGTAACCTCCACCCGGTGATTCTCCCTATGCACTCTCCCTATGCACAGTTCCTCCCTACACTCTTCCTCACCCTGCTCCCCCAACTTGGAGATACACACATGTCACTAAATCAACGTACAGTGAGCCATCTGCCAGAGTTCTTCACCCTAGAGTGTTGCTGATAAGTGGCCTTCCCAAGTCCAATCATGTTGATTACATTGTGCCCTATAGATTGACTATAATCCTCAGTTGAGAGAAAAATGAGTTCACCATAGGGTGATAGCATTGCTTGAAGACAGAGACAAAAGTGCAAAAAGCAGCTTCACGTGTGCGTTGGGAAGGCTTGCAACCTTTGCGAACACTTCGGTGTCGGGGGAGGTGGTCATATCTTTAGTGCATTCTGGTAAATGGGGCATCAGAAGCCCTAATAACACCGCTTCAGCCTTAAAGAAGGTTTATAACTCTTGGCAATGAACGCAAAGTTAATTAGACTAAAGGGCACTGATCCTCAGTTTCCTCGTTTGTAAAACAGATGAGTTGAACAGCCCTTCGATGACTGTTTTGAAGGCCAGTGCAAAAAAACCTTTACCGGAGCCCTTACTTCCGTGTTGCTTCATAGAATCCCTGCGCATGCGCCATTATATTGGAGCCGAGGCGGGGCCGACAAGTCTGTTTTAGAAGCCCTCCAGTCCTGAGCTCCTTTAGAACGCGAGACTCTAAGCTTATTGGAGGGTAAGCTTGCTTTACGGATTAAGGTCGCTTTTTACGGCATTTTCTGGCTTCCCATTCACTTCGCGGTGAAGATGGCGTCGGGCAGCGGGGTAGGTGTTGTGTACAGGAGGAGGATTGAAGGGGGTGGAGGTTAAGGGGTAGTTTCTCAGCGCGGAATGTCCTGCACCAGATAGGCCTCCTGACACCTTTTTGCGACTCTGTGGCCCGGGTTCAAGAACTCCTCCGTAACACCCTGGCGCAGGGTCAGCGGAATCGCGGAGGTCTCTCGGGTTGGGATCCTGAGGCCACTTCAGCCTCCCGGTGCGGTCCGCAGAGGCTTCACTCCGGACAGGTCCCGGGGCCTCCTGGCCCGGCGATGACCTGGTTTCTCTAGGGGTCGGACACGATTAGAGACGAATCCTGCGGGCTTTTTATCTCCACAGACAAAAAACTTGGACTTTCGCCGAAAGTGGGACAAAGATGAATATGAAAAGCTCGCTGAGAAGAGGCTCACGGAAGAGAGAGAAAAGAAGGATGGTGGGTGTCTGTTCCATCAGAGGCCAAGGGTATCGTAGAGACGATGCAGTGGCTGGAGAGCCGATGGGGAATCGAAGGGGAATCGAAATGCACTGTCCTACCATCTGGCAGAGCGCAGCCTTCCTAGTCTCGGTTTTATTTTGGTTTTTGTATGTATAAGATGAGGGCGAAGAGATGAACTGAAGTGGCTTTGAGATGCTTTCCAGCTCTGTTGTCCTGTGCTTCCTTGCTCTCCCTTTGCTTGGCTCATTTTAGGACTTTGCTGAAGTGCAGAGAAGAAAGTGGGTTCCTTAGTGGTGACAGAGATACCAAAAGATTTTGCTGCTGTGCATTACTGTTATTGAAGATGCCCTCTTTCTCTTGAAATTACTTACGGGAGAGAAGAACATTCCTGGCCCAATCAAAACCTTTTCTAGTCTGAGAAGAGCAAGGGTACAGGCAGGGGGAGGTGTCATTGTTTCTGCTAGTGCTCAGTAGTGCAGTTCTCTGCCTTGAACAGTGTCCGGGAGTTGGTGCACCTCTTCTTAGAGATTGCACTGTAGAAAAATACTTTTGATTTTTTCATCTTTTTTTCAAACTTGTACATTCTTCCACTTCCACATCAACTCGTACACACTAACTTGTTTCATTCTTTTCAAAGAATTTACTTACTTATTTTTAGAGGGGAAGGGAGGGAGAAAGAGGGGGAGAGAAACATCAGTGTGTGGTTGGCAATCCTGAGTACCCTACTGGGGACCTGGCCTGCAACCCACTCATGTGCCCTGATTGGGAATGGAACCAGCAACCCTGTGGTTCGCAGGCTGGCACTCAGTCCCTGAGCCACACCAGTCAGGGCACTTGTTTCATTTTTTTTTATATAACTTATATAATAATAGTAGTGTTTGACACACGTAACAGGTAATTCCTAAATGTTGGTCCCCTGTTTAAAAATTTCCTCAGCCCTGAGATTCTATTGTGTGTTATGTTTGGGGTTTCTGAAAACATGGTTGAGTGTCCTTGCTCTTCTTTTAAAAGGTTGCTTTTTGTGAAAAGTGAAAACATCTTCCTTCAATTCAGTTAATCAGTGAATAGAAAACATTGCTTTTAGACTTGTCTGGCCTTAAAGTGGAGGAGTTAAGGATTAACTCCTGTAGTGAGTTAAGGATTGCTTATCATCTTTCCTGTTCACATTCTCCCTATCTGCCCCTAGAAGTACCTGTTGCTTCAGGTTTCAAAAAAGGAATGAGAGCAAACCTCTGGATTTTGGTTTCATTCATTTCTTTTTCTTTCCAGTTAAGGAAATGCAATATTGAAGGAACTTGTTTCCCCATTACTTTTCAGGAAAACCAGTGCAGCCAGTCAAGCGGGAGCTTCTCCGACATAGGGACTACAAGGTGGACCTGGAATCTAAGCTTGGGAAGACCATTGTCATTACCAAGACCACCCCACAATCTGAGATGGGAGGGTGAGTGGCTTTTCATATTTCATCATCAGGAGTAGGTCTAATAAATTACGTTGATTTTAGGAAGTGTTGAGAAAGGTTTCCGGCCCCAGGATAACAGCCTTGTTGATTGTAATTCCATCCTTAGATTTATCTTTTTTTTTTTTTTTTTTTTTTGTCTCCCAAAGTCTCAGATTAACATTATATCTTTAGGAAGGGTCACTTTTTAGGCTTCTTCATATTAGCACTGTAACTACTTATTAATACCTGAAAAGGGATAATTTGTTCTCCTGTCAGAAGGAGAGGACTACTGTGGAAATTTCTGGAGAAGAAATTGGGTGCACTTAGAATGGAGCCTAGGAGCTGTTAATGATGAGTAAAGGGGGTGAAGGTTCCAGGCTGGCTATAAAGGCGGTAGTTGTTATGGATTACCTGGCTGTGCACTTCCTTCCTAGGCCAGGACTGTAGCCTATAGAAAGAGGGGTTCTATAAGAACTCTTTTGCCCATTCTTTTTGCTGAGTTAGATTTTTCAGCAGGAGGGCAACACAGATAGAGTGACATTTCTCTGAGTTACTTAGTTGCCACTGTTGCCATTCCTCTCTATATTAGTAACCTGTTGCTATGTAAATCAACAGATTAACCAAAGTTTAGCTGCATAAAACAAATAGCTCACAGTTTCTGTGGGTAATAATCTCGGAAGGCCTCACCTGGTTGGTTCTGGCTCAGGATCTTGCAGAAAGGTATAGTCAAGGTGTCTGCTGTTTGTGTTCATCTGAGGAGCTGGAGGATCTGCTTCCAACCTTTGTCACATGGCTGTGGCTTGGCAGCCTTGTTATTTGTCCTGTGGGCCTCTTCATCGTTCTCACAACAAAGCAAGTGGCTTCCTCAGAGCAAGTGATCCACATGGACAGACTAAGACAGAAGCCATGTTTTTAAAATAACCTACTCTTGGGTGTGACATAGCATCACTTTTGACATACTCTGTTAGTCACACAGCCTAGCTGTGGTATGAATTGGGAGGGGACTACACAGGGTAGAAACTTTAGGAGAGTGGGGATCTTTGTGGGGCCATCTTGGAAGGTAGTTAACCACAGTTTTCCAAGAGCCAAGGCTTAGGTGGAAATGAGAAGTGTGTCCGTCTAAAAAGACTTTTTACCTAAAAATATGAGTTTCTTTGTTGAACACAGTACAATCCTTATAACCAGATTAAAAAAAATTATTTATTGATTTTAGAGAGGAAGAGAGAGAAAAAACTCAGTTTATTGTTCTACTTATTTTTGTAGTCATCTGTTGCTTCTTGTATGTGCCGTGACCAGGGATTGAACCCACAACCTTGGCGTATCAGGACAACACTCTAACCAACTGAGCTACCCAGCCAGGGCACAGCCAGATTTGACTCAAGTGCTCTTTCTTTCTGTTTGCTAGATATTACTGCAATGTCTGTGACTGTGTTGTGAAGGACTCCATCAACTTCCTGGATCACATTAATGGAAAGAAACGTAAGGCTTGGAGTTAGTGACTGGTGCCGGGGTCAGGCTTTGGAGTGGAGGATGGGGGGGAAGGTCGTTTCTATTGAGCCCTATCTTTAATGCCTAGGGAACTTTCCAGTTGCTTCAGTGCAGGTCATCCTTTACTTCTTTACCTAATGTTTCTGGAGGCCATGCAATGAGACACTGACAGCCTCTCAACAAGCCCAAACCATGGTCTTCTGGGCTAAGCTGTCTCCACTGACATACATCTGCTCAGTAAGGGAAGTTTAGAGCCATTTGCATCCTGTTACTGGGGCTGCTGCCTCTGGGAACAAGTAAAGCCAAGGGAGGTTTTTATCAGCTCTAATTATTTTTACTGCGTGTTTTATGAGATGCTTTTTAAAAAATGTCAGCAAGGAGCAGTTGAGATTTTGCTCCCTGGCATATGTCATCAGTTTGGTTCAAATAAACTCTTTAAGAAACTTCTCAGAAAAAAAATTGTCAGGAAAAGACTTTGAGGGGCTGAGGATATTGTAATGACCTTACCTTCTTCACTGTTGACCCCACCCAGATCAGCGAAACCTGGGCATGTCTATGCGTGTGGAACGTTCCACTTTGGATCAGGTGAAGAAACGTTTTGAAGTCAATAAGAAGAAGATGGAAGAGAAGCAGAAGGATTATGATTTTGAGGAAAGGATGAAGGAGCTCAGAGAAGAAGTAAGGCTCTGCTGTCCTGCCCTCCTCCTTTCCCCAGCTTGGAATTTTATGTTATGAATCATGGGGAGGCTGACTTTCTCCTTCCACTGAGGACACACCCGGAGGGTAGAAGATAAGACTACCCCCAGAGAATAGTCTTATCTTCTGCATTTCTGTATATTAGAGGAAACATTTATTGCCCTTGTTTGGGACTCTCAGGAGCTGAAGGAAATGGCTCTAAACCTGTGTTTTGTTCCTGGGTTCTCTGGGCCATACTTTCTTTTTTTTTAACGTATTTACTTTTGAGGAGGGAAAGGAGTGGTGGGAGGGAGGGAGAGAGAAAGAGAAAGAGGGACACTTGGATCTGTTGTTGTTCCACTTATTTATGCTTCATTGGTTGCTTCCTGTATGTGCCCCGAAAGGAGATGGAACCTGCAACCTTGGTCTATCTGGATGACGTCTAACTGGCTAGGGCATACGTTTTTACTACAGGAGAGATTAACTAAATGTTTCTGGTCCCCAAGAGGCTCATGGAACTAGGCTTGCTGGATCAGAATTCTGTTTCCTCCACTTACTGGCTGTGACTCTTGGGCAAGTTATATAAACTGTCTATGCCTCAGTGTCCCCATATTGGAGATCTTAGTATATAGTGTACTTAAAGCACTTCGACTAGTTCCTGGCATGTACTACATTCCCCAGCATGGTAGTTGCTCCTATATGGTTTTGCTCCTATTACCGTGTTCAAGAACTATAAATGAACTGGAATGTAGGATTGAGAAGTGCTCTCCACAGCCTAAAACTTCTCTTTCTTGTCCCTTATACTTTTTACTGTGGCTTTTCCTCTGCTTTTGAAATGTTATTTGTCTTTAACTATTTTCTCCTAAAAATAGAAAGGAATCTTGAAGCTCATCTGTTCTTTCAACAATGTTTGGCTGAGAAGTCTGAACTGATTCTGAGTGATTTCCCCCCTAGGAGGAAAAGGCCAAAGCCTACAAGAAAGAGAAACAGAAGGAGAAGAAAAGGAGGGCTGAGGAGGACTTGACATTTGAGGAGGATGATGAGATGGCAGCTGTGATGGGCTTCTCTGGCTTTGGTTCCACCAAGAAGAGTTACTGAGGCTTTCTATGCTTGGCCCTTTGTTGGGCTTAACTTTGTGGGGGTGTATTTTGGGGGGAGTTATTTGGGAAAGTCCTTAAGAGTGGCAGTGGGGCGGGCTGGAGGCTGGGTGTTTGTCGTTTCCCTCTACCTTGAGAGAGAGCGCAGGAGGCCGAGGCAATGCTGTGATGTGTTCCTTCAGCCTCAGTATATCACTGGAGTCACAGGACCGCTGCCCATCTGAGTTCCCAATAAAGAAAAATCTCCTCCTTTGAGGCTGCTTTCCCCGAACTTCCCCTGCATCTTCCCTCCTCATCTAGCCAATCTTCTCTGAGCATCCTACATTTATCCTGTGTTCTGCCTTTGTTTTAATTTTGACTTTTGCTTAGCCTGCAGCAGAAAGGTTCTCTGGGTCCCCAGTTTCCAGTTGAAACCATATCCTTGACCAGCCACCCCACCCCCGCTTCCCTCATTCCCCACTGTGGTTCTCTAGCCACCTGCGCATGCACGTGTTCTGCCTGGGTCAGTGGTGTGTGCGAATGTGTGTGCATGAATCTGTCACGTAGAGGGAGCCTGAACTCGAACCTCAGAGCATTGCTGCCGTGGGTCCCGACGTTCTTGGTTTCCTCAGTGCATGTCACAGGAAATTAAATGGGATGAGTGTTTGGTGTGGTTTTTGTCTGGTAAGTCTTTTAACCTTTGTTTTTCATATGTAGGCTGTTCAGCTTTTTCTGTTAGTTTTATTTTATTGAGGATTATTCTGTTTTTGTCTTCCTTGTAAGCAGGCTCTTGGAAGAACCTGTTTGATGCAAAAAAGAAAAAGGAAAAAAACCCTCATGTGGGAGCCCTTGGGTCTCAGAGGCTGTTCAACCTGTATAATAAATGCATCGACTGGGCCTATTTCACACTGGTGGGAACATTCCATATTCTTCCCTTTTCCTTCCCCTCCTCCACACACACTGAGGATTTCCACAGAGAGTTTATTCTCCCTTTATTTGAGCCCTGTCACTTTTTCTCCTAGGTTCCTTCAGCATGAGTTGTATTTTCCTCTGACAGGATCTGTGTCTGGAGGAGTCTGAACAGAACGTTCCCTGTAATTTCAGTTTGCTTTGACCTTGTTTCAGGAACAGCAGAGCTCCATGTTGAACTCAGTGTTTTCCTAACTACTGCAGTGAGGCTAGGCACAGGGTTACTCACTTTGGCACTATTGACATTTGTTATGTGGGCTCCCTTGTGCATTGTAGGATGTTCAGCGGTATCCCTAGCCTCTACTCACTGGATGCCAGTTGCATTGCTTTTCCAAATTATGACAACTAAAGATGCCTGCCCCCTGGAGGAAGAGGTGAAATTCTTCCAGCCCCGCTAAGAACCGCTGAGAAGCTGTCTTCCCTACCTTGGTCTAACTTGAGAATTAGGTGGCGTAGATTGGTTAACTAAAGGAAAAACAGCTTTGATATTCCCTGGATTGGCTGCTATGGCAGATCCCATGGATGCAAAGGGAAAAAAGTCAGTACTTCACATTAAAGCAAACAGAAGTTACGTAACTACTTTAGCTGGTTCTGAAAAGCCATCTCTATTCGGGGTAGCAAGGCTGCCACCATATGGCTTGTTTACATTCTCTGCCCCAGGTAGTTCTCTGAAATCCTTTATGTGGTATCTGTACCACCTATGGGTCCCCCCAAAGTACCATATTCTTTCCTTTGGACTTTTATACACAGTTCCCTTGCTGTGCCACATGTGTTTTGCCTGTGTTTTTTCTAATGCTGAATCTTGTCACTGGGAACTGTGAATGTGTCTCAAGGCCAGGCTCAAAAGTTTCATATATTGTCCAGTTGTGGGCTGATTAATGGGGTGCCTTCCTTGTCGTGATTACGTGCTCTACAGGTCCTGGGTAAGAATCTACCCTAACGGACTGGGTCCTTTTGTTGCCCCATGCAAGGCAGGCTGGAGAAGGTTATCAGTGAGCTGAGTTCCATGGTTCAGTATTCATTTTTCAGGGAACTAATTCAAGTTGGTACAGTGGAATCTTACCTTTGGCCACCTCCACTAAAAAGCAATTCTAAATTTTAGGTTCCGTTAAATTCTCTTGGGACTGGCAAGAGGTTTGAGTCTCCAAGGGGCCTGTCTAGATCATGGGTACTTGGAGGGACTCAATAGTTAGCTGGAAAAGAAGGAGATGGGGTGGAAATTTAGCCTGGAGCAATCCCAGAGAAGTAAATCCCTGGAAGGGGAACTTCTTTGATGTTTATGGGTCTCTAAAATCCACAGAAACTGCATTCTGGTTGAGGAATGTGCCTGTGACTGGCTTACATGTGCTCAGTTACTCCCTGGTAGTATCTTACAGGGTGAGTTATCAAGGCCACACCTGTTGCAGAATTTACATTCTGGCAGAATGGCCATTTATAGTATTTAGGGAACAAAAGATCACTATGGTTTCAGGCAATTCTGTGGCCTCCCATACCCCTCTCTAAAAACTTAAATGTGAAGAATCTTTAATCCAGCTATTCTCCTAAAAACATACTTGCTTATGTGAACATATACATAAAAGGATGTTTACTGCAGTTTTGTTTTTATAACAGCAAAACCATCGAAAACTGGTACATTTATACTTGACTGTAAAGCAGCTGTTACAATATATATGAATTAGATCTGTATGTACTGATGAGAAAGATCTCCCAAACATACTGTTAACCTAGAAATCATCCAACAATCCAATCCCCAATAAGATTAACCCTGCCCCCCCAGGCATAAAACTAAATTGTACAGTTAAATACATTGAGGAAAAGGGCTGGAGGGATACCCACTGACATTCTAACTGGTTATTGTATTTTGCCTTGTATAATGTGTGCTTTTTTTGCCCAACATTTTTGAGGGAGAAATAGTGTGCAACGTACATGGGTATAATGATTACATAGCTTGGGTGTAATCTGTGTGTAATACAACGTGGGTGTGCATTATACACAGGAGCACATTATACATGGTAAAATACATGGAGAAAAGTGGGAAGAGAAGGGTTAGCTACTTACACTACACATAAAAGGGCTTTCATGTGGGATTTAAAGCATTTGAAAAAAATAGTGAAAGAAAACTTGCCTAATTTGGCAAAGGAAATAGATATCCAAGTCCAGGAAGCACAGAGTCCCAAACAAGATGGACCCAAAGAGGAACACACCAAGACATAATTAAAATGCCAAAGGTTAAAGATAAAGAGAGAATCTTAAAAGCAGCAAGACAAAAACAGAGTTACCTACAAAGGAGTTTTCATAAGGCTATCAGCTGATTTCTCAAATTTTGCAGGCAAGAAGGGGCTGGCAAAAAATATTCAAAGTGATGAAAAGCAAGGACATACAACCTAGATTATCACTCTACCCAGCAAAGGTATAGTTCATTACCAAGCCATTGTTACATTAAATGTTGAAGGGACTTAAGAAAAAGATCAAAACTATGAACAGTCAAATGACAACAAATTCACAACTATCAACAACTGAATCTAAAAAACAAAAACTAAGCAAACAACTAGAACAGGAACAGAATTACAGAAATGGAGATCACATGGAGGGTTATCAGTGGTGAGGAGTAGGGGGAAAGTTTCAGGGAATAAGCAACTTAAATGGTAGGTACAAAATAGGAGGAGGTTAAGAATAGTATAGGAAATGGAGAAGCCAAAGAATATATGTATGACCCATGGACATGAACTAAGGGTGGGGATTGCTGGAGGGAAAGGGCGGAAATGGGCAGGAGGGGGCCAAGGGGGGAAAATTGGGACAACTGTAATAGCATTAGTATATATTTTAAATAAATAAAAATAAAATCTTAAAAAAATAAAATATTAAAAAAACAGTAGCAGAAGTAATGCTATAGAACACCTGGAAGAGGAGCTGTAGGATTTATTTAGTTTAGCTGCAGAGTTCAAAGTTCAAAAAAAGGCCTGAAATACCATTGTAGCTTTAAGATTGCAGTCCCTATTAGGCATTGTGAAAGTTGCTTTGATCACGGAGTGACCTCGTGTGGTTGTCTGCGGGATCGCCGAGTTTGGAGCAGGCTTCCTGGGACGTGTGGTGGACCATGTGACCGCTGCGTGTTAGGAGGCGTTAAAGCCGGAAGCAATTACAGAAGAGCTCACCGGGGGTTTAGGGGAGATCTGAGTCTTCATTGCCGAGGGTTTTCAGATGGGCACTCCAAAGTGTCTGGCTGGGACAGAGAGCAGGAGGCGAGGAGGTTTCAGGAAGAGTTAAATAGATGGTTTGATCATGAATCATTCCAGAACACTCCTATTTTCATAACTTGATTGCGACATAAACCTCAGCAGTGAAGAGACTGTAATCTCCACCTTGCTCGCGGGCTGGCTTTAGCTCAGCGGGTACTTCGTCCGTGCAAAGCTCTGCTTAATCGCCCTTGCTTGCGAGGGTGGTTCGAGACCCGCGGGCGCTCACCAGCCCTTTTACCTCTGTCCCAACTTCCTTTTCCCAGTCATCAGTGTAGATTATTGTATTGAGATTCCTCCCCTGCCCAACACGCCAAAGCGACTGTTTCCAGGCGATTTTCACTTCCCTCTCCACCAAGAACCGGTGCTCTGTGGAGGAATGTTAGTTGGGGCAGGAAATACAGAAATGAACCCCAGAGTATCTTGTAGTGTCAGAAAGTAAGAAGTGCTAAAAAACAAACAGCACACAAAAATTCCAACCCAAAACAAAAAATTTACTTTTAAAATTGGTGTTGAGTGATGTTCCTGGTTTTGTTCCAGTAGCTCCTGTATGCTTGTATCTTCCCTAATGTCCTCAAATTCCTTTTCCTTGGGGTATATTATTTTGTTTGTCGGCTGTATCTTGACTGCCTTCTATGACATATAAAAATCAGTTATTTTATCCTTTTCCCCTTTCTCTCATCACTTCTATTTTTTTAGTCATGTTGCTTTTACAAAAAGAAAATTTCATACTATTTTTCACCCTTGTCACTATTTTTATTTTAGTTGGAGATCTACAACTTAATATATTTAATTCTCACCATCATAAAGCTTTCTGAGTTTTCCTCTTTTCCCCAGTTAGATAAACCCATTCTCTAGTAAATTCCTCAAGAGAGGCTCCTGAGCATAGCATTGTGAGTTCTTGGATATTTATTTATTTAGTCCCCCCTATATATCTACGACACTGCTTTGCTCTGCTTTGTTTATTCATTTGTTGTTGTTTTTTTAAAGATTCCTTATATAAGTGAAATCACATGGTGTTTGTACTTCTCTGTCTTATTTCACTTAGCATAATACCTTCAAAAGTCCATCCATGTCACAAATGACAAGATTTCATTCTTTTTTGTTGCTGGATAATATTCCATTGTACATGTGTACCACATCTTCTTCATCCATTCGTCTAGGTTGCTTCCATGTCTTGGCTACTATGAATAATGTAACAATGAACACAGGGATGAATATATCTTTTCAAATTAGTGTTTTTGTTTTCTTTGGGTAAATACCCAGAGGTGGGATTGCTGGATTGTATGGCAGCTCCATTTTTAACTTTTTGAGAAGTAGCCATTCTGTTTTCTATAGGGATGCACCAATTTATGATCCAACCCCCCACAACAGTGCATTAGAGTTTCCTTTTCTACACATCCTTGCCAGCACTTGTTATCTGTTGATTTATTGATAACAGCCATTCTGACAGGTGTGAGGTGATATCTCATTGTGGTTTTAATTTGCATTTCCCTGATGATTAGTGATGTTGAGCATCTTTTTACGTCTGTTGGCCATCTATATGTCCTCTTTGGAAAAATGTCTATTCAGCCCCTCTGTACATTTTTAAAAAGATTTTATTTATTTATTTTTAGAAAGAGAGGGAGGGAGGGAGAAAGAGAAGGAGAGAAACATTGATGCAGAGAGAAACATCAATCAGCTGCCTCTTGCCCGCACATTGCTGGGGACTGAACCTGCAGCCCAGTCGTGTGCCCTGACCAGGAATCAAACTGGTGACCTTTTGGTCTGTGGGGTGACACCCAACCAACTGAGCCACACTGGTCAGGGCCCACTGCATATTTTTTAATTGAATTTTTTTTCGGTGTTAAGTTGTAGGAGTTTTTAATGTATTTTGACTATTAACTCCTTATTAATATATCATCTGCAAATATCTTTTTCCATTCAGTAGGTTGCCTTTTTGTTTTGTTGATAGTTCCCTTTGCTGTGCAAAAACTTTTTAGTCTGATGTAGTCCCATTTGTTTATTTTTGCCTTTTTTGCCCTTGTCGAAGGAGACATATCAAAAAAAAAATGCTGCTATAGTTGATATCAGAGTGTTTACTGTCTATGTTTTATTCTAGGAGTTTTATGGTTCTACATCTTATGTTTAAGCCTTTCACCCATTTTGAGTTTATTTTTGTATGTGGTGTAAGAGAGTGGTTCAATTTAATTTTTTTGCACATATTTGCCCAGTTTCCCAACACTACTTATCAAAGAGGCCGTCTTTACCCCACTGCATATTCTTGCCTCCTTTGTTGTAGATTAATTGACTATACCAATGAGGATTTATTTCTGGCTAGTTCTTGCATATTTAAAACTGATTTTCTGTAGCCTTGGTACTTGAAGGATATGTTGCCTGGACATAAAATCTTGGTTGACATTTCTTTTCCTTGAGGTTTTTAAAAACTTCTTTGCTTCTTTGTTGTGGAACTTGATACCAACCTGATTTTTGTTCTTTCATAAATGATTTGGTCTTTTTGCCTAAGACCCAGAGGATTTTTCTTTCAAATCTAGTTTATTTTCTAAGATATATCTCAGAGTTAATCATTCCATATCAATTTTCCTAGGTTCATGGAAGACCCTTTTGATGTGTAGATTTGTTTTATTTCCAGAAAGCTTTCTTGTATTATAATTTGGAATACTATTACATATATTCCATTATTTTGTTTTTCTTCTTCAGGGACTGTATAATATGCTTGGGAAATTCTCTGTGTCTAGCACCTTCTATCTGATTCTTCTTGCTGCTTTCTTGATTTTAATTTTAGTTTCTTGGCTGTTTTAATATCTTTCCTCAATACCAGTGATTATATTTGAAGTAAAATCTCTTCTCCTGGGACATCTTATAATGTAATCTTTTTTTTTCCCTAAGATGATTTGCCTTTTTCTTCCATTTCTCCTGATTTTGACTAACTTTTGTCTTTGATTTTTGTTTTTTTTTTGTCCATTTCTGCTCTGAGTTTATTATTATTATTATTATTATTATTATTATTATTATTATTATTATTATTTAGAGAGAGGGGAAGGGAGGGAGAAATAGAGGGAAAGAAACCTCATTGTGAGAGAAACATTGATTGGTTGCCTCTCGAACACAGCCCAGCCAGGGACGGGCCCACAACTCAGACATGCCCTGACTGAACCTGTGACTCTTGCTGTGTGGGGTGATGCCCAACAACTGAGCCATGCCAGTCAGGGCACAGTTTTCTGGGAATTTTGACAAGGGTTTCCACTATTAGAGTACCATACTCAGTAGTTTCACTGCTCCAACAAATGGCACGTGCTCCACCCTCACCCCAAATTGAACTCTGGTAACCATCTTTTTACTGCGTCCATAGTTTTGCCTTTTCCAGAGTGACATATAATTGGAATCATATAGTATGTAGCCTTTTCAACTGGCCCTTTTGACTTAGCAATATGCATTTAAGTTTTCTCTGTATTTTTTTTCATGGCTTAATAGCTCATTTCCTTATCATTCAATAATATTCTATGCTATCAATGTACCACATCTCGTTTATCCATCTATTGAAGGACACATTGATTGCTTTCAATTTCTGGCAATTATGAATAAATAAACTGTTATATAAATATTTGTATGCAGGATTTTTCATGGACATAGCTTCAATTCATTTGGATAAATACCTAGAAACACAATTGCAGAATCATATGATAACCCTATGTTTAGTTTTTTTAATAACTCAAAATGTTTCAAAAAGTAGAAGTACCATTTTTCATTCCCACCAACAATGAATGAGAGTTTCAATTGGTCCATATCATTGTCACCATTTGGTGTTGTCATTGTTTTGGATTTTAGTCATTTTAATAGGTATGTGATGGTATCTCATTATTGTTTTAATTTGCAATTGTTTAAAGACATATAATGTTGAATATTTTTCCATATGCTTTTTTTTGGCCACTTGTATATCTTCTTTGGTAAAATGTCTGTTCAGAGTTGTTGCCCATTTTAAAATTGAGTTGTTTGTTTTATTGTTGAATTTTAAGAGTTCTTTGTATATTGCCTTTGTTTGGGCTGCTGTAACAAAAAACACAGAATGGGTGGCTTATAAATAGCAGAAATTTATTCCTCACAGTTCTGGAGGCTGGGAAGTCCAGGATCATGGCATTAGCAGATCCACGTTTGGTGAAGGCTTCCTGCTCACAGATTCCCATCTTTTCACTTGGTGGGAGGGCACTGGGGGGCTCTGGGAGGGCACTAATCCAATGAATGAAGGTGGAGCTTCCCAAAGGTCCCATCTCCCTAAGACCCCATCTCCTAACATCATCACCTTGGAGGTTGGTATTTCAACAAATGAGTTTGGGGGGACACAGACATTTATTCTATAAGATATATAGGGTCCAGCAGAAGTAAGGTCTGCTTGAGTGTGGTTGGTGGGGTAATATATGGGTGTAATAATTTATAGTTTTAATTCTAACATTTCACCTAAAATGTCATATGGTGTGATTGAGTGTGACATTGTTATGTTATAGAATTACATGTTTGTGATTTTGTAAGAAAAGATTTTGTAATAAAAAAGGGGCATTTTTTGTGCCAGACCCTGTACTTTAGATACAAGTTCTTTGTAAGATATGTGTTTTGCCAACATTTTCACCCAATCTGTGGCTTGTGTTTCCATTCTCTTAAAAGTATGTCTCATCCCTGGCTGGTGTGGCTCAGTGGGTGGAGTGCCAGCCTGTGAACTGAAGGGTCACCTGTTTGGTTTCCAGTCAGGGCACATGCCTGGGATGCGGGCCAGTGGGGGTGTGCGGGAGGCAGCCAATAGATGTTTATCTCCCTCTCTTTCTCCCCCATTTCCCTCTCTTTAAAAAGTAAGTAAAATCTTTAAAAAATATATATATTATCTTTTAAAAAGTATCTCTCATAAGGCAGGAGTTTTAAATTTTAGCAAAGTCCAACATAAGTTTTTTTCTTTCTTATGTTGTTCTTTTGGTGTTATATCTAAAAATTCATGCCCTGGCTGGTGTGGCTCAGTGGATTGAGTGCCAGCCTGAGAATCAAAGGGTCGCCAGTTCGATTCCCAGTCAAGGGCACATGCCTGGGTTGCACGCCAGTTCTCCCCCAGTTGAGGGTTCATGAGAAGCAACCACACATTGCTGTTTCTCTCCCTCTCTTTCTCCTTCCTTTCCCCTTCCTTTAAAAATAAATGAATAAGTAAAAACTTAAAAAAAATAAAAAAAATTATCACCAAACCCAAGGTTGTCTAAATTTTCTCCCATGATGTACTCTCACAGTTTTGTATTTCACATTTAGACCTATTGATTCACTCTGAGAGTTAAGTTTTGTGACAGGCATAAGGTGTGTATCTAGATTCTTCTTTGTTTGTTTCCATTTGAATTTCCAGTTGCTTCAGCACTGGACATTTGCTGAAAAGTCCAGTGCTGGATGTTCAAGGGACATTTTCTCCATTGAAATAGTTGGCTGTGTTCGTGTGGGTCTATTACTGGGCTTTCTATTCTGTTCTGTTGAGCTATTTGTCTGTTCTTTTGTGAATACCACACTGTCTTTTTTGAAACAGTTAAATTAAAAAAAACAAATTTATTGGGGTAGCATTAGTTAATAACATTATATAAGGTTCAGGTATACAACTTTATAATACAACATCTGTATATTCCACTGTGTAATCATTACAGCATATACAGGGTAGAGAAGTAGGTTTACAGTTGTATGTGAAACACATAGCTTATTCTTGTATTATTATTTATTAATTATCATATTATTTTCCACATGAACAACTGTAAACCTACTATTGCCCCTTCCTGTATTTGACCTCCTTTACCCTTTCATCCACCACCCCTACCCCTCCTTCCCCTCTGGTACCCACCATACTGTTGTCTATCTATGAGTTTGTTTTGTTTGTCCATTTGTTTTATATCCTGCATACGAGTGAAACCACGTGGTTCCTGTCCTTTTCCACTTTACTTATTTCACTTAGCATAATACTCTCACGATACATCCATGTTGTTACAAATGGCAATATTTTCTTTTTTATGGTGGAGTAGTATTTCATTATATATCTATATCTATATCTATATCTATCTATATTATATCACACCTTTTTAATCCAATTGTCCATCAAGGGACACTAAGACTGTTTCCAAGTCTTGGCTTTTGTGAATAAGGCTGCAGTGAACATGGGGGTACATATATTTTTTTACAAGTGTTTTCAAATTTCTCAGGTACATGCCCAGAAGAGGGATTGCTTGGTTATATGGTAGCTCTATTCTTAAATTTTTGAGGAATATCCATACTGTTTTTCATGGAGGCTGCATCAGTTTACTTCCCACCAGCAGTGCACAAGGGTTCCCCTTTCTCCACATCCTCTTCAACACTTGCTATTTCTTGTCTTATTGATAATAGCCATTCAAACAGGTACGAACTGGAATCACACTGATACCACACTGTCTTTATTACTGTAGCTTTATACTAAGACTTGAAGTCAGGCAGTGTCATTCCTCTGATTTTGTTCTTTTCCTTCAATTCATGTTGACTATTCTTGGTCTTTTGCCTCTTTCTGTAAACTTTAGAATTGGTTTGTCAGTATCCACAAAATAACTTGCTGGAATTTTTATTGGATTCCATTAATCTATAGATCATGTTGGGAGAAACTGACATCTTAATAATATGAATTTTTCTATCAATGAACATAAAATATCTCTCACTTATTTAGATCTTCTTTGATTTCTTTCATCAGAGTTTTGTAGTTTTCCTGATATCGAGTCTTTGCATATTTTGTTTGATTTATACCTAGTTATTTCAATTATTTTGGTGACAATATAAATGGTATTATATTTTAAATTTCAAATTTCAACTGTTCATTGCTTGTATATAAAAGAATAATCAACTTCTGGATATTAACTTTTATATCCTGCAAATAATTGCTATTCTTGCTTATTAGTTCCAGAAGTTTTTTGTTGATTCTTTGGGATTTTTCTGCAGAGACAATCAATCATATCATCCACACACACAAACAGTTCTATTTCTTCCTTCCCAATATGTATATATTTTATTTTACTTCTTTGTCTTATTTCACTAGCTAGGACTTCCAGTATGATTTTGAAAAGAAGTGATGAGAGGGGACATCATTGTCCTGTGCCCAGTCTTAAGGGAAAATCATCTAGTTTTTCACCATTAAGTATAATATTAGCTGTATGCTTTTTCTAGATTTTTAAAAATCAAGTGGAGTAAATTCCTCTCTATTTCTAGTTTTCTAAAAGTTTTTTAATTGTGAATGGATGTTGGATTTTGTCAAATGTATTTTTCTGCATATTTTGATATAATCATATAACTTTTCTACTTTTAGCCTATTGATGTGATAGATTACATTAACTGATATTTTTATTGTACTTTTTTTCCCCATTACCATTTATCCCCCATATACCCTCTTCCACTTCCACCCACCCTGTCCTCCCTACATTAATTGATTTTCAAGTGTTGAATCACCCTTGCATACGTGGAATAAATCCTACTGGGTCATGGTGTATATCGTATTTTGCCATGTATAATGTGCATCCATGTTTTGGGCCCAAACTTTCAGGAAAAAAACCTTTCATTTTAATTTTTAAATTTAATTAATTATTTATTTATATTTAGAGTTTTTTGTATTATAAAGGAATTTTGGCATTTATTTTTGAACATATTATGGTACAAGAAATTTTATGTAACAACTACAAAACACAAGAACAGATACAAGGTATTTCAGGTACTATCCTTGTATACTGTGCATCCTTATTTTTCCCTGAAAATTTTGGGCAAAAAAGTACAGATTATACATGGCAATATACAGTCATTGTTTCACACATTGTTACATTTGATTTGCTAATATTTTTTGAAGTTTTTGCATCTATGTTCATAAGAGATATTGATCTATAATTTTCCTTTCTTATTATATCTTTGTCTGATTTTAGTATATGGATAATGTTGGCCTCATAAAATTAGGAGGTGTTCCTTCTGTTTCTATTCTGGAAGAGATTTACAGAATTGCTAGTGTTTCCTCTCTAAATGTTTGGTAGAATTTGAAACTATTTAGGTCTGGTGCTTTCTATTTTGGAAGGTTATTAATTGTTGACTCAATTTCTTTAATACATATAGGCTTATCCAAATTATTTCTCCTTGTGTGAGTCTTGGTAGATTGTACCTTTCAAGAAATAGGACTATTTTATCTAAGTTATCAAATTTGTTGATATAGAGTTGTTTATAATATTCTTTTGTTATTCTTTTAATGTCCATGGGATCAGTAGTGATAGTGCCTCTTCATTTACAATATTAGTAATCTGCATCTTCTATACTTTTCTTGGTTAGTTTGGCTAGAGGCTTATCAATTTAATTTATACTTATGAAGAATTGCATGTTGGTCTCATTGATTTCTATCTATTGTTTTCCTGTTTATAATTTCACTGACTTCTACTCTATTTTCAGTTGTAGCTTAACTTTGGATTTAATTTGCTCTTTTTTCTTGTTTCCTAATGTGGAAACTTAGATTTTTTATTCCATATCTTTCTTCTTTTCTATTATGTGTATTTTTAATGCTATAAATTTGCCTCTAAACACTGCTTTTGCTGTATCCCACAAGCTTTGACGTGTAATATTTTTATTTTATTTTTAAAAGTTTTAGATTTTAGGGAGAGAGGGAGGCAGAGAGAAAGAGAGGGAGAGAGAGAGAGAGAAGCATCAATCTGTTGTTCTACTATTTATGCAGTTATTGGTTGATTCTTGTACATGCCCTGACTGGGGATCAAACCTGCAACCTTAGCATATTGGAACAGTGCTCTAAGCAACTGAGCTACCCAGCCAGGGCTATTTTTATTTTCATTTTGTTCAAAGTATTAAAAAAAAATTTTTTAAAGAAATGAATCTGGGACTTCCGGCCAAGATGGAGGCATAGGTAGACGCACTGTGCCTCCTCGCACAACCAAGATAGGGACAACAAAGATATAGAAACAAAATAACAACCAGAACTGACAGAAAATTGAAGTTTATGGAAGTCGGACAACCAAG
>CM052546.1:24864077-24880568 GCA_028533065.1 Trachops cirrhosus | reverse complement strand
CATGGACTGAAGTAAAGCGGGGTGATGTGGGTGGGAGAGGGTATTCAGGGTGGAGGGGAATGAAGGGGGATAATAGGACAACTGTAATAGCATAACCAATAAAATATATTTAAAAAAAAAAAAAAGAAATGAATCTGGTATGATACATTTTTACTTTTAAAAACTTTAAAAGAAAAGATCATATTTATTTTTAAAGAGAGGAAAAGGAAGGGAGAGAAATATGGATGTGTGACAGATGAATTGGTCAGTTGCCTCCCGCACACCCCCAACTGGGGACCTGGCCTACAACCCAGGCATGTGCTCTGACTAGGACTTGAACCAGTGACCTTTCAGTTCACAGGTCAGCACTCAATCCACTGAGCCACACCAGCTAGGACTAAAATTTCTTTTGTGACTCCTTTTTTGACCCATATGTTATTTAGGGGTCTATTGTTTAGTATCCATGCATTTTGGGATTATTCATCTGTCTTTTTGTTACCAATTTCTAGTTTAATTTTGTCATGGTATGAGAGCTTGTTATCGTGAGAGCACTAAAGCTGTACTCGCATGGCAACTTTCAGTATACAGTACAGTGTTCTGAACTGCAGCCACCATGCTATACATTAGATTCCCAGCTCTTATTTACTGTATCTTATAACTGAGTCTGTGCCCTTTGATCAATATCTGCCCTTTCCCCCAGCCCTCAGCCCTTGAGAACCACCATTCTACCCTTTTGTTTCTATGAGTTCAACATTTTTAGATTCCACACATAGGAGAGATTATGCAGTATTTGTCTTTCTCTGCCTGGTTTCACATAGCATAATGTCCTCAAATTCTGTCCATGTTGTCACAAGTGTCAGGATTTCCCTTTTTATGACTGAATAATGTTCACATGTACACATATTCATCTGTTGATATTCATCATGTTCACATATTCATCATGTACACATATTCATCATGGTTGTTTCCATGTCTTGGCTATTGTGAATAATGCTGCAGTGAACATGGGAATTCAGGTACCCCTTTGAGATAGTGATTTCATCTGCTTCAGAAATATAGCTACAAGTGGAATTACAGGATCATACGGTACTTCTATTTTTATCTTTTTGAAGAAACTCCGTATTGTTTTCTATAGTGGCTGCATTACTTTGCAATCCTACCAACAGTGACCTGGAGTTCCCCTTTCTCCACATTCTTGGCAACATTTGTTATTTTGAATTCTTTGTTGGGCAATTACTCTATTTCTTTGGGATCACTTACTGGAAGTTGACTGTGTTCTTTTGATGGAGTCATGTTTCCCTGATTTTTCATGATCTCTGTACCCTTGTGTAGGTGTCTGAACATTTGAAGAAGCACTCACTTCTTCCATACTTTATGGACCTACTTCAGCATGGAAAAATCTTCACCTATAGAGGAGTATGCGGAAGCATGCTGTAGCTCTGTGTGTCCTTTCCCCTTTTGTGTGGTTATTCTTAAGTTGCTTTTGTTCTTCTTTGTTGCTGAGATTCTTTAGTGGACTCCAGAGCTCTTCCAGAGCCTTTTTTTTTTTTTATATATGCGGATAGCTAATTGTTGATTTTCATGAAAGGATGGAGGCTGGGGTTTCTTACTCCTCCATCTTGGTGACATCACTTTTCCCCTCTCTTAGGTTAGACAAGAGTGCTAGAGGAGCTGGATTTACCCTCCCCCCCCCCATGTTAAAGGCTAGAAGGAGCTGTAGTTGGGCATTTTTTCTTACCCACATTGGTTAGGCTCTGGCAAAATTATTTCTTTTGAGGGAAGACCTTTGATAAAAAGAACAGAATCTATTGAGTTTACTTCTAAATGGTTACTTTTCCTCTTTTTCTGGAGGTAAAACTCAGGGAAGTTGGAGAGGGGTTCCCCTAAGAGAAGGGCCCCAGAATTTTTAACTCTGAATCCAGTGCACACTGAGTCTCTAGCAATTTGTCAATTACAATTCAAGTGCCCTAGCTACTGTCTCCAGCAGGGGATTCCTTTCCTGGGCTTCTTCTCCAGATAGGCTGTGATTCTCCATATCCACTTTTCTCTCCAGTTTTTTCCCCTGGGACCTCAGTTCTCTGATAGATCTAACAGGAGTTGGGTGTTGGTGTTCCAGCTGTAGTCTTGTTGTTAGGGAGTGATGAATTGACTCCAAGCTCTGTAGATGTCAGTGCAGACAATAGAAGTCTCTTCTGTCTTTTTATACTTGTTTCAAATAAAAAAAATTGGAGGTTTACTTTTTTATATGATCTGGAACAATTTGAAAAGGGATCATCAGTGCATACATCATTTTCTTTTACTTTCTGTGATTCCCTGGAGCCTAGCATTTTGCCTGACACAATGCAGACACTGAAATAGAATGATACAGAAGGAATGGAGTGTCACTGCTGGAATTGTTCTCTAAACTACAGTGAGAACCTCATTGCTGGGCTGACTAGTGGCCAGGGCAGTGATGCCTCCCTCTACTCCTTGAGTAGAGGCTAGACCACAGGAACTTTTGGCTCAGCATTAGCCTCTTCCTTTGAAAAACCGATCACAAGAATATACAACTTTTTCTGATGCAGTTCCAAACCTGGGGGGCACTTTTACTATCTCCTCTAAGAGAATGAGTTAGAGGTTGTGGCAGCCATGAGAATGTGCTCTTGAATCTCCAAATACAAGGAGAGTAATTGACCATGGGCCCAACCTCCTGGGCTCTGAAATCCATCACCGAATTTGCAGGCAGAAGCCATGCGTCACACAGATTGTTACCTGCCAAGAATTGAGCTGAGCAAGGCTACTAAAACAAGTTCTTCCCTGGGAGACATGAAGCTTCTCTTTGGACATAGCCAGCTTTGGTTTGAGGATTCTCCCATCACCCTGATGAACCTTCTTTAGACTGCTGGGAAAAATGTTATTTCTACCCAACCACCCTTCTCTCTCCTTCACTGGGGTCATAGTTTCACTGTTATTACAGCTTTCCTCGCAGATTTTCCTGACTATCTCTCTCTAGTTTCTCTCATAGGAATTGTCTCTAAAAACACTTGCACATTCAATTCCACCTTGATGTCTGCTTCTTAGAGGACCCAAAGTAACATTATGGGTAGATGTGAGATTGGTATGAAAAGGCAGAGATTTGTGAGTAGTACTTACCTGAAGGAGCAAAAGTAAGGCAGAAACCTTTTAGGGGAAGGAACTGAGGTGGAAATTGTCAAGTCTGGGGCTGTAGAAATCTGGGATGATGCTGACTTTCTAGAACTTAATGCTACCTCTAGTTCTCCCTAGGCAGAGCTCAGGTAAGCTTGTTGTACGGATGGAGTTAGGTTGGCAGAGCTCTGGAAACAGTTCAAGATAACAAACCAAATAGAGTGGAAATAAATGACATAGAAACTAAAAAACAATACAAAAGATCAATGAAATCAAGTTGATTCTTTGAAAAGATAAAGAAGATTGAGAAACTTTTAACCAGATTCATAAAGGAAAAGAGAGAGAGGACCCAAATAAATAAAATCAGAAATGAAAGAGGAGAAATAACAACTGATACCACAGAAACACACATTGTAAGAAAATATAATAAACAACTATATACCAACAAATCGAACAATCTAGTTGACATGGATTAATTCCAAGAAACATGCAATCTTCCAAAACTGATTCAAGAAGAATCAGAAAATCTGAACAGACAAATTACAACTGATAAAATCAAAGCAGTAATCCCAGCAAACAGAAATCCTGGACCAGATGGCTTCACAGGTGAATTTTACTAAACATTCAAAGAAGAATTAACACCTATCCTTTTCAAACTATTTTTTAAAAAATTCAAGAGGAGGGAAGACTCCCAAACTCATTTTATGAGCCCAGCATTATTCTAATTCCAAAGCCAGGTAAAGGCACTACTAAGAAAGAATAGCCCTGGCTGGTGTGGCTCAGTGATTGAGTACCCACCTGTGAACCAAAGGGTTACTGGTTCAATTCCCAGTCTAGGGCACATACCTGGGTTACAGGCCAGGCCCTAATAGAGGACGTGCTAGAGGCAACCACACATTGATGTTCCTCTCTCGCTTTCTCCCTTCCCCTCTCTTAAAATAAATAAATAAATAAATAAATAAATAAACAAATAAATAAATAAATAAAATCTTTCTTTAAAAAAGAAAGAACATTATAGGCAAATATCCCTGATGAACATAGATGCAAAAATCCTCAACAAAACATTAGCAAATCAGATCCAGCAATACAGTAAAAAGATCATACACCATGATCAAGTAGGATTTATTTCTGGGATGCAAGGTTGCTACGATATTCAAAAATCAATTAATGTGATATACCACATAAACAAAATGAAGGATAAAAATCATATGATCATATCAATAAGTGCAGAAAAAATCATTTTGATAAAATTCAGCGCCCATTTATGATAAAATGTCAGCAAAGTGGAAATAGAGGAAGCATACCTCAACATAATAGAGGCCATACATGACAAACTTACAGCTAACATTTTACTCAACAGGGAAAAACTGAAAACATTTCCCTTAAGATGAGGAACAAGACAGGGTTGTCTGCCTTCATCACTCTTATTCAACACAGTACTGGAAGTTCTAGTCACAGCGCTCAGACAAGAGGAAGAAATAAAAGGCATCCAAATTGGAAAGAAAGAACTAAAGCTCTCATTATTCACAGATGACATGATACTTAATACAAGGGGGAGCCCAAAAAATAAAAACTGGACTTATCTTCTGGAGGGCAGGCCCCTAGTAGTGCAGGCTCCCCCAGCTAGATGAGAACCCATCTGTATCAGTGTACTAGCTGGCATTGTTGTGAGAAGCTGTGTTTGGTTTCAGTGAAGTTTTTTGAAGACTCTTTCAGCACATTTGTCCATTTCATGATGGGTGGCTTACGAGTGCACCTGCCCACATCGTGCTGCATGTTTAGCAGTTTTGACCAAAAACAGCAGGACCCCCATGCCCCACCTTCCCTACTTACCTGATCTTGTCCTGAGTGACTTGTTTTCCTGGGTGAAAGAAGTCCTCAAAGGGAAACGTTTTGCCAGTGTGGAAGAGGTGAAACAAAAACGGCAGAAGTGCTACAAGGGATCAAACTTGACTAGTTCAAAAACTGTTTTGAGCAGTGGAAAAAAACATCCTGATAGGTGTAGTGCATCAAATGGAGACTTGGGAGGTGACTGCAGTTTAAACATGTAAGAATAAATGCACAATTTTTTATAAATAAATTCTGGTTTTGCGGTCCACCCTCATATAAAGAACCCTAAAAACTCCACCAAAAATTACTAGAACTGATAAATGAAACAGTAAAGTAGCAGGATACAAAATCAGTACTCAGAAATCTGTTGTACTTTTATAAATCAATAGTAAACTAACAGAAAAGGAGACTAAGAAAACAATCCTATTTACAGCAGCACCAAAAAAAAAAGAAAAACAAAACACAACCCAATAATAAAAAAACAAAAAAAACCCAACCCCTTAAGAATAAATTTAACCAAGGAGGTAAAACACCTGTACTCAGAAAATTTTAAGACACTTAAGAAAATAAAGAAGATATAAATGAATGGAAGCATGTATCATGTTCATGGATAGGCAGAATTAATATTATTAAAATGTCTATGCTATCCCAAACAATATATAGATTCAATGTAATCTCTGTCAAAATACCAGTGGCATATTTTGCAGAACTAGATCAAATATTCCAAAAATTTATATGAAACTACAAAAAACCCTGAATAGCCTTAGCAATATTGAGAAAGAAGATTAAAGTTGGGGGTATCACACTTACTTTACATCAAATTATACTATAAGGCCAAAGTAATCAAAACAGCATGGTACTGGCATAAAAACAGACACATAGATCAATGGAACAGAATAGAGAGGCCAAGTTGATTGATGTTTCTCTCTCACATTGGTGTTGCCAACCCTTTCTCTCTCCCTTTCCCTCTCTCTAAAAATAAATAAATAAATAAATAAATAAATAAATAAATAAAATCTTTAAAAGAATAGAGAGCCCAGAAATAAACCCACATCTTTATAGTCAGTTACTATTTAACAACGAAGGCAAGAACATACAATGGGGTAAAGACAGTCTATTCAACAGATGGTTCTGGGAATTGGACAGATACTTGCAAAAAAAGCGAAACTAGACCACCTCCTTACACCATATACAAGAATTAACTTAAAATGGTTCAAAGACTTAAATGTAAGACCCACAACTATAAAAATCTTAGAAGAAAACATAGGCAGAGCAATCCCTGTTTTTTTCTGATACATCTCCTTGGCCAAGGGAAATGAATTAAAAAAAATAAACAAATGGGACTACATCAAACTAAACAGCTTTTGTACAGCAGAGGAAATCATCAAAAATTGAAGAGACAACCTACTAAACAGAAGAACATATTCTCAATGATACATCTCAATGATATTCTCAATGATACAACAATAAGGGGTTAATATATAAAATTCATAAAGAACTCCTACTACTCAACAGCAAAACAAACAAACAAATAAACAGACAATTTTCTAATTAAAAAATAGGCAGAGGACCTAAATAGATACTTTTCCAAAGAGGACATACAGAAAGCCAACAGACATATGAAAAAATGCTCAATGTCACTAATTGTCAGAGAAATTCAAATTAACACCACAATGAAGTATCATCTCACACCTGTCAGAATGAGTATTATCAATAAATTCACACATGACAAGTGTTGGCAAGGATGTGGAGAAAGGGAAACCCTTGTGCACTGCTGGTGGGAATGCAGATTGGTGTAGCCACTGTGGAAACAGTATGGAGTTTCCTCAAAAAATTAAAAATTGATCATCTTCCTTATGACCCAGTGATTCCACTTCTGGGGATTTAGCCAAAGAAACCCAAAGCACTAATTTGAAAGAATGTATACAACCCTATGTTCACTGCAGTGTTACTTACAAGAGCCAGGCTATATAAGCAACCATCAATAGATGAGGGGACAAAAAAGCTGTGGTATGTAGATACAATGGAATATTATGAAGCCACAAAAAAGAATGAAATCTTACCATTTGTGACAGCATGGATGGACCTAGAAGGTATTATGTTCAGTACAATAAGTCAATCAGAGAAAGACAAATACCATATGATTTCACTTATATGTGAAATCTAAAGAACAAAGGTAAATAAACAAACAATAGTGAAACAGACCTGCCCTGGCTGGTGTGGCTCAGTGCATTGAATGCAGGCCTGCAAACTGAAAGCTCGCTGGTTCAATTCTCAGTCGGGGCACATGCCAGGGTTGCAGACCAGGTTCCCAGTTTGGGGTGTGTGAGTGGCAACCAACTGATGTTTCTCTCCTCTATCTCCCTCCCTTTCCCTCTTTCTAAAAATAAATAAAATCTTTTTTACAAAACTGAAACAGACTCATAGACACAGAGAGAGAACTGGTGGTTGCCAGACAGGAGAGGGGTTGGGGGAGTGGGTGAAAGATGGGAAGGAGATTGGGGATATGGGTGAAAACGGTGAAGGGATTAAGAAGCACACATTGGTAGTTACAGAACAGTCACAGGGAGGTAAAGCACAGCAAAGGGAATACAGGCAACATTAGTGCAATAACTATGTATGGTGTCAGATGGGTTCTAGATTTATCAGGGTGATCACTTAATAAGTTATATAATGTCCAATCACTGAGTTATATACCTAACACTAATATATGTCTACTGTAATTGAAAAATAAAAAATTAGTCAAATGTGGACAAAAAGGGGGCCACATACTAAACCTGACAAACTCAGGGCAAGCATGCATGGCAGCTTTACAAACTCGGAGACCAAAAATAACCACATAGGATGGCCTGAAATTAAAACTTCTTAACTTAAAGTGAGTCATGGTGGGTAGTCATGTCTTACACTGGCATCTTCCTTGACAAAGGTCAATCTTTTTCTTAACTGAGCCTCTCTGTCATCTCTTTGCATCTAATATAACATACCTTTGAAATGTCTGAGTAATTCCTTTTCCCAGATGCCTCAACACAATGTCCCACCAGAGCACAAGACCATGGGACCACTCATTGTTATCTGGTTCCCTCACATTCCATCTGTATGTGCTATAATGTTAACTGTTAACTATCCTATACCCACTAATGTAAAATAAGTATTTGTCTTTTCATTTTACTCTATCCAAGTCATCCCAGAGATTTCCCCACTTCGCTTTCTCCTGCCTCCCTAAGCTATCATCAGTGTATTTTATGTAACACAGGGGTCAGCCCAAATCACTGAGAGAAGGCAGGGAGAGGGAGAAAACCCTAAGGCAAAATTAAAGGTTAGAAGCAGCTTGCCCTCCCTGTGAAGGGAGGGGCTGCTGGAGAAGGGAGCTTGTACAGAGTGTGGGTGACTGGAGACTTTGCCCCCTTGCTAAACATGAACAGAAGAGCGGCAAAGGCAAATATGGCCAACACTGGCCCTCATTGGTTAGAAAGCTGTACACTCCCATTTGCTTTCCATATGCATAGGATCCTAGGAGAGAGGACTTTTAAATTGAGTGAGCTGGGAAGCAAAAAGTTAGTTGGTTCTTTCCCCTCCCTGGTAGGGGGCATATCAACGGTTGCCAGTATGCCTGCCCATGGTGGCCAGTGTGGGCCTGTGAGAGGAGGCCTGAGGGCACAGACTCAAAGATGCCTGAAACTGGACAGGGACTGGAGAACAGCTAAGCCACCTATGTTTAAGACACTTTAGGGTGGGAAAAGAGTTTCCTGGGGCAACCTTGAACTGAGCTGGCAGAAGATGACAGAGTGATTTTTCTTTGGATGTCTTAGGCCAAAGTTTGTGTGCCTTCTTTAGCTGTACGGATTCTTGTTTTTGCATTACCTTCAGTTATTGCACCTATGCTGTGGTTGTAAGGACAAATATTTAAATAGCTATTTTTGATGTCATGCTCTTTTTCTTTCCCCTTACTTTTGAAGATTTTATTTATTTATTTTTAGAGACGGGGAAAGGAAGGAGGAAGACAGGGAGAGAACGACCAATGTATGAGAGCAACATCAGTTGCCTCTCACACGCCCCCAACTGGGGACCTGGCCTGCGACCCAGACATGTACCCCAACCAGGAATTGAACCGGCACCTTCGGATCACAGGCTGGCACTCAGTTCACTGAGCCACACCAGCCAGGGCTCCTCTTACTTTTGTTATGCAGATATTTTAGGCAGAAACTTGCTATTAAATAAAAGATTCCTTTCTTTTCCACCAAACTGTGTCTTTGGAGATTTGCCTGGTAGATGGTGAGTGGAGATGGTGAGGGGTTACTGAACCCCCTACTCTGGTTGGGTTCACTAACACTTATGCCTCCTCCTTTGGCTGTAATGTATAAAATAAGGGGCAAAACTGCCATTCCCTGGAGCATTTGCTAAATTTGTTGAGATTTTGCTTTTTGGAAATTGTTGGTTTGGCTCAAAAAAACTCATAAAAATTCTTAGAAATTTGGATGCATTTTATGTTGACACAACCCCCACCCCACAACCCAGTAATTTTTAGGCTTTAACTGCCAGACATTATTATTAGCTATTCGTGTTAACCCAAAAAAACCCCTACAGCATAGGTGTAGTAATATTATTAGTCCTACTTTGCAGAAGGGGAAATCGAGGTACAGAAAAATAAATTGCCCAGGGTTAGACAGTAAGTGAATGGGGAGTCCAGCTGGCCCTAGAGTCTTTGCTTTTTACCATTACACAAGTACTTTCAAAGTTTAATGGACAAGTGATTCATATGAGAATCTTGTTAAAATACAGATTCAGATGAAGTAGTTCTGGGTAGGCCCAAGACTCTGCATTTGAAACAAGTGTCCTGGTGAAGCCGAGCCACCGGGTCTGAGAACCACACTTTGAGTAGCAATATACTCTCTATCCTCCCGGGGCTCTCCTTAGGCCCAGAAAGCCAAGCAGGCCCAGAAAGATTCTGTGAGGCTCCCTATACTTCTCAGATGACTTTTTGAAAATTGGGAGAATCCAACTTATTTATAACTTATTTACCACTAAAAATTACCGGGACTCTTTTCAAAAATACATGGATCCTAATCTCTATTAATGGTCTTCAGAACTGTTCAGTGAGGAATAGGTGAGAGGGTAGAGTGTCCATCCTGGGTCACACTGGAGAAGCTCAAGGCTTGGAGACTCAAGGCAATCACAAAGTCTTAGCTCCCCCTGCATCTCCCTCAGAAAGGGCATGTTCAGTATGCATAGCACGGGAAGCCAGGAGCTGCTTGGATTTTCCAAGGCAGTGTCTCAATGGCAGAAAGTGATACTGTACCTAGATGGCAGGGTTGGAACCAGATTTATTATATGGCAAACTCTGGTAAAATTCAGGAAAATTTCCACACTAGCCTGCCGTATTTTGGGGTTTATTTAATTTGATAAATAATATTTTAATTAACTTGGGCAATATGTCAAAATATGGAAAATTTATAAGTATATATTAATACTTCTGGAACATAAATAAGATACAAACGAGCAGCCCAGCAAAAAATGAACAAAGAATATAAATCTTAAAATGTAAGCAAAAAACAAACAAGAAAAAGCAGCCCTGACCTGTGTGGCTCAGTTGGTTGGGCATCATTCCACAAAGCACAAGGTCACCAGTTCAATTCCTGGTCAGGGCACATGCCTAGGTTGCAGGTTCTGTCCCAGTCAGGGCATGTATGAGAGGCAGCCAATTGATGTTTCTCTCTCACATTGATGTTTCTCTCCCTTACTCTCTTCCTCCCTTCTGCTCTCTCTAAAATAAAAAAATAAAATAAGTTTTAAAAAAGCTAGCGTGGATTTATGTCTGTTTTGTTCATTCCTGTATACCCAGGGTCTAAAAGAATGCTTGGCACACAGGGAATGTTCAGCAAATTATTGTTGACTGGGCAACAAATTCATGGAGAAATTACAATTGGCCAGTGAATGTATAAAGGATTCTCAGCCTCACTAGTAATTAGGAAATCATAAATAATATCTCATTTTCCCCATCTGGTGAAAACTTAAAAGATTGATTACAAGTTCACTTGGAGGGTATTTTGGCAGATCTATCAAAAAAGTCAAATCTACAAACTTGCTACCCAGTAATTCTACCCCTAAGCATTCATCCTAAAATCATACTGGCACATATGTACAAATACATATAATAATGTTTCATTGTAACCTTTTTCGGAATAGCAAAACATGAGACATGACATAACTATTCAAATAAATTATGTTTGATGTGTAGATTACAATATAGTTATAAGAACAGACGGTTGTACTGACACAAAGAGATTTCTAAGTACTACCAATAAATGAAAAGTTCTATAAATATGTTACAAACCAAGAGACCAGGGAAACAATCATAATATTGTATAATATGGTTGTATACTTACCTACTTATTTATGTAGTTTTAAAAGGATATAAAAAGTTTTAAAAGAATAAAGGCCAAAGTGTTACCAGTGGTTAACTCTGGAGAGAGAAGTGGAAATTGAGAAGGAATAACATTTGCTCTATATATTCCTGTGTATCATGTTTCAAGAATCAGTTGTAACTTAAAGAATTGAAATATTTAAAAAATAGAGGCAGAATAATTAATTCTTGCTTTCAACCATCATATACTATATGGGACTTCAGCAGAGAATAATAATTTATTGTATTTACCCAGATATTTACCACTTATTTTACTTTTATTTCATTTCTGATATTCCAAATTTCTCCCTGGTATAATTTCCTTCCTGGTAATGAATTCTCTTAGTTTTTATTCATCTTATATTGTCTTTATTTCACCTTATTTCCTGACAAATACTTTTGCTGGATACTAAATTCTGGGTTGATAGTTCTTTTCTTACAGCACTTTAAAAATGTTCCATTTTTCCTGGCCCCAATTATTTTTGATAAGAAATCCATTGTCACTTGAATAGTTGTTCACTTAATGTAAAATGCATTCTTTTCTCTGATTGCTTTTGGGTTTTTTTGAGTGTCTGATATTGATTACTTGTTTGTTTGCTTTTACTTAATTTTTATTGCTGACACTATTACAAATGTCCCTATTTCCCCCCTCCTTTGTCCACCTCCACCCAGCTCCCACCCTTCCTTCCCTCTGGCCATCACCACAGGCTCTAGTTTTCAGAAGTTTGGTAATGATGTCTCTGGAAATGTATTCTCTGATTTTATCCTGTTTGGGGTTTACTAAGCTTCTTGTTTATGTGTGTCTTTTGCCAAATTTGAGAAGTTTCTAGCCATAAATTCTTTAAATATATTTTTAAAGGATTTTATTATTTATTTTTAGAAAGAGGGGAAGGGAGGAAGAAAGAGAGGGAAAGAAACATCAATGTGTTGTTGCCTCTCATGTGCCCCCTACTGGGGGCCTGGCCCACAACCCAGGTGCGTGCCCTGACTGGGAATCAAACTGGTGGCCCTTTGGTTTGCAGGCCAACACTCAATCTGCTGAGCCACACAAGCCAGGACTAAATATTTTTCTGCTTTATGTTTTTTTTTCTTCTCTTTTGGGATGCTGATGACTCAAATGTTTTGCCTTTTGGTATTACTGTTAAGGTTTCTGAATTTTGAAGTTTTTTTTTTTAATCCATTTTTCTCTGTTTTTCAGATTAGATTATTTCTCTTGGTATGTCTTCAAGTTCACTCTCTTTTTCTCTGACATATCCATTCTGCTATTGAGCCATTTAGTGAATTTATTTTGGTTATTGTATTTCAGTTCTAATATTTGTATTTGGTCCTTCTTTATATCTTCTATTTTGCTGCTGAAGTTTTTTATTAATTACAAGATTGTGCACTCTTAGTTCCTAGAGCACAGTTAGAATATCCTTTTCTGATAATTCCAACATCTGAGTCATCTTGGAATTGGTGTATGTTATTGAATTTTCTCTTGTGATTTGAGAGTTTCTTGGTTTTTCATGTGCCATATAATTTTGGATTGTATGCTAGACACTTTGAATATTATGTTATGAGATTCTTGGTCTTATTTCTATCATAAGGAGAATGTTGTGGGTGTTTTGTTTTGTTTTAATAGGCAATTGATCATGTTATATTTAGGCCTCAAGGGGTTTTTTAAGGTTTTATTTATTTATTTTTAGAGAGAGGGGAAGGGAGGGAGAAAGAAAGGGAAAGAAACATCAGTGTGTTGTTGCCTTTCACATGGCCCCCACTGGGGACCTGGCCCACAACCCAGGCATGTGCCCTGACTGGGAATTGAACCAGCTACCCTTTGATTCACAGCTTGAGCTCAATCCACTGAGCTACAACAGCCAGGGCTAGGCCTCAACTTTTAACTTACCTTCTGTTGACTGGGGTTCTATAGTCGGTTATGTTTTCAAAAGGATTGTGGTGCTATTTGTATCAGGCCTGCAGGTGTGCACCCAGTGGTCAGCCTTGGATCTGGGCAGTGGTATGCTCCACATATCAGTGCTTAAAGTAGGTGACATGCTGTTCAGAGTGAGGTCCACATCTTGGAGGTAAGCCCATGAGTACATACACAATGTTATGGGATCACTCTTCTGATGTACCTTGGTCTCAATGACACTCTGGGGTTTCTATTTCTAGTCCTTCAGTCTGAAGGCTGGGGTCGGTTTCCATTCTCTAACCATGATGATGTCTACATTAAGGACCAAGAAGATGGATGACAGAAAAATACCTTTTGCAACAACATAGGGGGGACCTGGAGAGTATTATGCTAAGAAAAATAAGCCAGTCAGAGAAAGAAAAGTACCATATGATTTCACTTATATGTGGAATCTAATGAACAAGTAAACTAATAAACACAGTGGAGACAGACTCATGGATACAGAGAAAAGACTGACAGCTTTCAGAGGGGAGGGTTGGGAGTGAGTGAGAAGGGGGAAGGGATTAACCAAAGAAAAAAAAGGAAGACTTGTGGACACAGACAACAGTATGGTAACTGCCAGAGGGAAGTGGGGAGGTAGAAGAAGGGAAAGGAGGACAAATGGTGATGGAAGGAGTGGTAAACACACAATACAATATACAGATGATATATTGTAGAATTGTTTGCCTGAAACCTAAGTAATTTTATTAGCCAATTTCTCTCCAATAAATTCAATTAAAAACACAATACTTTTCAAAAAAGTGGGAAAAAAAGCAACGGGGATTTGTTCTATGTTTTTGGGTCCACAGATCCTCTGGTGAGAGAGAGGGATTTCCTTCCCTTCCTCAGAGTTTTAGGCACCTTCTTGGTATCTGGGGATTTGGCAGGAAAAAAAGAGAAAAAAGAAAAAAGAGAACCCCTACTACCACCTCTGAGATCTAATGCTTTTGTTTCTGGTTCCAAGACCAGAAAGAGAAATATTCTATTGGAACTCTTGTCTTCAGCAGATATGCACTTCTGGATTTCAGGCTGTCTTTGAGTTTAGATTGGGCAGTGTCAGAGGAGGAAACCAGTGCTGGTTTAGTGAAACTTCAAATTTTTGTCTCTTTCACAAATCTGCCTGCTACATTATATCTAGCATGTATAATTGTATTCACTGGGAGAATGCAACTATACAGGGTGGAGTGTAATTACTCCATTTTCTTTGGAACCAGAATTTTCTTATTTTTTATGTAATAGGTTCCATCAGAATCTGTCTTTTAGAAAATTGTATAATTTCAAAAGTCAGGTAAATAAAAGTTGTCCAATAATTAGACATACCATTTGTGCAACCAAGACCACAAGTGTATTATTTGGGAACAGATTTAATTTTATTAGGTATGACAATCCTATCATCAAGAAGCATGAGTTGTATTTCATATGTGGAACCAATGCCTAAGACATTCCTTAAGTGTCTGGTCTGGTATCTATTCTTTGGGGCTCATGAATCTTAGTCTTATAAATAATAAGGAACATTACTTATTGGCAGCCAAGGAATCCTAGCAAATTTTGGAAACCTAGAAAAAAAGAAGATATCACTCACATTCACTGGTGCTGAAGATAGAACCTGATTGAGATGAATATTTTGGTTTTCTTTTTTAAAAAGATTTTATTTACTCATTTTTAGAGAGATGGAACAGGAGGGAGAAAGAGAGAAACACCAATCATTTTCTTCTTCAGTGCACCCCAACCAGGATGGATCCTGCAACCCAGGTGTGTGCCATGACAGGGAATCAAATCAATAACCTTTAGCTTCATGGGGACGACACCCAACCAACTGAGCCACGTGGGTCAGGGCTTGGTTTTGGTTTTCTAATTGGAATAGATGAGCAAAGAAGACAGCATCTGTGGAAAATAATGACTATTGAACATGCAATTTACATTCCTTACATGATATTTTGACAGTTGTTAATTCTATGGAACTAGTACTGGCTCAGTACTGTATGACTCTGGATTTATTTATCACACCAAGACTCATATGTGTTAGTGAATACCCTTTGTTTTTTCTATAAATCTAGTCAAATCATCACTAAACACAACCTGCATAAGACAGCCTTTTAATGATGAAGAATAATATTTCAGAATTATATATAGTCACATAAAAGGATTAAGAAAATATCCAAAGCAACTTCTGGCCAAGATGGAGGAGTAGGTAGACACACTGTGCCTCCTCGCACAACCAAGATAGGGAGAACAACAATTTAGAAACAGAATAACAACCAGAGCTGACATAAAATTGAACTGTATGGAAATTGGTCAACCAAGGAGTTAAAATAGGCACATTCATCCAGACCAGTAGGAGGGGCAGAGTCGGGCAGCCAGGAGGAGAGGGGTCAAGGCACAAAGAGCAGTGGCACTTGGCACATAAGACCACAGTGGGTGGACCCTGGGCACACAGGCGGCAGCTGGCAGACCCCACGTGTGGGGTGGCAACCTGTAGACCCAACAAGGTGGCAACTATGAAGCAAGGCACTGCAAGCAATCCAGGGTCCCAGCACCAAGAATAGAGTGTTGGGGCACTGATTGAAAACACCTGTGGGGGTTGAGGCACAGGGAGAGACTCGCAGCCTCACAGGAGAGTGCGTTGGAGAGAGCCACAGGGTCCTAGAATGTGTACAAGCCCACCCACATAGGGATTCGCACCAGAAAGGCCCAGTTTGCTTGGGGGAAGTGACAGAAAGGACTGAAGTCCAATGGAGAGTGGAGCAAGCGTCATTGTTCCCTCTTGGGCCCCGCCCCCACATACAGCATCACAACTCAGAGACGGGGGTGCCCCACCCAGGTGAACACCTAAGGCTCCGCCCCTCATATGTAACAGGCATGACAAGACAACAAAAATGGCCCAAATGGAAGAACAGATCAAAGCTCCAGAAAAAATACAACTAAGTGACCAAGAGATAGCCAACCTATCAGATGCACAGTTCAAAGCACTGTTGATCAAGATGCTCACAGAATTGGTTGTTTGGTCACAAATTAGATGAAAAAATGAAGGCTACACTAAGTGAAATGAAGGAAAATGCACAGGGAAACAATAGTGATAAGAAGGAAACTGGGACTCAAATCAATGGTGTGGACCAGGAGGAAGAAAGAAACAACCAAACAGAAAAGAATGGAGAAATAAGAATTCAAAAAAAATGAGGAGAGGCTTAGGAACCTCCAGGACATCTTTAAATGTTCCAACATCCGA
>CM052546.1:24817345-24863577 GCA_028533065.1 Trachops cirrhosus | reverse complement strand
TCTTCATTCTTTTCTGGTTGTATATTTTTTTCTTCCTTCTGGTCCAGTCCAATGATGTGAAACCCATCTTTCATTCCATCACTATTGGTTCCCTGTGCATTTTTCTTCATTAAACTTATTGTAGCCTGCATTTTTTCATCTAATTTGCAACCAAAATCAACCAATTCTGTGAGTATCCTGATCAGCAGTGCTTTGAATTGTGCATCTGATAGGTTGGCTATCTCTTGGTCACTTAAAAGGATGGGTTCTTGGGCTTTCAATTCTTCTTCTGTTTGAGCCATCTTTTTGCTGTTTTTTTTTTGTTGTTGTTGTTTTTTGGTCTTGTTGAGCTCCTGTAGTGAGGGGCGAGGCCTTAGGAGTTCACCAGGACGGGGCACCCCAGTCTCTGGGTTGTCACGTTGTATATGGGGGTGGGGTCCGAGGAGGAACAATGGCGCTTGCTCTTCTCTCTGTAGGACCTCAGACCCTTCCACCGCTTCCCGAAAGCCAACTGGGCCCCTCTGGCACCAATTCTGGTGTGGGTGGGCCTGTGCACCCCGTGGGACCTTCCTTTTCAGTCAGTGCCCCAAAGCTCTATTTCCTGGTGCTGGGACCCTGAGTTGGGTGCAGTGCCTTGCTTCACAATGGCTGCCTCGCTGGGTTTGCTGGTCGCCACTTGCTGGGTCTGCTGGTCACCACACCCTGGCTGGGGCCCACCAGCCACCGCCGCTTGTGCGCCCAGGGCCTGCCTGCTGCGGACTTGCATGCTGCCCCAGTTGCTCTGTGCTCCACTCTGTGTCCCTCACCCGGCGAACTCCACCCCTCCTACTGGTCTGGATGAATGCGTCTATTTTTAAATCCTTGGGTATCATAAATATAATCTTTTTCAATATTAAGAGAAAATTTGCTCTAATTAGAAATGGTGTGATCAGCCCTAGCTGATGTGGCTCAGTGGATTGACTGCCGGCTTGAAAACAAAGAAATTGCTGGTTTTATTCCCAGTCAGGGCTCATGCCTGAGTTTTGGGCCAGGTCCCCAGCTAAGTGCCCATGAGGCAACCACACATTGGTGTTTCCCTCTGTCTTTTTCTCCCTCCATTCACTTTTCTCTAAAAATAAATAAATACAATAGTAAAAAAAAGAAATGGTGTAATCATAAAAAATGTGGGGTGACCTTCAATAATGAATATTGATTTATTCAACTTCAGAGAACTCATACTGGTGAAAAAGTACCATGAATATAAGGAATGTAAAAAGTGCTTAAATTTAATTCTCTCCTGACCACACCAAAGAGAATTCATACTGGTAAGAAATTTTATGAATGTTAAGAATGTGAGGAAGCTGTTATTTGTGTGGATAATTTAGTGAACACCACAAAATTTATACTTGGGAGAAATCCTGTTAACATAAGAAATGTAAGAATGTTTTTAAAACTAATTGAGTTCTTCACATCAGATAACTTATATTTATGATAAACTGTGAATATTAGTAATGTAGGAAAGCCTTTATTGTGTGTGGACAAATTAGTTAACGTCAAGAATTTATATTGATGAGATGGAAGGAGACTTGAATTGGGGTGCTAAATATACAACATAATACATGGATGAAGTATTGTAGAATTGTATACCTGAAACTTATATAATTTTATTAACCAATGTCACTCCAATAAATTTAATAAAAAGGAGAATTTATACTGTTGAGAAACCTGATGAATGTAAGAAATGTGGAAGAATGTTTAGACTTAATTCAGTTCTTACTACAAATTAGAGAACTCATACTGGTGATATGCTTATGGATATTAGAAATGCAATAAGCCTTAATTGTATGTGGACAATTTCTTCACATTAGAGTATTCATACAGGTGAGAAACCATAGAAATGTAAAGAATGTGAAAATGTCTTTAGACCTAATTGAGTTCTTTCTTCACACTGGAGAATTCATACTGGTGGTAAATCTTATGTATGTAAAGAATGAAGGAAAGCGCTTACTGTGTGTGGACAAGTTAATAAAAATAAAAGAATTCATACAGATGAGTAATCACTGAAATATAAAGAATGTGGGAAAGACTTTAGACCGAATTGAGTTCTTTCTTCAATCCAGAGAAGTCATACTGATGATAATAATTATTAATGTAAGGAATGTAGAAAGATTTTATTGTATGTGGACAAATTAATATCTGAGAATTTTTACTGGTGAGATACCCAATTAATATAATAAATGTGGGAAGTTATGTTTTTAGTTTTGTTTTTTTTTGTTGTTTATTCTATTTTAATTTTTAAATATTTCATATTTTTTAAACTTATTTTTAGAGAGAAAAGAAGGGAGGGAGAAAGAGAGGGGAAAAAAATATCAAGTGTGAAAGAAACATCAGTTGCTTCTTGCACGCCCCCAACCAGGGACCTGGCCCACAACCTAAACATGAGCCCTGATGGGGAATAGAATTAGTGACTTTTGATTCACAGACCAGCACTCAATCCACTGAGCCACACCAGCTAGGGCAATGTGGGAAGATATTTGGACTTACTATATATTAGAGAATTCATACTGCTGAGAACTTTTATGACTATAACAAATTCACTACAGCCTTTACTTTGTGGACAACTTACACATCAGATCAATTAATATTGGTAAAAAACCCTATTAGTGTAATAAAAGTGTGGAAATGATTACTATATATCAACAAGTTACTTTAGAGTACTCATTTGGTAAGGGGTTCTTTGAATGCAAAGAACGTATGAAGGCTTTTAGATATAATTCAAACCTTAATATATGTTGATGAATTTATACTGGTGTGCATTATAATGGATGTGGATAATGTGAGAAAGTCATTAGTCAGGGAAGACATCCTCATATGTAAAAGAAATCATATTGATGAAAACTATATAAAATATGTGGAGAGACATTAAGTAGTGGCTATCAAGTTACTCACCTTGGAGAATTCATACAGGGGAGAAATTCTATAAGTGCAATATATGTAGTAAGACCTTTATTCATGTTAGAGGTCTTAATTTTTATTATATAATTAATTCTGGTAAAAACAAATTTAAGGAATGTAAAAAAGCCTTTAAGCAACATTTATATCTTTCTGAGAAAAAGAGAATTTATAATATAATTTAATTAACTAAGAAAGCCTTCATTTTTTATGTTTTTGTTTGTAAAATATAAGAATATCTATCCTAGAAAAAAACTGGTGCATGTAGAAATTCTGCATGCTAATTTAAGGTCATATGTCTTTGGCACAATTTTACCAGGTACAACTTGGAATTACAGTGGTTACTTTGGAGAACATTTGATGTGGACTAGATTGTACATTTTTTATTCTTTAAATATTTTATTTTTATTTTATTTTTCCATTATCATTTATCCCCCTTATATCCTCTTTCACCTCAACCCACCCCCTCCCCAACCCTACCCTCCTGCAATCACCACACTGTTGTCCATGTCCATGAGTTCTTTTTCTTTTTGTCTTGATCCCTCCACCCTAACCTCCACTCCCACTCAGATTGTACATTTTGAGTAACCTTAGAACAAAAAGGAAATAATATTTCTCTTTCCCAAAGGCATGCTTTCTTTGGTAGGAGGACTATTCCAACTTGAAATTGGACTTGAAACTGCCTTATTAAATAATTCCTTAGGTAAAGCTAATAAAAAATACGAGACACAGAAGTACGTCATTTTTAGATCCATAAAAAACCCATTACATTCCTTTCCCTATCCCTTTTATTCTTTTTTTAAAAGACTTTATTCATTAACTTTTAGAGAGAAGGGAAGGGAGGGAGAAACATCAGTGTGTGAGAGATACATCAGTTGGATGGCTCACCCATGCCTCCAGCTAGAGATCTGGCCCACAACCCAGGCATGTGCCCTGACTGGGAATCCTACTGGCAACCTTTCAGTTTGCAGGCTGGTGTTCAGTCCACTGAACCACACCAGCTAGGGTTCTTTTATTATTTTATTAACCCTCCTTCACATCCAGGACCTTGTTCAATTCTCATTGGTTCCTTACCTTTGCTGCTCCTTCGCCTTTTTAAAAAATCCTCACTGGAGGATATAGTTATTGATTTTAGAGAGAGAGGAAGATAGGGAGAGGGGGAGGGGGAGAGAGAGAGAAAGAAAGAGGGAGAAAGAGAGAAACATCAGTGTGATAGAGAGGGACATCAATTGATTGCCTCCCATATGCACTGGGGATTGAACCTGCAGCCTAGGTATGTGCCCTGACTGGGAATGGAACCTGCAATCTTTGATGTATGGGTCGACGTTCCAACCAACTGAGTCACCCAGCCAGGGCATCCTTTGCCTTTTTTTAGACTCACACCAAAACAAAAAGAAAAAAATGTCTACCAAGGTGATCATGTGATTTTCTTTCTTTTATTGGTATGGAATATTATATTAATTGATTTTCAGATGATGAAACAGTCTTGTATTATGAGGATAACTCATCAGTAGCCATGATTCATGATCTTTTAAAAATTTCAGTGGCCTCATAGAATGAAATGGGAAGTGTTCTATCCTCTTCTATTCTTTGGAAGGGATTGTGAGGAACTGATATTAATTCTTCTTTAAATGACTATGTGGACCAGGGCTTTACCTTGTGGGAAGTTTTTGTTGTTGTTACTAATTCAGTCTTTTCACTTGTTATAGGGATATTCAGAGTTTTACCTTTCTTTAAAAAATATATTTTGTTGATTATGGTATTACAGTTCCAATTTCCTCCTTTGCCATCCTCCATCTGGTCCCCCCCATTCCTTCCAGCAATCCCTCTCCTCTTAGTTCAAGTCTATGGGTCATACATATAAGTTCTTTGGCTTCTCCACTTCGTATACTGTTTTTAACACCCCCCTGTCTACTTTGTACCTACCAATTTATACTTCTTAATCCCTGCACCTTTTCCCCCATTCTTGCCCTTCCCCCTCCCAACTGATAACCCTCCACATCATCTCCATATCTATCATTCTGTTTCTGTTCTGCTTGTTTGCTTAGTTTGTTTTTAAGATTCAATTGTTAATAGTTGTGAATTTATTGTCATTTTAATGTTCATAGTTTTTTTTAAATAAGTCCCTTTAACATTTCATATAATAATGGCTTGGTGATGATGAATTCCATTAGCTTTACCTTGTTTGGGAAGCACTTTATTTACCCTTCCATTCTAAATGATAGCTTTGCTGGATAGAATAATCTAGGATGTAGGTCCTTGCTTCTCATCACTTTGAATACTTCTTGCCAGTCCCTTCTTGCCTGCAAATTTCTTTAGAGAAATCATCTGAAAGTCATATGAGAACTCCTTTGTAGGTAACTATCAGTTTTTTTTTCTTGATGCTTTTAAGATTCTCTCTTTATCTGTAACCATTGGCATTTTGATTATGATGTGTTTTGGTTTGGTTCTCTTTGGGTCCATCTTGTTTGGGACTCTCTGTGCTTTCTGGACATGTATATCTATTTCATTGACTAAATTAGGAAAGTTTTCTATTATTAGTTTTTCAAATAAGTTATCAATTTCTTGCTCTTTCTCTTCTCCTTCTGGCATCCCTATAATTCAAATGTTGGTATGTTTGAAGATGTCCCAGAGTCTCCTTAGCTTATCCTTGTGTTTTTGGATTCCTTTTTTCTTCTTGCCATTCTGATTAATTTTTTCTTCCTTATGTTCCAAATCAGTGATCTGATCCTTGGCTTCATCCCCTCCACTGTCAGTTTCCATAAAATTTTCATTATTTCACTTAGGGTAACCTCTGCCTGAGTCTTTTTTATGCTGTTGAAGTACCCAATGAGTTCCTTGAGCATTCTTATAACCAGTGTTTTTTTAATTTTTGTAGAGGGGGAGGGAGAGAGAGAAACACTGATGTGTGAGAGAAACATCGACTGGTTGTCTCTCATATGCCCCAGCTAGGGATCTGCCTGCAACTCAGGCATGTGCCCTGACTGAGAATCAAACCAGAGACCTTTCAGTTCATAGGCGGACACTCAACCCACTGAGCCACACCAGCCAGGGATAACCAGTGTTTTCAACTCTGCATCTGATAGATTGCTTATCTCCATTTCATTCTTTTTCTGGGGTTTTGTTCTTTTCTTTCATTTGGGCCATATTTCTTTGTCTCTTCAATTTGGCAGCCTCCCTGTGTTTGTTGTTATGTATTAGGTAGAGCTGCTTTGACTCCCTATCTTAATAGTGTGGCCTATTGTAGAAAAGTGCACAGGTAATTTGGATGGGAGTCTTAGGGAATCGCCAGGGCTACTCATGTTGCTGCTCTGTGGCTCTGTGTGGGGGAGGACTCAGAGAGGGGACAATGCTGCTGCCTGGCCCCTGGAGTTTTGTCCAGGAGGAAGCTGTCTCCCAGCACTCACTCTGATGCCAGTCACCTTAATTTCTCCCTGTATGCCACTGGTGCCCTTCCAACTGTTGCCCTGGTGCTGAAGGCAAGCGGGAGTGAGTCTGTGTAACTCCTAAGTTCATTGCAGGCCTTTTAAGAGGAGATTCCTGAGAGGTCTGAAGTTTATTCTGTTGCCCCAACCTCCACTGGTTTTTACAGCCAGAAGTTATGGGGACTTATCTTCCTAGCACTGAAACCCTGGGCTGGGTGGTGTGGTGGAGGGCTGGGATCCATTGCTCCTGATGTATCCCTACCAATTTTTATCTAACACAGGTGGGTTTGGGATTGCTCTTCCTCATCTCCATGCCTCTCAGCATCTCTTCACTTCTCTGCATCTCTGCCCCTGCTACCCATATGGATGAACATAGTTTTTTTTATACCTTGGTTGTCAGATCTCCATACAGCTCGATATTCTGACAATTCTGGATGATATTTGTCTTGTAGTCTAATTGTAATTTTTGCTGTGGTTGTGTGAGGATGTGAGCCATGTACGATGTTACCTACTTACATTTCTTCTTGAAACAGTTTGGTAGTTTGTGTTTTCCAGGAATTAAAAAAATTCATCTACATTATGTAATTTGTTGGCCTACAGTTGTTCAGAAGAGAATCTTGCCATTCTTTTTATTTCTATAAGATAGAAAATACATGACTAATGTCTCTCCTTTTATTTCTTATTTTAGCTATTTGATTCTTCTCTTATTTACTCTTTGCCATTTCAGATAAAGGTTTGTCAACCTTATTTATCCTTTCAAAGAACTAACATTTGGTATAATATTTACTTTACTCTACACTCTATCAATATCCACTCTAATTCTTATTATTTCTTCTGATTACTTTGGGTTTAGTTTGCTTTTCTTTTGTTTGTCCTTTAGTGCCTTTTTAAAAAAGATTTTGCTTATTTACTTTTAGAGAGAAGGGAAAGGAAGGAGAAAGAGAGGGAGAGAAACATCAGTGTATGAGAGATACATTGATCAGTTGCCTCTCACACCTCCCAAATGGGAATCTGGCCCCCAACCCAGGCAATATGTACCCTGACTGGGAATTGAACTAGCAACCTTTTGCTTCACAGGCTGAAGCTCAATCCACTGAGCCACACCAACCAGGAATCCTTTAGTATCTTAATGTGCAAGTTAAGTTTATTGATTTGAGATCATTCTTTTTTTGAATATAGCCAATTACAGCTATAAATTTTCATGTGAGCACTTGTATCACAAAAGTTTTGGTATGTTGTTCTATATTTTAATTTATACCAAACTATAGTCTAATTTTTTGAGATTTCTTCTTTAGCTCATTGGTTATTTATTAGCATATTGTCTAATTTTTTACACATTTCCCAATTTTATTTCTGTTATTAATTTCCAATTTCCAATAAAAGGGAACACCCTTTTATGAGCTTAATTCTCTTAAATTTTTTGAGGTTTTCCTTATGGCCTAGCAATCTCTATAACCTGGAGAATGCATATCAAGTGTACTTGAGAAGACTGTGTATTCTGCTACTGTTGGATAGAGTTCTCTGTAGAAGTCTGTTAGTTTGTGTGACTGTTGTTCAAGTCTTCTATTTCCTTGTTGATCTTCTGTATAGTTGTTTTATACACTATTGATGGTGGAGTATTGAAGCCTCTGTTCATTGTTGAATTATTTCTCTCCTTAATTCTGCCTGCCTTTGCTTCATGTATTTCAGGACTCTTTTGTTAGGTGGATATATGTTTATAATTTTTATAATTTCAAGATGGAGTGATCCTTTTATCAATATAAAGTATCACTCTTTAGCTCTGGTAACATTTTTGTTTTAAAGTATATTTTGTCTGATATAAGTATGGCCATTTCATCTTTTGTGTGCTTACTGTTTGTGTGATATTTTTTCCAGTCCTTTACTTTCAACCTATTTATAGCTTTGAATCTAAAGTTTGTCTCCTATAGACAGCATAGAATTGGATCATTTTAAAATTCATTATGGCTCTTTTCCAGTTTTTGCAGTGTAAGGAGTCATGAGCAGCAAATTCTCCCAAAACACCCTGTAGGAGGTGGTGTGGGAAGTCCTGCACAGGAACCAGCACAAGTGCTGGAAGTTTTTGGAGATGGTGGAGCTGCAGATCATCTTGAAGAACTATGACCCCCGAGAAGGACAAATGCTTCTTGGGCACCATCAGGCTTAAGTCCACTCCCTGCCCCAAGTTCTCTGTGTGTGTTCTGGGGGACCAGCAGCACTGGGATGAGACCAAGGCCATGGACATCCCTCACGTGGACATCAAGGCTCTGAAAAAACTCAACAAGAATAAGAAGGTGACCAAGAAGTATGATGCATTTTTGGCTTCAGAGTCTCTGGTCAAGCAGATCCCAGGAATCCTGGGCTCAGGCCTGAATAAGGCTGGCCAGTTCCCTTCCTTGTTGACCCACAATGAGAACATGGTGGCCAAAGTTGATGAAGTCAAACCCTCAATCAAGTTTCAGATGAAGAAAGTTCTGTGTCTGGCAGTGGCTGTTGGCCATGTGAAGATGACAGATGATGAACTTGTGTGCAACATCCACTTAGCTGTCAATTTCTTGGTGTCACTACTCAAAAAAGAACTGGCAGGACATCCGGGCTTTGTATATCAAGAGCACCATGGGAAGCCCCAGAGCCTGTACTAAGGCACAGCTTAATAAACCATACTGCTACCTCTCACACCCCCCAAAAATAATAATAAAAAAAAGCCATTCTGCCTATCTCTGCCTTTTAAATGGAGAATTAATCCATTTACATTTAGAATAATGGTATACTGATAAGGAAGTATTTAGTCATTTTGCTATTTGTTTTATGTATGTCTTATAGCTTTTTTGGGTCCCTTATATACTCCATTGCCAGCTTCTTTTGTGTTTAGCTGATTTTTTGTAGTTACATGTATTGATTCCCATCTGATGTCCTTCTGTGTTTTTCTATAAACATCTTTGTGATTATCATGGGGGTATATAACATCCTAAATATGTAACAGTCTCATTTGAATCAAAACCAAGTTAACTTCAATTATATACAAGAATTTTACTCCTATGCACCTTCCTCTCCCCTTCCTTTATTTTTTTAAAGTTTTATTTATTTATTTTTAGAGAGACAAGAAGGGAGGGAGAGAAACATTGATGTGTGAGAGAAACATTGATCAGTTGCCTCTTTCATGCCCCTAACTGGGGACCTGGCCCACAACCCAGGCATGTGCCCTGACTGGGAATAGCACCAGTGATCTTTTGCTTTTCTGGACAACACTCAGCCCCCTGAGCCACACCAGTCAGGGCTAGCATCCTTTGATTTTGACTTGAAGGACTCTCCTTAGCATTTATTATAGGGCAGGTCAAGTGGTAATAAATTCCCTTACTTTTATTTATCTTGGCATGTCTTAATTTCTCCATCATATTTGGAGAAGTGTGGGAAGAGGGAAAACATTCTATAGTCCTATGATCAAGTCTCAGTTTTTTAGTAAGCCTATGCTTATGGACTGTGAATTTCACAAGTGTTTCTCAGTTTTTCTTTCCCACTAGGTAGGACAAGATGGCTAGAATGCACTGGAGTTGGGTATTTTCCATATCCCTCATGTGAGACCAAAGCATACTGAGTTTGGTATTTCCCTTCCTTCAGGTCTGTTAGGCTCTATACTAACTCAACAGGTTAGTCTCTCATTAATTAGTTTACCCTAAGTGAAGACCTTGTTAATAAAAAGGGAGCCCTCTTGATATTTCAAAATGGTTTCTTTCCCCCTCCTACTGCGGAGAGATTTTTTTCTGATATTTATTGTGGGAATCTGGTCAAGATCCTGGAGGTAAATCTCAAAAGCTTATGACTGCTTCAATGTGGAGTTTCCAACTCTCAGACTTATCCAAACTTAGCCTCTAGCAACTTGTAAATTACAGTTCACATTGTACTACTGTTGCACTGGTTCCACAGTGGCTTCTGCTCTTGAATCTCTGCACCAGTAATCTGTGACTTCCTTATTTCCCAATCTGCATCCCAAGTATTGGGGGCAATGCTTTTCCCTGTGTCCTCCCCTCTCTTATACATCTAAGAAGAGTTCCTGATTCTTCAGCCTGTTCAGCTTTATAGTTGTTGTTAGGATGGAACTGGTTATTTCCAAGCTCCTTATGCTTGGAACTGGATACTGGAAGTCCTTGATATTTTCTTTTCATGGGAAAAATTTTAATTTTTATGAAGTCTAATTTGTCTAATTTTTTCTTTTGTTGCCTGTGCCTTTGGTATTATATCAAAAAATTCATTGCCAAACCCAACATCATGAAACTTTTGTCCTATGTTTTTTTCCAAAAAAAAATTTTTTTTTACCATTTTAGGTCTTATATTTAGGTCATGAATCCCTTTTGAGTTAGTTTTTGTATGTGTCATTAATAAGGGTAGGTAGGACTTCATTCTTTTCCATGTGGATATCCTGTTTTCCCAGCACCATTTGTTGAGAAGACTATCTTTCCTCCCACTGAGTGGTCTTATCTGACTATATACGTGAAGATTTATTTCTGGACCTTCTATTTAATTCCAATGGTCTATATGTCTTTTAAAAAATCCTCATCAAGGCCTTGTTTATTTTTTTAAATTTTATTTATTTATTTTTAGAGAGAGGGGAAGGGAAAAGAAAGAGTGGAAGAGAAACATCAATTGGATTTCTCTCCTGCACTCCCAATCAGCAGCCCTCAACTCATGCTAGTGCCTTGACTGGGAAAGGAACCGCCTACTATTTGGTTTGCAGGACCAGGCCAAACCCACTGAACTACACTAGCCAGGGCAAAGATATGTTTGTTGACTTTGAAGAGAGAGGAAGTGGGAAGGGGAGGGGGAGAGAGAGAGAAAGATGTGAGAGAGAGATGTGAGAGAGAGAGAAAGATATGAGAGAGAAACATTGATTTGTTACCTCCCATATGCACCCTGACTTCCTTCATACTTCCTTCATACTTCAAACTTCCTTCATTCTTCCAAAAGGTTGTGGGATCAAACCCACAACCTTTTGGTGTATGAGACGACACTCCAACCAACAGAGCCACCTGGTCGGGGCTATATGTTTCTGTTTATGCCAGCATCACAATTTTGATTACTGTAGCTTTATAGTAAGTTTTGAAATTATGAATGTGAGTCTGCCAGCTTTGTTCTTTTTCAGGATTGTTTTGACTACTTGGGGTCCCTTGAGATTTCATAAGGATTTTAGGGTGAGTTTTTCTATCTATGCAAAAAAAATTATTGGGAATTTGATAAGGATTACATTAAATCTATAGATCAATTTGGATATTATTGACATTATAACAATAATCAGTCTTCCAATCCATGAACATGAAATATCTTTTCATTTATTTTTGTGTTCTTTAATTTATTTCAGAAATAATTTTGTATTTTTCATCATACTGATCTTCACCTCAGGTGATTTCTGAGTATTTTATGATATTCTAAATGGAATTGCTTTCTTAATTTTCTTTCTGATTGTCCATTCTTAGTATATAGTAATGAAACTGATTTTTGTGTGTATTGACTTTGTTTCCAGAAACTTTGTTGAATATATTAATTTAAAGTTTTTTGCATAATCATTAGGGCTTTCTATATTAAAGATCATATAATCTGTGAACAGAGATAATTTTACTTGTTTCTAACCAATTTGGATGCCTTTTATTCATTTTTCTTGCCTAATTGCTCTGTCTAGAACTTCCATTACTATGTTAAATAGAAGAGGTAAAAACAAGCATTCTTTTCTTGATCCTGAGAGAGGAAAAGCTTTCAGTCTTTCACTACTGAGGATGATGTTCACTCTGGGTTTTTCATATACTGCATTTTATTATGTTGAGGTCGTTTACTTCTATTCCTAGGATTTTGAGTGCTTTTTCTAAATGAAAGAATGATGAATTTTGTGAAATGCTTTTTGTGCATTTGTTAATATAATCATGTGGATTTTTGTTCATTCTGTTACATTTATTTGCTTGTGTTGAGACATCCTTGCATTCCAGGAATAAATCCCACTTGCTCATGGTGTATAATCATTTTAACATGCTGCTGAACCCTGTTTTTAAATATTTGGGGGAGTGGTTTTAGCATCAATCTTCATAAGGAGTATTGATTTGTAGTTTTATTTTATTGTAGTGTCTTTGTTTGGCTTTGGTATCAGGGTAATGCTGACCTCATAGGATGAGTTAGAAGTGTTCCCTCCTTTTCAATTTTTGAAAGAGTTTGAGATAGATTAGTATTATTTTCTTCTTTAAATGTTTGGTAGAAGTCACTAGTGAAGCCATTGGGTCAAGGGCTTCTTTTTGTCAGATTTTAAAAATTGCTGATTCAATCTCCTTAAATCGTTATAAGTATTCAGATTCTATAGCTCTTTTCTTTGTAGTTAACATGGAGATTGCATTTAATACCTTAAGGTATAGCTCTCCAATTTGGGTTTATACCAGTTTAACTTCAAAACTATACAGATACTACTTTGTAAATAGCTCTGTCTGATAATACTTTTTTCAAAGCATTTATGCTCTCACTTCTTTTTTTCTAGAAGATAGTATTGCATAGTCTTTTATTTTCATGATCATTGCCATGATAATGAAGTCCATAGTTAAAAGTATTGTTTTGTTTCAATTAAGTGTTATCTGACTATTGTAAATTACATTTTTCTAATATTGAGAATAGATGCAAATTGAGCATTTTTAATCAAAAGAAAGAGGATGAAACAGTATAATATGGTTTGTGGTTGAAATTATGAAGATCATTGTAGTTCTCAATATTAATGCATAATAATTATACAATTTTTAGTTAAGTTAGGTATATTTTAAAAGGTAAATCAAGCTTTTAACTGAGGAAAATAAAGTATTTTTAATTCAATAGTATTATGTTTAAAATATTTGAATGCCAGTGGATTGTGGTTAGCATTTATTCTATGTTTTCTGAATAGTAATAGAATGTATTCCAAGAATATTTATAATACATTAAAAGTACCTTGTACATTCAAGTATTGATAATATTGTTTAAATCTACTGATATTTAGAAAAGTTCCAAATTCTGAGGTTGCTTCATTTTGAGAGTAAGAGAATATTGATATATCTTATATTGCTGTACCTTTTGTAATAAAGTAATGATTACACTGAACTATTGATATTATATGCTTGTTTTTTAAAAATAAAATAGCATCATGAACCCTGGCTGGAGTGGCTCAGTTGTTTGGAACATGGTCCCATAACAGAAAGGTCGTGGGTTCAATTCCCCGTCGAGCACATGCCTCGGTTGTCTGTTTGGTCCCAGGCAGGATGCATGTGGGAGGCAACCAGTAAATGTTTTTCTCTCCCTTCCCCTCTGTCTTAAGTGAGAATAAAATAAACCTTAAAATACCCCAGCTGGTGTAGCTCAGTGGATTGAGTGTGAGCCTGTAAACCAAAGGGTTGTTGGTGTGGTTCCCAGTTACGGTACATGCCTGGGTTGTGGGCCAGGTCCCCAGTGGAGGGGGTGTGAGAGATAACCACACATTGATGTTTTTCTCCCTCTCTTCCCCTCTCTCTAAAAATACATAAATAAAATATTTTAAAAAATAAACCTTAAAAGAAGCATCATGTTTCATCTATATTTTAATTATCAATGTAAACAATGATTTGGCTTTCTGATTAAAAAGACATAATAGATTAATCCTTATAAATATTAAAATGCCTAAAATCCATTATACTTTAAGTAGATATGCTAAGGACATTCTTTAAAAAATTAATTAGTGATAGTTTACAGCCACATACTCAAAATTTTGATGTAGGTATGGTGTTATTATTATAAATTGGACTGAAGTTGAAAAAGTTTATTAATGTTTTTCTCAAGTAGTTTCTCCTGAAAATCTAATTACATTAGATTTACATTTAAAATGTTGATGATGGATTCTTTTCAAATCCTCAGATACATGAATGATGTTGATTCAATATTCATATTATTTTAACTGAAGTATGACAATATTTTGTCTTAATAAGAAAAAAAGGAAAAAGTTATATAATTTACTTAAAATTAGCTCTAGGAATGAAGGTCCGATGGACACCAATTCGAGTTGGCATAGTGATTTTTGTAGGTCAAAGTTTTAAGTTGAGCAATTAGATGTTATATAACAAGTAACAAATGGAAATGTTCCAAATGTCATTATTCTAAGATTTAAAGTATCATAAAATGGTTCTGTTTTTTACACAACATTGAAAGAATCTTAAATATATTTCTTCAAAATTTTCTACATATTTCATATGTAAGTACTTGATAATGATATATCATTTAAAAGTAAACACCCAAACTATCCTAGGACAAGGTGAATTTTAGTGGCCTAAGTGCCCTATTTTAAAACTCCAGCGTTCAGTTATAAGTATTTAATAATAAAAATAAATGAGCTAAAGACTGTTTTAAATAAAAAGATGTAGTTATTTATTGCAAATCGTGATTTTCCCAAATCCAACTGTAATACTTTTGTGAAAACACACAAAGGAAAATATTGAATTACATACTCTCAAGTGACATTTGAAATGTCTGGACCTTTAAAAGGACATAAAATTGAAAATGATTGCCTTGACTAAATTGCAAATGAGTATGAGGCTATTTTGGAAATCGATGAATGGGTTTAAAATCTAACACCATCAGCCACATGGTGTCGCTGTATACCACAAAGTCTTGTCAATGGAAATGTACTGTGCGTCAAAACTTAAGGAGGAAGCTCCATTTTGTCACCGCCCGAGAGAAGACAAAAACGTTAAGGAGGTAAATTATTAAAAATATGAATTAAAAAGGCATGATTCTGAAGTAAGGTGAGAGAGGTACGAAAGGTGTAGTGAGTGCTTTTGCGATGCTGTATCCCAGGCGAAGTGACAAGGGAGCCTGGTGCCTGCTTCTCTCTCTTCTGCTCCTTGCAGCCTGGAAACCGGGGAGCGGCCAGGTTCACTACTCGGTCCCCGAGGAGGCCAAACACGGCACCTTCGTGGGCCGCATCGCGCAGGACCTGGGGCTGGAGCTGGCGGAGCTGGTGCCGCGCCTGTTCCGGGTGGCGTCCAAAGGCCGCGGGGACCTTCTGGAGGTAAATCTGCAGAATGGCATTTTGTTTGTGAATTCTCGGATCGACCGCGAAGAGCTGTGCGGGCGGAGCGCAGAGTGCAGCATCCACCTGGAGGTGATCGTGGAGGGGCCGCCGCAGGTTTTCCACGTGGAGGTGGAGGTGAGGGACATTAACGACAATCCACCAGTCTTCAGAGAGAGAGAACAAAGGTTATTTATTCCTGAATCTAGACTGCTGGATTCGCGTTTCCCGGTAGAGGGCGCTGCTGACGCAGACATTGGCGCAAATGCTCTTCTAACATACACTCTCAGCACCAGCGATTATTTCTCTTTGGATATACAGGCTAATGATGAACTGAGTAAGTCACTTTCACTTAAATTGAGGAAATCTTTGGATAGAGAAGAAACACCAGAACTTCTTTTATTATTGACAGCCACTGATGGGGGCAAACCTGAACTGGAAGGTACAGTCCAGCTGCTGATCACGGTTCTCGACGTTAACGACAACGCCCCATTGTTTACCCAGGCCGTGTACAGAGTCCACTTGTTAGAAACTGCAGCAAATGGAACGCTAGTGACCACATTAAATGCCTCAGACGCTGATGAAGGTGTGAATGGAGAAATTGTCTTTTTATTTGGCAGTGATGTTCCTCTTAACACTAGAAAGAACTTCAAAATTGATTCCAGCTCAGGAGAAATTAGGCTAATTGGTCGACTGGATTATGAAGAAACAAAATCCTACGAAATTCAGGTAAAAGCAGTTGATAAAGGAAGTCCCCCGATGGCAAACCACTGCAAGGTTTTAGTGAAAGTGCTGGATGTAAACGATAATGCTCCGGAACTGGCGATCACGTCCTTGTCTTTGCCGGTCAGAGAGGACGCTCCGCTCCGCACCGTCATCGCCTTCGTTTCCGTGTCCGACCGCGACTCCAGCGTCAACGGCCAGGTGACCTGCACCCTGACACCCGAAGTCCCCTTCAAGCTGGTGTCCACTTTCAAGAATTACTATTCACTGGTGCTGGACAGCGCCCTGGACCGCGAGAGCGTGGCGCACTATGTTGTAGTAGTGACCGCGAAGGACGGGGGCTCGCCTTCGCTGTCGGCCACCGCCACTTTGTCCGTGGAGGTGGCCGATGTGAACGACAACGCGCCCACCTTCGCGCAGCCCGAGTACACGGTGTTTGTCAAGGAGAACAACCCGCCCGGCTGCCACGTCTTCACGGTGTCCGCGCGGGACTTGGACGCGCAGGAGAACGCGCTGGTGTCCTACTCGCTGGTGGAGCGGCGGGTGGGCGAGCGCGCGCTGTCGAGCTACGTGTCTGTGCACGCGGAGAGCGGCAAGGTGTTCGCGCTGCAGCCTCTGGACCACGAGGAGCTGGAGCTGCTGCAGTTCCAGGTGAGCGCGCGCGACGCGGGCGTGCCGCCTCTGGGCAGCAACGTGACGCTGCAGGTGTTTGTGCTGGACGAGAACGACAACGCGCCCGCGCTGCTGCCTCCTGGGGCGGGCGGCGGGGGCGGCGCTGTGAGCCAGCTGGTGTCTCGGTCTGTGGGTGTGGGCCAGGTGGTGGCGAAGGTGCGCGCGGTGGACGCGGACTCTGGCTACAACGCGTGGCTGTCTTATGAGCTGCAGCCGGCGGCGGGTGGTGTGCGTAGCCCGTTCCGAGTGGGACTGTACTCGGGCGAGATCAGCACGACCCGCAACCTGGACGAGGCGGACGAGCCGCGCCAGCGCCTGCTGGTGCTGGTGAAGGACCATGGTGAGCCCGCTCTGGTGGCCACATCCACTGTGCTGCTGTCGCTGGTGGAGAGCAACCAGGCGCCAAAGACCTCGTTGCGAGTGTCTGCAGGGACCGTGATCGCAGAGACCTCCCTGGTGGATTTGAACGTGTACCTGATCATCGCCATCTGTGCGGTATCCAGCCTGTTGGTGCTCACGCTGCTGCTGTACACCGCGCTGCGGTGCTCGGCACCGCCCACCGAGGGCGCGTGCGCGCCGGGGAAGCCGGTGCTGGTGTGCTCCAGCGCGGTGGGGAGCTGGTCGTGCTCGCAGCAGAGGCGGCAGAGGGTGTGCTCTGGGGAGGGCCCTCCCAAGACGGACCTCATGGCCTTCAGCCCCAGTCTTCCTCCGGATCCGAACATGTCGGAAGGAAATGGACATCCAGAAACAAATTCGGAACTTTCCGGTAATGTAAGTTCAACATTCAAGTTTTGGCTTTAATTTTTTTTTACAAAACAAAATATAACTTATATAACCACCTTATCAAATTTGACTTTTTAAAATGTATTCAAAGTGTTCACAGTAATTGAAACAAATCTTATCATTTAATATAGATATTGTATTATTTACAGCTGCATCTTGAAGGGAATATGGAAACAAAAAACAAAACAAAAAACACAAATGAAGAGACAGATTGTCATATTATTTAAGAAACTACCCTGCTTTAAAAAAATACTGGAATACTAAGTAGTCTTGATTATTAACGCAGGATCTCAACGTAGCCAAGTACAGTGACATTTTCAGGTTTATTTAGTACCTCGATCATGTAGTGGAACGTCAGCCCTGCACAAAAATTAACTTCTCTCGCCCACTCACATCACTATATATATGTCCCCACAGCTGCCTTCGCTAACGGCCATGCTGCAGGTTTCCTATGCAGACGGTCGGTGTGCACGCACGGCTCCGCCCCACAAGCCACGGAGCAGCCCTGCTTCGGAGCCTGGGACAGAGCCCCAGCGCAACAGCGCGGGCAAGGTCCTTCCGGGGGACCACACTGTACTTATAATGATAATTTTAGACCTATTACTTAAAATAATAACTGGGTTATGAGAAGACTTGAATTTGGTGTAATATTGCTTTTCCCATTTTCTTTGTACAAACAAGGTGTTTACAAAGAAAGATCTTTTTCTATTCACGACTTTTTGAAAAATACAGCAATAAAATGCTGTTATTATTAACAAGTTTTCTTAGAAACAAAGCAGATGAAGGTTTTTCCTGTATGTGCGAATAGTACACAAAAACTATATGTGTAATTCTCATTGTCTCAGCTGAAGAAAAATATAATCAAACAGGGGTAAATACCCCGGAAAGAGAAATTAAAATGATCAAACCATTGGGATAGATAGAGGAAACTATATTTCGAGGCCAAACTAAAAATCATAAGTAGTATGGCAAAGGTAAACATATATTTTCTTCTACTGAGCCAGAGGCTGGCATTTGAGGCTAAAATGGCAGAAGTTGTTTCTTCAGGAATTTGTAAAGGTTGAGAAGGAGTTATCTAACAATACTCCACTGAGAGGTAACAATAAGATTGTTACTGGAATTGAGCATCACTTGATGAATACCAATAGCCTTTTAATTTTTTTGAAAATTAATTTTAGAGAAAGAGAAAAGAGGGAGGGAGTGGGGGTGGGGGAGGGAGAGAGAGAGAGAGAGAGAGAGAGAGAGAGAGAGGCAGTGAAACATTGATTTGCCAGTCCACTCATCCACGCACTCACTGGTTGCTTCTTGACCGTGCTCTGACTGGGGATGGACTCCGAAACCTCGGTACATCAGGATGATGCTCTAATCAGCACAGCTACCTGGTCAGGGCAGCCTGAAGACATTCAGGCATGCCTCTCTGCACAAATATATTGGGATCACTGACGAAAACGAAATTTTAGATTGATGACTTACGGATCTAAGAACAGCTGAACAATTCTGTCTGTATCAGGCTTACTGTTGGGCTGGTTGAAGGTGCTGACTTGAAGGTGAATGTTAGTGAGTAATCACTAAAACAAAAGATGTGGGTTTGAAAAGGTAATTCTGGAATGGAGAAAAAGATTATCGTGGAGTGATATTGCTACTTAGTATTTATTTTAATATAAATAAATGAGTAGATTTCCCATTGGTAGTTAATGTTCTTGTCTCATTCAGAATCTTTGGGTAGTTAACACAAATTTCTCGTGTTTAAATTCTTTTTGTAAAAAATCCTCACCCGAGGATAGGTTGTTTTGTTGGTTTTAGAGAGGGGAAGGAAAAGAGAAACATCAATGTGAAGGAGAGACGATGATCCATTACCTACTGTAGGCGCCCCGCTTAGGCGCCCGACCAGGGAATGAACCTATCACTTAGGCATGTGCCCTGACCAGGAACTGAACCCACTAGCTTTTGGTGTGTGAGGTGACTGTCCAACCAGCCAAGCCACCCGGCCAGAGCAACACAGTTTTCAATAGTTTTGTCTTTCTTTATAAGATTTATTTCAGGAAAGGTATTAGGTCAATTCCTCTCCTCTTTATTAAGATGAACCAGTTGCTTTATTTTCTAACTTTTCAACTGCTATTTCCTATGATTAATGTGTTATTCATTGCATATTTTAGTATTAATAAAAGCATAGAATAATATAGACTCATGGCCAAACTTACTTTTTAGATCTAACTTCATGGTGTGTTTACAATTCAAATTAGTCATTCATTTAGGACATTTATTGACTTAAAAATAGTCATATCCACAGAAGAGGAAGTTCTATATGATGAGATCTTTTACCAGATGATAATCATTGTCATACAACTGGTTTAACCTTACTTAATATTAATTATCCATTAAAGTTAGTAGCTTCACACTTTTGTTGTCTATCTGAAAACACTAGGCAATGATCGCTGTGCTGAACATACCGAGAGTAACGGTGTTACTCTTGCATTTCTGTGGAGGTTCCAACTTTCAAAGACTCCAAGGAAAACAAAAGGTTGCTTTTGTAAAATCTTATTAACCACATACATTATCTTTCAATTATTCAATTTCAGTAATTAGTTTTTATTTCATGACTATGATTTTAGGAATTGTAACTTTATTTTCAAGTTACCTTGGTATGATGATACCAATGTAATTCCATTTGTAGAAAAATCTTACTTTTACATCACCTAAAATACAAGACAGAACACTTGAGAATGCTAATTCTTGGTATGTTCCTTCTTTAAAAAAAAACTCCCTTTCCAAGATTAGGATTCTAATTCTATTTTCTGGTATAATGGTAAGTAATTAGAAAGTAAGGTACCACTTCAGGCACTTTTGAGACTTGTGGTCAGTCAAGAAGAAAAATACATAAGAATGAGAAATAGTTGTTTGTTTCAATAACAGTATTTTTATTCTCTTCCTTCTGGGAACACTGGAGGATTTCACTTCCCTGTTACTTTGAGGTGTGACTTTCTTTGGCCAATGAAATGTGAGTGTGTCTCACTTCCAAGCGGAAGTGTGTAATTGCTAATGCAAGCCTCTTCTGCTGTCTTATGCTGTTGGCAGTTATGAAAGCACAGGTTGATGTTGAGATGCCATAATCTGAAGGCAGCTTGGGATGCTGAGCCAGCGCGTGGAGGAAAGCTGTCTCAGGCAGTCTCCATAACCAAGAAGACTTTGCAGGAGCCATAAATAAAACTGTGTTTATTTTAGAGGGAAAACTGAGATAGTCAGTGTGTAGCAACATGTTCACTGAGGTTCCACTGTCATTAAGCTAATGTGAACAGAATAAATTTTGAGAGGAGAGCATTACAACTGATAGAACATTATCATTCACCTCTTTGCTAAGACATCTGACCATTAAACAGATTATGTAACTTGGATTCCACGGAAAAATAATTGTGTTGTGATTTCTTTTCCTTACATATATAGAAAAAGAAAAACAATTTAAAATGTTTTAGGAACCTCTTCTTTTTATGTCTTATCTAGCATACCTTCCCTTGTTTTCTTTTGTTTTCATTCTAGGGCTTTGTTGTAGTTTGATGAAATAGTGGGGTGAAGATGTTGCAAGAATAAACACTCTGATGCATAAACCTTAGGGAACAGACAGCTGGCTTTGATAAGTGCAACTGGTGTAATTTTAGCAATGGAAACTATATTAGTTCCCGAGGGCTGCTGCAACAAATTGCCACAAACTTGGTGGCTTAAAACAACAGAAACTTATTTTTCCCAGTTCCTCAGGCCAGAAGGCCAACGTCAAGGTGCTCGCTGTCAGGGCCGTGTTCCCTCTGGAGACTCTGGGGAGAATTCTTCCTTGCCTCTTCCAGTTTCTGGGGGGTTCTGGCATTCCTTGGCTTGCGGCAACATAATTCCAGTTTCTGCCTCGGGCGTCACATTTCTTTCCTGTGTCTCTCTATATATCTTCTCTTTTTTTCCCTCTTATACGGACACCTGTCATAGGATTTATGGCTAACCTGTATCTAGAATGATGTTAGGGTTAGAGTTACCTTAATTATGTCTGTACTCCTTTATTCCAAATAAAGTCACATGCCAAGGTTCTCGGTGGGTATATCTTTTGGGGGCTGCTATTCCTCCAACTCACTACAGATGCCAACAGATGTCAAGCTGGTGGCATTTGCTGAGCATGGCTTCTCAGTCTTCTTTCCCTGTTGGGGGAAATATACTTGGATTTCTGGCAATAGTACTCTCTCTTTCTGAGGGAGGGAGGGAGATATACTAGATCCTCAGAAACTCCGAATAACAGCAGAATATACTTTATAGCTGCAACCATGTCATTCTGAAAATCCAGCAAAATCACCTCCTAGGATTACAAAAATTGCCTCCAGTAAGCCATGTTCCCTAGAGCTGACACCCAGATTCCAGGTACAGTTTCTGAATATGTCAAGTGTAGCCAGTAGGCAGGCCGCCGATTAGGACATCAGCACTACTGGGCATTGCAAACAGGCGGTCGCACTGCACCTACACGGCGATGGAATGGCCAGTCTGCAGCTCTGCGTCCTCAGTTTAAGATCCAGGAGAATTTGGTTACATGAGGCCTTGCAATGGCCTTCACTTCACCAGAACAACCTCCTCATGTTCCGTCCACACAACTTAGGCAGGGCTTATTTCACCTCCTGGCTGCACCAGTGAGTAAGCGACCCATGTCTGGCCAAGTGAGAACAATTACATGTACTGACCACAGGAAAGCTATGTCATCTAAACTGGGTCAAGTGAAGTGATATTTTGGGATTCCCCCCAGGCTATTAGGAAAAGGGCACTTTCTGTGGAGAGTCATAAGTGTCACCTAAAAATACACAGCCTAAGAGCTACTCTGGCCATTTGCCATCCCGTGGGAAAAGCCTACCTGGGAAAGGTCAGCAGAGGAAAATAAACATCAATGAGAGATACTGAAGCATGTATACACAGTTCTGCCTGAAACTAGTAAGTAATCATCCATTTCCAAGTATAAGACAGTGAATGACACTCTGCTTTCTTAAGTCAGTTCACTTGGAGTTCACTGTTAGAATATGATTAATATAAAATATACACTTCTGTATATGGTGTGAATAAATACGTTAAGATATTAGACTCAAGGGACAAATTACTATTGGTTTTTAGCACCAGGAAAAGCTAGTTTTTCTTTTGCAAGGATTTTTATTTTATTTTATGGACACTGTAAATTTTGCAATTAATTTTGTTTTCTTCTTTTCCAAAAACAAAGTTTATCACCTCCTAAGACTAACTGAAAATGGTTACTGTGTATTTTGAACACTGACCCACCGCTAAATTCACTTATTTCATCCCTATGTTATCTTTATCTTATTTTCATATTGTTTGTATGTTAAGGGGCCAGCTGAGAATTAATAAAAAGAAGACATTCACAAATAATTAACACTAAAAGGCATCAATTGTATTATTCAAATATCCAAATGTAGTATAAAGTGGAATATTCTTAAATTAAAATCACATTATCCAAGTAAGAAACCAATTGCTAACTTTTCAAACATCTGCAAACTGTTTAGAAAACAAAATTAAATCACAAAAAGCAACAATAAAATATACAAATATATTTTCAATTGACTGAGGTGCCCTCGATTCCTACAGCTTCACTGGAAGGAACGGTTGAACACAGAAAAGACAATGTGGCTGAAAGAAAGCCGGGTCTCAGAGGTGGAGTTTCACACCTGTGTTCATAGCAGCACCACTCACAATAGTCAGGAGGTGGAGACCACCCTAATGTCCACGGGTAGATGGATAAATAGACAAGCAAAATGTGGTATATACACACATTAGAATATTATTTAGCCTTAAAGAAATCCAGTCACACACTACAACACTGGTAAAACTTGAGGACATTATGCTAAGTGAACTAAGCCAATCACAGACAAGTACTGTATGATCCCACTAGTATGAGGCATCTAAAGGGGCTGAACTCAGGAGCAACAACCAGAACGATGAGTGGGCGTGTGGTGGAAAAGCTGGAGTTGTCTAATAAGTACAGAGTTTCAGATTTGCAGGGGAAAAGTTCTGGAGATCTGTCTCACAACAATGTGAATATACTAAACTGTATATTTAAAATGATTGATATGTTAAATTTAATGTGTTTTCAACACAAAAAGAGGGAAATGGTATATCCCAGCGTTTTAAAATAGCTATTTTTCAAAGACAAAATTATGAATAAACTTAGATCAGACAGTTTTAAATCTACAGGATGAGCAGCTGAGCCTACATTTTGGCCACATGATGTCGCTGTCCACCACAGAGTGTTGTCTAGGAAGAAAAATACCCAGAGCTCCATTGTCACTCCAGAGAAGCGGAACAATAAGAGAAGCAGCACTAGAAGAGAACATTTCAAATTTTGCAAAACATGATTTTTTAATTAGATCAACTCACTGAGGATTGGTAATGGTGTCTTCTATGAGAAGGGAGCGAGAGGTCGGGCGTCTGCTGCTCTTGCTTCTGTTCCTAGCTACCGGGGAGGCTGGGAGCGGCCACATCCACTACTCGGTCCCCGAGGAGGCCAAACACGGCACCTTCGTGGGCCGCATCGCGCAGGACCTGGGGCTGGAGCTGGCGGAGCTGGTACCGCGCCTGTTCAGGGTGGCGTCCAAAGGCCGCGGGGACCTTCTGGAGGTAAACCTGCAGAATGGCATTTTGTTTGTGAATTCTCGGATCGACCGCGAGGAGCTGTGCGGGCGGAGCGCGGAGTGCAGCATCCACCTGGAGGTGGTCGTGGAGCGGCCGCTGCAGGTTTTCCACGTGGAGGTGGAGGTGAAGGACATAAACGACAACCCGCCGATATTTCCAATGGCGGTAAAGACTATCCGCTTCCCAGAATCCAGGCTGCTTGACTCGCGGTTTCCTCTAGAGGGAGCAACTGACGCAGATATCGGAGTAAACGCTCTTCTTTCCTACAAGCTCAGCTCCAGTGAGTTTTTCTTTCTAGATGTACAGACAAGTGATGAACTAAGTCAGTCTTTGTCTCTTGTTCTTAGAAAATCTCTGGACAGAGAGGAAACTGCCGCGGTTAATTTATTATTAGTGGCTACTGATGGCGGCAAACCTGAGCTTACCGGCACGGTTCAATTGCTTATTAAGGTATTGGATGTGAATGACAATGAACCGACTTTTGACCAATCAGTTTACAAAGTACAATTGTTAGAGAACATCGCAAATGGAACGTTAGTGATTAAACTAAATTCTTCTGATGCCGATGAAGGGTCAAACAGCGAGATTGTGTATTCATTTAGTAGTGATGCGCCCTCCTCTATAAAGACCAAGTTCAAAATAGATTCCAGCACAGGGGAAATCAGAACGAAGGGACAATTAGATTATGAAGAAACAAAATCCTACGAGATTCAAGTCCTGGCATATGACAATGGAACTCCGTCAATGACTGGGCACTGTAAAATTTCAGTAAAAATTGTGGACATCAATGATAACACACCAGAAGTCTCAGTAACATCTCTTTCACTTCCAATCCGAGAGGACGCTGCGCTGGGCACCGTAATAGCTCTCATCATGGTGTCCGACCGCGACTCTGGTGCCAATGGGCAGGTGACTTGCACCCTGTCACCCCACGTTCCTTTCAAGCTGGTGTCCACCTTCAAGAATTACTATTCACTGGTGCTGGACAGCGCCCTGGACCGCGAAAGCGTGGCGCACTATGCTGTAGTAGTGACCGCGAGGGACGGGGGCTCGCCTTCGCTGTCGGCCACCGCCAGCGTGTCCGTGGAGGTGGCAGACGTGAACGACAACGCGCCCACCTTCGCGCAGCCCGAGTACACGGTGTTCGTCAAGGAGAACAACCCACCCGGCTGCCACGTCTTCACGGCGTCCGCGCGGGACTTGGACGCGCAGGAGAACGCGCGGGTGTCCTACTCGCTGGTGGAGCGGCGGGTGGGCGAGCGCGCGCTGTCGAGCTACGTGTCTGTGCACGCGGAGAGCGGCAAGGTGTTCGCGCTGCAGCCTCTGGACCACGAGGAGCTGGAGCTGCTGCAGTTCCAGGTGAGCGCGCGCGACGCGGGCGTACCGCCTCTGGGCAGCAACGTGACGCTGCAGGTGTTTGTGCTGGACGAGAACGACAACGCGCCCGCGCTGCTGCCTCCTGGGCCAGGCGGCGGGGGCGGCGCTGTGAGCAGTTTGGTGTCCCGGTCTGTGGGCGCGGGCCAGGTGGTGGCGAAGGTGCGCGCGGTGGACGCGGACTCTGGCTACAACGCGTGGCTGTCTTACGAGTTGCAGCCGGCGGCGGGTGGTGTGCGCAGCCCGTTCCGCGTGGGACTGTACACGGGCGAGATCAGCACGACGCGTGCCCTGGATGAGGAGGACGCTCCACGGCAGCGCCTGTTGGTGCTGGTAAAGGACCACGGAGAGCCCGTGCTGGTGGCCACGGCCACCGTGCTGCTGTCGCTGGTGGACAGTGGCCAGGCCCCAAAGACCTCGTCGAGAGCGTCTTCAAGCGCTGTGAGCGCGGAGGTGTCGCTGGTGGACGTGAACGTGTACCTGATCATCGCCATCTGCGCGGTGTCCAGCCTGTTGGTGCTCACGCTGCTGCTGTACACCGCGCTGCGGTGCTCGGCGCCGCCCACCGAGGGCGCGTGCGCGCCGGGGAAGCCGGTGCTGGTGTGCTCCAGCGCAGTGGGGAGCTGGTCGTGCTCGCAGCAGAGGCGGCAGAGGGTGTGCTCTGGGGAGGGCCCGCCCAAGACGGACCTCATGGCCTTCAGCCCCAGTCTACCTCAGGGTCCAGGCTCCGCAGAAGAAAGGCAACAACCTTCAGAATCAGAACACTTAGGAAAGGTGAGTCTTCTAATTTTTTCCTGTCAATTCTAAAGCAGTAGTTTCCTTAATTCTTCATGAGTTTATTCATTATTTTGACTCGAAGCCCCGCCTTTAATTTATATCGTTATCCTACTGTGCAACCCATGGAACGGATTAGACATCATTTTTTTTTCATTGAATACAATTTACTTAAATGGTTTTGTTATTTTTATATTTTGACTTTTCCATAACTAAACCTATCCATGAATAAAAGAAGCTTTAAGGATTGACAAAACACATCAGCAAAATTTGAAAACTTAACAGTACCTGTGAATACTTTTTCTCAAATTAAAAAACTACAATTGGAAAAATGTATACAATATGATTATATAATACATATTTCCCAAATATGCCCGCACCATCCATTCTTTCAATCAGAATATGTTTGAATAAGACTGTATTATATATCTGGACATGTCCTAAATAATTCTTTCAGTCAAGAACTGATTTGTTTTTGTGCAACAGTTAATAAGTTAGTTTTTCTTTTCCTTGTGTTTGAAAGCAGGCTCAATGGATCTTTTAATGCCAGCTCCTCCAATATTATCTCTCATAGGTCATTACTTTGGGATGGCTTTCAGTAGTAAAAATAAATTGCTGTTTAGGATAGAGATTTCACACGTGCAAAATCCTGGATGTTTTAAGGCACAACAGAGTTCATTGAGAAAAGAGCCCCCATCTCTGTTATTTAATTACATAATATTAACCCAAAATATCATGTAGTGGCGTGGCCAGGTGTTGAGACTTTTTCTTCACACAAATGGAAATTACTCTAATCCAGTCTTTGTTTGCTGCTTGCTCAGTCATTCTTCCAACGGTCAGTACCACTGAGCTAACAGTGTATGCAGGCTTCCCGCCGAGCAGAGACTGATCGCCTTCCCCTGGCGCCACACTCCATGCCTAGGTTGAAGTTTTCTATGACTGGGAGCTCACTCAGTTTCACCTGGTGGCACCTAAATTCCTAATGAAGTTGTTTTTTTTTTTTAAAGGTAAGGACTGCTATTGGTTTGCTATATTTTCATTGGAAATTCCTGTGTTGGGTAATCAATACACTAAACTTGGCAAGTAAATTTTACACTTGGAAATGATATTAAATTTTTTTCAACCAAAGGAAGATGTCTTGGGATGAAAAAACTGTCTTCTACTATTTGGTTCTTAGTTATTTACTGTTTTTTTTCCCAAATATGTGTGGATATTGATGAATCATAGAAATTATTTCCCATACGTGATCTTAGCCATAGCCACTTCACAGGTAGGCCATCTGGGATCTGCTTTCACAGGAATTGAGGAGTTTGGTGAGGAGATTTTGAATTCCATTCGAGTAGTCTGTTCCACCCTGGCTGGTGTGGCTCAGTGGATTGAGCACTGGCCTTCGAACCAAAGGGTTTCCAGTTCGATTCCCAGTCAGAGCACATGCCTGGATTGCAGGCCAGGTCCCCAGTAGGGGGCACACAAGAGGCAACCACACATTGATGTTTCCCTCTCTCCCTCACTTCCCCTCTCTAAAAATAAATAAATAAAATATTTTTAAAAAAGAATAGCCTGCTCCTACAGGAAACTTACTAGCTTCTCAGCACTGATAAGCCTCAAAATTCAGGGTATGTATTTCTCAGGAATCAGAAAAGTTCATTTGAGGCTTTATATATGTGCAGAGAAAAACAAATAGCTTGAAAAATGAGGAAGAAGCTTTTTCTTGGAAGGAGTCCTCCTGCCTAGAGCACTGCAGCTGCTCAGCACCTGGAGGCTTGTGTGTGGAATGTGTGAACAGTCAGACGGAACCCTTCCTACTGGAGGGCAGGCCACTACATTTCTACTATAGGTAAGTGGTAGGCTCTAAAAACCATCTCCAAGTGTGCCCAGCAGGAGTCCAATTTTATTGCCGTACAAGTTCTTAAGGATTGTTATTACTTATTTACATTTTCCTTAAGTTCCTTTATTACATTCTTAAGTGTCTTGAAATGTATGGTATTGCAATAGGCTGTCAATTAATAGTATTACAATTACTATGAAGCCGAAGATGTTTTAAAATTTTAAGTTTGTCTTTCACTTTAAAACGCATTACCTTTCAAGATTTATCAAAGAACTAGCATATTGATCTCTATAATTATTTTCTAGATATATGCGTTTCCAAAATAATTCTTTTTTCCAAAGTCTTAAATGTTTACTTTTTCATGAACTAGTGCAATAGAATCAGTTATATATTAAGTAAATTTAATATTAATAAGTATTATTAATGTAATTTACCTGTTTACTCATATTGCTTAAAGAAATCAATAAAATATTTATTTATTCATTAAATATTGATAATTAATTGTATTCTAAATATAAATGATAAAATATGAGTAAACTGCAATGCTGGCTTGCATTCAGTGAGTACACAGGAAAAAACTGGTATGAAAATTTTTCTCCTAATACTTAAATCACATGTTTGATTTCATTTAAAAAGGGTCTGACTATAAGCAAAACTTTGGACACTCCCGTACCTCTCTGAATTTGACCTCTTCCTACGATTCTCTCTGCTCAACTTCCAAGTGCTCAGAGAACCCACGCCTCTCACCCAGTCCACAGAGATCTTTAGAATATTTCATTGCCTTAACTTATATATGCTGAGTAGTGAATCATGGGCTAAAATGACTTCTCTCTTTTTACTGATTGGTCAAATCACCAATACTTTCAAGTATGAATGTTTTGAGAAACTGGAACCCAGACATTTATTGTCCAGAGTGAAGATGATTAAATACACAATTCTCTCATGTTGTGAACATTTTAGGATATACAGATAAATCCAAACATATAAATGAGATGGAAATGTTAAAAACTAACATACTCTTACTTGGTGTAATGTGAATGTAACAAGTATCCAGATCACACGGTGTTGTCATGCAGCAAAACAACTTTACAAAAGAACTTCACTGTGAAGGACTGACTTCTGGCATCTTTATGTCTTTGTGTAAATAGCAGCTGAGACAGGTAACTAGGATGTAGTCACTGGATAAAGGACATGAGAGTGACTTACAGACATCCTACAAATAAAAAGAAAGTGTACGTATTTGGTAAATTAACAATTGCCAACATAATATAGAAGGAAATACATATGCATCATATATGGGTATGTATACACACGTTTTCTATGTCTCAATGTTTTGATGGTCGCAAATACAAAAGGCCTGATTTTTCTATAAAGTGTTGACTTAGAAGACAAGTGGTTAAAATTATGGCTCTTCAATAAGATTTAGATCCTACCCCAAAACCACCAGTTTTTTTTTAAGTTACTTTACCTGTATATATGCTCCCACTTCCTCGTTTGTAGAAGATGAAACATATTGGCATCCACCTTAGAGGATTACTGTGAAAATGTAATGTGATGACTCCATTAAAGCAAAGAGAACAGTGCTTGTCAAATGGGAACTATTTCCAATAGTTGTCCAGTGCTGTTACAACATTGGCCACTATTTCATTACATTTTACACTATGTCATGGGCTGGCAGGGCAGAAAATCATGAATTAGTATAAAAGTTGTAAGAATATATTTTGATATAATATAAAGACTTTGAGGAGTGCTTGAAGAAAATTACAATGAGAAGAGTAATTTGGGAAAGTTCAAACGAAGTATATGGAAAAGAAGACATTGGTACTTACAATACACTTTGGCCACATGATGTCGCTGTCTACCACAAGGTCTTTCACCACAAAAGATAATGCAGCGTGCTTTACGTACACAGAAGCCGCTTTTCCTCACCATTTCTGAAACACGGGCATGGTAAGGTTATTTAAAAAATGAAGAGTAAGGAACTCAAATTATTTTTTTAATTTTGGATCGATACAAGAGAGACTAAGTATTTGGGAAAGGGTTGCAATGGTATTTTCCTGGAGACAAATTCTAGGAGCCCGGCGACAACTGCTTTCGCTTCTGCTCCTCGCACTCTGGGAGGCTGGGAGCGGCCAGGTCCACTACTCGGTCCCCGAGGAGGCCAAACACGGCACCTTCGTGGGCCGCATAGCGCAGGACCTGGGGCTGGAGCTGGCGGAGCTGGTGCCGCGCCTGTTCCGGGTGGCGTCCAAAGGCCGCGGGGACCTTCTGGAGGTAAATCTGCAGAATGGCATTTTGTTTGTGAATTCTCGGATCGACCGCGAGGAGCTGTGCGGGCGGAGCGCGGAGTGCAGCATCCACCTGGAGGTGGTCGTGGAGCGGCCGCTGCAGGTTTTCCATGTGGTAGTGGAGGTGAAGGACATTAATGACAACCCGCCGGTTTTCCCAATGGCAGTAAAAAAATTGTTTATTTACGAATCCCGGCCGCCTGGTTCTCGGTTTCCGCTAGAGGGCGCATCAGATGCAGATGTAGGAGTGAATTCCCAGCTGACCTATATTCTTAACTCCAATGAATATTTTACCTTGGACGTTAAAAGGAATAATGAGGAAATTAAATCCCTTGGGCTCGTGCTGAAAAAACTGTTAAATCGGGAGGACACTCCTGAGCATCGCTTACTAATAATGGCAGTTGATGGTGGGAAGCCCGAGCTCACCGGCACTACTCAATTGACCATCACCATTCTAGATGTGAACGACAACGCCCCCGAGTTTGAGAAGTCGGTCTACAAAGTCAGATTATTCGAAAATGCATCAAATGGTACCCTAGCAGTGATTGTCAACGCCTCTGATTTAGATGAAGGAGTAAATAAGGACATTGTGTATTCTTTCAGTGCAGACACGTCTGCAGATATTCTGTCGAAATTCCACTTAGACCCGGTTAATGGTTACATCAGTGTAAAGGGTAACTTAGATTTTGAGGAAACCAAGTTATACGAAATCCAGGTGGAAGCAACAGATAAAGGAACGCCCCCAATGGCAGATCACTGCACTGTCCTAGTGGAAATTTTAGACACCAATGATAATGTACCTGAGTTGCTTATCAAATCACTATCCTTACCTGTATTAGAAGATGCTCCGCTTGGCACCATCATTGCCCTGATTAGCGTGTTTGACCGTGACTCCGGTCCCAATGGGCAGGTGACTTGCACCCTGTCACCCCACGTTCCTTTCAAGTTGGTGTCCACCTTCAAGAATTACTATTCACTGGTGCTGGACAGCGCCCTGGACCGCGAGAGCGTGGCGGACTATGCTGTAGTAGTGACCGCGAGGGACGGGGGCTCGCCTTCGCTGTCAGCCACAACCAGCGTGTCCGTGGAGGTGGCAGACGTGAACGACAACGCGCCCACGTTCGCGCAGTCCGAGTACACGGTGTTCGTCAAGGAGAACAACTCACCCGGCTGCCACGTCTTCACGGTGTCCGCGCAGGACTTGGACGCGCAGGAGAATGCGCGGGTGTCCTACTCGCTGGTGGAGCGGCGGGTGGGCGAGCGCGCGCTGTCGAGCTACGTGTCTGTGCACGCGGAGAGCGGCAAGGTGTTCGCGCTGCAGCCTCTGGACCACGAGGAGCTGGAGCTGCTGCAGTTCCAGGTGAGCGCGCGCGACGCGGGCGTGCCGCCTCTGGGCAGCAACGTGACGCTGCAGGTGTTCGTGCTGGACGAGAACGACAACGCGCCCGCGCTGCTGCCTCCTGGGCCGGGCGGCGGGGGCGGCGCTGTGAGCCAGCTGGTATCTCGGTCTGTGGGTGTGGGCCAGGTGGTGGCAAAGGTGCGCGCGGTGGACGCGGACTCTGGCTACAACGCGTGGCTGTCTTATGAGCTGCAGCCGGCGGCGGGTGGTGCTCGCAGTCCGTTCCGCGTGGGACTGTACACGGGCGAGATCAGCACGACGCGTGCCCTGGATGAGGAGGACGCTCCACGGCAGCGCCTGCTGGTGCTGGTGAAGGACTACGGAGAGCCCGTGCTGGTGGCCACGGCCACCGTGCTGCTGTCGCTGGTGGACAGTGGCCAGACCCCAAAGACCTCGTCGCGAGCGTCTTCCAGCGCTGTGAGCTCGGAGGTGTCGCTGGTGGATGTGAACGTGTACCTAATCGTTGCCATCTGCGCGGTGTCCAGCCTGTTGGTGCTCACGCTGCTGCTGTACACCGCGCTGCGGTGCTCGGCGCCGCCCACAGAGGGCGGGTGCGCTCCTGGGAAGCCGGTGCTGGTGTGCTCCAGCGCAGTGGGGAGCTGGTCGTGCTCGCAACAGAGGCGGCAGAGGGTGTGCTCTGGGGAGGGCCCGCCCAAGACTGACCTCATGGCCTTCAGTCCCAGCCTTCCAGCTGGTCCGTTTAGCGGGGATAGAGAAGAACAACTGGATGTGGATGCTGATGTTTCGGCCAAAGTGAGTAATTTTTAAGATTCTTTCATTGATGGCTTTATCTCTTATTCCTCCATGTATCTACTCCTTTGTAAACATATTACCATTAAATACTCTACGTTTTTGGCTGTTAGAGTTTTCCAGGTCCTGATTTTGTGGTTGAAAGGTGTGAAAATCTTTTTACTAATGTTTTTGAACCGAATCAGCAATAAGTAGTGAAAACCATACTTGCAGTTGGCTTTATTTTGTAAGTAGGTGCAATAGTAGGATTATTTTTTATCACTAAAGGTCTGGATAGAAATTACATATATTTTCCTGCATGAATTACATTGTTTAGAATATTTGACTCCAAATGTGGTGTACCAATGCTGCACAATGCTTCAGGAACTTTTGTCACTTTTCATTTGGAGTTCCTGCTAGATTTTATTTGTTTATTTTCAGAGAGAGAGGAACAGTCGGTTGCCTCTCACATGCCCCCCAACTGTGGACCTGGCCCACACTCATTCCACTGAGCCACACCAGCCAGGGCATGGAATTCCGGCTAGATTTTAGTCCAGAGGTCACTGGCCCATTTTATGAGCCAACCCTGCATGCTTCCACTCCTTTTTTATTATGCTGTATTACTTCACTTTCAAAATTAGTTTATTAAACCTGTTATCTCTTATGGAGCATCTACTGTCTCACTTACTCCTTTACCTGGAGTCTCAGTTCTTCCTCTCTGCTTGAACATGATTTATTTCAGCCCTTGTGTTCACATTTGGTAATGTGGGTACTGTTGCTAGTTTCCCAACTGGGTAGAAAAAAATAAACAGAATAATTTTATTGCTTTGGGAATTGCATCTCTGTTCATTTTAATTTTCTCAGTACCTTTAATAGTAAGCATTAAAGTCAATAAGAAGTGAAAGTGTAACATTCCCTTTATGTCATCATATAGAAAATATTCTTTTTATGGGTGGGTGGGCTGGAATGGGAATAAAGGATAGAAACTGTACTGAATAAACTAAAATAAAAAAATTAAAAAAAGAAAATATTCTTTTTGAAAGAGTATTATTAATCTTGTTAAGAATTATTATTTCCATAGAGCCATTTGTTGAAAGTAATACTTCTATGTAATTTAAAAACTATTCTACTGGAGAAGTTATTAATCATGAACATCTTTTGCATATGGCACTAAGGATGCTAATGTCTGAACAGTTCAGTGAGTCAGTGTCGTCACTGGTCCTCCCCCGTGAATACCAACCTGACCATTAAAGTGTCTCATGTAGGATGTTTAAAGCTCCAAGTCATTTGCACCAAATTTAATAAAACGGAAGGGAGATTATTTTTCAGTAATTCTCTTATTTGATATTCGATCATTTCCCCCAAGCAAATAGTTGGGTTCCCATTCAAGTTTTCTTGCCACTGGAAACTTAAGCTTGGGCATATTAGAGACTGAAGAACAGTCTAGTATTTGTGAATCATGAGAACCAAATGAGAAAATCGACCTTGCTTGTGGAAGGTGAATGGATTCTAGTGTGTACAATTACATGAAATACTTTCCATGCAAGTTACATGCTATAACTTTCCACTTCCCTGTTCAAGCTTCTGTGCTGAGCCTGGTTAACACTCAGTGACATTGTGGGGGAGGCTAACATATAAGACAGTGAGATAATTCTTCCCTTTCTCCTTTTCATTTCATTTCTCTGGCACTATCCTTTCCTGCTCTCTCTGTAGCCAGCATTAGCCACAGCATTTCCAACTTCAGTTCACTATTTTATTAGGCCTCATCTTCATCATACTATAAGTAATAGGGTCATGCAGAGTTCTGGTCTCCCAGGATATGGGACTTCAGCCTTCCAATGCATCCCTCTTCTTCAAATTGTTGACTAAGAAGTTCTCAGCTAGTAAGACATTTTAAAGACCTGCATTTTTTCTCCTTAGAGATGTATTGCTGCTATACCAGGTGAATACTCAATAGTTTCTGAATAAATATCCTTTATATTCTGTTGCTTTCCCATCCATGTATTTGATTATTTTGCAAAATAAATAGACAGGGTGTCCTTTTCACTTTCTTCCAGCGTGTTTGACACCTATGATCCCTTTGTACAAATCTGCAGTTTGAGTTTTCAAATAGTGAAACTGTTCTGATTTATGTTTCAATTCAGAAGGAAATTATGAGTGCAGCTCTCCATAGAATGGGAGACTAAATTCATTTTCAGTACACTGATGTTTTTTTGTCCTAGACAACCATGGGGAAAGAAGCTTATGAACATAAGAGGCAAAGAAAGTCTAAAAATGGCTACCAACATATCCTATATTAAATTTCTTTATGTCAGGAAATTATATTGTGCTGTATTAATTGGGGCTTATTCCTTAACTATTAAAACCCAGATGTCTCAAAGTTCATGATTACCAAGAACTGGAATGAAAAGTAAGCTAAATTCCAGGTTTTCAATTCATATATTAAATAAGGATACTATTTTTATATTTTTGAAAAATTATAGAGGCTGCCAATACATTGTATTTTCCTGACTAGCTATGTGACCACTTAATTTAATGGATTTCATCCATCCATTGAAGAGAATGAAACCATTCTAGTAGGTACATATTCAGCAAATACTGCTTAAGTGTTCTGAACGATTAGACTATTAAGACAAAACAATTCCTTTAGAAAGTTTATATTTCAAAAAAGATGATTAGACATACATACTAAAATGCCCATAAAAAAGAAATTAATATAATAAATGGCCCAAGTGATCCAATCTGGATGCAATAGTATATAAAAGAAATTAAAGATGCATGCTCAATTGGTTTTAATCATATAAGTCTTCATTCATCAAGAAATTTTAAAATAATTATAAAATGGAGGAACTTGCTTTGCTAAGAGTTTGGAAATGATGAATATTATACAGACGGGGGAAAAACGAATATGTTTGTTTAGTGAAAATTTTTGTTGGGAGTAGGAAAGTAACCACTTTGATGAAAATATATGAGCAATATGGGAGAAAATAGAAGTTTAGGCACATTAGACACTGGAGATTGAGCAAATATGTGTGAACCATGAGACAAATGAGAATACCAGTCTTGATCATGGGGAGTGAATGCATTCCAGTGAATAATATTCTTTAGATTATGTTTTTTTCACACAAATTACATGCCACAACACCCTACTTTGTACAAGCTTCCTTGCACCTTCAGCTCTTGCATGACTTAAGGAAGACCTTCAATTAAATGCGGGCCTTTTTTTCCTTTTTTGAACATTTTCAAAATTCCCTTTCAATGGCTTATTGGAACCAGAGGTTCCTTACGGATGGATTCTCTGAAGATGGCAACACCTGGGACATGAACTCCGAAGGGTGTGTCTTCATTAACAACAACCTCCCTGCATTCTTGGAAACGCAGGAGTTCTCCTAAGCATCGCTTTACAGTTGTGCATGTACAGAGTGTGTGTAACTACAGTTGAGTCTCTGCAAATACTTAACACCTGTGGGAAAAAAGGATTTCCACAGAAGTGAAAGCTGCTCCTGTGATGAAACTAAGAATCGCACTCAGTCAGTGGCTGAAATGTGTGCCTCAGTAGTAAAAATGTGATTCTGTTCTCCAAAGTCAGAAAGTATGCAGAATGGCTGAAAGAATAAGTAAGATTTAGCAGCTTAGAGTATGAATTTCCAGAATCAATTACTTACCGTTTGGAGCCACATGAGGTCGCTCTGTGCCATAAAATAATCTGATGGAGAAAGGAAGAAAAATCCCTTCTTATTGTAAAGAAGCTGCATCCACTATCCAGATGCTGAAAAATGGAGGATGCAGCGACATTGGACTGAATGGTCAGAAGATATCTTTTGATTTTGAAATAAGATCCCTTAATGAGAACAAGCACTACAGGCTTGAGATGGAGTTTTCCCCGGAAAGAGGCCAGGAATCCCGGCGTCTGCTGCTCTCACTTCTGCTCCTGGCGGCCTGGAAGCCGGGGAGTGGCCAGGTCCACTACTCGGTCCCCGAGGAGGCCAAACACGGCACCTTCGTGGGCCGCATAGCGCAGGACCTGGGGCTGGAGCTGGCGGAGCTGGTGCCGCGCCTGTTCCGGGTGGCGTCCAAAGGCCGCGGGGACCTTCTGGAGGTAAATCTGCAAAATGGCATTTTGTTTGTGAATTCTCGGATCGACCGCGAGGAGCTGTGCGGGCGGAGCGCGGAGTGCAGCATCCACCTGGAGGTGATCGTAGAGCGGCCGCTGCAGGTTTTCCACGTGGAGGTGGAGGTGAAGGACATTAATGACAACCCGCCAAGGTTCTTCCGACAAGAACAAAGATTATTTATTTTAGAATCAAGAATAGCAGATTCCCGGTTTCCGCTAGAGGGCGCATCTGATATGGATATCGGAGCAAACGCAGAACTGAGGTACAAGTTAAATTCTAATGAACATTTTCATTTGGATGTGAAAACAAGTGAAGAAGAAACAAACATTTTAGAGCTAGTATTGAAGAAGCCAGTAGATAGAGAAGAAACCCAAGAGCATCGTTTATTATTGATTGCAGTTGATGGAGGAAAACCTGAACTAACAGGTACTGTTCAGTTATTGATTAATGTACTGGATGCAAATGATAATGCCCCGGTATTTGATAAATCAGTTTATAATGTTAGATTAGTGGAAAATGCACCTAATGGGACGTTAGTTATTCAACTGAACGCCTCAGATGCAGATGAGGGTGTTAATAAGGAAATAGTGTACCTCTTTAGTAATCTTGTTCTGGACAACGTAAAATCTAAATTTATAATCAATTCTAATAGCGGGGAAATAACAGTTAAGGGAGAACTGGATTATGAAGACTGTAGTTTATATGAAATTAATATTGATGCTGTGGATAAAAGTACATTCCCATTAACTGGACACTGCAAAGTAATAGTGAAACTCCTGGATGAGAACGATAACACCCCAGAGATGGTCATAACCTCCCTGTCTCTGCCTGTGCAAGAGGACGCTCCGCTGGGCACCGTCATAGCCCTGATTAGTTTGTCAGACCGCGACTCCGGTGCCAACGGGCAGGTGACCTGCACTCTGTCGCCACACGTTCCTTTCAAGCTGGTGTCCACCTTCAAGAACTACTATTCACTGGTGCTGGACAGTGCCCTGGACCGCGAGAGCGTGGCGGACTATGCTGTAGTAGTGACCGCGAGGGACGGGGGCTCGCCTTCGCTGTCAGCCAGCGCCAGCGTGTCCGTGGAGGTGGCAGACGTGAACGACAATGCGCCCACCTTCGCGCAGCCCGAGTACACGGTGTTCGTCAAGGAGAACAACCCGCCCGGCTGCCACGTCTTCACGGTGTCCGCGCAGGACTTGGACGCGCAGGAGAACGCGCGGGTGTCCTACTCGCTGGTGGAGCGGCGGGTGGGCGAGCGTGCGCTGTCAAGCTACGTGTCTGTGCACGCGGAGAGCGGCAAGGTGTTCGCGCTGCAGCCTCTGGACCACGAGGAGCTGGAGCTGCTGCAGTTCCAGGTGAGCGCGCGCGACGCGGGCGTGCCGCCTCTGGGCAGCAACGTGACGCTACAGGTGTTCGTGCTGGACGAGAACGACAACGCCCCCGCGCTGATGCCTCCTGGGCCGGACGGCGGGGGTGGTGCTGTGAGCAGTTTGGTGTCCCGGTCTGTGGGCGCGGGCCAGGTGGTGGCGAAGGTGCGCGCGGTGGACGCGGATTCTGGCTACAACGCGTGGCTGTCTTATGAGCTGCAGCCGGCGGCGGGTGGTGTGCGCAGCCCGTTCCGAGTGGGGCTGTACACGGGCGAGATCAGCACGACGCGCAGCCTGGACGAGAATGACGAGCCGCGCCAGCGCCTGCTGGTGCTGGTGAAGGACCACGGAGAGCCCGCGCAGGCAGCCACGGCCACCGTGCTGCTGTCGCTGGTGGACAGCGGTCAAGCGCCAAAGGCCTCGCGAAAGTCTTCGAGTGCTGTGAGTGCAGAGACACAGCTGGTGGACGTGAACGTGTACCTAATTGTTGCCATCTGCGCGGTGTCCAGCCTGTTGGTGCTCACGCTGCTGCTGTACACCGCGCTGCGGTGCTCGGCGCCGCCCACAGAGGGCGGGTGCGCTCCTGGGAAGCCGGTGCTGGTGTGCTCCAGCGCGGTGGGGAGCTGGTCTTGCTCGCAACAGAGGCGGCAGAGGGTGTGCTCTGGGGAGGGCCCGCCCAAGACGGACCTCATGGCCTTCAGCCCCAGTCTACCTCAGGGTCCCAGCTCTGCAAACAATGTGAGTCTCAAATATTTTATCCATTGCAATTTTTCGTCATAAGTCTTTAATATTTCCCTCCATCTTTTTATTTTAAAGTATGGTGTTATACTTGCCATTCTTTTAAATGTAAAATTTCTGTTGGTACTAACAATGTACTTAAAATTATGCTTAAGCTTAAAATTAGCTTTAGTTTTTTTGTAGGTAATTGCTTTGCACTATAGATACTATATTATCTATACTATAGGTACTATATTTGCACTAAATATTCTATATTTCTGTATCATTTCCCCTTTTTATAAAATTTTTAAGGTTGTAGTTAATGTATTATTTTTTTCATGATACAAAGCATTTCTGAAGTTAAATTTTAATAAACATTTCAATTTTCAGTCTTAGGAAATGTAGGAAGATACTTGTAAGACATATATTTTGAGTTATTACTTATTCTCAAAGCCATATGTTACGGTACATCAAAATGTTTTGACATCATTATATCAGTTTGCCTTTTGTTCTGTTGACTGTTAACTTTTATTTATTTTTTAAGGATTTTATTTATTTATTTTAAAGAGGGGAAGGAGGGAGAAAACAGAGGGAGAGAAACATCTATGTGTGGCTGCCTCTCGCACGCCCCCTACAGGAGGCCTGCCTGGCATCCCAGGCATGTGCCCTAGACTGGGAATCGAACAGGCGACCCTTTGGTTTGCAGGCAGTCTCTCAATCCATTGAGCCACACCAGCCAGGGCAGAATATTAATCATTTTAGTGATTTTATTACACCAATGCAATTTCTTTTTAAGTATATTTTATTGATTATGCTATTACAGTTTTCCCATTTTCTCCCCCTTATCCCTCTCTACCCTGCATCCCCTCCCTCCAGCATGCCCCCTCCCTCTTAGTTCATGTCAGTGGATCATTCATAGAAGTTCTTTGGCTTCTCCATTTCCTATACTATTCTTAACCTCCCCCTGTCTATTTTTCAACTAGCAATTATGCTTCTTATTCTCTGTACTTTTCCCCCCATTCTTTCCCCTCCCCCTCCCTGTTAATAACCCTCCATTTCTGTGATTCTATTCCTGTGATTAATGTTTGCTTAGTTTGTTTTGTTTTTTAGATTCAATTGTTGATAGTTGTGAGTTTGTTGTCACTTTACTGTTCATAGTTCGGATCGTCTTCTTTTTCTTAGATACGTCCCTTTAACATTTCATATAATAAGGGCTTGGTGCCCTGGCTGGTGTGGCTCAGTCGATTGAGCACTGGACTGAAAACCATAGGGTCACCCATTCGATTTCCAGTCAGGGCACATGCCTGGGTTGCGGGCCAGGTCCCCAGTTAGGGGCATGTGAGAGGCAGCCACACACTGATACTTCTTTCCCTCTTTCTCCCTCCCTTCCCCTCTTTCTAAAAATAAATAAATAAAATCTTTTTTTTTAATGGACTTGGTGATGGCAAACTCCTTTAACTTGACCTTATCTGGGAAGCACTTTATCTGCCCTTCCATTCTAAATGATAGCTTTGCTGGGTAGAGTAATCTTGGATGTAAGTCCTTGCCTTTCATGACTTTGAATACTTCTTGCCAGTCCCTTCTTGCCTGCAAGGTTTCTTTTGAGAAATCAGTTGATAATCTTATGGGAACTCCTTTGTAGGTAACTGTCTCCTTTTCTTTTGCGGCTTTTAAGATTCTCTCCTTAACTACAATCTTGGGTAATTTAATTATGATGTGTCTTTGTGAGTTCCTCCTTATGTCCAACTTTTTTGGGACTCTCTGAGCTTCCTGGACTTGCATGTTTATTTCCTTCTCCAGATTGGGGGTGTTATCCTTCATTATTTGTTCAAATACATTTTCAATTTCTTTCTTTTCCCCTTCTCCTTCTGGCAGTCCCATGATTCAGATGTTGGAACATTTAAAGTTGTCCCAGAGGTTCCTAAGCCTCTTCTCATTTTTTTGAATTCTTGTTGCTTCATTCTGTTCCAGTTGAATGATTATTTCTTCCTTCTGTTCCAAATCATTGACTTGAGTCCTGGCTTACTTCCCTTCGCTGTTGGTCCCCAATATATTTTTCTTTATTTCATTTTGTATAGCCTTCCATTCTTCCTTTATTTTGCATCCATACTCAATAATTTCTGTGAGCATCCTGATTACCAGTGTTTTGAACTCTGCATCTGAAAGGTTGTCTATCTCTTCATTGCTTAGTTCCTTTTCTGGAATTTTGATCTGTTCTTTCATTTGGGCCATATTTCTTTGTCTAGATGCACCTGTGAGGTTGTTAGGGGGCAGGGCCTTAGGCATTCATCACAGTGTGGCAACCCTCTTTGCAGTGGCATTGTGTGTGGGCTATGGGTCAGAGAGGGAACAGTGCAACTTGCTGGACTCTTGCCCCACTTTCAGTTACTTTCCCTGCTACCCACAACCCATTTGGGCCTTTTGGTGCTGATTTCCAGGTGGGTGGGCTTGTGTATGTTCTAAGACCCCGTCAGTCCCTCCAGTGGACCCACCTGTGAGACTGGAAGTTTCTCCCATTGATGAAAGCTTCACAGAATTTTATAGCCAGAGGTTTTGAGGCTTTAGTTTCCCATGCTGAAACCCTGGGTTGCATGGTCTGTCTTACTTCCCAGTTGTTTCTCCGGGTCTGCTAGCTGGCAACTTGCCACGTGTCCTCTCCACCCAAGCTGCCCAGTTCTGCCCCTCCTACAAGTCTGGATGAATGTTTCTTCTTCAACTCCTTGATTGTCAGACTTTCATACAGTTCAATTTTCTGGCAGTTCTGCCTGATTTTTGTTTTTAAATTAATTGTTATCTTTCTTTTGGTTGTGTGAGGAAGCAATGTGTATCTACCTATGCCTCCATCTTGTCCAGGTGTCCTCTTTCATAATTTCTTTTTCCAGTAATATTTGTGCACTGAATGACTCTTTTCAAGTTTGTCTAAACAGTTAGCCTTGCATACTCATGATGAATTTATAGTTTAAAATATTTTACATCAGTGGTTTCATTTTTGAATAGGAAATACATTTACATGGTTTAAAATGTCTCCTTTCCATCTCCAATATCACGCCACTGAATATACTTTCTTGAATATTTCAAATACTGGGAGAGCTTGCTTATCTCCCCAGAGATATTTTCTTTATATACAAATAAACTGATGCTTCCTATTTAAATCCATAATATTCATATTGCTTTTCCTTTTGTTTTCTTCAATCAGTGTATCTTGGTGATCAAGACATTATTACTTAAGGGGGTGTCTCATATTTTTTTCATATCTCTGGTGTTCTATTTTGAAGATATTTCATAATTTCCCCTTTAAGATCAGCATTTAGTGGAACAATGATTAGTTTTTCAATTTGGATTTTTTTCAATTTACAAATTATTATGTTGGTGAGAAGTTATTGTGAAATCTCATAGTTTGGATAACCCTAAATCCTAACATTTTTGAATGAGAAAATTTTGACACTTATGGTTGCTTTTTTGTTTTCAGATTAAATAAGCATACCATGACACTAACCTCCCTCTTGAGTTGGTTGTTACCAATGCAATTGAGTATAACAAAATTGTACACTTGAATCTATCATAGATAAGGGTGCTCTCCATCTCAAATACAGAGAATTATTTTTCTATACTTGTTTAAAAATGTGAATTTAGCATGCAGTTAATATTTCACACTTCATATCATAAAATGTCAATTCCCATTTTTATTGCTTTGCCTATTTCTTGCATTCTCACATGTATTTAATTTTATAAATACACTGTATTGTAGTATTCAAGTATTTCTAATACCCCATTACTTTGGGGGAATCCTAGAATTTGGAAGTGAGTTCTCACCACTGTGTAAACTTGTGGTTAGCAATGGGCAGACTTTATGAAATCAAGTTAATGTAGTGTTAAAATATAAACTTTTTTATTTATGTTATAACTGAAATCTTTCTTTACTAGGAGAAGAAGCTTTTCATAGATCGACTAAACCTTTTTCTATACATAATCTCTTCCCTTGACTAGAATGAATTATTTTTTTACAAATAAATTAACAAGTATGTAAGCTGTTTCTCATGAGAGAATCATTTTCCTTTCCTATGTCAATTTATTTTACATAAAGGATTTCAGTAACATTGTGTATTTTCTATTAAAGCAAATAAAAAGAATTATTGTAATTATTCCACTTAATTGGATTAAATTATAAACTTTTTAGAAGTTGCTAGGAACTGCAATGGAATAAGAGTTGATATTTAACTTAATAACTAATTAGAAAGTTGAAAGTTGAAGAGACTCTTCACTTAGGGCAAAATTTATGAAACACGATCACCCTTTCCGCTCCTCCCCACCCTTCCTTGTTTTTGTTTCTCTCTCTGCTCTCCTCTCTGTTTTCCGTTCCTTCCATTAAACTTTCAAAAAAAATTATGAAACACCTTAACCACTCTAGACAGCCTACAACAATAAGGCTGATATATCTTTTTTCAAGGCTTAATCTTCCTGCAAGCAAAGGAACCTTTTCTTTTGGGGTTATTATTGTTAGCAAATGAACTCTTTGTTTACCCAAAATAATTGCATGAAAGTCATGATAAGGACTACTACATAGATCTGCATTATTATTTTGAGGTGAAATGCAATGGGAGCAGCTTTGATTACAGTTTTCTGTGAGGATTTTACAAATATATGAGAATTTTGAATGAGGGTGGATTTGGCGTGCATCTGTTTGAAAAGTCCTTTTTTTGTGACTCTGTTTTCTCCTTTGAGGAAAAGTGTAATGAGGTACAGTTGATGACATTAAGGGTGAATTCATGGTGAAATTTGGGCTTTACTTTAATATGAAGGTAACATTTTTACAGGTAAAGATAGAGGTAAGTTTATAAAAAAGTTTGAATAAAGATTGTATTGAAGAAGAAGACAAGGAAGTGATCTATACTGTCTGCAAAATAGAATTCACATTGGACAGCAGTCGAAAACAACCCTGAACAGTTGGCTTGTGATCACACATTAGGCCATGGAGAAGTGATTCTAATGTCTTGGAATGTCTGAGCTGTGTGCAGTGCAATCAGTAGAAGCTGTGCTCATGAAGACGGATATGGTGGCATGTGAGAAGAAAGGTGGACTGTAGATGGACTCTGAATAGGGCCGGTAAGGGAGAGGGGGTAATAAAAAATTCATGTTGGTGACATGGAGAATGTTCATGCCATGAAAATGAGAATTTCAGGGTTAATTTGGGGTTATTAATAATTTCTGTTCATAATCTTCAAGTTGTAATTAAAATATTCTCTAGGAGTCATCATCATGGTTGGGGGGAATGACAATTGTAACCATAGAAATGAGAGAAGATGTGGGTTTGGGAATACCTTCAATAAAACTATTTTATGGCTTACTATTTATGTATTTTTCCCATTACCATTCATCCCCCTTACACCCTCTTCCCTGTCCACACATCACCCTTCTCCAACCAATCACCACACTGTTGTCCATGTCCATGGGTTTTTTTTTGCTTGATCCCTCTAACCCCCAACACCTTCCCTCCAGAGCAGTCAGCCTGCTCTCTATGAGTCTGTCTCTATTTTGCTTGTTAGTTCAGTTTGTTAGATTCTACATATGAGTGAAATCATATGGTATTTTTCTTTCTCTGACTGGCTTATTGCACTAAGCACAATGTTCTCCAGGCCAATCCATGCTGTGGAAACACTGGAAGTAAATGAGAACACTTAAAGGAAGGCATACAAAAGGCTGAGGTTGAGAGGAAAAGTTGAGGTGATTGAGGAGCATCTGAAGGACCAGGATATCAAAGTATGATGAGTGGAAACTTCACTAGATTTAGCAATGACTGAGAAGTATGTGAAGGAAAATGTTTTCAGAGGAAGGTGTAATATAAACTGCAGAGTAATTTAAAATGTAAAGAATATACAGTAAAATCTTTATCTTCCATTGTTAAAAAATCCATAGGAGGACTTGGGTTTTATCGAACAAAGAAAGAATTAACTTCAATAATCTCTAAGGTTTAAAAAATTTGGATAAAATATGTTAATTTAAAATTGCATTCTTTTCCCAGAGCAAAATGTAACAACATGTTCTGTGACAGAAATATATGCAATGTTTATTCCTCTACATAAGAAGTATAGGAGAGTTTTCATTTCTAATATCCAAACCTAGTTCATATCACACTTAAATTTTCTTTATTGGTTGATAATAGTATTTAAATTATTGGAAGGAACATTGTTTCACTGTGAATAATTTGATCTCTTAACTTACTCTAAATTATAAAAGAAGTCAGACAAGATTTACAAACATGAGGAGATTTACTATTAAGAGTAAAGCATTTTTTTTTTTAAAAGAAAGAACTATAGCATAACGCGGTTATAGGAATTCATTTCTTACCCTTTGGCGCCGCGTGATGTCGCTGTCTACCATGAAGTTACATCTAGCTATTATTCAAACGTATTCCTCCTGTTACTGTGCCGATCCGCCAGCGCAGAATGATGGCGGGCGCAGGAGATTTGGATTAACAGACTCAGATCCTACAGTATTTCATCTCCATGCTGAGAGAAGATCTTCTAATGGAAATAAAACAACTATTTGACATGGTTATTACTCTGGAAGGTCGCCTGGGATCTCGGTGTCTGCTTCTCTCGCTTTTTTTCCTAGCCCTCTGGGAGACCGGGAGCGGTCAGGTCCACTACACGGTCCCCGAGGAGGCCAAACACGGCGCCTTCGTGGGCCGCATCGCGCAGGATCTGGGGCTGGAGCTGGTGGAGCTGGTACCGCGTCTGTTCAGGGTGGCGTCCAAAGGCCGCGGGGACCTTCTGGAGGTAAATCTGCAGAATGGCATTTTGTTTGTGAATTCTCGGATCGACCGCGAGGAGCTGTGCGGGCGGAGCGCGGAGTGCAGCATCCACCTGGAGGTGGTCGTGGAGCGGCCGCTGCAGGTTTTCCACGTGGAGGTGGAGGTGAAGGACATTAATGACAATCCCCCTGTGTTCCCGGTAAAGGAACAAAGAGTGCTGGTTTACGAATCTAGGCTGCCAGATTCTCAGTTTCCACTAGAGGGCGCGTCGGATGAGGATGTGGGCTCAAACTCCGTTTTAACCTACAAACTCAGTTCCAGTGAATATTTCACACTAGATGTGAAGACAAACAGTGATGGCAATAAACAAATAGGGCTCCTGTTAAGGAAATCTCTGGACAGAGAGGAAACTCCCGAACATAAGTTACTGCTCATGGCCACGGACGGAGGCAAACCGGAGCTCACTGGCTCCCTTCAGGTTCTGGTCACTGTGCTGGACGTGAATGACAACGCTCCCAGTTTCCAACGGTCTGAATATGAAGCAAGAATATTCGAAAACTCACACAACGGAACAGTAGTCATCAGGCTGAATGCTTCTGATCCTGACGAAGGATCTAATCAGGAGATTTTTTATTCTTTTAATAGCCTTGTTCCACCCATGGTTATTGACCAGTTTAGCATAGATT
>CM052546.1:24746397-24816845 GCA_028533065.1 Trachops cirrhosus | reverse complement strand
AGCGCGCGCTGTCGAGCTACGTGTCCGTGCACGCGGAGAGCGGCAAGGTGTTCGCGCTGCAGCCTCTGGACCACGAGGAGCTGGAGCTGCTGCAGTTCCAGGTGAGCGCGCGCGACGCGGGCGTGCCGCCTCTGGGCAGCAACGTGACGCTGCAGGTGTTCGTGCTGGACGAGAACGACAACGCGCCCGCGCTGCTGCCGCCTGGGGCGGGCGGCGTGGGCGGCGCTGTGAGCAGTTTGGTGTCTCGGTCTGTGGGCGCGGGCCAGGTGGTGGCGAAGGTGCGCGCGGTGGACGCGGACTCTGGCTACAACGCGTGGCTGTCTTATGAGCTGCAGCCAGCGGTGGATGGTGCGCGCAGCCCGTTCCGCGTGGGACTGTACTCGGGCGAGATCAGCATGACACGCATCTTGGACGAAGCAGATGCGCCGCGGCAGCGCCTTCTGGTGCTGGTGAAGGACCATGGAGAGCCCGTGTTGGCAGCCACGGCCACGGTGCTGCTGTCACTGGTGGATAGCGGCCAGTCGCCTAAGTCAACTTCGCGAGCGTCTTTGGGCGCCGCAAGCTCAGAGGTGTCGCTGGTGGACGTGAACGTGTACCTGATCATCGCCATCTGCGCGGTGTCCAGCCTGTTGGTGCTCACGCTGCTGCTTTACACAGCGTTGCGGTGCTCGGCACCGCCCTCCGAGGGTGAGTGCGGGCCGGGGAAGCCAGTGCTGCTGTGCTCCAGCGCAGTGGAGAGTTGGTCGTACTCGCAGCAGAGGCGGCAGAGGGTGTGCTCTGGGGAGGGCCCGCCCAAGACGGACCTCATGGCCTTCAGCCCTAGTGTTCCCCCTGGTTCGAGTTCTGGAGATACTGGAGGACAACAGGAGATTTGCGGGAACGTAAGTGCAGTGATTTTGGGATGTATTTCATGCCTTAATTAATGTCAATCACATAGTAGTTCACCAACATATGCTGTAAATGTTATTGATTCATTTATTTCTTTTGGCCTGTCTTTTCCAATGGCTTTTTTTAAAGCACACTGGACGTCCAACCATTTTTTTAATTACTTTTCACAACTGTCTTTATGGACACACCAGGAATGTTTGTTGGTAGAAATAATAATAGTAGTAATAGCAGTAAGGAAATAGTCGGCTAAAGCTACCTGTAAATGTGTAAGTTTAAGTGAGGAAGGAGGCCAGGATCACTGATGAGAAATGGAGGGTGTGGTCAAGGCTTAATATTTACTTCTGGATTCTGCAGCAAGGTCGTTCTTCCTACTGGTTTTCTCAGTCCAAGTGGGGATCTTCACTCATTATGTTTACGCATTCAAAATTATAGAATAATGCATAACTTTATAACTCCGTTCATTTAAGTTCAAACACTTAAATTCTTACCTTCCTATAATGCATAAGTTTACTTGTTACTAACCGCCATGGGCTGGTGAGGTGGCCTCCTTTCACGAGCCATTTTGTTTCTTTATAATCAAAGGCACGCTTCTCTGAGATAGTGGGTGGATTTCTTCTTGAATTTAGGGATGATTTTACTTCTTTGTGTCTTTATCCCTGCACACACTTTCAAGTTCATTTTCTTCATAGTTTTCAGTTGCTTTAGATAGACATTTTTCTTTATTTCCTACTATAAGCTCACCCAGGGCACCCAGTTGGAACTTAAAGCTAACCAGATTGGTTTAGTAAGGTCAGGCACAAAGTTCCTCAGTCTTTTCAATTGATTCTACAAAACCAATTTATCAATTACTGTATATTGATGTGGCTTCTTGGCATTAGCCTATTACCAGATCACTGGCCCATCCCCAAAGATGAGTTCAAAGACAGCATAACATTGAATACTTTAGATACATTTGATGCAAACACTTTTTTTTGGTCACAAATCTATATTCGTGTGAATTTTCTTAGAATCTCTCCTAAGGGGACAAGTTGAGGTGGTGATAGTGGAAATATCAGAGCCAAAATGCAAAAGATGGTCATTGGCTTATAAATATAAAACTTTTATGACTTGGTGTAGGCCCAGTGCCACCTCATATACTCACAAAATACTACATTACTGGAAGGTAATTCTATCTTACAAAAGATTTTTATTTATTCATTTTTAGAGAGGGGGAAAGGAGAGAGAAAGACAGGGAGAGAAACATCAATGTGTGAGAGACATCGATCAGTTGCCTCTCACACTCCTGCAACTGGGGACACGGCCTGCAACCCAGGCATGTGGCCCACCCTGGAACTGAACTGATAATAACCTTCTGGTTTTCAGGGCAACACCCAACCCACTACACCACACCAATCTGGGCTGGAAAGTAATTCTTAAGTTAACATCTGGCTTTAATTCAGACATGTAACATCATCATTGCCTTTGAGTAAACTTTCTTATTTCCATCTCTCTATCTACCTTTGAAGACTCCACATTACATTAGGGACTCTCAATCCCTAATTTCCATAATGAAGTGGTTGAAGGTCTATTGCTTCCTTTTTCTCCAAAAGAGACCTGATAGGCAGACTTTAAACATGTGAAATCGACTGCTATCTAGTATAATGTTATATTTTGATTAGCGGTGCAAAATATAATCAGTTATATTTTGAGTAACTGATTGTTTTACAGATGTATAACACACTTCAGTGTCATAAAAGGTGATGAGTCTGCTTTATTAGATTTTTTAAGAAAGAATTCACATTTACTATAAGAGTTCTAGCAGAATGATAATATCAAGACAAGAGTAAATTTGAAAAAAGTGGAATAAGATTCGAAATTGGAAATAGAATACATGGTAGGGCAAAAGTAGGTTTACAGCGATAAGTACATAAAACTCAGAGTTTATTCTTGTATTATTTATTAATTATTGTATTATTTTGTCATACAAACAACTGTAAACCTGTTTTGCCCCACCCTGTATTTATACACATGTGTGTATATTCAAGGAAAAGAAAATTAGTAATGTATGAATAAATATGCTAGTAATTTTTCACATGTCATTGCAATATTTTTAGATTGGAGGTAAAACATCAAAACTATAGAATACTCAAACTAGAGTGATATATCCTGAATCACTTCCTACTCTTCTGCTTCCATTGTGTCCTCTTCTCCCACCCTTAAATCTTAAGGCTATATGAGAATATAAAGGATGTGTAATCACATTACAACTTCAGGAGATGAAAATGCACATCAACAATTTCCATTTTCTACTTGCTATTTTTATGAAATTGAATGTCTACAGACACTAAAGTCATTTCCCATTTGGTCAGATTGTTTGGTTATTTATTCTTTTGGTGCATTAGTAGGCACATAAAGGAGATATAACTAGAAATTATTTTCTGTGGTTTAGATAAACCCAAAATTCTTTTAACAAGAAACAAGGCAGCTATTTTCACCAACATATTTTCAGTAGATAATACAAAAACCAATGTAGGTGACTTGGAAATATCAATATGGTATAGACATTTTCATGGTGATTTCTATTTCATTGAATGAGAATGAGATCCATTCTATAGTTGAAAGATGACTTCTGTCCTCTCATCGACACCGTTACATAAGTTGTCATTTTGATACCTCATATTATACAGGTTGTGATGCAATTTACATGAGATGTAAATTTAATCTACATCAATAAATATTTCCCTTGTGAATTCTGTTTTAAGCTACCACATTTGAAAATATACTTTTGTTTTTCTTATTGTTTTTCAATGGATATGAGGGTGTTTACAATAAGATAACAATTGAATGTAAATAATTAAGATCCAGAACGAAGGAAAATGTGAGTAGAAGGCAAGTGCACATAGATGGGAACACAATATGCAGGACTTAAAGACTCGATAGTTATTATGAAAACTTTAATTTTGCCCTTGAGTTTTCTAGCAGGCAGAGTAACAAGGGAGACTAGATGTAAAACAATTCAAATTTTTATATGAGGAAGAATATCTTTAAGAAGTGTTTAACCATAGTTTTTCATTAAGTTCTCTTAGAATTGATCTCTCTGTATATATGTAGATAAGTAAAAATAATTTTATAACTCCAAATCAAACACAGGAACAAAAATTTAAATGTGATGTTAGTCTAGACTAAAATGCCATTTTCCACATAATGACTTAAAATCTGAATATTATATAAGTAAACAATTTGAAAATAATATTTTTTGGTTTAAATAGCATGAAACAGGAAATTAATTTTTTTCCCTCTGTAAGTAAAATTTTGTGGTATTGGATGTAGTTAGTGTACAGTACTCACAATTTCAGGCACAAGGTGTCGCTCTTTACTTGGTGGAAATAGTTCATTCAAGGAGTGGTCTGACCATCCAGGAACGCCCCATTCAAAACGACTCCATCATGCCGGTCGCTAGTGTGAATGGATCCTTTAAAGCTTCTCAAAAATTCAGCGACATTTTAAAACCGAAACTGGAGTCTCTGGTGCTGTAAGTGTAAAGAATCTTTTTTGCAAGTCAATGTCATATGCGATGTTGGAGTTTCAAAAAAGGGGATTCGGCACTCAGCAATTGCTGCTGTCGCTTCTGCTCCTCGCACTCTGGGAGGTTGGGAGGGGCCAGGTCCACTACTCCGTCCCCGAGGAGGCCAAACACGGCACTTTCGTGGGCCGCATCGCGCAGGACCTGGGGCTGGAGCTGGCGGAGCTAGTGCCGCGCCTGTTCAGGGTGGCGTCCAAAAGCCGCGGGGACCTTCTGGAGGTAAATCTGCAGAATGGCATTTTGTTTGTGAATTCTCGGATCGACCGCGAGGAGCTGTGCGGGCGGAGCGCGGAGTGCAGCATCCACCTGGAGGTGGTTGTGGAGCGGCCGCTGCAGGTTTTCCACGTGGAGGTGGAGGTGAAGGACATTAATGACAACCCGCCAGAGTTCTCGCTGAAAGAACAGAAGCTGCTGATTTCTGAGTCTAAGCAACCTGACTCGCGGTTTCCTCTAGAGGGCGCTTCTGATGCGGATGTAGGAGAGAATGCCCTATTGACTTATAGCATAAGTCAAAATGAGTTTTTCTCTTTAGAATTACTGACAAATAGTAAGCAGACTAATAGACTTTCACTTGCATTAAAGAAGTCTCTAGATAGGGAGAAAACTCCCGAAATTAGTTTGCTACTGACGGCTGCAGACGGGGGGAAACCGGCGCTAACTGGCACGGTTCAGCTTTACGTCCACGTCTTGGATATAAACGACAATGATCCGGAATTTGAACAATCAGAATACAAGGTGAAATTAATGGAAAACGCAGCTAGTGAAACGTTTGTGATAAAGCTGAACGCTACAGATCGAGATGAAGGAGTCAATGGGGAGGTAACATACTCCATGCTGTCCGTTAAGCCCGGTGGAAAACCCTTCTTTACAATAGATGAACATAATGGAGAGGTGAGGGTCACTGGAACTTTAGATTATGAAAAAACCAAACTCTATGAAATTGCAGTGCAAGCCACAGATAAGGGAACTCCTCCAATGGCAGGTCACTGTACAGTCTGGGTAGAAATCTTAGATGCCAATGACAACGCTCCTGAAGTCACCGTGACTTCCCTGTCTCTCCCAGTCCCAGAGGACACTCAGCCTAGCACTGTCATTGCGTTGATTAGTGTATCCGACCGCGACTCCGGTGCCAATGGACAAGTGATATGTTATTTAACTCCCAAAGTTCCCTTCAAAATCACGTCCACATTCAAGAACTATTATTCACTGGTGCTGGACAGCGCCCTGGACCGCGAGAGCGTGGCGAACTACCAGCTGGTGGTGACAGCGCGGGACCTGGGCTCGCCTTCGCTGTCGGCCACCGCCACTTTGTCCGTGGAGGTGGCCGACGTGAACGACAACGCGCCCACGTTCGCGCAGCCCGAGTACACGGTGTTCCTCAAGGAAAACAACCCGCCCGGCTGCCACGTCTTCACGGTGTCCGCGCGGGACTCGGACGCGCAGGAGAACGCGCGGGTGTCCTACTCGCTGGTGGAGAGGCGGGTGGGCGAGCGCGCGCTGTCGAGCTACGTGTCTGTGCACGCGGAGAGTGGCAAGGTGTTCGCGCTGCAGCCTCTGGACCACGAGGAGCTGGAGCTGCTGCAGTTCCAGGTGAGCGCGCGCGACGCGGGCGTGCCGCCTCTGGGCAGCAACGTGACGCTACAGGTGTTCGTGCTGGACGAGAACGACAACGCGCCCGCGCTGCTGCCGCCTGGGGCGGGCGGCGGGGGCGGCGCTGTGAGCCAGCTGGTGTCTAGGTCTGTGGGCGCAGGCCAGGTGGTGGCGAAGGTGCGTGCGGTGGACGCGGACTCTGGCTACAACGCATGGCTGTCTTATGAACTGCAGCCGACGGTGGGTGGTGCGCGCAGCCCGTTCCGCGTGGGGCTGTACACGGGCGAGATCAGCACGACGCGCAACCTGGACGAGAATGACGAGCCGCGCCAGCGCCTGTTGGTGCTGGTGAAGGACCACGGAGAGCCCGCGCTGGCGGCCACGGCCACGGTGCTGCTGTCGCTTGTGGACAGCGGCCAGGCTTCGAAGATCTCATCGCGGATGTCGACGGAGGCCACGGATTCAAAGCTGGCGCTGGTGGACGTGAACGTGTACCTGATCATCGCAATCTGCGCGGTGTCCAGCTTGTTGGTGCTCACGCTGCTGCTGTACACCGCGCTGCGGTGCTCGGCGCCGCCCACCGAGGGCGCGTGCGCGCCGGGGAAGCCGGTGCTGGTGTGCTCCAGCGCGGTGGGGAGCTGGTCGTGCTCGCAGCAGAGGCGGCAGAGGGTGTGCTCTGGGGAGGGCCCGCCCAAGACGGACCTCATGGCCTTCAGCCCCAGTCTTCCTCCGGGTCTGGATAGAGAAGATGGAGGCGAAAGGCAGGAAGCAGGAGCAAATTATCTTGGGCCGGTGAGTTCTATAGATTTCCTCTATGCTGAAGTTGAAGTTAAAATTTAAAACAATCCAATTTCTATTATAGAAAATTTTAATAACTACTGTGTATGTTGAGTATTCTTTTGAAGAACAATGCTAATGAAATGCCATATGATACAATTTTCATCATATGAAGAATCTGAACTTTTAGCAAATAAATGTCTCCTTTCTTCTAATATCTTGTTAGAAAATGTTAGAAAATGCAAGATTGACTTTCCCCCTTTCATTTTATTAGAAATATTTCTATTTATCACCGACCTACTCAGGTCACTTTATCTCTAATCCTCAGCATTGCAGATAATCACTATTCTCATTCTACTTGTCTTTTAACAGCCTTTTGCCTTGATATTTTCATATTATTAGATCACTCGACATTTCTCACTTCAGGCTTGTATTAAAGATACAGCACTCTATTAGAATTGAAAGGATTTACCTCTCTTTTTCTGTGGTGTTAAACATTCATCATACATTTATTGTCCATCAGATAACCCCTAGTTTTGCTCTACTGATAAAATAAAACTTGCTTTAATATTATTTGCAGTAAAAAGGCAGTCTTGCATTCTAGTATGCTGCTTTCATGGAAATAATATCATTAAGAGTTCCGTTTATTTTTAATTTTGTTCCATGAAATAGGCAGGGATTTATCTACTACATACTCAGAACTCCCAGATTCAAGCTTCCAAAGTAAACTTGGCAAATAAAGTTGTTAATGTTACTCAACCAAGTCATTCAAACTTGCCAAAGGCATATGTTTAGGCTTATCATATCTGCAAAACATGCTAGTTGGTATTTTTCCTGTTTTTTTTAAAGGTTTACCTAGAAAAAAGTTAACTACCACATGTTGCCATGTAGAATACCCTCCCATGCATAATGTGCACCCACGTTTTTGGCCCATACTTTTAGGAATAAAATCGTTCATTTAAATTTTTTAAATTCAATTACTTATTTATTTATATTCGGAAACAAAACCAATTATCGTATTCCAGGGTATTATTTTGTATATGATATTGTTATTACTTTCTAGAGTTATACTTTTAATGCATAAGCATAAATAAAAGAATTAAAAACATTTATATAGATACAGAACTAGTACTTCCCATGTACAAAAAAATCCTTATTTTTCCCTCAAAAATTTGGGTGAACAAGTACACATTATACATGGCAAAATATGGTAATAATGTGAAATCTATTGGCAACAATTTATTTCATCCATTTCATGTTTTAAAGATTTTATTTATTTTTAGAGAGAGGAAGGGAAGGAGAGAAGGAGAGAAACATCAACATGTGGCTGTGTCTCACACATCCCCTACTGGGGACCTGGCCCACAACCTCGGCATGTGCCCTGACTGGGAATCAAACCAGCAATCCTTTGGTTCGAAGGCCTGTGCTCAATCCATTGAGCTACACCAGCCAGGGCCATAGAGTATTTTTTGTGACCGATTTATTTTACTTAGCATAGTGTCCTCAAGGATCATACAGGTAGCATGTACAGAATTTCCTTCCTCTTAAAGGGTGAATAATATACTATTGTATATTTTGTATATATTCCACATTTTATTTCCCTGTCAGTAGAGTGGGAAAACTCCAAGCTCGTTTCCCTACATAATGGTGGAGCAGGAATTCGCACATGTGTGGAGTCTGAGAAACCTGAAGCTATGACTTTCAAAATGGTGAAGCTAGGAATTCAAAATTATGAGTTGTTAGGGTAATATGTAAAACAAACAGACTTTGAACACGCTGCTTTTTTCAGTACAGTTCTTAGCATCTATGGCACATTGACTATTTTTGAAAATGGAAGATAGAAAATGAAGAAGTTTGGGGGTGATATTAGACAATTTAACAGTTTGATAGCATTGAATTCAAAGTTAATCAGTGCTTTTGATTAATTAAGAGCCAGTTTTATAGCTGACTTGTTATCTTATGCTTGTAGAACTCTTCATGGTTATCATTTTCTGGTTCTGTAAAGATTTCCTATCTCAGTTCCCTTTATTACTATTATACATGGAAGGAATGGTGATAAATTATTGGTTTAAAGATTTTTGCGTTGAATTTTAGTAAGTTTATAAAATCTACATTTACTTGTTCACAACTAGCTGTGGGATCTTACTAGTTTTATTTTCTCTTAAAGCTGGTCTTGAATTAATAAATAAAATTATGGAAAATATTTTGATTTTTCCTTTTATCATAGTCACCTAATCTTTGTAAAAAGATTTTATTTACTTATTTTTACAGGGGGGAAAGGAGGTAGAAAGAGAGGGAGAGAAACATGGATTGGTTGCCTCTCGAATGTGCTGGACCAGGGACCAGAGCCACAACCCAGGCATGTGCCCTGACCTGGAACTGAACCAGTGACCTTTCACTTTGTGACATGACACCCCATTAACTGAGCCACACGGTTGGGGCACAGTCACCTAGTTTTCTGAAGAGAGGCACGTTCTGAGTAATGAAGTGTCCTGAAGGGGAAAATTTAGAAGAAAACCAAGGGGTTATTAAGAAGTTTATATTCCTTTGATTTTAGCTAATGAGCTTAGGCTCCAAAACATTTCACAAGATCTCCACTACCACTTTAGAATATTGTGAAATTTGGAGGCATTGACTTAACATTTTACATGAAAACCTTTATACCTGATAGAGTAAAACTTTCCAACATCTGTACCCAAGCCTCATCTTAACATATTATGGGAATGAGAGCAATTGTATGAAAAGTCATTACATTCAAGCATCAAAGCATAGAAAACAATATTTCCCTCCATATTTATCAAATTCTAATATTCTCCAGATTGGTGAATAAAATAATTTATGTGAATGGATGAAATATTAAGTTTCTTTTCCGTTACTAAATCAGAGAATTTTTTACTTTCTCCTGAAGCCCTACAATGAAGTGCTTCTGTACAGTAGAGGTCATTACAAATGTGAAATGTAAGCAATATAGTGGCAGGAGTGGTGAAATTATTCTGTATTTTATTTCCCATGATAGCGAAACAGGAGCTTCAGACATACCTATGTCAGTTATTATTTTATAGTAGACTGTGAAGTAGAATATTTAAAAAACTGCAGAATGATAGAAGTGTATGTGCATTGTCGCCAGTAGCATATATTTAAAGATAGACATTTACAAACGATTCATGAACATATCCAAAAGTCGAAAGGATTTCAAGTGACCCAGAAAGTGGCTAAACTAAAAAAAGAACCTCAGGATTTTTCTTGTACGTCCACAATCAGACACCTGATGTCACTGCACACTCAAAAGGTGAAAAGATAAAAATTTGCCTCCAAACCCAGATTCCAACCATTTACAGAATAGGATCGACTCCACATCAACCGGAATTATGGGTAAAATGGACTAAATATACTTACAGTAAAGGGAGACGGCTCATAAACTTTCTCGAGGAGCGTTTCCTTACAACGAACACGGCTACCTCAGAGACCTCCTTATCTGCGATGGTGTTTACCAGGCGAGGAGGCCCAGGAGCCTGGTGTCTGCTGCTGTCGTTTCTGCTCCTCGCGTTCTGGAAGGCAGGGAGGGGCCAGGTCCACTACTCCGTCCCCGAGGAGGCCAAACACGGCACCTTCGTGGGCCGCATCGCGCAGGACCTGGGGCTGGAGCTGGCGGAGCTGATACCGCACCTGTTCCGTGTGTCGTCCAAAGGCCGCGGGGACCTTCTGGAGGTAAATCTGCAGAATGGCATTTTGTTTGTGAATTCTCGGATCGACCGCGAGGAGCTGTGCGGGCGGAGCGCGGAGTGCAGCATCCACCTGGAGGTGGTCGTGGAGCGGCCGCCGCAGGTTTTCTTTGCGGTGGTGGAGGTGCAGGACAGTAACGACAACCCGCCGGTGTTCGCAGAACAGAAGGCACTCGTTTCTGAATCTGCATCTCTGGACTCTCGTTTTCCTCTAGAAGGCGCTTCTGATACGGATATCGGGGTAAACTCTCTTCTGACTTACAGCTTAAGTCTAAATGAGTATTTTACTCTTCACATAATGACAAAAAACGATAAAAGTATATTGCCGAAACTGGTTCTTCGCAAGTCCTTGGACAGAGAGGAAATGCCAGGACTTAATTTCTTGCTGACCGCCTTGGACGGCGGTAAACTGGGGCGAACAAGCTCTGCTCACATACAAATAGGCATCCTGGACGTGAATGACAACGCTCCAGCGTTTGATGAGCCCAGCTACAAAGCAGTGCTGTTTGAAAATGTCCCCAACTACACGACAGTGATTCAACTAAATGCCTCTGATCTAGACGAAGGACTGAATGGGAAAATTTCCTATGGCATCAGAATGATTTTGCCAGTGAGTGAAAAATGTGTTTTCAATACATGAAGAAACAGGTGATATCAGAATTTTTTGGAAACTGGATTTTGAAGAGAATAGTGAATATGAAATTCACGTTAGTGCCATTGATAAAGGGATTCCGTGCATGGCAGGTCACTGCACGGTCCTGGTGGAAGTTCTAGACCAGAACAACAACACACCTGAGGTAATTGGTCACTTCGCTGTCACTAACGGTTCAAGAAGATGCTCAAGTGGGTACTGTCATTGCCTTAATCAGCGTGTCTGACCCTGACTCTGGCAACAAGGGGCAGGTCACTAATACCCCACGTTCCTTTCAAGCTGGTGTCCACCTTCAAGATTTACGATTCACTGGTGCTGGACAGCACCCTGGATCGCGAGAGTGTGTCGGACTATGCTGTTGTAGTGACCGCGCCAGACGGGGGCTCGCCTTCGCTGTTGGCCACCACCAGCGTATCAGTGGAGGTGGCCGACGTGAACGACAACGCGCCCACCTTCGCGCACCCCGAGTACACGGTGTTCGTCAAGGAGAACAACCCGCCCGGCTGCCACGTCTTCACGGTGTCCGTGCGGGACTTGGACACGCAGGAGAACGCGCGGGTGTCCTACTCGCTGGTGGAGAGGCGGGTGGGCGAGCGCGCGCTGTTGAGCTACGTGTCTGTGCACGCGGAGAGCGGCAAGGTGTTCGCGCTGCAGCCTCTGGACCACGAGGAGCTGGAGCTGCTGCAGTTCCAGGTGAGCGCGCGCGACGCGGGGCGTGCCGCCTCTGGGCAGCAATGTGACGCTACAGGTGTTCGTGCAGGACGAGAACGACAACACGCCCGCTCTGCTGTCGCCTAGGGCGGGCGGCGGGGGCAGCGCTGTGAGTCAGCTGGTATCTCGGTCTGTGGGCGCGGGCCAGGTGGTGGCGAAGGTGCGCGCGGTGGACGCGGACTCTGGCTACAACGCGTGGCTGTCTTATGAGCTGCATTTGGCCGCGGGTGGTGCACCCAACCCATTCCGCGTGGTGCTGTACTCGGGCGAGATCCGCACGACGCGCGGCCTGGACGAGGCGGATGCTCGGCTGCGCGCCTATTGGTGCGAGTGAAGGACCATGGGGAGCCGTTGTTGGCAGCCACAGCCACCGTGCTGCTGTCTCTGATGGACAGTGGCCAGGCCTCAAAAATCTCATCGCAGATGTCGATGGAGGCCACGGGACCAGAGGTGTCGCTGGTGGACGTGAACGTGTACCTGATCATCGCCACCTGCGGGGTGTCCAGCCTGTTGGTGCTCACGCTGCTGCTGTACACAGCTTTGCGGTGCTCAGCCCCGCCCATGGAGAGCGTGGGCGCACCGGGGAAATCTGTGCACCAGCCGTGCTCCAGTGCGGTGGGGAGCTGGCAGCAGAGGCGGCAGAGGGTGTGCTCTGGGGAGGGGCCGCCCAGGACGGACCTCAGGGCCTTCAGTCCCAGCCTTCCACAGTCGGTAAAGGATTGTTTAAATTATTCCAGGGAAGTAACTTATTGATATGTATTTGTTTCTTTTTAGAACTTCTGTTAGGGTGTACATACATTCTCCCCTCCCCCATGCTATCCTTTAAACTGTCAATATCTCCACTTCTGTGGCATCATCATTCTTAGTCACTTGACCTTTCACGTATTTACCCAATTTTTCACGTCTTGACAAATGAAGTATGTAGATGAGCTGGAGGCCATTGATCACCACGCTGTGAACATTTCTATTAATAGTTGTATCACTTTTCCTATCATTTATGAATGATTGGCCTTGAAAATATTAGTCCACTACAGTAAAACTGTCTAGGTGTTTGCTAACTCTTCAATTTATTTTTAATTTGAGCTTAGTTTCATGAATACAGAAAACTTGGAAGATGAATACAAAGAGTTTCTAGATACCATCTACTGGATTTTTTTTTAAATGTGCACAGGCTTGTAAAATAGTCTCCTTGGTCACCATTCACATATCAGTACAATGCTCTTCCACATATTATATCAATAATAATTATATGTCATTAATTCTAAGATGAAATATTTTTGTTATTGTTCACACAAAGTGCCTTCTTTCTTTCAAGAAGAATTGGCTATTATACTATTTTTATTTACATAAAATGTAATAAAGTCATTTCACATTTAAAATGTTATAATCACCAAAGTCAGGATGCATCTTATAATTGATGGTTTATAATAATTTACCTAGCTGCTTTACTTCTTTGGTAGCACGTAAATAATGATGCACCTTACAATTAATGACATTTTTAGTTAATGAAATCTTAGAATACTTATTGATCTCTTATTATTTTCCAGGACCTGTGTTAAGTAATTAATCAGATTATCTCATTTAATTATCAAATCATTTCACTTAACTATCAAATCAGCCCTAATATACCAGTAAAACATTTATCATGGTCATTCTTCTGATCAGAAACCCAAATATGAAGCCACATAGAAAGTTCAAAGTGGCTCAAACCCCGTTTTGGAGGGTCCAAAGCCACCTCGACATATTCTTGCTCTGAAACTATTATCAAGGGAATGTTCTAAGTGCATTTTGCATGTTGCAACTTTCTTCCACAGCAATGTCCAGGGACTCTCTTCAGCCAGAGAGTAAGCCTTAAATCCCTCTCCCTGGTAGTGAAGTCATCAAGCTTTCCAGCCTGGTGCCTACTGCTCTCTCACATATCTTTACTCAGGCCATGGAATATAGCGTATGTTCCATCAGTACTTTTGAAATGAATATATGGTATTAAATAAACTGCTTGGGTGATTCCCTCCCTTGTAGAAGGTGGGATGGGCTCCAGAGACTAGGCAATGTTTTATCGAAGAGTGCCTGGCAGATGGCTAACATTTCAACAGGAGGGTGGTGTAGATGGAGAGATAAGTACGAATACATGGGCAGAGTTTGCTCTTTGCTCTAGTGAATGTGCACTCGAAGGATTGGAGCAGGGCAGATTCTGAAAGAAGGAAACCTGATAGAAATATTGTATAATACTGTAGGTATCCAGTAGTGAAGACTTAACTTATGACAGTTGAAATGGATTAAGAGGAACAAGTGGAAGAGGCATGGTTAAAGGAGAAGCAGTGAGATAGTGACCAACTCAATACAATGATACTAAAAAATACAAAAGTAGACACTAACTTCTTTAGTTTGGTCACTTGGGTGAATGAGATTTCCTTCACCAAGATGCAGAATAGAGTTGGGGAAACAGGTTGTGCTGTTTGTGAAGCTAGGGAATGGAGAGCAACATTTAAGAAATAATTACTCTTGAGGTTCTAGGAGAATACTGTTGTGATTGGAAATATGGATCTGGAACTTGGGAGATTACAGATGTGCACTTGTGAATCATTCTCTTAGGGGAAAAATACATCCATGAAGAAACAAAATCACCAAAGAGAGATGGAAAAATGAAAAGTAGCTCTGTCCTGGTAGCTCAGTTAGTTAGACCATTGTCCCAATACACCAAGGTTGTGGGTTTGACCCCTGCTCAGGGTACATACAAGAAACAACCAGTGAAAGCCTAAACAAGTGGAACAAGAAATCAATTTCTCTCTCTTCCCCTTCCTTTCTCTCCCTAAAATCAATCAATCAATCAATTTTAAAAATTAAAAATAGAAAAATGAAAAGCAACGTGTTCAAGTAAAGAATTTAGATGGGTAGGTATGTTCTTGGGGCTACTGTAACAAATTACCAAAAACTGGGGGGGCCTAAGACAACAAAAACTTGTTTCCTCACAGTTTGGGGAGGCCAGAGATTCAAAATCAAAGTGTTGGCAGGGCTGTACTTGGTCTGGATTTCAAAGGGGGAATCTGTTGTCTCCTACAGCTTCTGATAGAGGTCAGAGTTTTATGGCTTGTGGCCACACCACTCCGGTCTCTGCCTCTGTGGTCACATTGCCTTTTATTTTTCTCCTCCATATGTTTGTTTGAAAAGAATACATGTGGCTGTACTTTAGGGTCCACATGTATGATCCAGGATCAGTGCCTCCTTTCAAGATCCTTAATTTAATCATGTTTTGGGAGAGGGAGCTATATAAAGAAATATTCACAGGTTCCAGAGATTAAGATGTGGCTATATCTTTTGGAGGGTCATCACTGAATCTATTAGAGAAGGCTTAAAATCATAGTAAGATGGTTGACACCTGAAATAAAACCCAAAGTGCAATATATCAAGTAAATGTTAGAAGTTAGAGGTAAAGAGAAGGAGATAAAAGGACAGGCCTTTTTTTCAAAAGTGTGTATATATATGCACATGTATATGTATTAGTTAAAGATATTTGAGTGTGAGAGAAAGAATCAAGTAAAGAAGATTCTGAGCATGAGATAGGCAGCAAAAGAATGAAGATTAAGATAAAAAACATGAAGGAGAATAAAATATAAAATAACTTTAAAAGAGTGTAGCATTGGCTCAAAAAGTGGGGAACATTTTTCCTTAGTAGGGAATGAAAATAGAGACTGTAAAGAAAATGTTGATATGAGGAGAGCTGTTGAGTTCATATTGATGAATAGAGTGATGCATAGAATTTACCTCTTTGGGTAAATCATCTGAGAAAGAGCTGGTGAGAATGAGGTTGGGAATTTGAGAGAGAGGGAGAAGAAGATGAAAGAATCTCTGTAAGCATGAGGCAATAATTAATCATTTTTCACCTGAGGGCTGTATTGAGTAAAAGTGAGAGTAAACCTGTGGAGAAGATAGTCATCATGGCTAAGCACCTATCTTATACTGAGAAGCTCAATAGGAAGAATGGGGAAAATGGATAGTTAGGTTGTGTGTTGGAAACTAAAGAAAAGGTTAGAGGTGTAATAGTATAAGTGGGCGAGTGCCTGGAAGGGCATGCTTTAAATGGTTGACTTGGTAGTCCAGGTTAGGTGGAAAGATAAGTGAGACAGGCAGGGCTGAATAAACAAGAACAATTAGAAACAATCAAGGGATTATTCCCATTATAAGATGTAAAGCTATGTTAATAAAAGTAATGGAGCAGGAGAGATTGTTGGAGGGAAAAGAATACCAAATACTTTACCCACATTTTCAGAATAGAGCAAAGGTATAGAAGTGAACCCAACTATTGTTTCCTGCAGAGTTGTGCACAGAACAGATCAGAGAATTATGGGTGCTATTCTATGTCTTTCATGGCACTATTTGGCCTGGAACTTTGGGGCCTGGTAAAAATAGTTGTAAAATAGATAAAAGTAAGAGTCCCTTTCCTCTCTTCCTTGTGTTAACATCTGTGTCAATCAGTTGTTGCTTAGAAAATCAGTCAATCAATTTAAATAATAGTAAGATATTCCCCAGTGATGGTGTAAGATGGGGAAAGGAAGAGGGAAGTTTAACCTATTAATACTAATTTAAATTCTATCAAGCACATAGTTCTTGGCATGCTAGTTCTTAGCATGTTTTATACAAAGAGAGTCCAGAACTTTAAAGCATTGTTATATCTAAATGGTCTAAATTGTTGTGTTTACACACACACATACACACACTCACATATAAACCCCTACACACATTAAGCACTTGATTCAAAAAGAAATCCACATTTCATGATATATTTGGGGGAATTTATAAACATGATGTACTTACTTAAAACCTGGTTTGTTGCTCACCATTATGTTCCATGTTCATCTGTTTTATTATGTAATTGGTCATGTTTCCATTTGGAGTCGATGGTGGTTGTGTGAGCAGATCTCAAAAAATATTACAGGAAAAAGACATTCCCACCAAAACCTTCAAAGCTTCACAGAGGTAGAGGCTGATTTCCAAAAGCTAATGTAGAGTATTCGCCCTCTTAAAATTCAGCATGGAAGTTTTACAGATGCAAAAATATATCTGTGGAAAAAGAAAACTCATCGACCAAATTTCAACTAACATTCAATACTAAGTAGAGTTCAGTAATTTACTGTTTCTGGAAGAAAAACATTTAATCCTCAATTACGTATCTGCAGTGAAAATCGTCACGAAATGCAAGGAAAAAAAACCCTATATAAATGGAAAGCATGAAAACGGAATCCTTTTACACTTACACATTCATGCGCATGGTGTCGCTCTTCACTGAGAACGTTTCCCCGAAGAAAAAGCCTCTGCTTCCTTCCTGCAGAAAATTTGGCATAGGGTAGAAAACCTCTAGCGAATCCTCCCACAATAGAAGGGCGTAAAATTGGATCTTGAGAGTCCATTTGAGGTATGATATTCTATATACTTAAGGTATCTCTGAGGTCTTTTGAGTGTACCATGCTGTTTTCCTGGCGAGGAGGCCCAGGAGCCCGACGTCTGCTGATCTCGCTTCTGCTCCTCGCGGTCTGGAAGGCGGGAAGCGGTCAGCTCCACTACTCCGTCCCCGAGGAGGCCAAACACGGCACCTTCGTGGGCCGCATCGCGCAGGACCTGGGGCTGGAGCTGGCAGAGCTGGTGCCGCGCCTGTTCCGGGTGGCGTCCAAAGGCCGCGGGGACCTTCTGGAGGTAAACTTGCAAAATGGCATTTTGTTTGTGAATTCTCGGATCGACCGCGAGGAGCTGTGCGGGCGGAGCGCGGAGTGCAGCATCCACCTGGAGGTGGTTGTGGAGCGGCCGCTGCAGGTTTTCCACGTGGAGGTGGAGGTGAAGGACATTAACGACAATCCACCCGTGTTCCCTGAAAATAAGAAGGGAATAATCATTGCAGAATCCAGACCTCCGGAAACTCGGTTTCCACTAGATGGCGCATCCGATGCAGATATTGGAGTAAACTCAGCCTTGACCTACCGAATCGACCCCAACGATTATTTCTCTTTGGACACACAAAACAATCCTGAGCAAACGTCTTCGTTATCACTTGTGTTGAGGAACTCCTTGGACAGAGAGGAAATTCAGGAACATAGGTTACTACTGACCGCCAGTGATGGAGGGAAACCCCAGCTGACTGGCACAGTTCAGCTGCTGATCACAATTCTGGACGTAAATGACAACGCCCCACAATTTGACAAATTCATTTACAAGGTGAGAGTTGTAGAGAACGCAGTTAATGGCACATTAGTGTTCCAGCTAAATGCCACAGATCCTGATGATGGTATAAATGGAGACATAATCTACTCGTTTAGAAGGCCCGTATCGCCTGCAGTGTGGAATGCTTTCATTATAAATCCCAACAGTGGAGAAATTAAGACAAAAGGTAAACTGGATTTTGAAGAAAAGAAATTTTATGAAATATCCATAGAGGCAATTGACCAGGGGAATATTCCAATGGCGGGTCATTGTACCGTTTTGGTGGAAATACTAGACATAAATGATAACGCCCCAGAAGTTACCATCACTTCTCTGTCACTCCCTGTGCGAGAGGATGCTCAGGTGGGCACCCTCATCGCCTTGATCAGTGTGTCCGACCGCGATTCTGGCGCTAACGGGCAGGTGACGTGCTCAGTAACACCTCACGTTCCCTTCAAGCTGGTGTCCACCTTCAAGAACTACTATTCACTGGTGCTGGACAGCGTCCTGGACCGCGAGAGCGTGGTGAACTATGCTGTAGTAGTGACCGCGAGGGACGGGGGCTCGCCTTCGCTGTCGGCCACCGCCACTTTGTCCGTGGAGGTGGCAGACGTGAATGACAACGCGCCCACGTTCGCGCAGCCCGAGTACACGGTGTTCGTCAAGGAGAACAACCCGCCCGGCTGCCACATCTTCACGGTGTCCGCGCGGGACTTGGACACGCAGGAGAACGCGCGGGTGTCCTACTCGCTGGTGGAGCGGCGGGTGGGCGAGCGCGCGCTGTCGAGCTACGTGTCCGTGCACGCGGAGAGCGGCAAGGTGTTCGCGCTGCAGCCTCTGGACCACGAGGAGCTGGAGCTGCTGCAGTTCCAGGTGAGCGCACGCGACGCGGGCGTGCCGCCTCTGGGCAGCAACGTGACGCTGCAGGTGTTCGTGCTGGACGAGAACGACAACGCGCCCGCGCTGCTGCCTCCTGGGGCGGGCGGCGGGGGAGGCGCTGTGAGCAGTTTGGTGTCCCGGTCTGTGGGTGTGGGCCAGGTGGTGGCGAAGGTGCGCGCGGTGGACGCGGACTCTGGCTACAACGCGTGGCTGTCTTACGAGCTGCAGCCAGCGGCAGGTGGTACTCGAAGTCCATTCCGCGTGGGGCTGTACTCGGGCGAGATCAGCACGACGCGCAACCTGGACGAGAATGACGAGCCGCGCCAGCGCCTGTTGGTGCTGGTGAAGGACCACGGAGAGCCCGCGTTGGTGGCCACATCCACTGTGCTGCTGTCGCTGGTGGACAGCGGCCTGGCGCCGAAGGACTCGTCACGGATGTCAGCGGGGGCCACGGGTCCAGAGATGTCGCTGGTGGATTTCAACGTGTACCTGATCATCGCGATCTGCGCGGTGTCCAGCCTGTTGGTGCTCACGCTGCTGCTGTACACCGCGCTGCGGTGCTCGGCGCCGCCCACCGAGGGCGCGTGCGCGCCGGGGAAGCCGGTGCTGGTGTGCTCCAGCGCCGTGGGGAGCTGGTCGTGCTCGCAGCAGAGGCGGCAGAGGGTGTGCTCTGGGGAGGGCCCGCCCAAGACGGACCTCATGGCCTTCAGCCCCAGTCTTCCTCCTTGTCTGATTTCCTCAGAGGGAACAGGTGAACGCGAAGCAGACTTAGAACATTTGAAAGAGGTGAGCTCCTATTTAAAGTTGTCTATTTTCGCCTTCCTTACAGTTTTTGGTTTAAGATTCTCCAATGTCAATTTTAAGGTTATTTTTTAATAATGCTAGTCATTTTTATGGTATTTAGTGAGTGTTGTTGATAAGATTTATTTACTTATACTTCAGATTGAAATCTCAGTCTGAATCAGTATAAATTGTCAATAACACTAATCCTTTGTTTTATTGTATTCTTAATAGTTGGTAAGTGTGTGTGCCAGCATTTGCAAAAACAACACATTGTGGATACTTAAACATTTTGAAAACATTCATTTAAATGAAGCTAATTTAGAAAATTTAAAGCTCTTTATTTTAAAAATTTATAATATACCTACATACATATTTTGTTTTAAAGAGTATACAAAACTTTTATACAAATGTCATTTTAAAAGTTCATCTTTCAAGCGCGGGCCTGTGAACCAAGAGATCACGGTTCGATTCCCAGACAGGGCACATGCCTGGGTTGCAGGCCAGTTCCCAGTAGGGAATGCACAGGAAGCAACCATACATTGATACTTCCCTCCCCCTCTCCTTCCCTTTCCCTCTAAAGATAAATAAATAAAATCTTTAAAAAATAATAATAAAAAAAAATAAAAGTTCATCTTTCTTTTTAAAAAACCTTGGCTTGGTCCCACCCCGTTTTCCTGCAGGCACAGCAAAGCCCCCTGTCAGATTTCTATATGAAAACCCTTGTAATTTTTCCCTTTCACATTTTGTTTACAGTCACATAAATGTGTACACCTAGTGGGTTTCTGTTATTGTTTCTTTTGGAAAGTTTATTAGCATCGATGAGAATTCATTTTATATTTCTCAGTTACCAATCTCTTGTGGAAATTCCTACAAATGTGATACTTTTAATAGCTATATAGTACTTACTCTCAAGTGTAGATGTATCATTTATATACTTGGTTATTCATCTGTACTCTCTGTACTATCATTTTACATATTCCTCATAAAACATTCTGCACTATCATTTTACATATTTCTAAAATTTGTGTTCTTTTATTTCTACAAAATTATTTTCAGATGTGGAATTGATGCATCAAAAAGTATCAATAATTTAATTTTAAAATGTGTTGTTAGGTTACTGTTCAAGTCTTTTTTTAGTACTTTTAAGTTCCATCAACAAGTTGTGAGCACTCTTCCTTTTGTCCCCAAAAGAAATAGTGATCTTACATTTTGAAAACAATCTGTATAAAATGATATCTCATTGTTACTTAAATTTTATTTCTATATACCACCAGTGAATTTGAGCATAATCTCATTTGTATTTGTTTTTTAAAATTTATTAATTAAATTCTTTGCTCAGTTTTTAATTGTAACTTTTTTGTTTTTCAGTTTGGGAAAATTCTCTGTAAAATACAGATATTAACTTTTATCTCCTGCCTATATTAAAATATCTTTTTCTTCCATATAATTTATATTGATTTGTTTATAGCATATTTTGTCATGTAAAATGTACTTAAATTACTATATTAAAATATGTTTATTCTTCTCATACAGATTTTAAAATCTCCAGGTTTAGTTAGAAATATCTTCCCAACTCTCATATTGAACATTCATTAATTAAATTCACTTATTAAACATTTATTTTAAAATTTAATTTAATTTTAAATTGAGGTATAATTAACCTATAACATTATATTAGTTTTAGGTTGACAGTGTAATAATTAAATATTTGTACACATTGTGAAATAATCTCCATATGTCTAGTTAACACTTATCACTATACGTAGTTACAAATTTTTTTCTTGTGATGATCTTTTAAGATCTACTCTTCATCAACTTTCAAACATACAATGTAGTCTTGTTAACTTCAGTCACCAGGCTGTATATTACCTCCTCTGACCTATTTATTTTATAACAGGTTTTTACCTTATTTATTTTATAGCAGGTTTGTACCTTAAGCAACCTTCAACCATTTCACCCATCCTTCACTCCCTGCATCTGGCAATCACCAGAATGTAAGCCTATGTGTTTGTTTTTTAGATTCTATATGGGTGATACATTTTTTCTTAATGTAGGTGTTTATTGCTATAAATTTGCCTCTTAGAACTGCTTTGGCTAAATCTCATAGATTTAGGTATGTTGTATTTTTATTTTCAGTTGTTTCAAGATTTAAAAAATTTCCTTTTGATTTCATTTTTGACCCATTTGTCTTCAGGGATGTGTTGTTTAATTTTCACATATACATAAAATTTCCAGGTTTTTGCCTGTTATTTATTTCTAGTTTTATACTGTTGTGGTCAGAAAAGATACTGCAAATGGTTTCAGTCTTAAAATTTTCAAAGACTTGTTTTGTGGCCTAACATATGATCTATCCTTAAGACTGTTCCATGTGCACTTGAGAATAATGTACATTCTGCTGCCATTAGATGGAATGTTTTGAATATATTTGTTATTTCCATTTGGCCTAAAGCATAGTTTAAATCCAATGTTTCCTTATTGATTTTTTTTGTCTAGATGATCTATCCATTGACAAAAGTGAGGTATTGAAGTCCCCTACTGTTATTGTAGTGTTTTCCATGACTTCCTTCAGATCTGTTAGCATTTGCTTTGTGTAGTATGTGCTCTGATGTTGGGTGCATGTATATTTATAACTGTTATTTCTTCTTGATGAATTGAATGCTTTATCATTATATTATGATCTTCTTTGTCTCTTATTACAATATTTTTTTACTTAAAGTCCATTTTGTCTGATATGAATATAGCTACCCCTGCTTTCTCTTTTCTTTTGTTTCCCATTTGCATGGAATGTACATTTCCATCTCTTCAATGTGAGCCTGGGTGTGTTCTCGAAGGCAGTGTAAATGTCTTGGAGGCAGTGTATAGTTGGGTATTATTATGTTTTTAATCCATTCAGCCACTTTATGTCTTTTGAATGGAGAATGTAATCCATTTACATTTAAAGTAATTATTGATAGGTAAGGACTTACTATTGCCATCTTACTAATTATTTTCTGGCTGTGCTTTATATATCATTTGTTCCTTTACTCCTCTCTTGCTATCTTCCTTTGTGAATTGATGGTTTCCCATAATGGTGTAGTGCTGTACTTTGATTCATTTTTTTTTTTGGTCTTGGTATATCCACTATAGTTTTTTTTGTTATTGTCCTGTGGTTACCCTGTGGCTTACTTGAAACATCTTATAAATACAACAGTCTATTTTAAGCTGATAACAACTAACTTTGATCACATACAAAGACTCTACTCTCTTCTCTATTTTATGTTTTGGATGTTACAATTTATACCTTGTATTTATTGTATATTCATTAAAAATTATTGTAGCTGTAGCTGTTTTAATACTTCTGTCCTTATCCCTTATACTAGAGTTAAGTGGTTATCACACCACCACATTATATTATTAGAGTATTCTGAATCTGGCTATATACTTAGCTTTACCATTGTGTATTGTATATTTTCCTATGTTTTAATTTTTCCAGTTAGCATCCTTTCATTTCAAGTTGAAGAACTCCTTTCAGCATTTCCTGTGCAGCAGTTCTATTGGTGATAAACTCCCTCAGCTTTTGTTTATTTGGGAAAGTCTTTATATTGCCTTTATTTCTGGACAACTTTGCAGGTTAAAATATTCTTGGTTGGCAGTTTTTTTCTTTCATCTCTTTGAATATATGAACCATTCTCTCCTGGCCTGCAATATTTCTGTAAAAATTTCACTGATATCCTATAGGGGTTCTCTTGTATGGGAAAACATTTTTCCCTTATTGCTTAAAAAATTATCTTTTTGTCTTGAATTATAGTTTTATTATAATTTGTCTTGAAGGTGACTGTTTTGCATTGAAATTTGCCTACAAAGCATAAATATTTGAACATTTGGATTACTGTTTTTGAATGAATGGATTAAATAGCTATGAAATATTAACTTATGTTCTCTCAGGTATGATTGAAATATTACATTCAATCTTTAACCCCTAGGAAAGAAAAACACAAATCCCGGTGTTCTATGAAATGTTAAAAAAATCTCACTTCAATGTCTTACTTCATTTAACTGGTGTCATTTAACTAGTGATATGATATGGCAACCATGTTGCAGTTGAGAATTTAAGATTTCCATTCTCTTTTTGAGAGGAATAGTACACAAGTGCACCCTACTTTCCCTAAAAATTGTTTACAAATTGAAATTTATAAATTCAGAAGCAGAGCTGGAAACCTAAAATTTTTTTAAAGGAAAGATTGTTTTTGCAATGTGTCTTATGTTTTATAAACATTAAGAAATACCAAATCAAAGCCCTGACTGGGTAGCTCAGTTGATTAGAGCATTGTTTTGATATACCAAGGTTGCAGGTTTGATCCCTGGTCAGGGCACATACAAGAATCAATCAATGAATACATTAATAAGTGGAACAACAAATCCGTGAGTTACACACACACACTCTCTCTCTACCTTCCTCTATCTCTCTCAAATCACTAAATTTTTTAAAAGTTAAGAAAGAAATAATAAATCAAGATACATTGCTTGGACTTCCAAGATCATGTACTGATCTAGCTTACAGAGGCCATATTTGTCTTACCTATAAAAAATATAGTTCTTAGCAGATGGTTTTTTCAAATGGAAAATTATAAGCATTTCACCATCATAAAATTTTGTTATTATTACTGGATAAATAATACACACCATAGACAATTATATACTTTTCCACCCCTGGATAATACATTTGCTAACTTCCCAACCAATATGCTGCTATTGTCACTTATTTTAATATCATATATATATATCATCTTACCAAACATTATAATAATTTTATGCAGTCATTATTTTTTTTAAGATTTTATTTATTTATTTTCAGAGAGGGGAAGGGAGGGAGAAGGAGAGAGAGAGAAACATCAATGTGTGGTTGCCTTTCATGTGGTCCCCACTGGGGATCTGGCCCGCAACCCAGGCATGTGCCCTGACTGGGAATCGAACCTGCGATGCTTTGGTTTGCAGCCCGCGCTCAATCCACTGAGCTACGCCAACCAGGGTTGCAGTCATTATTTATTAATGAACCAATATTGATACATTGTTATTACATAAAATCCAAAACTTATTTGGATTCCCTTAGTTTTTACCTAGTGCCCTTTAATTGTTATGATCCCATCCAGGATACCATAATACATTTAGTTGTTTTATGTCCTTAGGAGCATCTTGGCTGGTGTTTTTCTCATGATTAGGCTAGGATTTTGGGCTTTGGGGAGGAAAACCACAGAGGTAAAGTGCCATTTTTATCATGTCATATTACACTATCAGCAGGGCTTACTACTTTTGATGATAACTTTGATTATTTGACTGAGGTAGTGGTTGCCAGGTTTCTCCACTACAAAGTTGTTCTTTTTTCCCCTTTACACCCTGTGCTGTTTGGAAAGAAGTCACTAAGCACAGTCCACAATTAAGACATGGAATATCTACATAAGTGCAGAATAGCTGCATAAATTATTGGAATTTTTCTCCATTGGAGTTCTGTCTCCTCTTTCCCATTAATTTTGTTATTTCATTATTTATTTTGTGGACATTTATTTTTTCATTCTGTTGAGCATCCTTATAATCATTACTCTAAATGCTATATCTGATAAATTGCTTGCCTCCATTTCATTTAGTTTTTCTGGAGAATTCTCTTGTTTTTTCATTTGAGGCCTGTTTCTTTGTCTTCCCATTTTGGTTGCCTCTTTGTGTTTGTGTCTATGTATTAGGTAGATCTGCAAAGACTCCAGTGCAGCATATGTCAAATACTGCATGTGACTGGCCCTGGACAACCTGTTTAGAGCTCACAGGGATCCACAGCTTGTGTCTCCTTCTGCTGGACTTGCATGTGTGCAGGAAAAAAACAAGCTGTGCACCAAGGCCAGCTTTTACCAGCACTGAGCCCAGGGCAAGGTCAGCTAAAGTCTTAAATTCTCCCAGAGAAATGCCTTTGCCTGTAGGCTTTCTGTTAGCCTTAATCAGTGAAAGTGCCTCCAGTGGTACTCCTCAGCACCCCAGCTTAAGCTCTACAGGTTGGGGTGAGAGGGATTCGTGTGGGTGGGGCTACTGCTTCCCCCAGGCTGATGCTGCAGGGAGGGGAGTGCTGTGCTGGAGAAAGATGACTCCTGCAGTATGGGAAATGACTGGTGGCCGACCCTTCAGCTCACTCCCCAGAGTCACCGACCCCAGATTATTTTAGCTCTAGTCTGCTCTGCCCTCTCTCTGCTGGAGCCCAGGGTAAGTGGCTATAAATGAAAATTTGTGTGTTGATCCTTTAAGGTGCTCTCTGCATCTCTAGTTGTCTCTCCCAAGTGGGCAGAAACCCCACTGCTTTCACAGCTGGATGTTATTTGGGTTCCTTTCCTTGTTCTGGTGCTCTAGGCTGGGGAGCCCAGCTTGGGGTTGAGACCCCATACTTGTCAGTGGGGACCCCCCAGATGCTGAAATACCCTTTTGGAACTTTAGGTGCTGCCTGTGGGAGCCCAGCTGGTCCTTTTGCACCTCCATACTTCCTACCAGTCTTGATGTGGTGATGTGGTTTCTTCCATAAGTCCTTGTCTAGAAGACTTCTCTCCAGCTAATGTTCAGTTGGTTATTCAGTATGATTTTTCTATAATTGCATTGTAATTCCAGTTTGGTCTTAGGAGGGTAGTTTCCATCCATCCTGCTGCCATCTTGGATCTCTCCTGGACATTTATTTTATATTTTGAGTTATAATGCAATTTTGCTCAAGTTGTTCCAGCTTTGGCCATTAGGAACACTTTTATTTGGTTCTTTGTGTTCTTTTGATATAACACCATTATTGTGGGCTTGTTGTTTTTGTGCTTTAAAAAAAACCCCTAATTTTCTGGTACTACAAGATCCTCCAAGCTTTTTTTAATATTTTCTGCCTCAGTCCTAGGGTCAACCATTTATCCAAGGATCCCTGGTTTCTTTTATTGGATAATGGTATTAAAAATCAAGTTCTGAGTGCTAGGTAGGCTAATAGCTACTATAATGACATTGCTTCTAGTCTTTCTCATCTGACAGAGCAGGAATCTATATGTGTGTACACTAGCCTGTGTATGTATAGATATCTATAAACAGCCTACAGTATATACAAAATGTAATACAGATAATATAAACACCTATTTCTATATTAAGCTAAATATGTGTTTATACTAGTGTCTCTAATCTGTTAACATGTAGATTGTTCTAACTTTCTCTCCTTGTTTATCTGTAAACTCCCTCTTCAACAGGAAGAAACCTGTTCCAATTATCTGCCATTTACTCACTTAATTATTCAGGTCCCATGTGCATGTATAGTAAATTCAGAATTGTTAACCTGTGTCCTGTGGGCCACAACTTTACCAACCAAAGAACAGTACTGATGTGCAGTTTCTTTTGCTTTCAGTCATACAGACTTTGTTAATTTCCAAAGTCACTTGGATCAGCACCTTTTTCCTCCACTCTCTTCAGTGAGGTTTTTTTCATACATATGCAACATGATTGGGTTGTTTTGGTTCTTCTTTGTTTTTTAAAAATTCTTTTGTTTTGTCATGTTTTATTCTGCATATTTTCTTCTGACCTATGTTCCAGTTCATTAACTCTCTCTTCTACTAGGTTTGCTATACTATTAAAAACCTTTGGGTTCTTCATTTTGATTACTATATTTTCTAGTTATATTCTTTTCAACTTGGTACTTTTTTAGTAGTTTTCAGTTTCTCCTCAAAACTTTCAGTTAGGCCTATTTATTTCCTTGAGCACATTAAATATATTCTGTGTCTCATGACTTTATTATTTGAATCCGATGTGAGTTTGCTTACATTGTTTTCTTTCTCTTTGCTTGTGATTTCTTTGTCCTATTTCTTCTTATGCTTGGTTGAATTTTTATTGAATTCCAGAAATTGTATTTGAGAAAAAGTCAGGTAAAATGGAGTCTAAGATAGTTTTCTTTGAGAGAGAATGTATTTTCTGCTTCCAGCAGGGTCACAGGGCCAATTAGGGCCATTAGAAATCCTAGAAACCTTAACCTAAATTTAAGGACTGAGATAATTTAAAGCAGGACTTCTGCTATTGTAAAGATTTATTTATTTATGGTGTATTGCCCTTTTGGAGGGTACCCAAACCACAGCATGGAGAATTTCCAGGGCTCTCCTTCCTGGAGTACTCAGGACTCTAGTTTTTGTCTTTCTAACTCAGCACTCTCAAAATCTCTGCTCAGCTTCTCAGTCACCTGTTGTGTTACTGTCTGTTGTCAAATGACTTATGTAAAAAGAGGTAGGTGGCTCAAAAGATCCATAAGACCCTTAAATACAGAGCACTGAGCTGTTCCTAGAAATAGTTCCCACCTGTCTGTATTTTAGTCTTAAGACTAAAGTATACATAGGAAACACTGTGAGCCAGTTGTGTGGTGGAGAGCCAAGTTTTGTGGTGTAGGCAAATACAGAATAGAAGAATCTATGGTAAGCTGGCACTGATAAAACATAAAGCTTTTGGGACAACTGTAATTGAACAACAATTAAAAAAGAATAAGCACAAAACATGTACATACAGGAGAAATTAGTGAAGTTTGCTGTCTTCGCCATGGAATTGGAATCACTGACACCCTTGCCCCCATTTTTACACTTACATGTCAGATACACACTTTGGTCAGATAGATATGTGACCCAATCTAACTGAATTTTAATTAAAAAGAATTTAATAAGTTAAGTGTGTTTTTGTGTTTGGTGTTAGAGAGATGTCTCTATTTTTAAGATATCTTTCCCCATGGGCTTTTAGAATTGGGCCCAATATCTGGTTCTTCATCTTCCCTTTTCAGATTTTCCAGGATCTTTGGTGTGGTTAGAATTCTAGCCTTAACTTTGTGTATTTTTAACTAAGTGGCATTTTGAGCTTCAGATTTTATATCAGTAAATTGAATGAAATGTAGAAATGAATGTAAAAGCTTATTGAAGCTTGAAAAATCATGTGAATTATGCATTATTAGTATTTTGGAGAGACATGCCATCAGATTGTGAGCCACAGAGATAATGTAAGATTAAAAAGCTCTGGATATGGGAAGGTAATGATGATATTCTGTTAAAAGCTGATTGAGACCCTCAAAACCCCAAAATGTAATTTTTTATTTATTCATCCACTTATTTATTTATTTATTTAACAAATAATTACTGAGTATCTTAAATGGGCATGCTACTGTGCTGGATGCTGGGGATTAGAGAGAAAATATGCATACGATCTTTGTCCTTGTACAGTTTAGTGAGATAAAAATAATCAAACAATCAACCTAATAAGTGTAAATTTCCTTCAAAGTCATACTTTGAAGGAAAGGACAATGTTAGTATGACAGCACATAGGAAGGGGATAAAGTATTTGACTTGCTGAGTGAAGCGAAGGAAAACATTCTCAAGGAAGTGATGTTTGCTGTGGGACTTGAAATATAGGAATTAGCAGGAGAAGGAAGTACATGGAGAAGAAAGTAAGAGTATTTCAGGCCAAAGACTACCATCTGCAAAAGTCCTTGGACAAGAGGAAGGAAGACATGTTCAAAGACCTTAAAGAAGACTAGAATGTCTGGAAGGCAGGGAGCAAGGAGGAAGCGGGGCCTCAGATGGGGTTGAGAGACATGCAGGCTCCAGACTGTGGGGCCAGGGTAAAGGTTCTGGCCTTCATCCCTAGGACGGTGGGGAAGCCATTGAAGGGGATGACGTAATGATGAGGATACTGGATGCCAGCGATCAGGTGATATTTGGGCAGAGTTGGTCTTCATCAGGCTTCATATCACCTAGTTGAATCCTTAATTTTATAACATTATGTTTACAGAGAAGAGTAATTTAAGGGGGACTCTTCAATACAAAAAGGGATTTGTAAATTCATGCCTGAAGTGCATTACCAAAAAAGGTACTGAATATTAATTCCAGACAGCATTAAAAAAATCATTAGACTGTGTTCATTTACCCAATGAATAAATGGCGCCTATTATGTAGAAGTCATCAGGATAAAAATAAGCCAAACTGGACTTTGAGTTACATCTACTAAGTACTCATTTAAAAAACAAAATATTGATTTATACAAATAATCAAGTTCCTACCTAAACTGAGAATATGAATTTCAGTAAAATCTGACAAGAGACAAAAGGGAAAGTCTTATGTGTATCTAGAGAGTATATTGTGTGCAGTAGGCCCAGGAAGAGCAAAGGCCTCAGGCGGGAGTAGCATGAGTGCTCAAGGAGCAGAGGAAGTGGGCAGAACACTGGCAGGATATGTGAGAAGAGAGGAAAGTGGGAAAGATGTTTTCAAGCCTCCTAGGATATTGTGAGGACTTTGAGTTTGACTCTGAGATAAGAGAACAATGGAGGGTTTAGACGGAGAGATAATATCACCTGACTTTTAACGCCAACAGACTCCCTCTGGCAGCTGTGTTGAAAACAGGCTGAAGAGAGACAGGGTGGAGAGAAGGGAGATGGTTAGGTCATTGCAATGGTCCGGGCAGGGGATGAGGAGGACTGGGGCCGTGGTCGTACAAGTGAATGAAGAAGGTGAGAAATGGGCTCAGGCTTGGCTGACAAGTCAGATGAATCATGGATGGCTCCATGGTTTTTGTTCTGAAAACTGGAAGCATATAATGACCATTTCTAAAAGAGGGAAGACTGCTGGAGAGAAATCTCAATATTGAACATGCTGAGTTCAAGATGTCTGTTAGCTTCCACTGTGGAAAACTTTTTAAAGCTAAATATTTCTGTCTCTCTTAACAAGAAAATTCAGTGTTATGATGTTAACAAAGACTCTGCCTCTCTACTTGGTCTCATCAAAGGTTCTGACCACCCAGGTCAGATTAAGTCACTCTCCTACTTAAAACTACCCAATGGCTTTCCACTGAGTTTAGAATAAAATCGAAATTCCTCACCACAATCTCTAAGACCCTCCCTATCCGTCCTGTCTACCCAACTTACCTTGTTAAACCCTCCTCTTTGTTCGTTATACTACTTGTGTAGGGGCCTCATTTCTGTGTCTGGCCATGCCAAGATCATTTCAGTCTTAGGAACTTGCAGTTGTCTCTTCCTGGGCTACCCTTTGTAGTCCAGGAAGATTTTGTATTATTAATACAAAATCAATAGGTCAGACCATCTCCATTTTACATGTGAATATGAAGCTCATACGGATGAGATCACTTCCTTGTGCTCACTCTGCTTTTAAGTGATAGTCAGATGTGACCTAGCATCCATGTCTCCTGACTCTGAATCCGGTGTTCTTTGGGTGTACCGTGGTGGTAGTTCTTTCTGATTCCACTGGCACTTACATTATCTCAAAAAGTAGCATGTAGCCAAATGGGTCAGATAAAATTATAAATGGTCTCAAATTTTGCTGACAAGTCTTTGTCTATTTTTAAAACCAATATCAGATTTATTAATATCTTCTGATTCTGGTATGTTTAAATAACTTTCTTTTATTTAAATACATATTTCTCAGACTAACTCCTGGCAATATAACTGGGAATACAAGAAATCTCCCAGGGAATATGCTTCTTCTAAAAATTTTACCTTATTTTCCAGTCTTGGGAGGCTTTATGATATCCGAGAAACCTAAATTAACATTAGTTTCAATATGTTCACAAACCACAATGCTTTCCACACAGCATTCAGAGCAAGGTGAGGGACTGTGAATCGTTTCCACCTGGGACCTGGCAGAGCAGTGCAGAGGCGGACCCACCGCACACCCACTCTCTGCACATCTGCTTCCTGTCAGTCCACCCACGGGCAAGGATAGTGCAGGCTGAACGCAGGCAGTGCTTCAAGGGGGTGGGGAAGGGTGCTCCTCCCAGGGATTCAAGTCTTCCTAGAAGTCTGGAAAGTAATATTTTTCTTTAGAATGATTTGCCTTTCCTTACATCACTTCCATAAACATTGTACACAAAACTCTGTGTGCGTTGCTTTGACTGGTGTGGCTCAGTTGGTTGGGTGTCATCACTCAGTGCAAAAGGTTGCTGGTTTGATTCCCTGTTAGGGTACGTACTTAGGTTGTTGGTTTGGTCCCTGGTTGTAGAATGTATGAGGCAACTGATCGATGTTTCTCTCCCTCTCTTTCTCTCTCCCTTGCCCTCTCTCTAAAATAAACAAATAAAAAAACCCCATGTGGATGTTGGGGGCAGTGTTCAGAGATGCAAAATCTAGCCAATAGAAAATGTTCTATTCTGTTGGTATTATTTCTTAAGTACCTGTTAATATCTTTTATAAATGGATATTATTAACTCATAGACTGGCAGCTTTTGTTGAAATTCTGTCTTTTCTCCTCTCTGAGTTTACTCTAATCTCCAACTTAATTTGTGAACATCTGCCTAGAACTGATGAAATGACCCCGTTTGGTCCCAATCAGCTCAGCAACAGAGATGGTCATGCTTTGGGACTGAATGTCACAGATGTAAAAATTAACAAACTAACGTGTTTTAGAGGGAAAACCTCACAGGCTAATCCCTCTAAAGATACCCTTTATACAAGCTGAGACTTTAGGAGAGAAATAGGAAAGGAAAATAATTATTAGAATCATAACTTATTATTAAAACACTCCATATACTGAAAGGAGGGAGCTTTCTTTGAGGATTAGTCTGAATATAACCTGCCAGAGGCTCCCCCTGAGTGTCCTGCCAGCTCCCTCTGTGCCGCCATAAAAGGGCAGAATTAGACCCAACATGTCACCTCACTCTTTGTGCCTCTGCAGAAGTCCTTTCATCCAGAGGTTTGCAAGTGTTTTTACACACATAAATTAACCAGCTGCGTCATCACTTCTCTCTGCGGAGATAGTCACTTAAGCAACGCAGAAATTTACCTAAATGTCCTATTTAAGGTCACCTGAGAGGTCTTTTGTAGAATCTGGAAATGGATGTTCAAGGTGTAAAATTATGTTGCAACCTCATTGCAGATCCAAATTCATTGCATCATTTAGCAAGTACCGCTGGAGGGAGGAACGAATCATCTTTAATCTTTACAGCAAGGCTTCTACCAGTTGGTCTTTTCTCAGCCTTACCAAACACCCACACACTGGAAACCTAGATTTCAGCCTTCCTCTTTCCTATCTCATCTGGCCCTAAAGCTGAATGAGGACAGAACATTAAATTTTAAATACTTTTAATGAGTCACTTTGATTAAATAAGTAGTTGGCCATATTTTCTTTTGTTGCCCCAAACTCTTCTGTTAATCTAGTGAACAAATATTTATTAAACACTTATTTTTATTGAATTTATTGGGGTTACACTGGTCAGTAAAATTATATAGGTTTCCAGTGTGCAGTTCTACAGTGCATCATCTGCACATGCATTGTGCACTTACCACCCGAAGCCTAGTCTCCTTCTGTCACCATTTATCCCCTATTTACTGTCTTCCACCTGCCCCCAACCCCCTTTTCATCTGATAATCCCCATACTGTTATCTGTGTCCATGAGGGTTTTTTTCCTTGTTTTGCTTAATCCCTTTGCCTATTTTACCCAGCGCCCCCACCTCTCACAAATGTCAGTCTGTTCTCTGTATCTATGAGTCTGTTTTGTTTGTTTATTTTGTTCATTAGGTTCCACATATAAGTGAAGTTTTATGGTATTTGTTTTTCTCTGACTGGCTTATTTCACTTAGCATAATACCTTTTAGGTCTATGCTGTCATGAAAGGTAAAATTTTGTTTTTTTTACAGCTGAGTAGTATTTCATTGTGTAAATGTACCACTCATCTACTGATGGACACTTAGACTGCTTCCAAATCTTGGCTATTGTAAATAGTGCTGCTATGAACAGAGGAGTGCATATATTCTGTCTTCACGCACCTGTTAAGTTGTATGGGGCAGAGCCTTAGGTATTCTCCAGGGTGGGGCAATCCACTTTACCACTTTATGGCTCTGTGTGGGGGGGAGGGGTTGGAGAGGGGACAATGCTGCTGTCTGGCTGCTGGAGGCTTGCTTGGCACTCACCCTGTTTCCAGTCACTTCACCCCCTTTCCATATGTGACTAGCGCACCTCTAGCTGCTGCCCTGGTGGTGGTTCCCAAAGCTGGTGGGTTTGCGTATGTTGCAGGACCAATCTGGCCCTTTAAATTGACTCGCTCAAGAGACTGACAGTTTCTTCTGCCACCCCAACCCCCTCTGGTTTTTACAGCCAGAAGTTATGAGGCTTTATTTACCAGTGCTGGAACCCTGGGCTGCCCCGACTGGCCTGGGACTGCTTACTGCCCAGGTATCCCTCCTGATTTTTACCCACCACACATGAATATGGGACCACCTTTTCCTGCCTGCCACTGCTGCTGCAGCCTTGCCACCGCCACACCATGTCCTCTCCACCCCAGCTCCCCATCTTTGCCCCTCCTACCTGTCTGGATGAATATGGTGTCTTTAAATCCTTGGTAGCTGGACTTCCATATAGTTTGATTTTCTGACAGTTCTGGGTATTTTTTGCTTTGAGGTTAGCTGTAATCCTTATGGTTGTGCAAGGAGGTGAACAGTATCTACCTATGCCTCCATTTTGACTGGAAGTTCCAACATGCTGTTTCAATGACTGTAGCCTTGTAGTATAGTTTGATATCAGGTTGCATGATACTTCCAACTTTGTTCTTCTTTTTCCAGATAGTTGTGTCTATTTGGGATCCTTTGTGGTTTCATAAAAATTTTTGGATTATTTGTTCTAGTTCTGTGAAATACACCATTTTTACTTTGATAGGAATTGCATTAAATCTATAGATCGCTTTAGGTAGTATAAACATTTCAATGATGTTAATTCTTCCTATCCATGAACATGGTATATGTTTCCATTTATTTGTATTTTCTTCACTGTCTAAAAATTTTCTGAGTACAAGTCTTTTACCTCTTTGGTTATATTTATTCCTAGATGTTTTATCTTTTTAATGCAATTGTATATATTTTTTTTAGTTTTTTTCCTAATATTTCATCATTGGTGTATAAAAATGCAACCAATTTCTCAATATTTATTTTGTATCATGCCACTTTACTGAATTCATTTATCAGTTTTAGTTGTTTTCTGGTGGAATCTTGAGGGTTCTGTATACATCCCTGTATATATAGGGTTCTGCAGACATATCATGTTGTCTGCATATAATGACAATTATACTTCTTCCTTTCCATTTTGGATGCGTTTTATTTCTTTATCTTGTCTGATTGGCTAAAACTGCAGTACTATGTTGAATAAGGGTAATAAAAGTGGACATCTCTGTCTTGTTCCTGATCTTAAGGTAAATGCTTTTAGTTTTTCCCCTGTTGAGTTTGATATTTGTCATATATGGCCTTTATTATGTTGAGATATGTTCCCCCCACTCCCATTTTGCTGAGAGTTTTTAAAAAATCGTACATGGTGCTGGATTTTGTCAAAAGCTTTTTCTGCATCTATTGATATGATCATATGTGATTTTTATTTTATGTGGTATATTACATTAATTGATTTGTGGATATCATACCAACCTTGAATTAATTCCAGGAATAAATCCCACTTCATAATGGTATATAATTTTTTAATATATTGCTGAATTTGGCTTGCTAATATTTTGTTGAGGATTTTTGCATCTACGTTCATTAGGGATATTGGACTATAATTTTCTTTCTTTGTAATGTCTTTTACTGATTTTGGAGTTAGAATAACACTGACCTTATAAAATGAGCTTGAGACTCTTCCCTCCTCTTGATTGTTTTGTGGAAATTTTGAGAAGGATAGGGTCACTTCTTTGGATGTTTGGTAAAATTCACCTGTGAAGCCATCTGGTTCAGGACTGTTTTCTCTTTTCATTAAATTTATTGGGGTGACATTGGTTAATAAGATTATATAGATTTCAAGTTTACATTTCTATGATATATGATCTTCATATTGCATTCTGTGCCCACCACTCAAAGTCAAATCATCTTCCATCACCATATATTTGACCCCCTTTACTTTTTACTATCCCTACTATCCTCTTCCCTCTGGTAACCATCATACTGTTTTCTGCATCTTTGAATTCATGTTTATTTGTTTTCCTTGTTTGTTCATTTGTTGCTTTCATTTTTATATCCCACATGTGAGTAAAATCATGTGGTTCTTAACTTTTTTTGTCTGACTTAAATAAGTCACGATATGACTCAGCATGAGTCATATGACTTTAAGGCTGCTTATCATATGGCTTAGCATGATATTTTCAAGGTCCACCCATGTTTTTGCAAATGGCAGTATTTCATCTTTTCTTATGGCTGAATAATATTCTGTTGTATATATGTATCACAGGGCTTTTGTTTGTTGGGAGTTCTTTGATTACTGCTTTAATCTTGTTACTTGTAATTGGTCTGTTTAGATTTTTCTTCTTGATTCAGTTTGGAAGGTTGTATGTTTCTAAGAATTTATCCATTTCTTCCAGATTGTCCAATTTGTTGGCATATAGTTGTTGGTAATATACATTTTTTAAATAATCCTTTGTATTTCTGTGGTGTTTGTTGTTACTTCTTCTCTTTCATTTATGATTTTATTTATTTGGGTCCTCTCTTTTTTTTTCTTGATGAGTCTGGTTAAAGGTTTATCGATCTTGTTTATCTTTTCAAAGAACCAGCTTGGTTTCATTGATCTTTTGTATTTTTTAAAGATTCTATTTAGTTTATTTCCACTTTGATGTTTATTATTTCTTTCCTTCTACTGCTTTCAGCTTTGTGTTGTTACTTTTCTCATTCTCTTTAGGTGTAAAGTTAGATTGTTCCTTTAGGTGCAAAGTTTCATGTTTCTTGAGGTGGCCTAAAATGCTATGAATTTCCCTCTTAGAATTGCTTTCACTGTGTTCCATAGGTTTTGGGTTGTTGTGTTTTCATTTTCATTTGTCTCAAGGTATCTCTTGATTCTTCTTTGATCTTATTGTTAATCCATTTATTATTTAGTAACATCATTTAGTGTTTGTGTGTTTTTCAAGGTTTATTTTTTTGGTATTTGATTTCTAGTTTCATACCATTGTGGTTGAAGAAGATGATTGGTATGATTTCAGTCCTCTTAAATTTTTGAGACATGTCCTACCTAACATGTGGTCTATCCTAGAAAATGTGCCATGTGGAGTTTAAAGGAATGTATATTCTGTAGCTTTTGGGTGAAATGCTCTGAAAATATCAATTAAATTTATCTGACCTAGTGTGTTCTTTAAGGCTGCTGTTTCCTTGTAGATTTCTGTCTGAAAGATCTATCTATTGATGCCAGTGGGGTGTTAAAATCCCCTACTACGACTGCTCTCTCATTTTATATCCATCAAAATTTGCTTATATACTTAGGTGCTACTATGTTGGGTACATAAAAGTTTACAAGAGTTATATCCTCTTGTTTTATTAATCCCTTTATTATTATGCAATGTTATCCTTTGTCTCTTATTATAGATTTTGTTTTAAAGTCTATTTTGTCTGATATAAATATTATTACCCCAGAGTTTTAAAAATTGCCATACGCATAAAATATCTTTTTCCACCCCTTTACTTTCAGTCTGTTTGTGCTTTTCATTCTGAGGTGGGTCTCTTGTAGACTGCATATACGGAGGTCTTGTTTTCTTATCCACTTAGCCACTCTATCTTTTGACTGGAGAATTTAATCCATTTACATTTTAGTAATTATTAATAAGTATGTATTTATTGCCATTTTTTGATAACTATATTCCTTTCTCTCTCTTTCTTTCTCTTAAAAAAAACCCTTTAACTTTATTTTTTTGTAATGCTGGTTTGGTGCCTTTTAGCTTTTTCTGCCTAGATGGATCTTTATTTCATGTTCAATTTTTTAAAATTTTATTTATTTATCTTTAGAGGAAAAGGAAAGGGGAGAGGGAGAGAATTATCAATGTGTGGTTGCTTCTCATGTGTCCCCTGCTGGGAACTGGCCTGCAACCCAGGCATGTGCCCTGACTAGGAATCGAACTCAATCCTTTGGTTCGCAGGCCCATGCTCAAACCACTGAGCTACACCAGCCAGGGCTCATGTTCAATTTTAAACAATAGCCTTGCTGTATAGAGTAGTCTAGGTTGTAGATCTTTGCTTTTTATCACTTTAAATATTTTATGCCAGTCTCTTCTGGCCTGAAATATTTCTGTTGAGAAATCAGTTGACAGTCTAATGGGAGCTCCCTTGTAGTTAACTCTTTCTTTTGCTGCTTTTAAGATTCTCTCTTTGTCTTAAACCTTTGCCATTTAATTATAATATGTCTAATTGTGGGCCTCTTTAGGTTCATCTTGTTTGGGAGTCTCTGTTCTTCCCAGACTTGTGTGTCTTTTTCCTTCACTAGGTTAGGGAATTTTTCAGTCATTATTTCTTCAAATAGGTTCTTAATCCCTTGCTCCCTTTTTCCTCCTTATGGTACCCCTATAATGTGGATGTTATTATGCTTGATGTTATCCCTGAGGTCCCTTAAACTATCCTCACTTAAATTTTTTTTATTTTCTTTTTGCTGCTTTAATTGTTTTTTTTTTGTTATCTTGTCTTCCAAATTGTTGATTCAATCCTCTGCTTCACCTAACCTGCTGTTGGTTCCTTCTAAAGTATTTTTCATCTCAGATATTTTGTTCTTCATTTCTGACTGATTCCTTTTTTTATGGTTTTTATGTCTTTTTTAATGCTTGCTATCTCTTTGTTTAAATTCTTGCTGAGTTTATACATTTTCCCGCTAAATTTCTTGAACATCCTTATAACCATTGTTTTGAACTTTGCATCTGGTAGATTGCTTGCCTCCATTTCATCTAATTATTTTTCTGGGGATTACTTCTGTTGTTTTATATGGGGATATTTCTTTGTCTTCTCATTTTGTCTGCCTATCTGTATTTGTTTCTGTATATTAGGTAGATCTGCTATGTCTCTCAGTCTTGGTATGGTGGCCTTATATACTTGGTGTCTTGTGGGGCTCAGTGGCACAGTCTTTCTGATCACTTGAGCTAGATAACTCCAGGAATGTCCCTGTGTGGGTTAGGTGAGTGAGCCTTCCTGTTGTAACTGAGTCCTTATTGCTGTTGGCCTCCCTACAGGTGGGGTTGACCCACAGGCTGACTGACTGTGAGGATTGACCCCAACCACAGTGTATGAACTGCTGTGTGAGGGCTGACCTCACGAAGTGAAATTTGCCTCAGTAGGGTCTGGTGCCTTTCAAGATCTCCCTTTGGGAGTGCCACTTGTGGAGCTAATTGGGTGATGTTCTGATGTGGTCTGACGCCCACCACTAGGTGTTTCGGTTCTGGGGCCTCTTGGGAGAGACTCTGATGCATTGTTTTGTGAAAGTGGCCAGATTTTTATCAAATTTCTTTTAAGCATCTATCATAATGGTGATCTGGCAATATTTTGTTTAGCATTTCAGGAAATTATTATATGAGATTTTTTGGAGACTGTTAATAGTATCTTTGTCAGATTTTTATTTCAGGTTAGACACCATCTAATAAACTTATGTCAGGTAGGTTGGTGGGTAGTAGTCACAGGTCTTCTTTTTCAGCCACATTTGATGAAAATTTCATCTGCAACTCAGAAGATGATCTAGTGTGACTGCTTACCAAATGTGTAGGAATATGAAACTTGAATGTAGGTAAAATATATTCTGTGATTAATATATTTAAAAATTTTTAAGCAAAAAAAAGTAAGCATAACAGCCTAGGATATTTTGATCTGTGGCTTAATAACACCTAGGAAAAAGTGGATGTGAATTTTAGTTTTCAATCCATCATTAAAAAAGTATGTGATGTGGCTGTCTAAGCACCAGATGCGGTTTCAGCCTCCATTACTCAATATGTGCTATTTAGAATGAAAGGACTAGATCTCCTCTTCTTGGATCTGATTTAACCAATCTGGAGTGTGACTTCAAGTTCTGAGGGCTACACTTTGAAGATGAAATGGAAAAATATTTTTATAAAAGGGTAATTTTTGAAAAATGTGCACATAATTATAAAAAGCAGTAAGTAAACACAGCATAGAGTTCATTAGAGTGAAGATTCATGAAGACACTTTATCTGGTGTTGTATCATGGACAGAAACTAGTTCCTTTGTACTAGAAACTTGAGAAAGAAATTCTGTAGTGATGTGTTATTGGTAAAGGCTTCAAGTGAAGAAAGAATGACATCATGAAACAAAGAATTCCCACTCTGTTAGACTTGATTAAGCTATTTTACTGGATTAAAATTTGCTTAATGTGATTGTGATGTCCTATCTTTTAATTTAGTTTCCATAAGTACATAATAAACTCCCAAGGAATAGTCTTTGGCACTAAGAAATATTGTTTAAAGTACAATATTCTCTTACTGACAAACTCTTTGGTGGAAATTAGATGGACTGTTTGTTTTCTTTTTTTGTTTGGCTTCAAGTAACAATGTGGATTTTGCTCCAACATCTTCCCCCCACTTCCCCACATTGTCCAGATTTCTGTTCAGGAGACTGGCTTAAAAATAGGAACTTACCCATATGGCTAGAAATGTTTTGAATTTACAGCTTAAGGCTAAGTTTGGTGGGAGAGATTTAAAATACTAGTCTTGGCAATACAGCCCAAGCAGTAATCAGGACTATGTTTTTGCACCAAAGTACACTTGGTGCACCAGGTCCACTTAAAGTTGTACTTGCACTTAATTAAAAACTTGAAAATGCCCGACTAATGGAAACTATGCAAAATGCCATAAAATGGCAAAATGAAATATGAGAAAGAAAAGGTTCTGCTAAAGAAATATTTTGTTAATTCACAATTTTAATATTTATCTAGTCACCTTATACAGAAAGAAAAATTCTTGAAACTGCTTATCTTTGGGGTTTCCAAGTATATCCTAAATATTGCTTTCCCATAAATCACAGTTATGCCTAAACAAATGGAGTCAGATGGTGGGACAAATTCTACAGGTAAGGGCTATCTACTTATTCTTGACACAAATGAAATCCTTTGAAATTAGACTCCAGTGGCAGTTTAATACAGAAATGTGAAAAAAGGGAAGCCAAAAGTCGGAGAAGTGTGTGAAGGGGGAATAGTCATGGTGATTTTCCTTCTCCCCACTTCCTAATCTACACCCACACATACTGTCCTAGATACAGCTCAGAGTTCCTAAGCCCTGTATAATTGGAAGCTGACTGGTAAAAGTCAGGGCCTTCCAGAAGTTGGATATATCCCCTCAGGTGTATTTCTCCTGACACTAACTGAAAAGTAAAAAAATATAACCTTTCACTCCAAAGCAGTTAGCTTGGTTAGCAGCATTAAATTAAAATGAGGAAACACAAATCCTAATCTCTGGCACTGAAGTAGGCAATTAGTTTTGGTTCTGAAATTTAGTGAAGAATGTTTTAATTTTTATGAGTTATTTCACATATTAATGAAGATCCTCAAAGATGGCTACACTTATGACTCTCCCTGACACTTCAATGGGCTGACACGTTTCCTGCTTTAATTTTATCCACGACTTGGTTCCTTATTTCAGGAAGAAAAATTAGACAGGAGCATTAACTGCTTGTATTGCCTTACGTTGCAGCCCTCCCTTTTTCCCTGGAAGAGAGAAGGACCAGGTTTGTGATGTTCCCAGGAGGTGATTGGTTCTTAGTGGCACAGGGGAGTTAGCAATCCTACCTTTAGTCGCAAGACCAGAATGCTGGAGCTGCCTGTTCCCACTCCATTTTAATCAGTAATTAAAAAGTTATTATAGAAATATTTAAAGTTACGTTAGAGTTGAGAGAACCATGCAATTAACCCCGATGTATCCCACACTCAGCTTTAATAATTAACAATACTTTTAGGCAGTTTTCTGATTAGAAAATAGAACGCCCTGAAAGCTTCCATTCCTGATTTGTAGTCAGCTTTTGCCTTTAAAATTTTGGTTCTTGGAACTTTGAATACTGTGATTAAAGGAAGGATTTGAGTGAGGAATTTAGTATTTAATAGTAATTTAAGTCAGTCTCTTTCGGCTCTCCCCCATCTCAGCGAAAGCCGCTTGTTGTACGGTACTAGGCGGAATTTGGAGGTGTTTCTTGTAGCTCACAGCTGTTTTTCATAAAACTGATCATTGTCCGGATTTCTGTGCAAGAGACTGGCTTAAAAACAAAGGTGGAGAAAGTACGGGCATCTAGCCTGTTCTTACTCCGCCTCATTGCTGTTTTCTAAATAGAGAGTAGTTTCCTGGTCACGCTCTGAATAGTATCTCAGTACTTTTCTCTCCCTTCCACTCCGCAAGTCCTGTTTGGGGATAAGGTGTCCATCTTTGTGAGTTTCCGGTGTTTGATATTGACTGGCTCCTGACCTCCTTTCTCACCCAGAACGTTAAGAGCCGCTTGCAAAACACTCCCAGTAGGGCCTCCCGGGGAAAGAGAAACTGCTGACCCACCGAAAGTGGAATGTAGGACCCTGAGCCTTGCGCTCTCCCACTTTGGTGCATTGCAAAAGCAAGAGTCCGGGAGAAGCTTGAGGGAGGTTACTGTTCCCCAACTTGCCCTTTGTGGATGCTTTTATTGAAATCTTGGTGGCTCCTGGGAGTATTCTGAGGCGCAGGAGAGACTTTAACCCAGCGGAGAGGTTGGGAATCAAGCACGGAATGCACCGAAGCACTAGGTTTGGGGTTGCTGTTTCCTTAAGTCTTGAAGGGCTGGTCGTTCACGGTCAAGGTTGCGCCTCTCATCATCTCCGCCCGGCGGTTCCTCTTGCAGTTCCACCGTCTTCCGCGGGCACTTAGCCGGGGCAGTGGGTCCGAGCGCCGGGGACTGGACGCTCAGCTCTCCAACAGTTGGTGAGAGAAGCTCAGCTGCGCTCAGCTCTAGTTACAAGCAGTCCTCAGGCAGAGGTTGTGGAGGCTAAGCCCCGGGTGGCCTCGGGGCGTTGTCCTGGGAAGCACCCATTAAGGGAAGATGTGTTAGGTTCTCGGAGCGTCTTCCTTGCCCGCCCAGAGCCCCGCTACCCGGGCTCGGGGTAAGATCCCAGCCGGCAGGGAACGAGAGCGAGCTTCCCCACCCCGGCCGTTTGCCTCGTCTCTGCACCCCTAGGCGGCGCTGCGCTCCTCCGCACCCGCCGGCTCCGCTTCCCCAGACGGCTGCCAAGCCTCCAGTCTATCAAGTCTAGCTCCCCGCCGGCCAGTCCGGGGCAATCCCGGGATTCAGAAAGCGGAATCGCTGGCCGGCCGCGGCGGCCGGCAGGCTCTTGTTCTTTACCACTGCTCGTGCTCTCCGGGAGTCCGGAGCATGGTCCGAGTTCACCGCCGGTGGAGCGAGGGTGGCAACAGGGAGGATGGTGGGCTGGAGGGTGGCGGTTCTATGTTTGTGGGTCTCCTGCGGTTCTGCCTTGGGACAGCTCGAGTACTCAGTGTTGGAGGAGACTCAGCGGGGCGTAGCCGTCGGCAACGTTACTGCGGACTTGAGGCTGTCAGCAGCAGCTCTGTCCTTGCGGAACTTTCGCTTCTTTTCCAGCCACAAGGATCTCTACTTCGGGCTGGATCTGGCCAGTGGTAGCTTGGTTGTCCTACAGCCGGCGGACCGCGAGCATCTGTGCGGGGCCAAAGCTACTTGTGTCTTGACCTATGAGCTGGTGCTCCAGGACCCGCTGGAGCTGCACAAGATTCGCGTTCACGTCCTGGATATCAATGACAACTCACCTGTCTTCCCTGCTGGAGACGTGCAGCTGCACATCCCCGAGTTCCTAATGCCCGGGGCCCGCTTTACTCTCCCTAATGCCCAGGATGCTGATGAGGGAAGCAACGGGGTGCTCAGCTACAGCCTGAGCCCCAGCCAGCACTTTCGCCTGGACATGGGGTCACGGGTCGACGGCAGCGAATACCCGGAGCTGGTTTTGGTGAAAGCCCTGGATCGTGAGGAACGCGCCACCCACCGGCTGGTGCTCACCGCTCAGGACCGCGGGTGGCCCGCGCGCTCCGGAGATGCACAGGTCACCATCATTGTGGTGGACACAAACGACAACGCCCCTGTATTTGAGCGCACAGTATACCACACCAAGGTGCCAGAGACTGTACCCAATGGGACTGTGTTATTCCGAGTTCAGGCCTCGGACCCGGATGAAGGCTCCAATGGGGAAATCCGGTACTCCTTAAGCAATAGCACGCAAGCAAAGTTTCGACACCACTTTCACGTTCACCCCAGAAATGGGGAGGTGAGGGTAGCTGCTTTAATAGGTCCTCCTGAAATGCTGTTGGAAGCCTACATCGAGGCGAGGGATGAAGGCGCCTTCGGTCTAGCTAGCACCGTCAAACTGCTGGTGGAAGTGACTGACGTGAACGATCATGCCCCTGAGGTGAACCTGCTGACTCTCTCCAGTCCAGTTTCAGAAGACACTGCCCCTGGCACAGTGATTGCTCTCCTTAGTGTAAGGGATGAGGACCTTGGTCCCAATGGTAAAGTCACTTGTAGCATGTCCAGTGGAGGCCCTTTTAAACTGAAGGCTTCTTTTGACAATTACTACAGTTTGCTGACTGATGGGCCACTGGACCGGGAGCAGGTCAGCGAATACCAGGTCCTGATCACTGCCTCAGATGGTGGCTCACCACCACTTAGCACCCGCAGGACACTGACTCTGTCAGTTGCTGATGTGAATGACAATACACCAAGATTTCCTCAACCAGAGCAAGAACTTTTTGTGGCCGAAAACAATGGCCCTGGAGCCTCTCTAGGCCATGTATTTGCCCAGGACCCAGACCTGGGGAAGAATGGCCTTGTCTTCTATAAACTGTTGGATCTTACCTCTGAAGGGCAGACAGCCTCTAGCTTGGTGGCAGTAGAATTATCCAGTGGGGCTATCACTGCCAAAACTTCCTTTGACTTTGAGCAGCTCAAGGGCTTTTGCTTTCAAGTGGAAGCCCGAGATGGTGGCATTCCTCCCAGAAGTGCATCAGTGACTGTGAACTTGTTCGTGGTGGATAGGAACGACAATGCTCCCGTCATCTTGTTCCCCTTGACCAGAAATGGCACAGTCCCAGTGGAAATTGTGCCCCGCTCTGCCCAAACTGGACACTTGGTCACCAAAGTAGTAGCAGACGATGCAGACAGCGGCTCCAATGCCTGGCTTTCCTACCACATCTCTCAGACTTCTGACTCTAGCCTTTTCCAAATTTCAGCTAATATGGGAGAGCTCCGCACGGCTCGCTTAGTTCTTCCCACTGATGCAGTCAAACAGAGGGTGGTGGTAGTGGTTCGGGACCATGGAGACCCACCACTTTCCTCCTCCGTCACGCTGGGTGTGCTGTTGAGCAACTCTGCCCCTCAGGTCCTTCCGGACTTTGAAGATGCCTGGGAAACAGGAGGGCACCTTTCTGCCCAGAACCTCTATCTAGTCATTGCTCTGGCCTGTATTTCTTTTTTATTTCTAGGGTGCTTACTTTTCTTTGTGTGTATCAAGTTGAGCCAGAGCCCAGGGTGTTGCTCTCAGAGCTGCTGTCACTCTCCAGAGGAGCTGAGGAATGGAAGGAAAATGGCCTCACATCCTTGCATGACATCAACCACAATAGATGTCACTACAGTCGAGAGACTTTCTCAGACCTATCTCTACCGGGCCTCCCTGGGACTTGGTTCTGGCGATAACAGTTTGCTGTGGCGTGGGGAGTGCAGTGCTGCTGACCTGAGGAACCTGGCCACGGGGGTAGGACTGAATTTGCCAATATCCTGTATTCAGATTCGGAACAGGAAAGATCACGCAAATGTCAATGCCATGGTAAGCAAATTTTATGGGATTTGATTGCCTTGACCAGGAGATGGTTGCCAGGTGTTTAAAAATGTTTCTTAGATGATCCTTTGGCAACATTTAATTCATTGAGTTGAACACTCCTGCTTAGCAGACCCTTTACTAAGAATTCTGGGAGTACATAAAAAGTATTAAAAGGTTGTTCTTGGACTGAAGGAGATTATAGTTTATTTTTTAGAAACAAGGGTAAGGCCCTGACTTGGTGGCCAAGTTGGTTGGAGCATTGCCCCCGTACATCAAAAGTTTGCGAGTTTGATTCCTGGTCAGGGCACGTACCTACGTTGTGGGTTCAATCCCCAGTTGGGGTGTGTACAGGAGACAACTGATTGATGTTTCTTTCGCTCTCTCCCCCTTCCTGTCTCCCTAAAATCAATAAACAAATCCTCGGATGAGGATTAAAATAAAATAGAGTAGAAACAAGGGTAAGAAATTCATACCTATTAAAGAACAATAAAAGTAATATAAAGGTCTAAAAGTAAAAATAATAAAGCACAAAAATTTTGGTACAAGTAATAAATGAACCAAAATGTCTTTAAATCACTCCTTTTAGGATTTTTTTTTAAGGAATCACTTTTATTTTTTAAATGTTTTGACTTGCAGGGATTTTTAAAAATATTTTTTTAAATTTATTTTTAGAGAGGGGGAAAGGAGAGAGAAAGAGAGGGACAGAAATATCAATGTGTGGTTGCCTCTCACACATCCCACACTGGGGACCTGGCCCACAACCCAGGCATGTGCCCTGACTGGGAATCAAACTGGCGACCCTTTTGTTCATAGGCCAGTGCTCAATCCACTGAGCCACACCAGCCAGGGCTAAAGGAATTACTTAGAGCAAATATCCCTTCATTCAAAAAATATTTTTAGTAACAGGTATGTGTGTAAGACATTCTGATACCAAAAGTGGGAATGAAAGTATATGAGTCTTTGCATAACACAAGCTTAAATTAATATCATGAAAGGTAAGACATTTACTTAGACTTTACAATACATGAGTAAAAATGATGAAAACCTAAAAAATGTAAAAATAAATCACAATGGATGTTCAAAGAAGGGAGAGAGAAAACATGAGAGAACATGTAGGCATGGAGGAGGAACTCAGAGGTGCATTTGAATTGGATCTTGAATGATATATCACTTAATAAAATGCAGTATAGGCTGTACTTAACATGAATACCATTTAGGCAAAGTAGTCTTTTTTTTTTAAAGAATAATACCCCACATCATGGCTAATAGCTCCATGCAGTGTTAGTAAGAACATAGAAATTATAAGCATGTCTCAGAAAACCTATTTGTAGAGACAGAAAGACGATGGCATTGTTGTGTATAGGACCTGGCAACCTTTTTTTGTGTGTTTTAACTCACATGTTTCCCAAGAAATAAGATTATTATGTCAGGAACATGGGTGTGTTCAAAGGTTAACTTACCATTCAAAGTCCAGTCAACTTGAATTTAATGTTCTTATTATTTTAGAAGCCAATATACTTTGAAATAAGTAAATACCATATTTGAAAGTAATGCATCTAATAAAAGTTAAATTATTCAAATACTTCAATTTATCCATAGTGGCCCTTGGCATTTCAAAACTTTTTGGATGGCCCGAGGTGTATGGCTCAGTTGGCTGGGCACCACTCTTCGAAGCAAAAGGTGTTTGGTTCGATTCCTGGTATAAAGAAATTATGATGTATACAGACATGGGTAAATTGAATTTTATAAATCTGGAGTATTTGTAATTCACATAGACATTTATTATTTACTTTTTCCTATCCAATTGCTTATTGATCCAACCTTGATTCTTTAGAAAAAAAATGTTTGTCATCAAATGCCTTAATAACAATTACAGAATTTTAGAAATAAAATGCTTATTGCTCAAATTTTATATGACAAAAGCCCTTTGAAAAGGGTATCATTTTATAATAATTTTAACTGTGTGCCTGAGTCATATAGAGTCATGTTGATGCATGTGTTTATATTTTGTTCACATTCTAAGCTCTTCTGTCGTATTTTAGTTTACAGTGAATTTTAACACAGTTTCCAGTACTAAAATCTATTGGTTTAAGAAACTTAGAAAAATATTCACATCCACCCCTCTCCTGTTGATAATATTTAACAGCTATAATAAAAGCTGGTTCGCTGTGCAGCAGCCAGACAGCATGTGTCGCCTGTCGATTTTTCCTCTAAGGTTTTTGGTGGACACTGTCAGTTTGGTCTTTATTTCTACATCTCTGGTTATATTTTGCTTGCTTGTTTGTTTTGTTGATTAGGTTCCACTTATAGGTGCGATCATATGGTATTTGTCTTTCACCTCCTGGCTTATTCCTAGAGGGGAGAGTGGAGGGGGATAATGGGGAATAGAAGGGAAATGGTCAAGTCAAGGAACATGTAAAAACACCCATGCACAAGACATTGGTGTGGGAGGGGAGGATTGAATGTGGAAGGTTGGGGGTGACAGGGGAGAATAATGGGGGGAAATGGGGAAAAACTGTGATTGAACAGCAATAAAAAATTAAAAAAATATTTTTTGATGGACAATTTAATTTGTTTAGATTGTTATCTAAGATGGTACCCCTGAGATATAAAGTTCTACTTAGCACCTAAAATTAATTTCATTGGAAAAATGTTTAGATAATATTTCTGTAGCAAAATGTAGAGGTATACAACTGACTTTATTAAATATTCCACATGAAAATGATAATTTAAATATACCAGGGTTATTTTAGCATACTGTTATTCTCAGAGAACTTTCTTTTGCCAGGATACATAGCACACAAGATATTCCCCCTTCACGGTGTCATTTATCAACAGTTGTAGAATGTTTTTGGCATTCTAGGTGTTTTTATTTGTTAACACGTGTTCCATAAGTGGACTTTTCCAAAGGCTAATTAGATGTTCCTTTACATTTATTTTGACTTTGGAGCTGGTAACCACACTGAAAAACTTTAGAGTGCTGTAACTAAGGAAGTTTGCATGGCATATGAAATATATTCAGATTTAGGAAAACACCATGTAACAGTAAAATAATATTTGTTGTATAATAGAGAGACTTCAAATATTAAAAAGGAAAGAAAAAAAGCATTATATAACTTCAGAGGACAGAAGGGAAAAGCAATGCCTGGGAAATGTATGAGTGGGAAAGTTTTAACAACATGTCTGATAATGTCCACGACCTATTGATTTTTGTTGCCTTCAGTATTGCAGTTAGAGGGAAACAATACTGTTTCAGAGACTAAAACCATTTAGCTGTATTGGGATTAAGGCAAACTAAATTGCTACAAGGTTTTTACATTGCTCAAATGCGCATGACGTGAATATCATAAAACCTGGCAGAACGTCAAGTGAATGTGGACGAGTCCAGGGTTTTGACTGAAGTATTACAGGAAGTAAGGAATTTGTGGGTAAGAATTATTCTTAAAAACCTAAGCTAAATGATAAAGGTGGTTGCTCATTTTGTTCCTAATTTTAATTTATGAAATGAGAATGGTTCAGGATATCAATAAACTTCATGTCTCTTTTATATGCATTTGTGGAAAAGAATTAGGATAATAATTCCCTCCTTAGGCTATAAGTGCAGGTCATTATTTATTCAGCTGGGACCTGTCTTGGAATCCAGGAATAAGGAGGCAGTCACACAGTCTCCAGAGCTGCAGGAAAAGAGAAACACCTTTGTACCCCATCCCAAATACTTGGCTGTTCCCAGAGCCACCTGGTTACCAACTACACATACGCTATTTTCATACCATAGCTCTTTGTGACGTACCCTCTGACATGTTCTCTCTGAATTCAGGTACATTATGCTTATACTTTAGTATCTTTGAGCAAAGACTACAGCTGTTTTGTTTAGACTCAAAATGATGTTCATCCAAAATAAAACCAACCCATTAAGACATCTTAATGGGTGGGTTTTTGCATCTATACCCATCACTTGAGATTGCCTCATCGTTTTTCTTTCTTGGTATGCTAGCCCTATTAAACAAGTTAGAAGTTTTTCTCTCTCTTCTCTTCTCTAAAGGACATATTTGCTAAGATTGGTGATATTTCTTTTTAAAGTATTTAGTCATATTCATTAGTGATGCTTTTTGTTCCTTAAGTTTTCCTTGTGGGAAAGTTTTAAATCATGATATCACATTACTTTATTAGTAATAAAATTATTCATATTTTTATTATTTCATTTTTGGAAATTCTGTTTTTACAAATATATTAATTTCATCTAAAATTTCATATATTTTGGCATAAAGATGTTCATAATGTGGTCCTGTAATCTTTTAACATGTGGGGATCTGTAGTGACAGTTCCCTCTTCAATTCTGATATTAGTTATTGTCACCTTTCGTTTTTCCTGACTAGACTTGGAGGCAAGCATTTATTAATTATATTATGCTTTTCAAGGACTAACTTTTGGGTTTTAGGATTCTCTTTCTTGTATATCTGCTTTCTATTTCATTGATTTCTGCTTTATTTCCTTCCTTATATTTTCTTTGTATTCAATTTGCTATTTGTTTTCTAGCTTCTTGTTTAGCTTACTGATTTTCAAGTTTTGTTGTTTCTAATGTATGGATTTAAAGCTGAAAATTTTTCAGTAAGTGTAGTATTAGCTGCTTCACATGAGTCTTACTTTTAAAAATTTTAACTGAAGTACGACATAAATAAAGGTTCATATATCAAAAGTGTATGGCTTGATCCCACACTCAGGGAACTACCACAGAGGAAAAGAAGAGCATTACGAGCACCTTCAAACCCCCTCAACCCTCCCCTATAATTACTCCCTCCTGAAGTATAACCATTGTTATGAGTTCCAACACCATAGAAATAGAATGGTATGGTATGATTATGCTTTCCTGTCTGGCTCTTTTCAGTCAGTATTATGCATGTGACATTCATCCAGGCTGCTGTGTGTAGCAACATTTCATTCATTAAATTGCAGTATATGGCATTGTATGAATATATCTGTTTATTTATCCATTTTTATGTTAATGTACTTTTTTCATTTTTTTGCTATTGTGAATGGTTTTGCTATGAACATTTTTCTCATGTTGTTGTTGCACATATATTTGCATTTCTATTGGATACGTAGCTAGCAGTGGGAATTGCTTGGCTAGTAGGTGTGAGTATGGTCAGCTTTAATAGGTATTGCCAACAGTTTCCCAAATTAGCTGTTCCAATTTACTCTCCCACCAGCAGTACTTGAGAGTTCCCATTACTCCGTGTTCTCGTTATACTCAGCATCATCAGCCTTTAAAATTTTCGTCATTATAGTGGCGTGTACTCGTATCTCATTGTTTTTTTTTTAGTTCTAGATTTGTGTTATTTCTTCATGCAATATAATAATTTAATACTGAACACTTTACATAAGTGACTATTAAAATACTAATACCATTCATCCCTTCCTTATATTATATGCCTTTTTATTAAGTATTTTATTGTTGTTCTATTACAGTTGTCCTGATTTTTCCCCCTTCACTCTCCTCCACCTAGCCCACCCCCCACCTCCCAGTCAGTCCCCACCATTTCCCTGTCTATGGGTCATTATATTCTTTTCTTTAAAAAAATGTTTTTTAAATTTATTTACTTTTAGAGAGTGGAAGGGGTAGAAAGAGAGGGAGAGAAACATCAGTGTGTGGTTGCCTCTTACTCACCCCACATCTGGAGACCTGGTCCACAACCCAGGCGTGTGCCCTGACTGGGAATTGAACCCACAACTCTTTGGTTCACAGGCGGGCACTCAGTCCACTGAGCCACACCAACCAGGGCCATGTATACTTTTTTAAAAGTCAGGTTTATCAGTTCTTTGGGAAATATTTGTTCACAGAGCTATACAGATAATCCAAAAGTAGACACATTTGATTATACAGTAACAAAAATATCGCATCTGTCAATACCACTACTGATCTCAGAGACAGACTTTTTGTATTGGGAAGTAGCAATCTCACAGTGGTGGACATAGGTTTTGTAAAATTATAATTCTCACTCAAAATCTTAAATGTCATTATTTGCAGCAAATAGTGTCAGTTTTCCTTGCAGTGACAGACTCATTTAATTCGTTTTTTTAAAAAAATAAAGGTACCACTTTTATTTTTCTCTTTTTTTATTGTTGTTCAAGTACAGTTGTCTTTACTTCCCTCCACCATCATTTAATTCATTTTAAAGAGAATGTCTGTTTTCTGGTATTAAAAATATTCAAGTTCATCTTGTAAATTTCCTGTCTCAGACCTGGAATCAACTATTCTTGAAGGATCCTTCAGTTCTTTTTTGCAGGAGACAATATTGAGAGATAGAGCCTGGACAGTAAGTACGCTTATTGCTACAGAATTGAGTCAGTGTTTCTAGATATTTTCAGTTACTCTGCATTTTAAAAAAGATTTATACATCACAAATTCAATCCTAATCTTTCCAAGTTAAGGACTATAAAGTGTTTATCTAATTTCATCAATCTTGCTTTTGAATCTTTTTCCTACAACAAAAATCCTGCTTTGCATTTACATCAGCGTAATTACTCATTGTTACCCCACACTAGAGTTTTAGGATTTTTAGGATTAAAAACAATAGAGTTTTAGAAAACAATACCAATACCACACCAACAATATGATTATAGTAACACTTTAATATTTTTGCCATTCTGTTCATTTTTAGGTCACATCTCGCTGGGCACGTATGGTACAAATTACTGTATTTTAAAGTATTTTTGAATAGTTCATCTCTGTGCAGTTAAGCCACCAACTACATACAAAGTTAGGTTCATTTTTTTCAAATTCCTTTCACATTTAGGGCTTGCTTTTTTAAACAATTTTAACATATTTTTTAGATTTTATTTATTTATTTCCAGAGAGAGAAAGGAAGGGAGGGAGAAAGAGAGGGAGAGAAGCATGGATGTGCAAGAGAAACATCAATTGGTTGCCTCTCGCACACTCCCAACTGGGGACCCAGGCACGTGCCCTGACAGGGAGTCAAACTGGAGACCTTTGGGTTTGCCAGCAGGCACTCAAACCACTGAGCTTCACCAGGCAGGGCTAATTTTTAATAGTTGTGTGAAATATTTACATGGTTCTATAATAAATTTATAAAACAAAGTGCATTTACAGAAATTTAGCATCTACTATCCCTGTTCCTTCACTCTAGTCCTTCTCTCCTCTTATAGATAATTCCATTTTATGATTCATCCTTTCACTATTTGTTTTTTAATGTAAGCATATACAGAAAAAATGTAAGCAAATATATGTGTGTGTGTCTTCTACTTTTAAGATAAATTTTAACATACAATACATATTCCTTCCAACTTTGATTTTCACTTAAAGATATAAATTTATGACCACCCCATAGTAGTATATAGAATATACTATTAGTATAGTAGTATGTAGAATATTCCTTGTTTCTTAATGATATATTTGATTAATAGAGCTCCTAATTTTAATGAGATCCAATTTATCAATATTTCATTTTTACTTAGCACTTTTTCTATCCTTTTAAAGAAATTGTAGCCTACTTCGAGGTCATGAAGATGTGCTCCAATGTTGTATTCTAGAACACTGTTGTCCAGTAGAAACTTCTTTTTATTTATTTATTTATTTATTTATTTTTTCAGTAGAAACTTCTTATATGTTGGAAATATTCTATTTCTGAATTTAAACAGGATATATGACTACTGAGCACTTAAAATGTTGCTAGTTGAAACTGTGGGACTGAATTTTTAATTTCAATAACATTAAGCTTAAATTTAAATAACCATATCTGATTGTTGGTTGCATAGTTCCAGCAGATTTCTTGTTTTAACTTGCACATTTAGACTCTTAAATCCACCTGAAATTGTTTTTTTTTCCTGTGGGGTGTAATGTAGGAGCTGAGATTCCTTTTTTTCTATGTGTAAATCCAGTTGGATTTTCTATATACACAATGCCGTTTAATAAAAAGACTTTTTTTCTCACTACTCTGCAGTGCTACTTACATTATAAAGCAAGTGACTGTTTCAGGACTCCATTCTGTTTCATTGGTCTGTTTCATTCTTAAGCCATGACATCCTGTGTTAAATAGAGTAGCTTTTAATATTTATTGACATACAATGTGTAAGTTCTCCGACTTTGTTCTTCTGCTTCAAGATTAATTTAGCTTAAGATTGATTTTTGGCCCTTTGCATTTCTATATATATTGTGGAATCAGTTTGTCAATTTCTACCAAAAAACTTGCTCAGATTTTAATTGGTATTACATTAAATTTATAGAAAATACAGGGCATATTGACATATTTTTTTTGGATTTTCATATTTACTCTGTAAAAATATGGAGTTTATTGACATAATGGCATTATATGTCCATAAAGTCTTTTACAAGAACATGGTATATTCTTCCATTTATTTTATTTATTTTCTTTCAATGTTTATGTGTTTGTGTGAGTATGTGTATTGAGAGGTATTGCATAACTTTCATGAGATATTTTGATGCTATTTAAAATTTCTCATTTTATATTTTGTTTTTGTTGCAGGTATATAGATATAAAATAGATTTTTATATGACTCTATATCCAGTGTCCTCGCTAAATTTATTTTAAAAGCTCACATTTTATATTATTTTGTATTTTCTACATGTACTGTGATGCCATCTCCACATGTTAGTTTTATGTTTTATTTGTTTATTTACTTTCCAATCATATCATTTTTTTGTTTTATGGTTTTGTGGCATTGTTGAGTTGAAATGGTGATAATAGATAATGTTGTCTTATTCCTGATCTCAGAGAGAAAGTTTTAAATATTTAATATGAAATACATTTTTTGATTTTTTCAGAGACCTTTTATCAGGTAAAGGAAATTTCCTTCCCTTTCTAATTTACTAAGAGTTCTTAAAATCATAAATGGATGTGAAATTTATCATGTTTTAATGTTTATTGAGGTAATCATATGACTTTATCCTTTTATTTTATTCAAATTATGTATTATATTAGTTGATTCATTAATAATAAACCAACCTTGCATCCTTGGAATAAATCCAGTTTGTAGTGATGGATTATCCTTTATATTATTGAATTTAGTTTTCTAAATTTTGGCTTAGAATTTTTAAAAAATCTGTGTATAACAGAAATTGGCTTGCAATTTTCTATTCTTGTGATATTTTTGTCAGAGTTTGTTATCATACCTATGTTGGTCTCATGTAAGTAAGTTGAGAAGTATTACTTTTTTCACTTACTTGAAAAGTTTGTGTAAATTATTATTCTTTTCCCCTTAAACATTTACAAAAATTAAGAATAAAGCTTTAGCCCTGGTTGGTGTGGCTCAGTGGATTAAGTGCCCACCTGCAAACCAAAGGGTCGCTGGTTCCATTCCCAGTCAGGGCACATGCCTGGGTTGTGGGCCAGGTCTCCATTAGGGGGTGCTGGAGAGGCAACCACATGTTGATGTTTCTCTCCCTCTCTCCATCCCTTCCTCTCTCTAAAAATAAATAAATAAAATCTAAAAATAAAAAAATAAAGCCTTAAAATGTTTTAAATTATAAATTCAGTATCTATAATAGTGTAGAAATATACAGGCCTATGTTTCTAGTTATATCAATTTGGTTAATTATGTTTCTAATAAATTTGTGCATTTAATTTAAATTTTATAATGTATAGACTTAAACTTGTTCATAATATTTCTTATTTTAATACTGTAGGTACCATAGTGATTTTTTTACATTCCTCATATTGGTATTTTTCCTTTCTCTTGTTTTTGGTGTAAGTTTTACCATAGATTTATTGATTTTATTAGTTTTTTTCTTCCCAATGAGCCATCTTTTGACCACTGAGGAAAAGAAGACACATTTCCTTTAAGTTAACAATAATGAGACTAATGACTAATCTCTCAAGGAAAAAAGTAGAAGCCAAAAAACAATAGTGACATCTTCAAAAAGCCTAAAGAAAATATCTACAAACCTAGAATTTTATACCCAGCAAAAATATCCTTAAAAAAAAAGAAAGTAGATAAAAATAAAACTATTTTCACATGAACCAAAACTGAGGAAATGCATCCCAAGCAGATCTGCAGTGAGGGAAATAGTAAGAGATTTCTTTACGTATATGGAAAATATTCCCAGGTGGAAATATAAAAGTGTAGAAAGGAAGGAAGGAAGGAACGAAGGAATGAAGGAAAGAAGGAAGGAAGGAGAGAGGGAAGGAAGGGAAGAAAGAAGGAAGCAGAAGAGGTAATGTATTCACTGAATAAGATAACTATGATATATAGGATTTAAAATATAAAAAGAGCTGAAATATATTAAAATAATAACAAAATATATGAGTATGATGAGAGGTAAACAGAGTTAAAAGATTTTAAGGCCATTGCATCATTACATTGTCCTGGAAGTGGTAAAAGTAAACATTTATGTTAGACTTTAATAAGTCAAGAATGCATGTTTTATCTTCTAGGGTAATCCATTTAAAATGTTAGAAGAATGTGCAACCCATAAATTAATAATGAAGAGACAATAGGATACAAGATACTTAATCTAAAAGAGGTAAGAAAGGGAAAAAGGACAAATTAGAACAGATGAAATTAAAAAATAGTAAGATGACAGATTTAAATCCAAGTATGTCTGTAGTTACGTTAAATGTAAACAGACTAAATCCTCCAATTAGCAAACATGGTCAGACTGGTTACAAATTAAACAACCATATGTGATTTTTAGACACACTTTTATTAAAAGAATAAGGAAAGATTTAAAGTAAAGTGATTGAAAGAGATACCATGCAAACATTTATCAAAATGAAACTGTATAGCTAACTTTAGAAATATAATTTATAGTAGACCTTAAGATAAGAAATCTTATGGATATAAATAGGACATATAATTAAGGATAAAAAGGTCAATTTACCAGGAAGATAAAAACAATTCACCAAGAAGATAAAAATAATTATGAGTTTCAGTGCAATAATACCATCTTTAATTGCATTAAGCTAAAATGGCTAAACTCTAAGGAGAAAGAGAAATTCATAACCAGAATGGGAAATTTTAACATACTTTGTTCAGAAAAAGAACAGGGAACAAAAGAAAATCAATAAGAATGGAGAAGATTTGAATAATAGGAATAACAAATGTGCATATGTATAAACTCACACAATAACTGCAGAATACACACTCTTTTAAAATGCTTGTGGTATGTTTACCAAAATTAAACATAGTCTAGGTTTAGGCCATAAAGGATGTTTCAGTAATTCCATCACAAATTTTCATATGTAATATTTTTTTTATCAACCAGTATATTTTCTAATTTCCTTTGTGGTATCTTCTTTGACCCACAGGCTGTTCAGAAATATGTTTTGTCAATATCCAAACACATAGAGATATTCTGCACATGGAGATAATCTATAATCTTTTGGCTTTAGATTTCTAGTTACATCTCACTGTCATCAAATCATATTCAGTATGATTTTAATTTTTTGATACTTGTTAAAATTTGCCTTGTGGCCCTTTCTAGTCACTATTTGAAAACTTTTTGTTGTTGAAGTGTACTATACATATAGGAAAGTGTGCCCACCATAAATGTGCAGGTGGATAAATGTTCGCAAATTGAATATACTTGTGTAACTAGCACACTGATCGAGACACACCATTGTTAGCATGCCAGAAGCTGCATCACAGTCCCCCAAGGGTAATCAATATTCTGGCTTCTAAGAGCCTTGGTTAGTTTTAATGTTTTTATACTTTACATATGTGGAATTATACAGCAAATACACTTTGGTTTTGCCATTTTTCTAAATATGATTGTTTGTGACATTCGTCCATATTGTTGTGGGTAACTGCATATTATTCATTCTCATCGTATAGTATTTCAGGCTGTGAATGGTCAATTTTTTGTGAATGTTCTGCATACTCATGAAAAGGCAGTATTTTGAAATTGCCTGTAGTAGCAGTGCTCTGTATAGGTCTGTTAAGTTGTTGGCTGATTGTGTTCTTCAAAGCTTCCTCATTTTTTAAATTCTTTTTATTTGCTTTTTTATGTGACTAAGAAAGTTATGTTCAAGTGGCCCACTCTGAGTGGTGAGTTGTTTGTTTCTCCTTGGATTTCTGTCAATTTTTTTGCTTCATAAATTTTGAGGCTATTTTATTTAGTTAAACAAATTTAAATTTGTAATCTTTTCCTGAAAAAGTGAAACTTAACATAATGAAATGACCCTCATTATGTCTACTTCACTTGATGATGGACTGTTTTAGTTTCTATTTGCCTGAAATGCCATTATTGGTAGGTATTTTTCCCTAGGCGTAGCATTCTATATTGGCATTTATTTCCCTTTGGCACATCAAAGTTATTTCCTCACTATCTTCTAGGTTCCACTGTCTCATTGTGCTCTTTTATGAGTAATTTCTTATTATCTTTCTTTTAATGTTACTAATTTTGTCTTCTTGTGTGTCTAATATGTTATTAAAAGTGTCCCTTGAGGTTTTTTATTTTAGTTATGTTTTTCATTTAAAAATTCTAATAATTACTTTTCAAATTTGCTATGACATTTTTATCATTTCTTGTTTCTTACAAATATTTTCGAGCTTGCTCTTGTTTGATTATATTAAATCTCCACCTGATCATTCTAGAGCCTAAAGTCTGCGAGCGTGTTTCTGCTGTGTGCTGCTTCGGCTGGTTTTTCATTGCAGCTCCCTAATTCCACATGTTCCAGGTTCTATTTTGACTTGTAATGGTCACTAACCTGATAATAATATTTGCCAGAATCTCCTGAGATCTTGAGTGAGAGTGTCTTCCTTTAGGATAGACTTTTATTTATGCCTGAACACTACCAGTTGTAAACCACTTTAAAACAAGTTCAAGACTTGAGGGTCCTTGGCTGCTTAGACAACCATGTATACCCAACTGAAGATCCACAGGATATACAGTATCCAACCATAAGTTCATAGGATTTTTTTCTTTCCTTTTTTCCTTATGTCCTGGTTGGTGCCCAGTCAAGCTCTCTGGCAGTTCTTTGGACTAGAGGATAGATAGGCTTAGTTTTGGTACATCATCACTTGGAGAGTGTGGTTCTTGGGGATCCTGATTAATGTAGATACTATAAGGCTCCTTGTCTCATGTACATCCTGGTGCTTAATCTCTGTTTTCCTCACCCCACAAGTTATCTGTGTTTATGTCCAACTTTGCGTCAGCACGTGCTTTTAGAACAGAAAGAAAGGTCAATATTCTGCTCACCAGTCTGGGTTTAAGTTTCCTCCAGAATTTGTCCTTGCAGTTCCCCATCATCTTGTCAGATTTCCAGTGATTTTAAGTTAATTGTTTAAATATTTTATCCAGAATATTTAGTTGCTCTTGGTAGGATGTCAGCTCTGAATAATTTAGTCTGTCATTACCTGAAATTCCCTCTCATACAGTTTTATCACCAGCAGATTACATCTAAGTAATATAAAATGCTTTCATGTATGCTTTAAAATATTTGAATTACTTTTCCTTTGAAAAAAACTGTATATTAATTGTTTCTAAACTCTGATAGGGAGATTTAAATCTCATTATTAATTTTATTATTTTTTTTAGATTTTTGTTTATTTTTAGAGAGAGAGGAAGGGAAGGAGAAAGAGGGAGAGATAAACATCAGTGTGTGGTTGCCTCTCACGTGCCCCCTGTTGAGGACCTGGCCTGCAAGCCCAGGCATGTGCCCTGACTGGGAATCAAACCAGCAATCCTTTGGTTCCTAGGCCCACGCTCAATCCCCTGAGCTACCAGCCAGGACTTCATGATTAATTTTAGAAAAAAATTCAGAGATCATATCTACTATGAAACACTTAGTAATTGAACCAAGAGCTCACATGCTTTCACTTAAAACATTCAGAGATAATCAAATTTTATTGAAGGTGGTATTTGTGGCTTTACTTGGCATAAAACAATTGTTATATTTCTCTAGTCATTCTATTGTCATATTTTTTGAGGATGAGACTCTCAAAATGTGGAGATAAAAATTTATAATCAATAACATTAAAAATATTCAACAGTAAACAAGTCAGCCATCAATCATGATGTAATCAGTTTTCAGCCACAACTGAAACAAATACGTGCTCCCCAGGAAGCACAGAAAGGAAGCAACTAACTCAGCATGGTGTTGGTTGGAGTGTGGGGGGCAGGCAAGGGGATCTTTCCATGTAAGATGTCTTTTTAGCGGAGTATTAAAGGATGACTTGGGAAGCAAGGAGGTGGAGTAGAGAATGATTATTTCAGGCAGAGAAAAAACCATAAAGGCCTAGAGGAATGAGAAAGCATAAGAGAAACTGAAAATAGTTTGATTTGGCCAGAGCACAATATAAATGTGTAAGCATGGAAGAAGCTAAAGCTAGAAAGCTACAGAAGAATCAGATTAAGAAAATTCCTCAATGTAAGGCTTAGGACTTCAGACTTTATCACGAGGAGGTAGGGAACCAGTGGGGATGAAAAAAGATCTAAAACTAAATTTCCCATTAAGGACTATCATATGACCATTGCAGACATTTTAGGAAAAGAAATGATCGGTAATCCCAATATTCAAGTACAGTTACAGTTACGTGTTTCTATAGCTTCTTTGAAAAAAAAATGTTCCATGCGTACTTTAAAAAATAGTTGTAGTTATACATGAGTATATGGTGTTTTATAATAAAGTTAATTTATCTTTATTATTGAATATAGTAAAATTTAGGAAAGCATATACATTTTAAATTAATGCTCTTCACTTGCTAAATATTGTTACACAAGTTCTTATGTTATTAAACTCTTTGTCAGCATAGTTTTAATGACTAGTACATTCTACTAACAGTATATATTATAATTTGAATTATTTCCAGATTAAAAATATGACTATATAAATTATTTTTACATTAGTATATATGTGCATTAAGAATGGCAAACTGTGTACTTAGGAAATCAAAGTAAGTTGATTAAAAATTGTTTGAATTGTTTTGCACTCAATCACATAAAGGTGCCAGGGTAGATGCTGTGCATCCAAATAATTATGGCTTTTATACTTTCTAATAGTAAAAAGTAAAATAAAATAAAATGGAAAGAGAGATCTCATTCAGAATAGCTATAAACATGAAATACCTAGGAATGACTTTTAATGAGAAATGTGCAAGAAAAATGTAAAATTTTGTTGAAAAAATATTTTAAAATCTTATATAGAGTGGAATAATGTGTTCTTAGATGGAATGTTACAAAAGTATATTTTCTTCAAATTAATTGGCTTTGGCCCTATGTCAATGAAAATTCCGATGGAATTATTATTTTACCTTAAATTTACCTCGAATAATAGCATGCAGATTAAAAATTGTAAGAGTTTAAGATGTAGAAGTTCCATTATCAGAATTAAATTTTGGTGAGACATCATTAGTAATATTATATAGTTTCCATTGGGTAGGGCTACTGTGGAGGAAGGGAGATTAAACTACCAGTAAGATATCCAGGGAAGAAAGATTTCAACTGAAGCTAGAGGGAATGAATTTAATATAATATAAGGAGTAGACTTGATAGAGCTTCATTAGTAATTGTGAGGGATAATAGTAAAATAAATAGATGATATGAAGGTTCATGGAAATGATGAGCTCAGTTTGGAAATGTCATCTAGGGAGAGGTGGAAAGTAGTCAGCTGAATTTGTTGATCTGAGGGAGGTCTGAATTCTAAATACAGGCTTTGAGTCATCCTCATGAAAATGCTCATTGAAGCCTGGAGTGTGAAATAAACTATCTATGAACAATGTATAAAGTGGAGGAAAAAGAAAAGAGGGGCAGGGTCAAAGGAGTGAGATGACTTTCTCAGGGAGCATGTAGGTATTTATGGGAGTCATACGAAATACATTGTAATATGAGGCCTTTCTATTAAGGAAAACAAAATATTGCTATGAACATAATTCTGTGTTTCATTATGAATTAAGAATTTTGGAGGCAAATCAGAAGTAAGTGAATTGACTGATTTACTTTCAGTTGTGCGATAAATTGGCACAAAAAATGGGGGAAACATTTCGGCATATCTAACTAAAATTAAAATGTGCATACTTTTAACTTAGTGCCTGTCAGAATAAACTCACAGGCATATACATGCACACACTTCTGGAAATGCACCTAAATATTCAATCACAGAGTAACAACAAATTATGAAATATCTGTATAATGAATATTATGCAGCCATTACTAAGAATAAAACAGAATTATATGTACCGACACAGAAGGATGTCCATCATATATGTTAAGTAAAAATAAAAAGTAAAGTTGCACTATAGTGTGTGGAGTGTGGTTATGTTTTGGTGAAGTATATAAATGTACACATTTATATATGCATAGGTAAAAGTCTGGAGGGATATGATTAAAATTATCTGCTAATGGCATAGTCTACAGGAAAATGAGACTTGAAAGGACTCACTGTTTTGTTTTGTTTTTTTGCTTTTTACAATTCTGGAAAACTGAATTTTGTACGTGCAGCATATATCTTTAATATTATTGAACCTAAATAAAATAACTAGAAGGCCAAGAAAAAATAAAAATAAGTCACACAGGAAGTATAACAAAAATTTATTCCTTTCAAAACCCTCAAATCTATGGCTATTTGTTTTCATTTATTCAAAAAGCACATATGTGAACAAAAGAGGCTTTTTAAAAATGTCAGTATAAACAAATATACTTTCACTGGCTAGTGGTCCCCAGATATTGTTGCCTCCATCAGTTGCTTCTAGGAATATCCAGAGCACCAAGTACCCTTCGCTTTGGGTACATCATTGATTTCAGACAATTGTGCAACCACTTCAGAAAGGGGCCTGTGTCTAAGAAATGAGGGGCATCACTGCAGTGGAAAAGCAGAGTAAGGCTAGGATAGGAGGCGCTATCAAGGATAAAATATAGCTGCCACCATCCGCACTCATTCAGAAAGTATTTATTCATTGGAATTTTAACTTCTTCAACCCAGACCCTTCTGCTGAGCTTCAAACTTTCATATCCCATTACCTAACCTCTCTGCTTGGCTCTCTCACAGGCAATTCACACATGCCTCAAACTGGACCATTGATTTCCAGACCTGCTCAGCCCTTCTCTTCCCGCAGTATTTTTAGAAGCTGATACCACTGTTCACTTAGGTCTTCATGCCAGTAACTGGGGAGTCTTGTTGGACAGCTTCCTCGGTCAAGGGGAATTTGTCCTCTCATTAATCAGTCCTGTACATTCTACCTGAAATTCAGCTCACAGGTGTCTGTCTTCAACTGACAACCATTACCTTGGTCCAAGTAACCATCTAATTTCCTGTGCATGGATGCAACAGGCTTGCACCTGGGTTTCCTGCACCCCTACCCCTACCCCTGCTCCCCAAAGACCATTCTCCATGCAGCAATTATGATAATATCTCACACACCTTATTAAAACCTACAGTGGTTTACCTGGGAATAAATGGCATGGAATCCAAACTCTTTATGGTCCCATACAAGACTTTTAAGATCTGGCCCCTGGTTGTTCCTCACCCTTCTCTGCCATGCTCCAGTTGTTTCCTATGCTTTGGCCACACTGGCTCTCTTTCTAACCTTCAAGCACAAGGGCTCTCACACTGGCCAGTCCCTCCGCAGGGAACGCTCTCCTCACTATTCTTTCCATGGCTGGCCTCTTCTCATCCTTCAAGTTACAATTCAAATGTCGTCTTCCCAGAAAGATCTTCCCTGACATCCGTGTCTGAGCATAGTTCCTTCAAGTATCCTTTATCCTTATTTCTTGTTTCTCTTATGACATTTATCACACTTGCCTACTTTTTATTTCCTTGTTTAGCATCCACCTCCCTCAATGCACTACTCCATGATGATCAATACCATGCCTGTTTCTTTTGCCACAGTGTCTCCAGTAGTGATCAGAAAATCTGACACACGGTAGTCATTCAATCAACATTTATAGAATGAATGAGTGAGCCCTGTCCTTAAGCATGTTGATCAGGGGAGAACAATTTGTACATGTAACTCTAGTACAATATATAGATTAAAACTATACATCACAGGGACCAGAAAAGTGCTTCAGAAGTTTCGGGTTTTTAGTTCAGTCATTGTCACAAAATTAATGTTCAATAAATGTTGAATGAATGAAATTTTCCTCAGCATCAGAAAGTGGGCATGTTTTATTTTAATCAGAATGTAGTGAGATTATTTGGTCCTGATTTATCTATGCAGTTAAGACTCTGACAGTTTAACTTAAGGCAATATCTTTTTCTTTATAAATTCTGAGATTTTAAAATAGCAAAAGAATAAAGAGAAGGTAAAAATAAATAGAAATACAGTGCAAAAAATGTTACTCAAGGGTTAGGTTCTAAAGCAAGTGTGTATGGTGAGTATATATTTAAGTAATAATAAGCTTGAAAAATCACATAAATCTTTCCAAGTACAATTTTCCTAGTTGTATTGTTACCACTCTACCAAGAAATTCTCTTGGACACTAATGCTTGAAAACCACCAAGCTTATCTAAATCCAGGAGCAATACAAATGTCTATATCTGGACATTCAAACTATACTGCCTTTAAGATTAATCATGAATGGGAATTGTTGGAAAATTATCAAGCTCTCCTGCTTGCCTACAGGGTTTATTCCATTATCTTTTTTTTCATTGAGATATAATTAACGTATAACATTAAGTTAATTTCAAGTGTACATCATAATGATTCAATATTTGTATATATTGGGAAATGATCATCACACTCAGTTTAGTTAGTATCCATCACCACACATAGTTACATTTTTTTCTTTTGATGAGAACTGTTAAGATCTACTCTTTTAGCAACTTTCAAATATACAATACAGTATGATTAGCTATAGTCACCATGCTGGACATTACACATACCCTTGACTTATTTTATGAGTGGAGGTTTGTACATTTTGATCACATCTCACCCATTCACTACCCCTCTCTGGCATCCACCAATCTGTTCTTTGGATCTATGAGTTCAGTTTTTTCCAATCACTTTCGGTGTTACCTCAATAACTTTGATGAATATTAAAATGTTTCTCTAATAAGAATTAAATTTGGTGACACATGGAAGCACTTAGCTCTGGAATTGCCACATACTAGATCCTAAATGAATGCTTAATGAATTGGAATTTAAATCTTGCTTCATTAACTCAACATATAAAAGTTTTTAAAATAGTTATTATGAAGAAGAATGGGATCACTGGCTTCCTGTATTTCCAGGTTGGCATTTCCTGTTGTAACACTGTTGAATACCTCTGTGATTTTTTTCAAAACATTTGGGGTGGGGGAATAAGAATAGGAAATAATCAATGATAATTTGCTGTGCCTACCCCCAACCTACAATTGCCAACTTTCCAGAATTACAGCTGGCTTTTGCATCCAGGAATGCGATATTCATCATTGTTCCCAGGAAACTCACAGTCTGACTTTATCAGGGTAATTGTTACTTTCTTAATACATCATTACTGATCCTTGCAAAACATGACTTTTTGTAATTTGAAAATCCCTTTTATTCCCCAATTACTTCTAGCTTATGTTACACTAAATCCACATATCCTAGGAGACACAGCTGTCCAATGTATTCTATGTATGCATTGATGTATGAACCAATAAATGTTTCATATACAGTTGAGATTTTTAAATGAGCTTATCATAATTGGATCAAAGGAATACTAGTCCAGCTTGAGAGTACTGCAGAAAACCAATCATGGGAGGCTATGATGAAATTTTAATTATAAAGGATATTGCATATCCTAGGATGACAAGTCTGTTGTAATAGATGTAACATTGAATTAGGAAGAAAGTGAGATTTTCACCTAGTTCTGCTTGACATTAACTCTGTATTCCTAGTAAATTGTTGAATCATTCTATGCTTTAATTTTATATCTTTGTTAAAGTTACTACCCCACTGTCTTTTGTTAACTGGATTTATTAGAGAATTACCCAATAGATTTAGATAAAGAAAATTCAAAAGCTAAAGTGTTACCTAGTTGGGGAGTTTTGTGTATTTTTTCCCTATACAGTACTGAAAAGCTGAAGTTGGTATCAACCAACTGCAAGTTGTAGGTGCATCAAGCTAAATGATTTAAAAATCTTTGAGACCATTATTTTGGAGATGCTGTATAAGTAGATCTATTACTAGATTTTCCTTCTCAATTCTGTCAGTCGAGTAGAGTATGCCTCCTTTACTTGTGATAGGGAAGAAAAGGGTATGCAAGAGCTTGGATTTTCTATCTCCCTCCTTTCTCCTTACGTTACTTGGATAATTTCATGAGGCTTCTATCCCCATGCTGTCTCCTCTTTTTTCTGGCTAATAACTGTCAAGAATTTATCCAATGAAAATTTTACAAACTCCATCTTAGTGAATGTCTAGCAGCAACTGTAGTAAGTACAAAGTTTTCCTTATTTTATTAAGCTGAAGTTTATAGAAATTAAACAAGTTTCTAAAGGACACATAATTAATAAATAGTAGAGTCTGATCTGTGATTCTGGTTTTACATCAAGCAGGATTCCTATAAGAGGCTCCTATCTAGGTTCATGATCTAAACATCAATATGATTAAAAACCTCAAAACTGGCCCTGACCAGTGTGGCTCAGTTGGTTGGGCATCGTCCTGTAAAGCAGAAAGTCGCAGGTTTGATTCCTGGTCAGGGCCCATGCCTGGGTTGTGGTGGTCTGGGTGCATTTGAGAGGCAACTGATTGCAACTGATCATTGTTTCTCTCCCTCTCTTTCTCCCTCCCTTCCCCTCTCTCTAAAAATAAATAAAGAAAATCTTTAATTAAAAAAAACCTCTTGAAGTGGGATTGTGGTCTGTAATTACCAGTAGAATTTAATTCTAGTTCCTACTATCTAAAGAATGGAAAAATTTCTGAGGTTACCCCAAAACTGAAGAATCTATAACTTTTTTCTAAATAACTGTGGTAAAATGAGCTTTGATAAAGAAAGGTTTTAGGTAACATTAGTTATTTCATAAAAATGTCTTAAGGATCTTTTAATATTCACAGAAAACACAGTACATCTGCTCTTGGCTAATTTAGAGGATTTATATTTTATCTTCCTTATAATGTACACATAACTGCTGAAAGAATTGTGTAACAAAATCCATTACAAGGAACACATGAATGAGATTTATATCAGAAAAGTCAAAGTCACTTGTAAAACCCCATTACTTAGGCAAATATCGTAGGTTGGAAGATGGCACTAAAAGGAGAGGTTGGGATGTAAAACAAATCTGTTTAGCATCACAGTTTTGCTAAGTCCAGCCATTTAGAGAACATATACAGAAGATCCAGTTGAAGTCTCTAAAAGAAAAAGAAATTTGTAGGTGTGAAAAGAATTGAATAGGATCTCATATAAAATATGTGGAGATTAATAGCTTGAGACCAGTAATAGAATTCCTTTTTTAAATTGGGGTGTAATTGACATAGCATTATATTAGTTTCAGCTATACAACATAATGATTTGGTTTTTGAACGATACAATTCATAATTAGGATTGCTTGTATAATGGGCAAATGTGATATTACAATCTCATGGAAAAAAGCTTCCTAGAGATTCTGACAAATTGCTTTGCCTTTTTGGGATCCAGTTTCTTTATTAATACCAACCTCACTGGGCTTTTGTGAGGATTAAATGAGATCATATGTATAGAAGTAATATATAAACTGTTAGTGTTAAGGCATCAGGATGCAATGGGGACCCAAACAGCCAACAACTACTTGACATACTGAGTATATGAACAAAAACTTTTGAATTGACCCTTCTTAGGACGAAGTATAGGAATGTTTAGTTTTTTTTCCAAGCAGCAAACATGACGGGTATAGAAAGGAGAAATGATGGCCTTTTTTAGACTGAGCTTAGGTCATATCTTGGAAAACAGTTCAGATTAGAGGTACTTCAACAATATCTATATATTTTTTGAAACAGAAAAGAAAAGTATCCAAATCAATGAACGCTTTGGCTAAAACCCACTTGGGAACAAGAATGTTCTTTGGTGCCAAATTACCGTCCTATTTTATTCTATGGCTAAAATCCCAAGAATTGCATGGGCGAAACAGGGCCAAACAAAGTTTTCTATTAAAATAAAAGGCCCCAAGTGATGAATGGAAACTTGGAACAGGTTTTAATGGCAATATTAGAAGCCAGAAATTAGCTTAAATACAAATTTACAGATTTCTGTCGTGTGTGAAGTCTCAAAGAGAACACTGGTAGTAATTTTAGTGAAATAGAAGGGTGGCTTAACGCAGGCAGTTGCTATTTGTACTCCAGAGAGCTCCACCTGCCGCTAGATTAGCTTGGAAACGTGATGCTTCCTTGTCATGAGTCACTGATGAAATGTTGAATGGGATGAGACCAGTGGTGGATGCATCTCTGCAGTCACCTACTAGACGTCTTCCAAGTTGAGGCATTCCATTAATAAGTACTCTCTGGCACAGTTATTCAAACAATTATAAAATTGCCTAACTATCCTGTCTTTCAGCCTTTCTTTTTTGATTTTGCCTGCAAGGATATTAGGAGACTTTGCTTAATGTCTCTGTGAACTCCAGATGGGCTTGGCCTGTAGCATTTCCCTTATCAATGATTTCTGCAACCGAAAATCTAAAATGCCTATGCAAATTTTTGTCTAGGTGGTTTGTTTTATGTTCCCAGTGCTTAGTTAAAAAATAGTCCCTAGTATGAATGTTTTTGTTTCTAAGTGCTCATAAATAGTCATGTTAGTGATATTGTAGTTTTGAAGGAATTTATGTCAAGCTCAATGGCACTTTAAAGACAGGAAATTTGTTTCTTTGGTCATATTTGTAGATCATTATCTTGCTACATACTCTTGATTTACTTGCAGCACAATTATACTTCGTATCTCCTCACTGATCTTGAGGTTCAAGTTGCACTTAAACATTTTCTTCAATGAAAAATAAGGAATTTGGATGGGATGGTTTCTAAATATCTCTCAACTTTTAACATTCTGTGATTTTTGTTAGGCCATCTCAGTTGAGAATATGGATAGAGAAGCAAAACTCTAAAATAATTGAATAGTTTAAGTTCATCTGTTCATATTGCAGAATCTGTTCCAAGCCTTCAACCAATTCTCCCTTTTCGTTGTTACTCATCCAAAGATAGTTTGAGTCCTTTTGTTTATTCTGAGCAATTTTCTGATGCCTCAGTTAAGAATCAACTAAACATTGCCCAACTAAACATTCAGAGGATTTCTCCCTAGAAGATAGTGTGTTCCCTCTGCGGGGAAGGGAATGTGCTGTTGCCACATCCACTAGATGCTGTAACTGTAAGGAACGCTGTAATCATACTGGAACGCGTTTGCCTTCTGGAGCTGTATGCAGATCAGAGGTCCTGTTCCTTCCCAACAAGATGGAGTTTTTTAAACTGCCTTGGACTAAGGGTAGCCCCAAGGGATATTCATTTGTCTGTGTTTTAAAATTATATATCATGTGCTTGGTTTGTAAATAAATGTACAACTTAAAATGAAAATTAGGTCTTTCCCTATTTGGCAGATATTTTTATAACGGTCAGCCCAAAGCCTGGTCAAATACATGAGCATGTGCCCTTGTGCTATGGCCAAAAGGCTCCAGATTGTTTGGTTCCCTAAAGTAAAATGTTTTTTTTTTTTGATGCTAATAATAGAGAAAGGAAAATTTATGTGAATTAGGAGAGCTCACAGAGTGCCAGTATTTTTCTTATAGGCTTCATACAGTTGTACTGTGATTGGTTTTGCTCCTGTGCCCAGTAACCTCACGACAGATGCATTTTACAAATACAAGTGAGGGATACCATGGAGGGATGCTATTTCGGAGTTCCTTTCTAGCACAGGAGTAAACAAAACCATGTCTTATCATGGTACTTCTCTTATCATGTCACTTTTCATGTTTGTTATGAGCAAGGAATACCTTCATTTTATAACTTTAAGACAACATAGAAAGAGTGATAACATAATACTTTGGAGAAGAGTCTTTCTTCATGTCTCCAGGTTAGATATGCCTTGATTTTCAACTTTTAATGGAAGAAAACTGTAGTAAAATCATTGCAGGCTCTCGAGCCCTCTCTCTGTTAGACACAGTCTGACCATATACGACAGAGGGCGAGTGCCTGAACTGAAGCAGCTCTTTTTGAATTTTCTAAAAGATCTGAAGAAAATGAAACAATCATCACTTATTATTGAGAGTTTATAAGGTTTCCCATGCTGCAAAGAATACACAGAAATATAAGACATGGCTTCTGCTTAAAGGTTGCTTATAATTAAATAATGTTAAAGAATTTTGATGAATTAAAGAATGATACATGTTAGCATTCAGAGGTATTTGGTAGACTGTGAAAGAGAAAAAGATTATTATGTTTATTTATTTTTAAATATATTTTATTGATTATGTTATTCCCATTGCCCTGCGCACTCCCTCTCACTTGCATTCCCCCCCTTTAATTCATGTCCATGGGTTGTAAGTTCCTTGGCTTCTATATTTCCTATACTATTCTTAACCTCCCCCTGTCTATTTTCTACATACTATTTATGCTACTTATTCCCTGTACCTTTTCCCCCTCTCTCTCCCTCCCACTCCCCCGCTGATAACCCACCATGTGATCTCCATTTCTGTGATTCTGTTCCTGTTCTAGTTGTTTGCTTAGTTCATTTTTGTTTTTGTTTTGTTTTAGTTCGGTTGTTAATAGTTGTGAGTCAGAGAAAAAGACTATTTTGTTTAGAATAGGCAATGTTTCAGGGGTTAGGTGGGTTTTAGGATGGACCTTAAATTATATATAAGATTCAGAAAGGGGGAGAAAAAAGAAGTTATTTCTGTTTGCAAGAATTGTACAAGGAAAATTCTAAATTCAGTTCTTGATGATGTTAAAAAAACATTAAGTACCTCCGTGCCAAGTCTATACTGGGCTCCGGAGATGATAGCATCTTTGGGAAGTTGTTTGTACTGCGTTGCCAAAGTATTGTCACATATCCTAAAAAGGTGAATATCTTGTGAGGAGATAAATCCCCTGAAGGAGCCCTGGCTGGTGTAGCTTAGTGGATTAAGCGTGGACCTGTGAACCAAAAGATCACGGTTCAATTCCCAGTCAGGGCACATGCCTGGGTTGCAGGTCAGTTCCCAGCAGGGAATGCACAGGAAGCAACCATACATTGATATTTCTGTCCCTCTCTCCTTCCCTTCCCCTCTGAAGATAAGTAAATAAAATCTTTAAAA
>CM052546.1:24688480-24745897 GCA_028533065.1 Trachops cirrhosus | reverse complement strand
TGCTTCAATTTCATTTGCTGTTATTGGTCTGTTCAGGCTTTCTGTTTCTTCTTCATTGAGTTTTGGAAGATTATATTTTTCTAGGAATTTGTCCATTTCACCTAGGTTTTCAAATTTCTTGGCATACAGTTCTTCATAGTAAAAGTTTGTGTTTCTAATCACTGTGCTGTTCTGCTTTGTAATAGGGACTTCTTTAGGATCCAAGAGAAAGAAATGCATAACAGTGTGGTTGAGGCATTAGCATTAATATCTGTAGATAGGGCACTTGCCAGCAGTCTAAGTAATCCCATTTCACCAACTTGTAAGGCTGGCAAGAGGCTAAGTACAACAGCGTGAGGAACTAAATCACTGTGGCGCCAAGTATAGATGGTACCATCTCTCCAGCACAATGTCTTTGCGGTGGCTGATCTGTGTTGGCTCTATGTGTGCCTTCTCAGTCTTTGAGGGAATAAATACTAGTTGGAGCTTATGATCCCGACACGTCAAAATGGACAACCTGGCCGGTGTCCTTGCTGGCAGATGACAAAATTGCTAAAAGACAAGCCCTGGTTTTTCTCCTGAGATGTGACAGTTGGGGGCTTCCATTAATCTCTTCCTTAAGTGCCTGTGATCTTTTCTGGGGCACAGGGCCACGCATGGTCAATACTCAGTGGCCACGTTTCTGAGCTGCGGGCAGAGGAGGCAGTCACTGTGAGGGCCTGGGAGGAGATGAGGGAGGTAAAGGTCACTCTTCCTGACAACTTATAACTCGATTCCACTTATAAGCCATTTATTTTCAGAAGTAAGTAATGGGTGAAGACAAAGGCCAATTCATGCACTTGAGCGTTTAAGGCTTTCTGAGATCAGATTACCACAGCAAACAGAGACAAGGTTACAGTAGGGACATTTTGGGAGAAGCCAGACCTAAGAAAGAAGATGGGAATAGAATGTGATGGAAATTGCTTTCCACTCTGCACTCTTGAGGGAACAGAGGGCAAATAGGAAGCAGCAGTGATAGCAGGAAACTGGGAGTTTCTCTGGAATACAATTGGTTAGTTTGGGGAGTGTTGTCAGCGAGTGCACTTGGTGGGTGGAAGGAAGGGATGTGCTAGTCCAGGCCTCTGAAATCTGGGTGTCAGAATCATTGCCTTGGCCTCTTCAGCTATCCCCTTAAGCAGGAAAGCACGCCAAATGTCAGGTCTTAGTCTGGCTTCGTTTTGGTTCATAGCTGGAAAATGGCCCACAGAGGAAGATGCTGGGAGACCAAGAAGAGAAAGGACATTTTTGTGAGTGCTGTTTGCATGTGGGGCAATGGATTTTAAACTCTTGGGGAAGCGATTACAGGGCTTGGGAAGAGTGTATGTTCAGAACAGAGATGCAGAGGCAGTGACACAGCATGGAAAGGATTCCTGTGACCCTTCTGCCTTCCTGCTGGCAGAGGAGAAGTGGTTGTCTTTTTGTTGCCTCTGCAGCAATACAAGGTGGAGTCTTAGGGGAACTGAGACTCAGATATAAAGGAGCGTTATATTTTTGGAAGGTGAGCTGCAGCCATTGAAACTGCTGGCTGTTGTAAAATAAATCACAGCCTCCCACATTTTGTTTAATAACAGCAGACTTTTCACTGCAGAGCATTATAATGGAGTCCGAATTCCAGCCAGGCTTGGGAAATCAAGGGTAACTCTCTTAACTGAATGGTTTTGTGGGCTCTTGAGGACATTGTCATCCATTAAAGAACATTTTTAAAATTACTCTTGAAAGAACAAAGAAAATGTCTTGGGTGATAAATGAAAAAGATTTGAAGTAAAATAAGGAAAAGCTTGAGGGAAGAATCTCTTTAAAATTTTACCAGATTCCCTCACTATGATCAAAAGGGTCAAATAAGAGTTTAGCCTGCAGCTTCATGGGGCCAAATTTTTAAAGAGAGAATTTTGGAACCTGAAATGTTGTTTGTTTGCCAAGGCACCCGCTGAAAGGAAGGGCCACAAGGCTTGGGTCAGATTTGAGTGTTGAATCCCAGAATGCTAGTTCTAGGTTTACTCTGAAGGAAGACAGCACTTCCCACCCCCCTCCCTTTGCCTTAGGAGTTGAATACTTTATGCAGTAATAATCACGAGTTTTCCAGGAAAAATGTTGGGGTCAGGTAAATAATCAATCCCCATCACCAATAACCCCAGAGCGCGCCCCCCCACCCCCGCGTTTGTTTCCTCCGAAGGTGGAGCCTCCACCCAGATGCCCTGCTCAGCTAAGTCCTTCCGTTTATTTTTCTTATTGCGCTTGGAAATCTTTTCCTGGGGTGCTGATAGCCGGAGACCTAGAGACAACTGCTTTTCCCACAATAATCTCCTTACAAGACCGTCAAACAGTCAAGGACCTTGGAGCCTGGATGAACAGGACGGTGGGGGCAGGGAGAAAGGGAGTGGCCGCGTCCCCGTGGTCTGCTGGGATCCGGTGGGTCCAGAGTGAAGGAGTTGGGGCTGGAGTGGCTGGAGCGAGTGAGCAGTGCGGCCCCCGGCAGCTACCTCTGTGCAGAATCGGACCGGGACCAGCTGAGCACTACCCCCTCCCCTCTGCTTCCTTTTCCTCCCCCTGGAGCAGCCGCGCCGCGGAGGCTACAGGAAGCGAAGCCAAGCTGAGCGAGCGGAGGAGCTGGGATATGGGGAGTCAGCGTGGCAGCGGGGCCAGGAGCCCTCCGGAGGGCCTACCAGGGGAGCGGCCGCCGGCGTTTGCTAGCGCGTGAGCCGTGGGGAGTGGGCGCCCGGCTGCAGGAGCGGAGTCGGAGGCGGGGCCGGGCGTGGAGCGTGGCTGGGGAAGCTGCTGCCTCCGGCCCTGCCCGGCTGCCTCCGCTGCGGCCAGTGGCTATGGAGCTGGCGTGCAGCAGACCTGGGGCGACAGAGCACACACGACTCCGGCCTCCCATGCCCTGGCTGCTGCTGTTGCTGCTGTCTCTCCCGCTGCTGCTCCTGCTGCCGGGCCCAGCGGCCTCACAGCTGAGATACTCGGTGCCGGAGGAGCAGGCACCCGGCGCGCTCGTGGGCAACGTGGCTAGAGCGCTGGGGCTGGAGCTGCGGCGCTTGGGGCCAGGGTGCCTGCGCATTAACCATCTGGGTTCGCCCAGCCCGCGCTATCTGGAGCTGGACCTGACAAGCGGAGCGCTCTTCGTCAACGAGCGCATTGACCGGGAGGCGCTGTGTGAGCAGCGGCCTCGCTGCCTGCTCAGCTTGGAAGTGCTGGCGCACAGCCCCGTGGCGGTGAGCGCCGTGGAGGTGGAGGTACTGGACATCAATGACAACTCCCCGCGCTTCCCACGGTCTGATTACCAGCTTCAGGTAAGCGAATCGGTGGCGCCTGGAGCGCGCTTTCACATAGAGAGCGCGCAGGACCCCGACGTGGGCGCCAACTCAGTGCAGACCTACGAGCTCAGCCCCAGCGAGCACTTCGAGCTGGACCTGAAACCATTTCAGGAGAACAGTAAGGTGCTGGAGCTGGTGCTCCGTAAGGGCCTAGACCGAGAGCAGGCAGTCTGGCACCACCTGGTTCTCACAGCTGTGGACGGCGGCAGCCCAGCCCGCTCTGGCACGGCACAGATCTCCGTGCGGGTCCTGGACACTAACGACAATTCTCCCTCTTTCGACCAGTCCACTTACCGCGTTCAGCTTCGGGAGGACGCGCCGCCAGGCACATTGGTGGTGAAGCTGAATGCCTCAGACCCGGATGAGGGCTCCAACGGAGAGCTCAGGTATTCCTTGAGCAGCTACACGTCGGACAGGGAGAGGCAGCTCTTCAGCATCGATGCCAGCACAGGGGAAGTGCGGGTAAGTGGAGCGCTGGATTATGAGGAGGCCTCTTCTTATCAGATCTATGTACAAGCGACTGACCAGGGTCCAGTGCCCATGGTGGGTCACTGCAAGGTGCTGGTGGACATTGTGGACGTGAATGATAATGCACCAGAAGTGGTACTCACAGACCTGTATAGCCCAGTGCCTGAGGATGCTGCACTCAACACTGTGGTGGCCCTTCTCAGTGTCAATGATCAAGACTCGGGCCCCAACCGGAAAGTGAGCTTGGGCTTGGAGGCCACACTGCCTTTCCGGCTGAACGGCTTTGGAAACTCCTACACCCTGGTAGTGAGTGGCCCGCTGGACCGGGAGCGGGTGGCTGCCTATAACATCACAGTAACAGCCACTGATGGGGGAGTGCCACAGCTCACGTCCCAGCGGACACTGCAGGTTGAGATCTCTGACATCAATGACAACCCACCAAGCTTCCTGAAGGACTCTTACTCCATCTATGTCCAGGAGAACAATCTGCCAGGGGTGTTGCTCTGCACTGTGCAAGCCACAGACCCAGATGAAAAGGAGAATGCAGAGGTGACCTACTCCCTCCTGGAGAGGGAGATTCAAGGGCTGCCAGTCACCTCCTATGTCTCCATTGACACTGCCAGTGGCAGCCTTTATGCTGTCAACTCCTTTGACTATGAGAAGTTTCGGGAGTTCTTGGTGACTGTGGAGGCCCAGGACAAGGGGCGCCCACCACTGAGCAGCACTGTGACCGCCAACGTGTATGTGGTAGACATGAATGACCATGCCCCTTACATCCTGTACCCTACCTCAACCAATTCGTCAACAGCCATTGAGATGGTGCCTCGGTCTGCCCCTGCTGGCTACCTGGTCACCAAAGTCATAGCCATGGACTCAGACTCTGGGCAAAACGCTTGGCTCTTTTACCATCTGGCCCAGACTTCTGACCTGGACCTCTTTAAAGTAGAACTACACACAGGAGAAATTAGGACTACCAGGAAGATGGGAGACGAGAGTGGAACCACTTTCAACCTGACCGTGCTGGTCCGAGACAATGGAGAGCCATCACTGTCAGCCTCTGTGTCCATTACAGTAGCTGTGGTGGATAGAGTTTCCAGAATCCTCCCTGATACTCAGAGACATGTTCGGAGTCCTCGGACATACTCTGAAATTACACTTTATCTAATAATAGCATTAAGCACAGTATCTTTTATATTTCTTTTGACAATCATTGTTTTGAGCATCATCAAGTGCTACCGCTACACTGCCTACGGCACTGCTTGCTGCGGAGGCTTCTGCGGAGTGAGGGAGCGGTGCCGCACAGACCTGTACAAACAGGCCAATAACAATATTGATGCCAGGATACCGCATGGCCTCAAAGTGCAGCCTCACTTCATTGAAGTGCGAGGGAACGGCTCCCTCACCAAGACCTATTGCTACAAGGCCTGTCTGACAGCAGGCTCAGGGAGTGACACTTTCATGTTTTACAACACAGGGGCGCAGACAGGACCTGGGCCTGGGGGAGCCCAAGCAGCAGCAAGTGACAGCAGGCACCTCACAGGCCAAAGTGGACAGAGTGCCGGGAACCTGATTATTCTAAAAAATGAGGCTGTTTCTCAAAATGAGGTGAGATAGTAGTCAGGGGGGCTTCCACAAAGTCATGCATTTTCACCCCCCCATCAGGTGCATGGTTTTAAAGGTTATTTCCCATGACTGGGGTTATCTGGCAAACTGAGTATATATAGTACCTGTGATCTGATTGTAATCTGCTGTGTTTCCTCTCTGGAAAAGTAGTACTAGAGAATTGTTTTTACTTTCCATTTTCTTTTCATATATATGAAGCTTTGACCTTAAAATTGTTTGAGAAATGAGGATTAGCCTTACATATTTGATATTAAATTCAGCTCCGTTGAGAAATAGTATAGGCTTGAGAATAAAAAGATGCTATAGGGCATAACATGGAGATTCAAGGAGAAATGGCCTCTGCTGTGTTACACACAGGGAAAGTTTCTGAAATGCTGTAGGTGTGTTGTTTTATAAAAAGCTCTGAAACCTCTAGGGGCTGTGGCAGTCACCTCTGTATGCTGTCCCTGTTTATACCTTGAATTATCTACAGTGAAAATTATCCAGTTAATATTTCTAGTAATTGCACTGAACTTATGTGATAGGATATTCTGGAAATTCATGGTAGAGGTGATAAAGCCAAAGAATGTGGACCTCACCCCAAAGCCCAAGTTTGCTTTGGCTGTTCGATGTGGTAAGTCTTCTGTAGGGGCTCTCCGAGGAAATGAATGGTGGTAAGCAGAGAGACAAAGAACCAATTTTTGTCTGGTCGGACCAGGGAGATAATAGAATGAGTGGATTAGGGATGTGGGATTATGCTGAAGACCAGAACAAACTGGGATTGGGAAGAAACAGAAGGGGGAAAGAACTGTCCTACTAGTCACTTCCCTGGCACAGTGTGAATTCATTGTAAGAGGATTTCCCTGCATTTAGCTTAAATGCAAACTATATCTTTTCATTCCCTGTTGATAATTCCTAAAGTTTTGATGAGATGTGAAGTAGCCTTTTCAAGTCCCTCAAGTATTTTAAGTTATATGGCAATACATCAGTGTATTCCAAAGCACATGTTCATTTTCTGGGCCTAAAATTTAGTTTGCAATAGCTACAAAAGCCTTGGAAAGTGGATGGCTTACTGTGCATGAAAAGACAGATGTTAGTGAATACACTAGTTTTAAGGGGGCATAAGGCCAGCTTGCTCATGATTATGAAGAATGTTTATAAATTATTGGACAGTGCATGAATGGGTAGATGTGTTTGTATAGTGTTTGTCTCCATAAGCATGCTTCAAATCATAGGGACATCTGCTTTGTGGTACTTTAAACTTGGATTTCAGAAGCCAAAATTTGTCCCATAAATAATGATGAATTGTTATCTTTTTACACAACTACTTTGTAGCTAGAACTTTTAGAGCTACTACACACTGTTGTAGTAATTGTCCCTCCTGTATTTTAGCGATGCATTTTCATTGCCATATTGCTGTCTTTTTATTAATGTCCACAGTCTCACATCCTAAATTCATGATAACCTTGAGGAAAGTAATGCATATGCACAGGGACAAAAACCCAGAGATGGATTGAGAGAATTGCCCATGTACATTGTAGGCAGACTTGTCAGAAGAAACTGATGTTAGTCAATGCTGAGCAGTCACAGGAGGTGGATTGGAGATTAAGAAAAACAAGGAGGAAAATCAAGGAACTTCTAGAATTCTTTAGATCACAGCTTTTGGAAGCATGTCAAAGGGATTAGCTTTAAATATGGATGCTGTAAGACATTTGCTTAACAAATTGCCATGAAGCCCCTTGGGCCTTGCGGGGGGCACAAATGGACATGAGGGATAGAGAGCAGGCCAGGCATGCTCGCCATCAGCTGTGAGCCAGAAGCTCAGGGGGATGACAAGCTTACCCTCCCTCTCCAGGCTCAAAGCTTGGGGCACTTCCATACAGGAACTGTTTGTTTTACTCTGACCTGTGTGTTAATATGTGCTGTGGTACACAAACCTTTAATCTAGGGAGCAGAGTCTATGAGAAAAGTGCTTGCTTTTGTGGGATTTTGCCAGGAAAGTACATGATTTAATAAAGGCAAATTTCTGCCAGACACTTCTGGAAATCCAGTGAAGGGCCCTAAGATCTATAGCTCCTGAAATCGTTGCAGTGATGGGGAGAGGCTGCACACTGTCATAGCATGGCAAGCATGGGAACAAACATCACTCAGCTCTGAAAGTCATCACTAGTAGATCAACCTGATCAACTCGCCTGTTAGGTTTTCTCTTTTCCACCCCTAGTTACTGCAGATGGCAGGAGAGTCCTGGAGGCAGTGAGTGCTGTGTGCTCCCATTGAAATGAGATGGGGGTTGGAGAGGATGAGCAAGGGAATTTGCCCTCCCTGACTACCCTGCTGTATGAAAAGGTTCTGCTCTGCAATATATGTATGGGTTCATTGCCCGTAAGTCATACGTTAAGTAAACATTTATCATTATCTAACGTGGGGAAGCAAGCTCAGAGAGGCTAAATGATGTTCATGGCCACTCTGCTAGTGGTGTTTTAACTCATGCCTGTTTGCCCCAAAGACTGTGCTTTTTGAAATGGCATCAGTGGACAAAAATCTCAGTGTTTATACTTCTTTTGATATGGGATATTCAGGCATTTATGTTGCCAACGGTTCTCCTAGTAGTATAAATTAACTGCTTTTGGAAAAAGAATGATTCCTTGCCTGGAAGTAGGTCACAAATAGGTGGATCAATGAGTAAAAATGTTACTACCAAGCTAATATATTTTTGCTTATTTGTTTTACAATTGGCATGGCTTGTGAAGATCTTTTATTTCTGTTCTTTCTCTGATTCCTGTCTTGTTGCTTATTAAACATCAGCATTTAACACCAGACTTTAATCTGCTGGTGAGTTTTACCCCCGGTGAGCCACTCATGCAATGAGGTCTTTGAAGTAGCTGTTTGGCAATAGGGCAGAATATCTCTTTGGAGATTCTGAAAACTTCATACTGAATGTGATTGGCACCGCTTTCAGAGTCTCTAAGAAAAGGAATTGAATCTTAAGGTGAATTTTGTGCATTGGTGGTCCTGTCACTACTGCTGAGTGACCTGGATTGTGCTGGGCAGTTTTATCCAACTGTGCCTCAGTGGGACCAGTTGGTACGAGACGTGGAAATCCCAAAAGACTACCAGAAGTGAGTCGTTTTGCATTCACTTTCACTTATTTCCAACCTTAGTAGTCATCAAACCTTCAGTTATTTCTGCCATGTGTGTGCACATATGTACCCTAATTCCAGGTGCATTGACCAGAAAGGGTTAACACTTCTGTTTAAGTGGCACCTAATTTATTTCCCCCAGGACTGACTTTTCTCTCTGGTGACTCTGTCCTAGATCAGAATTTACACTGAGTGTAAAGTGCTCTGGTGGCAAATTTATAAAAAGTGCACATTGATCAGAATAGACAAATAAATTGTATCTGTGAACTTCCATTCCAGTGTATGGCTGGGCTGTTTGGTTTGCCATTTGCATATTGATTATAGGGTTCTTCTTCTGAGAAAAGGTTTACTTTTAAAACTTTTTAAATTTTACTGTGCTGTTACAGTTGTCTCAGTTTTTCCCATGTTACTCTCCACTGACTTGACCCCCGCCCGCCCCCGGCTCCCACAGTCCATCCCCACCCCGTTGTCCATGACCTTGGGTCATTTGTACATGTTCCTTGACTAGACCCTTCCCCTTCTTTGGTCTGATAATATGATAATTTCTTCTGATTACCTCCTTCCTCCCTATTCTGCTGATCTGCTGAGCCAGATGGAATTATGGCCGAGTTCTTCTCTGTCTCTTCATCTTGTACATATTCTAACTGATGAAGAAATCTATTTATTGTAGCTTGAATGTCATTGGCCTACCCTTTCCTCTGACCCAGGAGTGAGCAGTCATATGGGCATCTGGTCTACCTCAGAACACTCTGCAGGGACACAGTCTGGCATATTATAAATTGTCTACTGGCATGCTGTCAGAATAGCAGAGTCAGTTCTGGATACTTGCCTTGGTTGGCCACCAATTTTTGCTCTCAATGGGAGGTCAGGATGATACCAGTTTATAAATGTTTGAGGAAAAGTTGTCATCACCAAGCCTAGAGATCTAGTTGAATTTAATGGGGATTTACAGGCATCTTTGAATGTGACTTTTGTAGGACTTCACCTGGCTCCATGTCCCTGTGTATATTGTAGTGTGAATATAAATTTAGCTTATTCATATAATATTTTGAGCATTGTAATCTTCAATCATGATTTCAAAAATAAAGCCAAGAGAATTTTAAATCTGCTAGCCTACATATTACTCATTGTTCTTCTGAGAATTTGTACTTAAGAGATACAAAGAAATATCTGACATTGCAAAAGTGAAGAGAAATGTTAGTTCCTTGGCACTTAAGCAACATCGGTTCCATTCTGGCCTTGCAGGGTCGGAACTCTGGGCCACATGGAAGTGAAACTGTGAGTGGGAGAGGAAGTGCTGTGTTAGCAGGCTGTGTGTCCAGAATTAAGCCAACCTAGCATTTTCTGTTGTACTGAAACCCATTAGGTATGTTTTAAAGTCATGTTTATTTTACCTTCCTGCTCTGTGGATTAGGGGCTGTGAATGACTTCAGAGGCAAGTATTTAACCTAGAATTCTCAATTTACTTTACTTGACAACTAATGCATTGTTATATGTATTAACTAATACATAGTAAAAGTAACATAACAATGATTACTTTAAATGTTATATTCCTTTTTGCCTTAATACCCAATAGTCTGCATGTTCATTTTCTACTGCTGTGTGAGAAATTGCCACCAGCTAGTGATTAAAAACAATAGTCATTTATTATCTCAGGGTCCTGCACGATGTGACTGGAATCGCTGCTTAGGTTTTCTCAAGGCTGAAATCAACATGGCAGCTGGGCTGAGTTTTGTTCCTAAGGCTTTGGGGCATAGAATTTGCCTTTAAGCTCCTTTGAGTTGTTGGCAGAATTCACTTGCTTGAGGGTGGAGATCCCCATTTTTTTTCCTGTTGGCTGTAGGTCACCCTCAGCTCTTAGAGGTTGCTCTCCGGCCCCTGCCCTATGGCCCCTGACATCTTCAGAGCTAACACTGGAGCATCTTCTCTCACACGGAATCCCTCTCATGCTTCAGATCTCACCGATACCTGTTGCTGATCTGTAGACCCAGATTTAAACAGCTCCTGTGATTAGGTTGGGCCCTCTTGGATGATCTCCTTTTCTTAAGCCAATTGCCCCATATAGCATACCTAATCACACATTAAGATCCATCATAGATAGGCTTGGAGATTATTCAGGGCATGCACACCAGGGTGTGTGGATCTTAGGGGCCATCTCAGGATTCTGCCAAACATAGTTTATATCAGTGTTCACAGAATATCACTGCAAAAAACCTACAGTGGATGCATCCTTAATAGAGTCCTATTAGGAAGGAAAATGAGATGCTCCATCTAGTCTCCTGTCCCAGAGGGCCATTTCTTGATAGCTTCAACATGGATTTCCATGATAAGAAGATAGCATTTTATTTTCTGAGTAGTTCTGTGAGTTTATGAATGACATGGGGTATTTTTAACCTATTTTATTTTAAATCTGTCTTGGAAGAGGTGATTCACCTTTCTGCAGCTCAAATATGCTATGGTATTACAATAAAAATACCACAACAGGGTAAGTTAAATCTTTGCCATAATTTTGATAGAAACTTAAATAGGTTCTTGTTCCTCAATTAAACTATATCACCCCTATGGACTACCTAATTGGGTTTCTCCACATCTGGAATATTGCGCCCATTATTCTACTAAAGGACTAAGCTTTGGAACAACAAGAACATACTGGGGCTTTTCACCAACAGAAATTAAGTAAGTCCTGGGATGTACCATCCAAGTATTAGAGAATTAAATAATCACAATTAGTTCAAGGCCTTAATATATGTCTTCATTGTGTCCAGTGTATCAGAAGTCAACCTTTCGACTTGAACTTTCCCAAGTTTAACCAAATTTGAATGAAACCCATGTATATTTTATTACTTTTAATTTTGTATCCTTTTAATATAAAGCAATATGTGGGAAACTCAGAAGTAAAAAGGAGGAAAAAAGACAAATATCTGTTATTTCATGTAAATGTATTTAAAACACACTTTTATGTTGGGGAGACCTGAGCATGACTATTAGCCAAACCCACCAATTAAGCAAGTAACTTAATCTCTTTAGAGCTCATATTTCTCATTTTTGTCATTTAAGTGCAGTAATGTTGCCCTTGCTTGATAGTTAATTTATTCAAAAATATTTTAAAAGCCTGCAAATACCTGAACCCTACTAGGCTCTGAGGACATAGCTATGTATTATGAATATCTCAGGATATTCATGTTTTATGAATAAAACAGACATAACCCTTTTTATAGAATGGAGAAAATACAATAAAGAATAAACTATTTTTTTAAAAAGCATTAAGATAAATGCAATGACATGTATAAAGTGCTTATCCCATTGCCTAGTATTGTGTGGACCCCTAAAAATTTCATTAATTACTTCCTTTTCAACCTTTTCCCTGCCTGATCTTACTGACCATCGTGACTATGATTCTGGCAAATGAATCTCAGAATCGTCTTGTTGCCAATGGACTGGTCTAGAAATTAGCAGCGTGACAAATTAAATGTTGCTGAGGAAGGGAGTTTGTGTAATGAGCTGAATTTCCTGGTCAGTCCTGCTGGAACTTTGCCATTCAGCAAAATGAGGTTGGTGATTTCATTCCAAGGATCAAGTTGCGGCAGTTTTCATCATGAATGTTCCCCAATCATTGAGAAATCGGCAGCATTGACTCAACAGATATCAAAGTCTTTCCTGACGGAAGGTTCTCAGAGCTGACAAGCTGACGCTCATGCTGCTGACAGTACGGTGAAAGATGATGATGATCTGATTAATAAAAAGTACTTCAGTCATATTTTCAGGTTTACAGAAGGAATATTGCAAATATTTTCTCTTCCATTCCCTCTGCCACCACTGGTAGAAAATGGCAACCCCTTCCTTTGGTCTGTACATGGTTTTCAGCTACTTTATAGGGATGATCTATAGCATTTTGTGAACTTAAAAAACAAAGATGAAGCAGCTTGCATATTCACATGTTGCCAATAGAGTGAAAGGGACCACAGACGGCAGTTAGGGTATGGTGACATTTGAAGTATCCTAGAGCTGGAGCTTTTTCTGGGCCTTGACTTTGGCTGAGTCTTTGAATACCATTTAGCCATCCCAAAGGCTGTCTGGAAGTTGAGCTGCCGATCACTTCTTCTCTAGATGTTGTAAAGAAGTGTGTTTATGAAACACTGTGCCTCCCATGAATGAACTATATGAACGAGAATGATTGACATTTGGAAATAGTTTATTGGTATTACTGTGTCTTTGTGTCTACCAAATGTGATCATTATAATCCAGAGAAAAATGTAGAATACAGCCTCTGTCTCTCATTTCACTCAAATAGGCCTCAGTATTTAGTGACAAGACCACTTTAACCTCTCCCCATGATAGCCCATTGAGAAGCACATCTGTTACAGGCTTTTCATACAGACTTTCTAATTGATACAAGATAGTGATGGTCATTGATTTTTGTCCCCATTGATTCCTGAACAGCTTCAGCTTAGCACCTAATCCACTGAACAGTATTCAGATGTCCCTATTTTCCTCTCTGTCCCCTCCACTCTGGACTGACAGTTTGTAGACACAGGGTAACAGATCTTTCCAACACATTGGTGGTGCAGAATGAGTCAGCTTCTTCTTGGATGTCAACTACTCCTTGTGAAACAATTAGAGCTTAGTGAACAGTATTTGAGTGAGGAGGCAGAGCACACAGAGGAGCAGGGAGCAAGTACAGTTTTACAAAAAGGGTTATGTAGCAAAACAAGGTCGAGCTCCACCGTGGTTTGTTTTCCTCTCCCTAGCATTCCTCTTCAGTCAGCAGAAGAGGCGGTTATCAGTTGCTGGTGTTATGACCGGGCACATCCGTCCTGGGTCAGACATGCTGCAGTCTGCAAAGCCAGCAGTGGGTTGCAGTGCTCTGCAGTCCAGCCAGACCAGCAGAACTTGTGCAGTCATGTGCCCTGTTACAGCTGGAAAACCAAATTGAGGATGTTGCTTTAATGGAGCATTTGAGGACAGAAACAAGAGCTTTTCCTGTCTCAAAACAAATTGCTTGTCCCTAGTGCTGCCTTAAGAACACAGACCTGTTTGGGGCAAGGTGAAGCCAAAGCTGGTCCTTACGGCATTATTAAAACTGGTTTTTCGTGCTATTTAGCTTGTGTGAGGACCCTGATGGACTAATTTAATTTCCTCCTGAAGTGCTGTATATATGGATATCATCTTAGAGTTGCACGTGAAATGGCTCCTTCAAGTACTTGTTTTAGCTGCATGGAGATATTTAAGAAACAACTAACCAGTGAACATCATCACTGGGAGACCATTGTTTGGCCATAATAACAAAAACTCCCTTTGTGATTTTGCAGCCACGGCAGCCCAATCCTGACTGGCGTTACTCTGCCTCCCTGAGAGCAGGAATGCACAGGTATGTATTTTTCTCCTTCCTTTGCTCCGAAGTAACTTGAACTTTGTAAGGCTCAGATAAATTATGTCTCCATAGACCGGAAGCAGCTGTCAAAACTAAGAAGCTTTAGACACTTTGCCAGGAGAATGTAATTATTTTTGTCTGTGTCTATTCCTTGAAACATTGGAAGTGGTCAGTGCCAAATGCATCTCAAGTGCTGGCAAATAAGTCTCCTGTAAAATCATAGAGGCTGGCTGCTGTATGCTTGTTATCATCAGAATTTCTATAAGGAAGAAATTCCAACTTCCTTTATCCCTTCTCCGTCTCTACTTTCTGGCCCCCCTGCCTGCCTCCTCTCACTTCCTTAAAGCTTGTAATTAATACTGACACTTTGGACTTGAGTTCCTTGTGTAATGTGTACGTACATGTTGTCCACCTTGATTTTCTGTTGCACATTGACTGTTATAGCCTATCACCCACAGTAATTGATAATTATTCTTGTTCATGTTCACCCCTATTAGAGTCCTTTTATCTTTGCCATCTCATTGCTATCCTATAGCCATCAATGTCATGGCCTTTTTGGAGGATGAGCCATGTAAAGGCCCTTTATTACATATCTGGAGACCAAATCTAGCTTACTTTAAATTAATCTGGAGTAATAGTATTACTCAGAGAGTCAGATGAAATGTAATTTTGCTTTCTCTACTTTGTCTCTTTGACAGTAATTGATTAACAACCATTATTCCCAGAGCTGATCTAGTGTCCATACCATGGGGCCACATCAAAGATTCATTATCTGTGAGTCTTTGGAAACCATATGGGTGTCGGGGGGCCAAGAAGCTAAGGATCACTACCACCGAAAGGATTTGGTTTTAAGGAAGTAATAAACTTCAAACTTAAGCCCCTCAAAGTATCTAGGCAGCTCTTAGGTTGAGCTTCACCAAACCTAGGTCAATTTCTGAAGAGACAGCTTACAAAGTATGTGTTGACTTCATGAAAAATTAGTTTTAGTCCATTGAAATGCATTAAGTTAAAATTAACATATCCTTAAGCCTTACAGTACAAATTGAGCAGAACTCATTATACTGGCTGCTATTTCTAAACGAGAAGCACACAGGGAAGGGCTAAAGATCGGTAGGTAGTTGGCTCGGTGAGATGTTACTTTGGAACCTGGGTCATAATTTTGGGTCTATTATAATAGTAGATATCAGGAGGGTTTTTTAGGTTTGTTAGAGACCAGCTTATGCTTTAGCCTGCCTCTGAGCTATTATTGTGTTGGAGCTATGTAATACGAAAGGCATGGTTTACCATACCAACTCTGTCCCAACTGAATTCATGCTTTGCTTAAAAAGTGCCAAAGTGATGAGATCCAGCTTAAAAGCCACATTTAACTTTAATTTAATTTAATTTAAATACTAAAACATGTTCCATCCTTACCCCATTTTTAAATGAAAAAACAAAAAGCCAAATGTGTTCCTAGTCAGGTTTCTCCTTCAATTAAGACAGGAGATTTAAGTAGAATGATAAATAAAATAAAAACTAAAGCTAAATGTAATTTATTAGTGACAATGCAGTACATCGACCATGTGTCAGAGTTGTGAACTTAAATAATACTCATCTTTTTCACTCATGTGCTTGGCCTTCCAAACCTCAGACATCGTGTTGCTGTTCCTTTGAAAATTCCACTTTGAGCTGAGCCGGCTTTGGAGGAGTTATACGCGTACTTCAGAATGAATCTGATTGAACCCATCCAGGAATACCCAAAGGATATTAATATTTGGATAAAAGAGACGATTCTAGGGTGTGGATGAAGGGAATAATAGCAATAGAACACAGCTTAATGACTGAATTTCCAAAGAATGAGAGCATATTCAATAATATGGATGGCCTTCCCCCACAATAGTTCAAGTTTGGCTCACATAACCCGTTTAAACAGTAGTATAATTCAAACAGTAGTCTATTTCATTTTAGCAGCTTAATTTGCAAGACAAACCAATGTCTAGTTTAAAAGAGTCCTCTAATTTTGGTGAGGGTTTTCTTGGGTGATATTTACCCTTAGAGTCCCATTTGTTCCTTCCTTCATTTGTCCAGCAAACATTTGAGGGTCTCATATGTGCTGGCATCACATATACACAAATGATTGTGATGTCTTCTCTACCCTTGAACAGTTTCTGTGCGTCCCTGCTAGCCTGTAATGAGCTCCCAGTTCATGACCCACTCCCTGCCTTCTTTCATGCTGAATTGATCTCTTCTGAACTGGGATCTGCGAGTAGTGATGTCAAGTTTCCTCTAGTCCCTAGATGTAGGGTGGGTCATCTATGGATAAAAGACACAGAAGGAGTAAAACAGAATATAAGATTAAGAATTAATTGGGTAGCCAAAATGGAATAATACTATAGTTATCCGCAAATAATTTTCTTGTGTTTTCCCCTTTGCTTTAGACAATCCAGAAACGAGAACCAGCAAGAGAGGCTTGGAGCTTTTAGAACAATCTCCCCTCATCTGTCTCAACATTAGATGTTAAAACAGCATTAGCCCTCTGATGGGTTTCCAGTTAGATTAAATGAATACCATGGCATTAATGAAAACCAAAATTGCCATAAAGATAAAAAATGTTTATTGCCTGAATAGAACAGGCAGTAAGTCAGCAATGCTTTTGCAGTTTCTGCAAGGTGACTGCTCGGCAGTAATTGCTTCTGCTCGAGCATGAGTAGAACGTGTTAGCTGCAGCCCTGCCTCCAGAGCTATGAGCACTTCCTGAGGGAGGAACGAGCTCTGGAAAGGCGTTCATGGTCTAACTGTTATTTGGGTCTATGTGTTTACTCAGCTCTGTGCACCTGGAGGAGGCTGGCATTCTACGGGCTGGTCCGGGAGGGCCTGATCAGCAGTGGCCAACTGTATCCAGTGCGACACCAGGTAAAGACCCAGGGTCTCTGCCTTCTTGCTTGGGTTCTGGAAACTGATTGGGGGACCTGTTTTTGTAAGACCAAGGATATTAATATCTCTCTGTTTATTTTTTTCTTCTTTTCCTTAAATGTATGACTTCCTTATATATATGATTATTTTGATTTTCTACTTCGTGTCCTTTAAGAGTTGAAAACATAACATAAGGTGTGTGTGGGTGTAATCTTCTAAAATAACTAAGTAACTCTCAGATGCTTAGGTTCTCCGAGTTTCAGAGAGATTTGGTAGCCTCGTGTGCAGAGATGACACTTAGTGAAGATCTTTTTGTGGAAGACAATGGAAACCTGCCCAAAGTAGTGAGCAAGAGGGAGATGACAGATAGATAGGTGGAATGGGCTTTCTCATAGAAGGGGAAAGTTATCCGAACCAAGGCACCACTCCCTTGGACTTAAAGTCAAAGTCAGATCTGCTTCTTTCCTTACAACTGCATCATTCTGTAGACTGACCTTCACCACCTTAACATGCACATTGCCAAGCATGACGTGACAGTTTCTTAGTTCAGAGGACCACTGGAGACCAATGCCTAATTCAAACTTTCAGGCAAAAGAATACTCCAGGTTGAATCAAGAACCCAATGGCTGACTGGGCGAGTGTAGGAAAATTGCTTCAAGTCACATTTCCTTAGTTGCCTCATTCTTGCTCAATCACTAAAGCAGTGTCATAGAATACAAATATGTCTTTGGAGGCTCATCCCTGTGGCAGTTTTCAGAAAGGAAGGATTATGGAGACGGCAAATGGTGTCTACCATAATCTATGAATACAGCATCATGATGATGATAATAGTTAATGAATTATTGATCCATACTATACCCAGACTCTGTGCCGAGCACATTACATGTGTGATTTCATTTATTTGTCATGACAGTCTTGCAAAGGATTTAGTATATCTATTTTGCACATGAGAAACTAGAGACACAGAGAGGTTAAGGAACATACCCAGGTTCATGGGGCAGAACTAGGGTTCAAACCCAAGTGTGTCTTGCTTCAGCGCCAAGTGTATCTAGCACTTACATTCAGAGCATGGCTGGCTTGCAAGAATTCATCCAAATTCAAGTACATACCCACATATATAACAGATGACATAAGTTTGTGTGTAAAAAGTACTTTCCAAAAATAATCAGGTGCCTTTCAAATGTTTGGGCTATCCAAGTAACATGTGCAGTTAAGAGCCCATTTTTGCTGGCAACTCTAAGGGCTTTCATTGATTCTAATCAGCCAGCATCTGCTATTTATGAATGTTGCATAATTCAACTAAAAGTCACATTTGTCAAAAAAACAAATGCACAAGTTAAAGCCATTCATTAGAGAGCTAATATTGCCAGATGGCAAGGGGAAGAACATTCATTGACAAATTTGCAGCTCCAGTGCCAGTGATGGAGTGAAGAGGTGATGGGAAAGTAGGTGGGTTTAGACTGCCAAGTACTGCAGGATGGGGAGGCATCTGGAAAGGTGAGAACCACCCAGTCAAAGCAGCCACGTGAAGTCATATCCTGCTATCTTCATGGCAGGGTTTTTCTTGTTCCCATAGAGGGTTCGTAGGTCAGTCTTATGAACAAAGAACTAACTTTGAATACATTCTCCCTTTCATTGATGGTGCTGGTTGGTGTATATTCCTAGGCAAAATGTGAAATAGGTACTGTCTACTGACTATTTCATTTGCACGTGGCCCAGGTCTCTCCTTCAGATTCAAAAGAATGTTAGGAGCCCATCTTCTTGACAGAAGATAGGAAAGGAGTTTCCATTGCTCCCCTGCCCTGCTGTCCCAATCCCCCTGGATAATCCCTTTTCTCCAGGACTGTGCCTGGCTCCAGGACTGTGGCTCACTGACTCAGTCCTCACAGACTGAGCTGGACAGAGCTTTCATCTTCCAGTCACTCCATGGGTGACCAAACCACACTTTTCAGCATACCTCGATACTAATGATACGGAGTTAAAGAAATCTTCCTCTGCCTTCCGCTCTGTCCTTTGGTACTTTCAGATTTTAGGTCGCAAAATATGTTCTGTGTTGTTTGGAGGGAATATGGTATAAAGGTTAAAATTATGATGTATCAGATCTGAACTGAATCACAATTCCAAACTTACTAGCTGGGTGAGCACAAACAAATTGCTTCATTTCATATTTTCTTAATTACACTGCCTGTAAATTGGATATAATCATAACACCTATCATATTGAGTTGCCATGGTAACTAAAGAAGCAAGAGCTGAATATAGTGCTTGATATACAATGTTAATAGATGTCTAATCTTTTTACGCCTTTTTCTCTGGGATACTTCTGTGCAATCTGTGATGTGGCTGGACTTGCTTGGTAACCTGGTGGCCGGAATGCAGTAGTTCTCATCCGCAAGCCCAGAGACAGGCCCTTTAAGACTTTCTGAGTCAGCCTGACTTCTGTCCAGCCCAGTCACCCTCCAGCCATCCTCTTGGGGATGAAATAAAGAGGATTTATTGGTTCTGCCCAAAGAAAAGGAAAACGCTTCAAAAAAACTTGGTTGTTTCTAGTAGAGCCTGCCTTTCATGGATTCTGTTGTCCTTTAGTGCTTTGTGATGAAGGTGTAGTTGCTTCCCAAAGGTTTCCCCCTGGTGCCTGAGTCCCCACCAACTTGCGTCTGAGACCACACGAACTGAACTGGCACCTTCTCATACTCCCATAGCAGCAGTGGTCATGGGCAGAGAGGGAGAGACGCCTGCTGTGCTGTGATCCTCAGTCACCTGTGTTCCCGGCCGTTGGTTTTCCTCCATTGATGAATTCTCTTGCTTTGTCACTGAACTGTTCATTTATTTTTCCGCAGTCCACAAAAGCCTAGGATTGGATGCCCTGCTCTGAAGAGATCAACGGGAACATCACCAGGTGATGTGTCCTGCAAGATAAACAAGCCAGACAATAAATCTGTTAATCCTGGTCACTGGCCCCTTTCTCTAGGCTCTCTGTGGGAGCAGGCCTGGACCACGGGCTTCTTACTTCTTTCGCAGCTTCCTGTGAGACTGAGCAGAGAAAGAAGATGAGCCAAATAGGGAGTGCAGGGCATCCAGTTAGGCCTCCTCTCTGGTGAAGGAATGTGTGTTGGGGAGAAGGATGTTAAAGGGCCACTCATTCACATTTAGAACTCTAACCTTCTCAGTGTGAATGCTCTGAAGAGGTTGTAATGAGTGCCCTCTTGTGACTGGTTCCTAAAGGGAATCCCAAGAGGTTATTAAAAAAAGCTGCCCCTGCCTTTAAGAAAGCTGGTCTGGCTTCAGGGTGCCAGGCTGCTTTGCCGTTTAGCACTAGTTCATCCAGGCTCCTCTTTCTGCAGTTGATGGGATCTCAGGACTTACCTAAGGCAAATTACCTAAGGTAAATTATTTTTGGAGTGGGAGCTGTTCACTATTTTCAGAAGAGCTCCGGGAATTCCCAAACACACAACACTACCAAAGATAACTTTATAGCTTGTCAAGCAACACCCCAGGGGATCCAGAACTGAACAATGAAAGATTAATTAGGTAGGTGAGGCAACTAAGGCAGTGAAGCTTAGTTAGAGAACCCTAGTTTGGAGAGTGCTGAGGCTGTGGTTCTCGGAGGATGGTTCTCGGAGGATGGTTCCCGGAGCGGCAGCACTAACACCACCTACTGAACCAGCAGTTCTCAGGGCGGGGCCCAGCCATCTGTTTTAACAAGCCCCCCATGAGATCCTGATGGGCCCTAAAGTTTAATAACTGGTCTAGAGACTTGAGAGTAAATATTCTTGAGGTTGTCTGATACCTTTGGAGGCTCGGAATCCATGCAGGGAAGCATCAACTTACGATTCTTGCAAGAAGCAGGAAGCCTTGTCCCGTATCAGACAGAGAATCACAAGAGCTCAGGCTCTGGGTCAGCGTAGCGCTCCCTTGGGTTCTAGCTCTGCCACTCAGCAGTTTTGTGTCCCCGGGACCATCACTTCACTTTTTTTGATTCCCAGTTTCTTCTTCTGCAAAATGGAGATAATAGCGCTATCTACGTTATAGGGTTGTTGCAAGAATTAAATGAGGTAATACATACATATTACAGAACCTGGTACATGGTAGCTGTTTCTATGATTTTTCAAGATGCGAGTCTGTCTTTCAGCCTCAGAATGTAGGTCTGAGTTGTTTCTTTGGCAGGGCTGTCTTATACAGAAGAATTTTTTTTAAGTGCTTGTCTTTTTGTGTCCTTGGGGGACGTTGTTGCCCTGGTTTGCCACATCTCTTTGCTCTGTGGAAAATGGACAGAGCTTATGTGTCCTAGTTTTAAAGGAGGGTTCAGGCTCTTAATTGTCTTAGGAATTAGTACCCTTCTGACAAAACCAATTCCCCACAGAGGCCCTCCTTGGAGACTCCACCTCGGACTCTCCCCCAGAAAGAAGCCACGATCCCTAAGTATTTTGGAATGCATTTAGGAGAACTGCCAACATGAATTATTCCACTTCGTGAGTGAGTCCAGCCTCGGGCCTTGTTTGAGAATTTAGAAATCACGCTCGCTGTTCCACTAACCCGCTCACCCTCGATTTCTGCCGTTGTCATGGCAATGGCAGTCCTGGGAGGTGTGTGCATATCCTTATTAGGAAAAGAAATGAGATCAGTGATCTGTGTGGTTGGGGCGCTCCCTCTGTCAGCACCCTCACACTCACCTTGCATCTCACAGCGCAGCAGTGCCAGCTGGCCCCTGGGTCTTGAGCTAAGGAAGGTTGAGTCCTTTAAGATGCACTTGACTTTGTGGGGTGTGGAGCTCATCACGTCTGTTGGAGGTCTCTCTGTAGCTTACTGTGTGTATTCTAACCTGGCCTGGAGAGAGAGACAGCGAGACGGTGTGGAAGGGGAATCAGAATCCTCTACCCAGGAGAAGCCATCCAGCTTAAGTCTGTGCTGCTTTCATCCATCCATCTATGACTTCCTTTACCTTTTTCTTAGAAGAACACCGCACCTTCTAGTTTTAATGGTCGTGGGGATAAACAACCAGAGTGAAGACTGTCTGGGTTTTCTGAAGGTAAACATTTCTGTTTAATAAACAGATTCTGAGATAGTTCTTCCTGTCTACCCTGTACTTCGTGCACCTCCCTCATTTTTCCTACATCATCTCTTCCAGAATTGGTAGCCCTGGGCAGAATACAGTCAGGGCTGGGGCAACAATGCATGATGCATTAATTTCTTCTCTAACAGTGGTCCAAAACAGAGATCACGTGCCTCCTGAAACTCCAGTCCCACGTGCCCTCAGAAGTATGCTATTGGACTGAGCGGAGAAGAGCAGCAGGAACTGTTCTCTTAGGCAGCAGTTCCCTTCAAATCCCACAGATGCAGAGAGGCGGCCAATGCAGGGTCAGGAAATAGAGACTCACTGCAGCTCCTTCGGCTGTCACTGATCCCTCTAATGTGCCACTGCAGCGGTACAGTCGGGCCCTGAAAACTGCATCATGAAAAACCACTTTCCAGTATCTTTTAGAAAAATAATACACCTTATCCTTCTTTTTTTTTTCCTAAAAAAAAAGTATGGAATGAGGGCCTAGTCAATTGGGTGTCATCCCGCAAAGCGAAAGGTGGCCGGTTTGAGTTCGATCCACCATCAGGGCACATGCCTGGGTTGCAGGTTCAGTCCCTCTGGTTGGGGTGACAGAGGCAGCCAATGGATGTTTCTCTCCTCCTCCTTCTTTCTCCCTCCGTTCCCCAAGTTACCCTTCCTTCTATCCTGCTTTACACGCCAAGCTTTGTAGCTGACTTTTTAAGCCTTTTATCAAAAGGGGAATTCAGGTTTATCCAGGGGAGATCCTGGTGTCACAAAGGGTCAAGGAAGGGGGGTCACCAACTCTGCCACGTGACTTAGCTGAAAGATGACAGTCTACCTGTGTGTTTGAAAGCTTTGTAGGGAAGGGGAGGAAGAGGATGGGGGTCCACACTTCATTCTGTGGGAAAGATTGCCTGGATTGTTGGCATTGGTGGGCCAGGATCTCTGTTCTGGGAGGTACGTGGCCAAGAAGGACCTACCTATGACCTGGGTCCAGGGCAGAGGAGTGGTGACAGCTCGTAATCCCTTCAAGCTTTGCAGCCGCAGCAGGCGCTGCCCTCAGCCACACTGACTCCAGTGAACTAGAAGGGAAAGCCTGCCCCCCCCAACAACAAGGATGTTTAATGACAAGTGTTTGCAGAGAAACTTAGCCCAGATTCCAAAAGAGCTTGAAAAGTTCACTTTCACAGAGGCAGTCAACTTTGCCATTGAGAAGGTCATTGCCTAATCTGGAGAAACATATTCAGGTCAAGCACTGCTAGAAAGTAAGGGCCTCTAGGGAAGGGTCACAGCAGAGAGCTCACTGCCTAGAAGCCTGTAAGTAAGCACGTGGATTGGAGAGGAGCCTCTCCCTGTCTCCGCACTGGGCGCTCGTTGCCCACAGTCAGAAAAAGGAGAGGAGCGAGGTTGGATGCCATTCTGCTCAGATTACAGTGAGACCAAGAGCTTCCTCAGCAGCAGCCCTGCCTGGAATGGTCTACCTCCCAAGGAGTGGACTAGGTGAAGACAGGCCTGAGGGTGGCAATACCGAAGAACATAAGAGGGGGAAAGGATGTTTGCACTGGTATTAAAAGAGGAAATTGAGGGCTTGGTAGAAGTCAGACACTAGAGGTATAACTCTGGAAGGTAAGGGTATGAAAAGGTAACTTTTAGGAACCAAATTTGGAGCCACAAAAGGACAGGAATGATGAGAAGTTTATTGGTACTAGAGCTGTATCCCTTGACTACTGAATTCCAAATGGGGCATCCTGGGCCTCAGATTACAGCTGCTGCTGAATGTTAAAGAACAACCAAACTTAAAAAACATGTAAAGCCTCTTCTGTATAGAAGGTCTGAACAGGCAAGCGTGGTGTTGATGGTCGGACAGCTTCGGCTTACTTCCAGCACCGGGCCAGTGCTGTGTCCAGAGCTGTTGCTCCAGGTGACACCATGGGCCAAGCTGAGTAGCGAGGTGACATTCCCCAGGCCTTCTCTCTTTTCTTTTTCAACTCTGCATCATAGATACTGTCTTACCCAAGTACCCATGTGTCACATCTCTGTTCCCATAATCACTGGACCTAAATTTCTGTGGAGACACTGGGAGAAGCCTCAGCCGGTCTGAATGATTTATAGTAGGTGCGTGCGTACTGTGCTGCGAGTCAGAGAGTTCTGGGGGGAGAAGACCCCTCCAGCTCAAGGGACACTGGTGATGACCAGTTAGGTGACCAGGCCAGAGCTGGACACGCTTTGTATTTGATGATGAGTCATGGAATATAGAAGTTTCTTTCTCTCAGCCAATGCCTATTAGCAAGATGCGTGTGTGTTTGTATCAGTGCTACCATCTTTGTTGTTGAAGTTGTAGAGCCTTTAAGTCCTGTGCTGTTGCCCCCTGGGTTGTAGAAATAGTCTTTTAGAACAAGAGAAAGAAAGTCTTAGTAATAACTACTATTTATTGAGAACCGTAATACACACTTGACATGCATTGCCTCCTTAAATAGAAGTGCATTATTATTCCTGTGTTTTAGATAAGAAACTTGAGACTCAGGAATTAAATGACTTCTTTATAGTTACACAACTTGTGTCTTTAGGTCACCATTATATTTACAGTGTCAAGCAAGGTGTGTAGCACACAAGGGTGCTTAACAAATATTTGTCGAATTTGTTAATTCATATAATAGCAAGAGCAATATTTAAACTCCTGCCTCTCTGAGGCTGAACCCTAACCCTTAACTAACACACTGCTGTTGTTTTGTCCCACATATCGGTGAAGGATACCTCACCTCCAGATACCAAAATCTGCATTAGTTTCCTGGGACTGCTGTAACAAATCACCACAAACTGCATGGTTTAAAACAATATAAATTTCTTATCTTACAGTTCTGGCAATCAGATGTCCAAAATGGGTTTTACTGGGCTAAATCAAGATATAAGCAGGGCTGCATTCCTTGTGGCAGTTCTAGGGGAAGATCTGTTTTTTGTTTTTTTTCTGCCTTTTCCAGCTTTATGAGGCTGCCTGCATTTCAGGGCTCCTGGCTCCTCCTTCCATCTTCACAGCCAACAGCAGAGCATCTGCAAATCTCTGACTCTGGCTCTCCTACCTCCCTCTCACTTACAGGGACCCTTGTGATTACATCGGAAGCACCTGGATAATCCAGGATAATGTCTCTGTCTCAGGATCACATCTGCAAAGTCCCTTTTGTCATATAACATTTTCACAAGTTCTAGGAATTAGGACATGGGCATCATTGGGGGACCATTATCTTCCTACCACAAGGTCTTTCAGGTTCAGGCAGAGACAGCTGTATGTTTCTCTGTGTGTGTAAACTTCAGTAGAGGTGGAGGTAAAATAAAGTGCATATGAGGACTAGGAAGGGGGGTAGTCGGTGTTAATGAGACTTTACATGCTTTCTGAAGGCTATTAATTGTTAGGAGTTTGATGGAGACTAATTAACCACCTTGCTTTCCCCGCAGATCTTCATTAATTAAGAATAGATGCAAAGAGCTAACTGAGGGAACAACGTTCAGAATCAGGTTTATTATTGGTAAAGGTGTTCTGGAGCGTAGGAAAGGGTGTCCAACCTCCCAAATGCAAGGGAAGAAAGTGAGGAATAGCAGAGCTTTTCCTTGGTGAGAAGGGAGAACTGTCCCGGTGTGATTACCTAACAGAGGCTGAGCTGGAAAAGAGAAAGAGAATTAGAGAAGAGGTATCTCACGAAGGAATAGTGACCATTGATGCTAACTTTGTCCAATCGAGAAGCACAGTCTTTTAAAGTATGATTTACGGAAATCTCCCCAATCAGATAAACAACGTTTTCTTATTGGGGAGAGTAAGTAAGGAAGTGGAGCTAAAGGTGCAAGCTCCCTTCCTAACCCACCTCTACAAGATGGAAGTATTGGTTTGGTGGTGTTCCCTTCTCATGAGCAGGGGTAGAAATGTGGAGACAAGAGAAAAATAGTTCCCACTGCATTATTAAGGGATAAGAGATATTGTTCTGTCCCAGGCTTATGAGTATTTTTCCAGAAGTTGGGGAGCAGTCAGGAGAGGACAGTACTCTTTGAATCATCCATAGGCTAATCTGGAAGAAGTCTATTAAAGGGCATGGCAGCTGGCAGAAAAGTCACTGTCCCCAGGGGCAACACATAGTTCCTGTCCTGTATGCATCTAACATCTGTGTCTAGGTGAAAGCAGATTAAAGTTTATATCCAGGACTTCCCTGAAGAAGAAGAGCCCGATGGTGTGTACAAGTGTGTTGGGAGTTGCGGGAAGTGGGGCAGCGGAGGTATTTCAGTCGATATTCTTAAATCTCACTTGCTTTTCCTCAATGATGCATCCTGTGTCAGGGCCCGCAGTCAGGGTGGTTATGGGCCTAGTCTGTGGATGTGCATGATGTGCTCAGGATTTGTTTGTTTGTTTGCATAACAAACCTATTCTCATACTAGCTACCTCCTTGAACAGGCGAGGCAGCTCCGAAACCTAGAGCATCTCAGCACCCTCAGCAGCTGTCATGGAGAACAAATCACCCCTCGTGTCTCTGACAGTGATTAGGCGTAAGACCCACAAGATAGCTTCCTTGGAGTCCAGTGCCACTGTAGGCTCCTCTTGTCACCACGATGTCAATAAAACTGCGGTCCCTATAGTCTGCAGCAAGTGACTGAGACTCACACAGTGAGTCTGCTGTGCTTAGTCAATGATCAGTGTCTCATCAGTCTGCCTCTATCGCACCAAGCGTAAATTCATTCTAAATACCTGCCTTGGTGAGGTGTTTTTTTGTTTGTTCGCTTGCTTGCTTGTTTGTTTGTTTTATACAGAGGATAAGCTCTTCATTATGCTCTTGCTAAATCTAGGCATTTAGAGATGTACATTAATTGCTTTGGCTCTTTCTCACTCAGGGTCACAACCTTGTTTCCAGGACGCTAGCCTTCTAAATGGTTACAATTTGAAGGGTACTCTGAAAGTCCCCAAAAACATCCTTCACAGGCAGGTCCCTAGAACTCCACCTTAAACCACCACCACGAACATTCTCTTTAAAATCTTTATTCATTCGTTTGTATATATTCTCTCTTTCTCTGTCACACACACACCCCCACAAAGAAGTAAAATACTCTCATATTAGAATATCATGTCCAAGGGTAATTTCCTGGCTTGGCTTCAATATAGAGTTTGGCTAGAACCTTCTATATAGTCACTAAACAAATATATTTATTTATTTTTTAATGATTCAATTTATTTATTTAGAGGAGGGGAAGGAAAGGAGAAAAAGAGGGAGAGAAACATCAATGTGTGGTTGCCCCTACATGTCCCCAACTGGGGACCTGGCCCACAACCCAGGCATGTGCCCTGACTGGGAATTGAACTGACGACCCTTTGATTCACAGGCCCGCACTCAATGCACTGAGCTACACCAGCCAGGGCTCAAATATATTTGTTAAGCTCCTGCTTAAGGCCAGTCTCTCTTCTAGGTGATGCAGATATAATAAATATAACACAGTCTTGTCCTCATAACCCAGTGTGGGGAGACAGAAATGTAAAGAAAGAAGAGAAAAATATTTCAATGTCATGTGATAAGGACCATAATAGTGCCGTGCAATAGTGCGGTGCATAGGCCAATAAGGGGCTAGGAAACTGAGACAAACCTCCATGGCCTGTCAGTCCAGAATGGGACTCGGAGTCTATGTCGTAATCAAACAAACCCAACGTAAGGATGGCAAACCGGTTCACCTTGCCCGAGAGAGTCCCCCAAATTGTTTTCACAGGACCCAAAGCCTCCCTCAGTAATCATGAATACTAGATGTTGTAGGGACCCAGAAGGTGAAACTGGGAATTTAGGGGACCAGGTCAGAGATTATGTGGCATGTATCATGGGTGTGAAGGATGGCAAGTAGGATGCGGGAAGGAAGAGAATTTCAGCCAGAGGGAGCAATACACACATTCTTTAATAAAAAAAATCAGAAGTGTGTGGTCTGGGTGAATGGAAGGAGTGCATTGCAGGCTTGGGATGGAGGACTGTTGCGAAATGAGATCACAGGGGCAGACTGGAGTCAGATTTTGCAGGGCCTTACAAATCCTGCTAAAGAACTTGCAGTTTCATTTGCTGGCCATGGGAAGCCAACAGATGTGCTTGTTTGTTTTTAAGAAAGGAGGCTCTATGAGCCCCCTTTGCTCTATGAATCTTTAAAAAATTAACCTATAATATATCAAGACAGGCTCATGAGCTATCTATCACCTTAGTATTTTTCTCTCTGTAGTCTAAGGATTGGAAAGTTTGAGTGTCTAGAAATGTGGGACCAAAAGGGAGGTGATTGCAGCATTTTTGTAGAAAGAACTGGCCTTGGAGATATTCTTGGGTGATCCGGGTGGACTTGGTCTTGATTATGTATGAGAAAATATGGAGAGTGAAGGGCAGGTTTGTTTCAACTTTGGTATGTGAGTTTAGGGGAGGCAGCATGGCGTTGCACGGGGCCTCAGATCCCTGAGGTACCACTTCATCATTGTACCTCAGATTCACTAGTGCGTGAAAGATGCAAGACTGTAGGCTGCAATAGGGATTAAATGAGATGGTGCATGCAAAAAGGCTCAGTACAGTGCTTAGCTCATGGCAAGCACCCAAAAATGCTAGCATTTACTCAATTTACTATCCTGGCATTTAGCGCAATACCTGGCACACAGTAAATAGGATTCACAATGTTTTTGTTAGATGCAGTCGAATGGCATTGAAGCCCAGGAGGGCGGGTAGTGGGCTAGAGGGCCCTCCACAGGACTCTCATCCTCTTGCTCTGCAGTATTCTGATGGCACCTCCATTTTATACCCTCAAAGGAGGGATATCACTGCTTGTCTAGAAATGGTTGCTCAAGGCTGAGACATGATACAGCATCACAGAGCCTGGGATTGCTGCCAAGTTTAAGAAGCACAGATTGTATCAAAGTAAGGGGGGAAGATGGAGAAGAAAAGTTTGAAAACCCAGCCAAAGCCAGAAGCAGTATTATCGTTAGGTGAAATGATTCTGCCTCTTACAGGTTTGGGTGGGCCGGGCCGTGGTGTAAGACCCAGGGGAGAGTCACTGTCAAGTTGTGGTGCTGAAGGAGGAACCCAGCAGTGGGCTCTGGGGCCCAAGCAAAGCTGCTTTCTGGGACTCAGCACTTAGAAAAGCCCCGTTTGGTTTAATGTTATGCGGTCACCATCTTGAAGTCCTTAATGATTTTTTTAAAAAGGGGCCCCATTTTCATTTTGCAGTGGGCCCTGCAAATTATGTAGGTGGTCCAGACTATGTGGGACAGTGACATTTTGTCCCAGCTAGTTTTAAATTTTGCAGCTGATTAAACAAGTAGCTGTTGGGCTAGTATTCTTTTTAATCTCTCTCTCTGATTTCGTTGTAAGGGGGCAAAAATCGTAAGAAATTCAATCCGACAGAACTAAAAGTGAGTAGTGCCTCCTTGCCGCCTCCAGTCACTCTCCCCAGAAGTAACCACTGCCAATAGTTTAGTGTATGTCCCTATTTTCTATGAGTGTAAAATTTCAAATATTGTACTATAAAGTAATATGCATTTACATTGTTGATGTAAATATTAAACACTACAGCACCCTGGGAATGAAAATATTCATTTCCCTCAATTCTACTCCCCCTCAGTGAGGCGACCACTGTTAACAGCTTTGTGTGTGTCCTCCAAATATTTTTTCAATGAATATACTTTATTTTTTACAGCAGTTTTAGGCTCACAGCAAAACTGAGCAGGAAGGACAGAGAGTCCCCGTGTACCGCTGTGCCCACACCTGCACAGCGTCTCCCACGATTGGTGTCCAGCACCGAGTGGGGTGTTTGTTACAGCTGATGACCCTGCACTGGCACATGACCACCTAGAGTTCATAGTTCACACTGGGGTTTACTTTTCCAAATGTTTTCCAAATTGATTTTTAACCATGTGATTGATGTATGAATGTTATTTCCATGTTTATTTATAAATATGTAGCCTTTCAAAAAGCAAAGTGGCATGGTGTTGTGCATATTAGTACACCTTTCCAAGTTGGTACACACATACCCCCCTCATTCTTCTTTAATAGGGGCATGTTTTGTCCCTATATTACAATTTCTTTATCTAATTTCTCATTGATATCTCTGCAATGCACATTCTTATACATATATTTTATGCACTCCTCCTAGCATTATGTAGGATAGATTTCCAGAAGTGGGATTACTGGGTTATAGGATTTGAACACATAAAATTGGCATTCTCTAGTCTGGGGTTGGGCTGCCCCACCTCTACCTGGTGCCTCCTGTCAACTCAGTGACACGGTCACCAAGGGACTTGGTCCTCAGGTTTGAGAATAGTGGAGCAGACAGAGGAGAGGGAGGAGAGATTAATAATTGTTAGTAGCTAACCTCTATGGAGTACTTAAACCATGCTTCATGAATTTAAGCCAGGTATTGTTCTAACACCTTACAGGTATTAACCGCTTTAATCTGTATGGGCACCCCCCGGGATAAGTCTGTCATACCCATTTTATGCTTAGGAAACTGAGACACTTGAGGTTAAGTAAGGGCCTACATCCCTCTAGTGAGTGGTGGGGCCAGGGTGGGAAGCAGGGCTCTTAACCTCTGCACAGACTATACCTAGAAAGTGTACCGCCATCTTTACAGCAGAGTTGTTTTTTTTACCTTGTTTATTCCTTAAAACAATATTGTATTTATTCATTTACTTGTCTTTTTCTACACTCTACCTCTTTGAAGGCAGGGTACTGTCCTAATATTATTTATATCCCTTCCCCTGATTCCTAGCATAATGCCTAACTTATCGTACATAATAAATATAATACATTTAGCTGAATGAGTTACAATGCCTCTGGGAGGTATCTGCTTCATCCATACTATAGCTGCAGAAACTGTTAAGCCATGTGGGCTCTTCTTGGTTCTTGAGTTTGGCAAAGAAAGAATTCAGAACTGAGAACTGTACCACAGAGGAAGTTGATTTAGCATGCAAAGCCAAAGTATTCTTGAAGAGAAGATTCAAGCGGGCTGCTTAGAGAGCTGCCTTGGCCTTTTAGAAAGAAAGTCACAGAGGCAGAAGAAGTGAGCCAGCTGGGCTGCATGGACTCAGGAAACAAGTTACAGAGGCAAAAGGAGGGCCCTAGGAGACAGGTTCAAAGAGTCAGCCCTGGACGAGCTGCCACTGCCCACTGCTCCCCTGGTTGCGAGTCTCGTGAGGACCCTTAGAGCTTAGGAGGAAGGAAACAAAGATACGGCCCTGAAGAAAGAAGGCATGGGTATGCTGTAGAGAGAGAGCACGCACTGGGCTCTTTCTTAAAAGGGTTTTATTTGTTTTCTAAAGGCAGAAATTTTAGGGGAGGTCTCAGGGAATATTAGCTCAACAGAATATTCATCCGCTTTCCAGGTGTGTCCTTTAATATGTCGATTCATCAAAATGAGCATGTAGGGCCAGGTTCCTGGTTTCTGCTGATTGGCTGGCACTCAGGTGTGGGGTCATCGGTAATTACATGTGGTCCTGACGCCGGCGGTGGTGTTGCTTCATCTGCTTTTGCTGCTTTTTTGGGCCTGGAGCTGAAACACAACTGAAGCCTAGGTGTTATCTGTAGTTTGACCAAAACTCTTGTCTCTTTGGTCAACAGACCTGAGGCTTTGTTCCTAAGATTATTTGACCCTGATTAGAACCTCATTGTACTGAGGGCTTTTAATGCCTAAGGGAGTGAGTGACTGTGCATGAGAGAAGGAGGTGGGTGAGTCAGGGTCCTGGGTGAGGCCAGTGTGAATCAACCATCTGTCTCAGTATCCCCATTTCACTTGCCGAGGAATTTTTCTAGCTTCTTACTATCCTGCCTCCAAACTACAAGTCAGTGTCTCTCAAAATAGTGTAGGAGAAAAGAGTAGAAAACAGAATGCTGCAGCAGTGATTTGAACCCAAGGCTTTTGATGCCTGGTCCAGGGTGCTGTCTACCACGTCCAAGCTGCCACTTCCTGCCTGCTTGTGAGGGCTCAGGGGAGTGGCTCCCTACCTAGCAACCAGCTCTAAGCTGGAAAACTTCCCAGCTACACATCTTTAATGGTCCCTGGGAGGGGCAGGGCCCCAGGGGAAGAGGACCTCTAGAAAAGAGAGGTCCTGGTAGGACAGCGTCCAGGAATAGGTTGGTGAAGGGGAGTTGGCTTCCTCAGAGGAATTCTACACAGTAATAATACAGACCCTTTATTCCAGATTCTACATGTCAGACATTGTTCCGTGTGATTTATGAGCATTGTCTCTTTTTAATGCTCACAATCCTGTTACCGTATTTTTTGGACCATAAGACACACCCAGATTTCAGAGGAGGAAAATAGGGAAAAAAATTTTTGAAGCAAAAAATGTGGTAAAATATTTAATAACATAAATAACATAATATTTCACCAATGTAAATGTAAAGCTATATTCGGACTATAAGATGCACCCCCATTTTCCTCCCAAAATTGGGGGGGAAGTGCATCTTATAGTCTGAAAAATACGGTAGGTGGATATTATTATCTCTGTTTTGCCTATGTAAGAATGGGGCTGAGAGGCCAAGTGACCTGCTTGAGGTTATACAACAAATGAGTGGTGAAGCTGAGATTCCAGCTCAAATCTGTGTGATCCCAAACCTCCATTTCTGCTGCCCCCAGGCTGTAACACAGGCTGAGGCAGGGGCACTGTGAGAAGAAGGCTGGAAGGGGACATAGCCTTCTCTAGACCTGGGGGGACTTGAGCGACCAAGAAATAAAGTAGAGAAAACCAGATAGCCTGAGCCCTGCTGGAGTCACAGAAAGAAGAAATGTGATTATTTTTATTTTATTTTTATTTTTAGCTGACTATGGAGAGCTAGGAAGACTTGAGGCTGGCCATTCTGATTTTTGAATCTGGGTTCCTAGCACGTGATGTCTTTATACTCTTAACCTAGAAATGGCAGAGTTATTTTGGGCACAAAGCAAGAGCCTGGCTTTAAAAATATGCCACTCCATTTATCTCTTCCGCTCCAAGATTACTGAAAATTAGCCCAGCTGTGGAATGAGGCATCAAGCAGCCACAGAATCTTCTTCCAGATCGCTCAACCCACCTAAAGCCTGCGATAGAACTGGGAGTGGCAGCCTCTGGGAAGGGAACCAGACCAGCTTCCCCAGCACCCAGCCTGCCCTCTGGTCACACACACTCCGCCCCTTTGCAGCTGCTCTGGGGGTCAGAGCGCTGGTCCTGTGAATGGAGCTCAACTCCATCTGCTCCCCCACCCAAAGCTTCAAGAAGTAAAACAATAGAAATAGTTGTTATTATTATTTTATTATTATAAAACTCAAATAATAATCAATAATAATTATTATGATTAGTATTATGGAATTCTATTATTGAGGGGGGAGTCAGTCTAAGAACCATATTTTGGCTTTATTACCAAATCCCTTGTGATTCAGGGCAAATCATCTTGCTGTAATGTAAGCCTTCAGTTTCCTTATCTATAAAATGGAAATCTTTAAAATATATATACATGTATATAACATATTTACAAATAAATATATATGCAAAATGTTTAATAAAGTGCCTGGCCTGTCCTAAGCAGTCGGTCAATATTCCTTAAAGGAATGAATAAGTCTGCTGCTCTGATCTCACCAACGAGTAAAGTGGAATGAGTTGTTACTTTGCACCGGGTACTGCCTTATGTGCTCTATAAAGATAATTACATTTAGTCTTAAAACAACCCATGAGGTGTGCGCTGTTGACTCCTTTACATGAAAACTGAGGCCTGGAAATATTAAATACTTTGCTAACCATGACAACATTTACATGATGTAGCTAGATTGAAACTTAGTAGTCTGAGTGTAGAGCCTTAAAGTCTTACAGATAACAGGGGATATATTGTTACATTTCTTGTTTCCATGGAAAATTCTTTCCACTGTCAACGGAAGGACTGAGGAGCCTGGGGAAATGCTAGCCCAGGTGGTTTGAGCTGTCTCCCCATCTCTCTGATCTAGACAGGATTTGGGTTTCAGATTATGGTTCTCCTGTGTTTTGTGGGCTGTAATTACTGAGATTAACGTTGCCCAATTCATAAAGGACTGAGGGAGAGGAGGTGGAGCCTGTTCGGGCAGTCCACAAACCCGGCAGATGGCAGGATGGGGGTTGGGTGGGGGAGCTAGAGATGTTTTACAGCCTGGGCTTTCAGAGGGTTTGATGGCGGATGCTTTTTGCCTTTCGGTCAGTTTGAGCGTGTATAATTCCACAACCTGCCAAATTCTAGTGCACACACACACTCACATTCACACACAGAGGGAGAGCGAGACAGAGAGAGGAGATGGAGAGATGAAATGGTTGCTCAAAGCCAAAGAAGGCTCAAGTGAAATCAGAGCTGCTTGAAAGGCTGCGGGTGGCTGGCTCTGGTTGGGAGGGGAGTCAAGGACGGGGCTGAGGTAGGTATCTCTGGGCAGAAAACCAGGATGTTCACTTGCAAACCCAGAATCCGCAGAACCTTCTGCGTCCTGACTCCTCCTAGCGCAGCCAGAGACAGAGCATTTGCGCCGGGAGAACGGGAGAACGTGTGGTCCAGGGGAGCTGTCTGGCTGGGCCGGAAATGGCTGTAATCATTTAATAGCTTTTGCTGGCTGCACTAACCCAGCAGAGTGGGTGGTAGGCAGGCTCCAGAGCGCTGTCTGGCAAGATAGTCCCTGGCTTTAATAAAAATGATGGGTTTTCTGGGAGCTCTTTATTAGCCTTAGCACCCAAATCCCAGAGATTGTAACAAAGGGATGAATGGGGCGTGAAGGGGAGGGGCTGAAACCTGCAGACTGGGCTGCTCTTTCCCTGAGTTTGTCACACCCACATCCACACCCCTCCCCCCACCTCCACTCCTCCTTTCAACTGTTTCTAGCTTAGAGACTCTTGCCTGCCTCTCTGTTTCCCAAACGGTGACAAAACTGACAGAATTGTCGTGATTGCTACATTTGGGTACTGTTTCAGGGTTTTTAAAGAGCCTTCACATACAGCCGAGGATGTGGGTCTCATAACTGGAGGGAGATTGCCCAGATTTAAGTCCCGGGCACCACCATTTAGTAACCGTGTGACCATTGGTCCGTAGTCTTTTTTATTTATAAACAGACATATCTATAAAACAGACATGGGTATTGGCAACATCAATTTCGTAGGGTTCTTGTGAGGAGCAAAAATTACACTGCATGCACATCTACTGAGCCCAGTGCCACGTGCACACAGGAAGGGCCAAGTAACTGTTCACCATACCCACGCCCGCAATGTGGACAGGAGGGTGACCACTGATCATCTGTTTTATGAATGAGGAAACAGGCTCGGAGATACTTACAGACATTGCTCAGGACGATGCCCTGTCAAGTGGTAGAGCCAGGGCAGGCCCTCAAGTTCAGAAGAGTAACACAATATGAAGAGAGAAAAGAGAGTTAAGCACTGTCCATAATTCTCCAGCCCATGCCCTCCTCAGAGCTTTCCTGAATGAAAATATCCTTGGCCAAACGCTGTTCTGTTAGGGGAAGTCCGTGCCCATCAGATAAACCTCTCTGGCCTTAGCTGATTGTCCAGGGCAGTTCAGAATAGGGGTTATGGGGTGAGTTTACAAGTCTGGCATTTGCTTCGCCATCTTCAGGACCTACCTGGGCACTGGCATTGGCATTGGCATTGGCATTGGTAAAGCCTCCAGCCCAATCATTCCCAGTCAGGGAGGCTGAACCTCAGCCAGAGCTGGTTTGTCATGAAAGAGGAAAGTGAAGAGTGTTGCCCAGAAGACCCTGGATGGCGCCTGAGGAAGTGCCTGAACTGGATTATAGGGTTAAGTGAGGGGTTGGCTACCTCCGGAGAGCAGTTTTAAAGTCGCAGATCTGTGTGCTTTTTTTCCCCTTAATGTAGGTTGCTCTGATTTTTAAATATATTCCTACCTGTTGTGGAGAAATTTTTTAAAAAGCAGCAAAACCATTTACTGTGATGATCACATTTTATTCACATTTTCAAATCCTATTGGGCTTTAATCTGAAGGTCAGGGATGCAGACCTCCACCGGCTTCACAAACACGTCTGAAATCCTTTCCAGGCTCTGATTGGTCCATTCATTTGGGCCTTGGCTGCATTTCAGGCTGGCCTTTGTCTGCCCCTGAGGTGGTTCCCGGGAGCAGAGGGCGGGGACTTGTGGGAGGTCCCAGGAGGGGGGAAGGGAAGCGGTATTGAAGGAGAAAACATTCCCTTGATTGACCGTTCGCTGGGACTAGCCATGAGCAGGGGTTAGGGGCATGAAAGGTATGTCTTTCTTTTTCATCTTCTTCAGAGGGGAGGATCTCCTTGATTCTACCCCAAAGTCACAGCATTTTATAGGCAAAGCTGGCCAAGGGTTTCAGCGCTCTGGGCCAAAAGGGACTCGGACTAGGAGGCCAGTAAATATTGTTCGTTAGATCCTTGAGCTATTATTTCATTTGAACGACCCCTAGAAGTGCTTGCTTACGCACCACCCAGAACAGGTTAGGCACAGCTGCCCGTGAGGGATGGAGAAAGCAGACCTCGTTCCGCTCTGCAGAAGCTGAGTTTGAGGAGGATGCACCTGAATGGCTGTCGCATTGCTTCTTGGAGTTTAGGCTGAGTCAGACCCAACCCGGCTCCCAGCACATGACAGGTAAAAGAAGCTCATTAATTCTTAGCGACCCTGCTATGAGGGGACCGTGAGGCACGGCCATTAATGTCCTCTGTTCTGCAAGATAAAGATATCTGTGAGCTCTGCATCTCCAGATGGCAGTGGAAGGGCCTCATGCAGAGTCCCAGCTGTGGCTGGAAAAAAAATTTCCATCCTGGGCTCCCGTGAGAGCCACTAAAGGACTGAGGAGTGGCGTTGAAACCTGATGCCCCTAGACGCCAAATCAGAGGCTTTTAAATCCATTTCCCACTTTTGTCTCAGTCTTTCAGGGTCAGGGCCTGTGTCTGAAAGGTAAACAGGCAGATTCCGGCTGAGTTCAATTGCAGATCTGATTGTCTTACATGAATCAGAGAAAGCTGCCTCAGAGAAAAATATCTGTTGCCTTCTGCGCAAAGAGCTATCGTGTCAGTCGGCTCTAGCAGGGGAAGCCTGGTGCAGGGAAGGGGCTTAAGGGAGAAAGCACAGTTTTTTACTCCCTTTCCCACTGCCTGCTGGTGCTTGGATGGCGTTTGCAACATCCTTGCCCTGCACCAACAGCCTGCACCACGAGCCTGCACCACATATGGGGTGGGCAAAAGTAGGTTTACAGTGGTGAGTACATGAAACACTATTCTTGTATTATTGTTTATTAATTATTGCATTACTTATTATTAGTATTAACCCACTTTTGCCCACTCATGTATAGTTGCCTGTCTGAGATCACATTTATTGAGCTTTCACACTGTGCCTGGGTCAGGCTTAGCACTTTACATTGTCTTCACACAGCATTGTCTTTAGGGATTCTGAAAGCGCCGTCAGTGGAAGGCTGTTGGAGCCGCTAAAGAGTGGGCACCGCTGCCGCTTCTCACATCGGTCCCTTCATTCGGTTCATCCAACAAGTATTTGTTAAACACCTGTTGTGAGCCAGGACTTGTGCTAGACACTGTTAATACAGGGGTGAACACATCAGATACGTTTTCTGCCTCTGTGGACCTTACAGTATAGAGACGAAGGTGAAGGGGGTGCTGCTTGGCTAGGATGCTCATGGAATGCCTCTCCGAGGAGGTTGCATTTAAGCATGGATTTGAAGAATGGGAGTCATGCCAAGAGTGGAGGGGAGACCATTCTGGACAAAGAGAAACCCTGTGTGTGCAGATCTCGAGGCAAAAGCAATCCCATGGGGTGTTCGAGGAACTGAAAGAAATCCTCTGTGGTCGGAGGGTGGTAGGAAGAGGGAGACTTGTCGGTGTGACTGGAAAATAAAAAATATCTGATTATTGAAGGGCCTTGTATGCCATGGTAAAGAGTTTGATGGTTTTTTTTTTCCTCTGGGCAGTGTAAGGTCTCTGAATCATTTCAAACAGAGGAGTGACATAATCTGATTTCTATTTTTTAAAGGGTTTTACTGTATTATGTTATACTTCAGTTTCTCAAAAATGGAGGAAGATTTGGAGGAATAAAGATGACTCTGGCTACTGTATGGAGTGTTAAGAGAGAGGCAGAAGTAGAAGCCACTTGAACAAGGACGAGGCTATTGTAACTCACCTGAGAAAACGTAGTAGCAGTGAAAATAAGGAGAAGAGGACAAAGTCAGGGTATATTTAGGAGGCAGAAATGACAGGCCTTGATCTGTTATAAATGAAGAACGAAGGCTAGGGAAAAACGAAGAATAGCTCTGAAGTTCCTGGCGTGAGCACTGGGGTGAATAGCGTGCCAGTTATTGAGAGTGCAGAGATTTAGAAAGAAGTAGAGGAAGCATGAGTTCGATTTCAGATTGCTTCAGTTTCAGATGCCCATAAGACCTCCAAGAGGAGACACCAGACAGGCAGCTGGGCACAGAGAGACAGAGGCTTTAAAGGTAAATTTCTGTCTCATCAGCATATTTAGATAGTATGTATACCCATGGATGTGGCTGAGATCCAGAAATGAGAAAGTAGAGAGAATGAAAAGAGTTCTAGGGCCAAACCCAAGGAAGCTCTAACACATGGGTGAAGGAAGAGATCCAACCAGGAAACTGAGAAAGAGCAGCCAGGAGGGAAAGCTCAAGAGAATGGTTGGACAAGGAACTCACAAAAATGAATGTTTCAAGAAGGAGATGACATGCTGCAGGGAGGTTCAATAAGATGAACGCTAAGAGGTGACCACCGGTTTCGGAAATAATGTAATTAGTGAGCTCCAACTGCAGCTGAACATAAATGGTTTATCTGGTGGACTTTTGGTGACTCCAGCGAAGGAGCAGTATCAGATACATGAACACTGCTGTGGTGTCAAAGGTTCCAATGTCATGGCCACTGGGATTACTTTGCCCAGACAGACCATTACTCTTCCTCTCTAGCTCTGACCCCTACTCTGTAGAAGTCATTAGTGTATTTATGGTGTGTCTTCCAACTACACTCTTGGGAGAGGCTTGCATTGAGAACCCTTGCAGAAATGTAATCATGTCCCCAAATGTAAATTCCTCCTCTCCTCTGGAATGTCCTTTGACTTTTTCAAGCATAATTAATAACTGTCTCCTCTGGAGTCTCATAATACTTTACATGTGACTTCGTTATTGCAGTTACCAAATTGGTTTATAATTGCTTGAGTAAAAGTCCCAGCTAAGCGCGTTGTGGGTGGGTTTGGCAAGTTAGGTTGGCTCCCAGAGCTCTATCCAAACAGGCCTGATTTACAACAGGAGATTCCATTCTCTCATGCTCCGTGGTGCCCCTCTGTACCCACATGTCTTCCCATCTCTTCTTTGCTTCACCCCACCGCCCCTCAAGGTTATTACAAAAGAATCAGGATCAGATACGGTTGACCCTTTAATAACATGTGTTTGAACTGCACGAGTCCACTTCCACGCGGATGTTTTTCAATAAATGCACACGGTACTCTAAATGTATTTTCTCTTCCTTATGGTTTTCTTAATAACATTTTCTTTTCTCTGGCTTACTTGTAAGAATACATTATAGAATACATTTAATATATAAAATATATATTAATCGACTGTTTATGTTTAAGGCTTCTGGTCAACAGCCGGCCATTAGTAGTTAAGTTTTTCAGGAGACAGAAGTTATACGTGGATTTTTGACTTGGATGTTTGGGTGTTTGGTGACTTTAAACCCCCATTTGTTCAAGAGTCGATTGTAATTAATTCAACTAAATCTGTTTTTTGTTTTGGACAGAGTAAATGTCAAAATACATTTGTAGCCAAAGTAATTTCTCAAATTCTACACTTAAAGTAACATATTCTGCTTTTTTTTCTTAACACCTCCAACTGCACCATGTACCTGTAGTTTAGGTTTCTTTTCTCCGTTAGCTGAAGTACAACTGCAGACAAGGGTTCTGAAGGCCCCTGGCAGTTGTTGCAGAATGCGGTATGTCAGCTGCCTTGTAGGTAACCATCTCTACTGAAACCCCTGATGGAAGACCCCAGAGGTCCCTAGACCGGCTTGAGGAGCAGTTCTGTAGTACCTGACGTAGGGGAAATTCAGGTATTCCAGCATGTGGTTACAACCAAACAACTTCGCAGGGTGTCTCTCACAGTAGAAGGTTAAAAGGAGGTGAACGGCACCTTCATTCCTGATTGCCCCAGGGAATGCCCTATGAACAGTAGCTCTTAGGACCTCAGGGTTTTTTGTTTTTGTTTTTCCTTCACCTTGGAAGCCAGGCCCTCCGCATAGCTTTTCCTACGTTCTACCCACTAACGTGACACACGAGGTACGTGTTGGCTCTGTTACTGACTTGTGGTGTTCTGTCTTTCAGAACCAGAGGCAGGAGAGGTGTCCCCTCCAGTCGGTGCTGGTGTCAACAGCAACAGCTGGACCTTTAAGTACGGACCAGGCAACCCCAAACAATCTGGTCCCGGTGAGTTGCCAGACAAATTCATTATCCCAGGATCTCCTGCAATCATCTCCATCCGGCAGGAGCCCACTAACAGCCAAATTGACAAAAGTGACTTCATAACCTTCGGCAAAAAGGAGGAGACCAAGAAAAAGAAGAAAAAGAAGAAGGGTAACAAGACCCAGGAGAAAAAAGAGAAAGGGAACAGCACGACTGACAACAGTGACCAGTGAGGTCACGTGATGGGAAACAAGCCACTTAGCCAGTTTTTGTAATTAAAGGCAACTCTCTCCCTTGTAGCAACTCCCTGCCCACTCCGTTCTCCCCTACACACAAGCCCTGTCTTAGAGACCTCAGAAATCTGCAGCAAGTGCCCTGTGTCTGTTTAGATCCCGTTTAGCGGGGTTTTGTCTTAAAAGCTTTACTAAGTCTGGTGTTAACTCTCTCTCTCCGCTCTGGCTTGTTTTCAGAACCTAAAAAGCAGACCCAAGTTTCCTTTCTCCTCCGCCGCAAAGGAGAGGCTTCCCAGCCCCGCCAGTGAGAGGTTGGACTCTCTGCCCTGTGCTCCGGGGATCCTGTCTTGATGACACTTGCAGGGCAGGCTGAAAGATTTTGAGATTGAGCAGCTTGGGTATCTGTGGCCACTAGGTATGTGTGGCCACCGGGGGGTGGGTGAATGCCAGACCTTGGCTGGGATGGGCCAGATTAGACTAGGCGGTGCAGGGAGGGCTGGGAAACAAAGGCAAACAAACAGAGGGAGTTACCAGTCCGGAGGGGAACTGCGACACTTAACAGGGACCAGACTTTCTAAATCTTACAACTCAAGAGGTTTGGGCCACCCTCAACCAGACAAAACCGCCCTCGCGGACAAGGCTTTAGCAGTCCCTACAGGTGGTACCTGCAAGCCGATAGTTCAGCGTTCAGCAAGGGGCCAGCCAGGGCGACAGAAGCAGATCTGATGTGTTTCCTATACATGTCCTTGTGCTCACTTTATTAAAAATTCTTTTGCACACACCGTTTATGAAAAGGCCAGATCCTTTTCAAATGACACATATGCAAAAGCAAAAGAAAAAGAAGAAAACCCCAACACCTCACTTTAAGCTGTTTGTCATTTGATAGATTTATTTAAAAAAGAGAAAATCTATAACTATAAATCTTTAAAGAGAACTATGATGAAGACAATTCCCCTAAACTCTCCTCAAAAGCGAGTTCAGTCTACAGCCATTTCAATGATCGCCGCTGCTACAGAAGTGCTTTAAGAGAATTGCCTATAACATCTGTATTATACTGGCCACCCGCCAATCACAGCTTTACTCTTTCAGGTCACTCTGGGGCTGCCTCTTGCATGTATTAATTACTAAATAAAAGGATCTTTCTCTCTCTCTCTCTTTTCTAAGAAACAATTACGTGCACTTTGTATACACAACCTTCTCTAGCCAACACTATCAAGACCCAGAAATCGAAGAAAAAGATTGTTTTCTCGTACACACAGTGAGCAGACTTTGCAGTCCTCTAATTCTGTGATTTGTCTTGGTGTGCTAGCTTACACCTTCGCTCTGGTTCCGTTTACCTTTTCTATGACACTCTGACTTGCTACTCTTGCTAACACATACGATGTTACCCGAGACCGATCTCCCATATGTATGCTGTATGCTATTATAAGACTCCCGAATATACTTACTCCGTGCTTGTGTATGTGAATGTTAATGCAACTATTACCTAGAGTGAACTTTAAGCTTTACCGTTGAATGTAATTCCATTATATTTTCTTTGGTACACCTGTGAAAAAGTGGAGTAGTGTTTTTTTTAAAGTATTGTTAATCAGCTTTTGTGTATGTAAGACACAGTAAAATTTATTTCTCAAATCAAGATACTGGTGATTCAAGGAATTTTATTTATGGTCAGCCAAGAGCTGTCTCTTGCCAAGACTCCTGCTGGCAAGGGAACAGATAAAGCTGTTTTTTCCTAGTAACAATTCTGGAATGAATACTGAAGATAGTCCCTGAGGGCGCAAGCACAAATTTTACCAATCTGACCTCTTTCGAGTTGCAGAATGCTTTGAAATTCTAATGATGTCTGGAATATCAGCTCAGAGAGAACAATAAAATTTACTGTCACCTTAAACAAGAAATTTTAATTTTGTTAAAATGTACAATTTAGAAGTTTGAGTGATTATATTTTAAAAGTTAACATAAAAGAGGTAGGAGTCTGTTTCAAAACAAAAGTAGTAAATCTTAAAAAAAATGTTTGTCTATTTGAGCTTCATTCTCCCACATTTTGAAGGGTGTGTAACTTCAGCTCTGCAGGATTGCATGGGGTAAAACTTGTTGCCAACACATCTGAACCATTGCCACATTGTAGGTCGTGATCATTTTGCCCCACTGAAACCCATGTATCTGACCTTACGTGCCTTTTGAATACTAGGAGAATCGGGCTAATTTATTAATGATGATAATTATAATGTATCTGTACAGCACTTTAGCACTTTTTACCTTTGCAAAGTGCTTTCCAATCCATGTTAGTTACTAGTTATTACAGCTGTAAGGATAAAACACGTCATGTGGATTCATTTTTGATTGGTGCTATTGGTATTTCCTCTGTTATTGCTAATAAATGGACAATGGTGGTATGAAAGAAATGGTGGTCATTTCATAGTATAAGAGTAGGAGGAAGCAGAACACTGATTATGCTTAGCTGTTATTTTTGAAGCAAGTTGCCATTTGAAATTGACCATAGCACGCCTTGGCTGTCTAGCTCCCTGGCTTTTATGTTCGTTACTAAGGCACAACACCCAATGGAGTCAAGAATCAGACACCACAGTGTTACTCAGATGGGCAGCCAGAAGGTTTCTGGGTTACTTCCCAAGTACACTATTTCAGTCTTCTCTAATGAGAATGGCAACAAACCAATTTTTGTGATTAAAGCCCTCCAGTCCTCTTGTTCATTATTCGGTTAGCCCTTGCACCTCTCTGTAATTGGGAAGTCAAACAATTCCCTCAAGAGATGGGCTTTTATTGAGTACTGTGTATGTGCCAGCCACTGTGGAAGGGAGGTTCAGTTCAGGCTACCCATGCTGTAACAAATAGACTGTCTTTTCTATTCTGCGGTTAAATTTTCCAGAGCATGGGCTTTCGATGCAGTGATTCTCAGTGGGGAGCAGATTTGTCCCTCGGGGGGAAAACATCTGGAAATGTTTTGGTTTTCAGTACTTGGGTGAAAGCTGCTTGGGGCATCTAGGAGGTGTAGGCCAGGGATGCTTTTAAACACCCTACAGTGCACAGGGCAGCCCCCCACAACGAAATATTTCCAGCCCAAAGTGTCACTACAAAGCTGAGAAGCCTTGAGATAGAGTGACCATATAATCTGTTGTTAAGTCTATTTAATAATGACTTCAGGACACAAGTAAACTGGGACCGTTCCAGGCAAACCGAGATCTATGGCGACTCTTCTACAGAAAGAAAGAAGCCACTGCAGCCCTGCTGCTTACTAGCTGGGGAGCCTTGCCCAGCCACTCCTCTCAGTTTTTCAGCTTCAATTTAACCATCTGTAACATAAGAGTAATCATAGTATTTGTAGGGAAGATTTAGTGAGATAATCTCAAAAAGGTTTTGGGTGTCTGGCACACCATAGTGCTCAATAAAAGTTATTATTAATAGTCATTTTCTTCCCTCTCCTTACTTGTTTTTCACAGATTTAGCTATTACACTTAGGACACTTTCTCTACAGATTAAAATGTGAATGAGGATGGTAAAATAAATCGGTATAGACTTTGCAAGGAAAATATTTTTTTTACCCCTCCACGTTTTTGCTCACTTCTGAAGGAAAAGAAGTCAAGTCAGTTTCATAACTCTTTCCATATTCCTATTATAAATAATAATCAGATCTCTAAGTAAGTGGTCAAGTGACCAGTTTTTTTTTATAGCATTTCTGCAGTCAGTGACCTGAAAGCCAGGGACGGAAGGACTCTGCTTGTTGCAGTGAATACATTTCATGTGAGCCCACGTACAACAGCTTGAGAGAGAAAGAGAAGAGTCACCTCCAACAATTCCTTGTGGCAAAAGGGCAAAACACCAAAAGATCCACAGAGCTGCCTACTGTCCTACTAATCAAGGATTAGCTAATCAAGGACAACCCAAGTTCCATCTTGTTAAAGGGTCAGGCTACTTGATAGGGAGTTCGCATATACAAAGGGCAGGATTCACTCTTTAGGAGCATTGCAATTCATGTCATTTTAGAGGGTGAAGTTCTCCAGCGAGTGGACAGAGCTCCTAGGTAAGATTCTGAGTTTCAGGATCTTATGTTAATGTATTTTATGTTTTGTAAATCAAAACCCAATCCTAAGGCACAAATGTAATTGATCAAACGCTAATGGAATTCTAGTGTTAAATCTAGGTGTTTAAAACCACCAAACCATCAAGAACTACTCTAGACGCACACACAGAACCACAGATGTACTTCCCTAGTAGCTGAAAGCCCTGAGAGCTTCCCCCCAGAATAGCAAGTGGACTGCTCCTTGACCTTATTTCATCACCTTTTCATGCCCTTCCTGTCCTTGCAGAAGAAGCTGATCACATAGTTTCCCCCAGACTTAGCTTGGCTGTTGGCTTGCAGGACACACAACTTGCAACCTGAGAAATCCCTTCTGATTTTATGCACATGTGCATGCGCGCGTGCACACACGCACACAAACACAGTTTTATTATAATTAGGAAGGGGGTTTTAGTAAACAAGTCTGGTGCTATTCTCCCTTTGAAACTGCCTGAGTGGTATATAGCAACCTTGTCAGAACTAGCTAGGCAACAGGTTTGCTGGTTCCCATTTTGTCTTGGAGTTGATCCATGGGAAAATGCCTGCTGAAATATTAAATCTTAAAAGTCTTTTGTCTCAAAAAAAAAAGTCTGTGAGTTTGTCTGTGAGCTTAAGCTCCTGTGAGAGAGACACTGGTAACTTTAGTTCCATTGTATGGAGTCTAGTCTCCATAAAGAAATGAGAGAGCTTGGGTCACGAAAAATATAAAGCCCAGCCCTGGCTGGTGTGGCTCAGTGGACTGAGCGCTGGTCTGCAAACCAAAGGGTTGCTGGTTCGATTCCAAGTCAAGGCACACGCCTGGGTTGCGGGCCAGGTCCTTAGTATGGGGCACACAAGAGGCAACCACACATTGTTGTTTCTCTCCCTCTCTCCCCTGCTTCCCCTTTCTCTAAAAATAAATAAATAAAATCTTAAAAAAATAAAGCCCAGCAATTAGTTAGCTTATGCATGTACCATGTGACTTGGGCATTGACAACCCACAAAGCACGTGAACAATTCAGGCAAGTGCTTAGCCAGTAGCTGGTCTTAGAGCAAAGGTAATTTTTTTTGACCGAGACAACTGAAACATAAACATACAGTAGATTGACAAAACAATTCCATTTTTAAGCTTTCTTTCACTAGATAACTTAAATTTTGTGACACTGAATTTTTATTATAAAAGTAATGCATGTTCTTTCTTACAAATCAATGAATCCAGAGATACAGAAAGAAAAATTATTAACCTGATCATCAGTTTCTTTCAATTTCCCTCACAAAGGTATTCAGTGTTAACACGTTCTATTGTGTTTTTCCACATTCCTCTCTCTCTCTCCATGTGCACACACACACACCTATTACAATTAGGATGACTTCAGTCAGTGAGCCCGTTGCTATTCTCCCTTTGAGGTTGTGCCTATTGTCATAACCAGTTAAGAAAAATGCAGAGAACTAAACATATCTCATATATATCTGTATGACATTTATATCTCACATATATATGTATATCACAGAAGTTCAATTGCTTAAAAAAAAAAGATAATACCATGCTCATTACCCTGAAGGCTCTTTTTTTAAAACTTACATAACAAGGAGATTTCTCCAGGTCAATTCTAAATCATTCTTGTTGATTCCTGTACAGTTCCACATAATGGCCAGATCATAATATCATAATGCACTCAGCTTTTCTTCTATTAATGTACCGTTGGGTCCCGTCCAGATTTTTGCTGCTAGAAACGACAAACAGCACTGTGTGCAGTGATAAATTCAGGACCTGAGCTTTGCACATCCAGGGCTAGGTGTATCCCCAACAGGAAATTTGAAAGGGCTTTGGGAACATTATGTGTCTTTACACATAAAACTCAAAGGAGCCCACATGTCAAAACTCAAGTAGTTTTATCTGTAAAAACTCATAAAACCAGAACAGTACTAGTTTGACTTTCTGTTGCATATTTTTCCCCACATGAATAGAAATATAAATATTTTAAATTATTTATATATATTCCATAATATGGTTATGATATAATTTATTTAACCAGTCCCTGTTACTAAATAGTAAAGGTTATACAAAATTTCATTACTGTAAACAGTGCTACAATGAACAGTTTTCTTAAAAAGAAAGCCACATTTGGCATTTTAGTCCAGTGTTCCTTCAAGCTAAGCTCCAAAAAGTGGAATTACTAAGTAAAAATATATGCACATTAAATTTTTTTATACATATTACAAAATTAACCCCGGAAAATACAGTATACTCCTCCCAACAGTTTCCAAGTATTTCTACACCTTGCCTAACAATGGATATTATCAGCCATTTTCATCTTTGTAAATATGATAAGCAAAGCATTGTGGTTTATTTTATTTTTTTAGAAGACTGTGTTTATTTTTTAGAGAGAGTTGAAGGGAGGGAGAGACACATGGATGTGTGAGAGAAACACGGATCGGTGGCCTCTTGCATGCACCTAATCTGCGACCTGGCCTGCAGCCCCAGCTTGTGCCCTGACCGGGATCGAACAGGCGATCTTTGGTTTGTAGGACGGCGCCCAACCCACTGAACCACAGCGGTCAGCGCGATTGAATTGTGGTTTAATTTGTATGGCTTTAAGTATCAAGAACTGCACAATTTTCCTATCTCTTCTATCAGAAGATGCTATGGTTGTAGTGTAATGTAAGCTCTGACAGTTGGCTTTTCTTTTTGTAATGCAAGCGCCTGACTTAAGCTTTGAATGGCAAGGCATCCACTTCAAAGATGGCTATTTCAATAAACACACTGTCAGCCCCTTGACTAGCTGAGGAGCCGGGCCACGCCCCTCCGCCCCTCCCAGCCCCCAGGCTCCTTTGTTTCACAGATCTTGGCTGATTTCCATAACTGATCTTTCGGCCCGATTGCCTTTTCTCTTCTCGCACTTTAAATCACCCATAAAGGAGTGAGCCCGCGAAACCCTGGGCCCTCACCCACAAGCTCAACAAAAACAGAACCCCAGGCCTGTGCTCTCAGCTTGTTCTCTCCACCTGCAACCTCCATGTGTGGCCCCATGTGTAACTGTGGAAATGTTAGGATGTGTAAGTAATACAAGTTCTTGATGGTTATTGTTGAGGGCACCTTGCTATTATAATAACCACAAGGATGGGGCCAGCCACAACATTGGTTATTGCTAGGCTGAGATTGGCACAAAACAGGTGTCAACTATTTACCAGAATACAAGATGCCTTTAAGTATCTGAGCAGCAAATTTGGCTTTAAAACAGTGTGAAAAATTCATGGTGTTATTTGGCTGAGCAGATAGATTACAGTGTGTGATCTCAGAATCAATGTTCAGTCCATATATTTGTGCAATGGATAATTACTATAATAAGTGCAGACTGGACGTTTCAGCAAAAGGAACATAGCACATTAAGCCTGTGTCCCAAAGGGCTTTGCATCAGGATCATATAAACCATCCAGTATAGTGGGCCAATTGCCTTGCTTCTAGAGCTGTACCCTTCAGTCTTTATAGTAGACCCGAGACCAAACTAGAGCATGCAAGATTTTGTCTTCCATTTTCCAGAAAAGGAGCCTACATGTCAAGGTTCGGATGTTTCACTAACTCCCCAAGTAGCAGATCTGGGTCTTAGATTTATTGAAAGGGCTGGTAAGGTGTGTTAACAATAACAATAAAGTGAATTTTGACACTAATGTCCAAATTATACACCAGGAGAGATAAGTGATTTAAAAGAATTCATATCTGTAAAAATCTTAGAACAGGGTCAGGTACAGAGGAAGCACTTAATAAATGCGAGCCATTTTTTAAAAGTTAACATGGCAACAGAGCCCATTTTGAATGAGTGGAAATCAATTTCTAGTTCTCTTCCTTTTTTTCCTTTTCCTCCCAACTCTCCAATTCATCCTCTTTCCCTTGTGCTTTCCCTTCTCCCTGATTCTTTTTACTCCTCACCATTTTTTCCTCTCCTCATCTTTCCTCTGCTCTCCTTCCTCCTTCCCATACTATGGTTATTAGACTTTCTCACCTCATCTCCAATGAGAGTCAGGTTATGATTACAACTCTCAGTGAGAACTTGGAAAGTCGACACACTGCAAAAAGTTCACCTACATGAAGTGAATCTACACAGTGTTTAATTGGGTTAAAATTTAATTTTTCCAATTCAGTGCACTTCCTATGGGACATGCTGAGTGTATGCTTCTCCTGTTTACATGGTTTAACCTTAGGTTAAGCTGATTTTCCTCCTTACATTTCAAGGACTTCTACTTTCAAAGAACTTTTATTTTAATGTCAAGAAAACGTGCACATTGTAGGCTACTAGATAGAAAGGAAAAGTGTCCAGAAAAAAGTTGGTCACTTACAGAGGTAAGTATTCCCTTCTAATTAAAGGAACAAAAACCAAATAATTTTATACTTCTTTTCCACTTCATTCCCTCACTCTTTGTGTGCCTGTAGAGTAAGTGAGAAAGCAGAGTTGAAGAGAAGGAAACTTGGAGATATAGATGGGCTGAAGGCAGACAAAAAAAAAAAAGAGTTTTCACCCATACCATACAACAAAACATAAATGTCATTTGGATTAAAGAATTAAATATAAATTAAACCATAAAAAATTAGAGTAAAGTAAAAATGTATGCCTATTGAAGACCTGTGGGGAGAAGAACTTTCTAAGTTTAAAGGCAATAAATTGAAGCACAAAAAATAGAATAGATTTGATTATACACATTTATTTTATGACTGTAAGTTAAAAGGCAAATAGGCTGCCAAAAATATTAACAGAAAATATAAAAAAGAATAATCTTTATTGTAGAAAGAAATTATACAAATTGATAAAAATGCTCAGGCTCTAAGAAACATAAACAGACCAGAGAATTTTATTTTATTATTATTTTTAAAAGATTTTATTCACCCGTTTTTAGAGAGAAGGGAAGGGAGGGAAACTGAGAGGGAAAGAAACATCAATGTGTGGTTGCCTCCCATGCGCCCCACACTGGGGAGCTGGCCCGAAACCCAGGCACGTGCCCCAACTGGGAATCCAACGAGCAACACCCTGCTTCACAGTCCAGCGCTTAGTCCACTGAGCCATACCAGCCAGGGCCAGACCAGAGAATTTAAAAAAATATTTTGGAAACTGTTCAACTGTTCAACCTCATTAATAATCAAAGGTAAAAAAATAATAAAACAATTAGATACTACTACTTGTCACCTATCAAATTATTAAACATTTTTTTTTAAATCATAATTTTTGGCCCTGACTGGCGTAGCTCAGTGGATTGAGCGCGGGCTGCGAACCAAAGCATCGCAGGTTCGATTCCCAGTCAGGACACATGCCTGGGTTGCGGGCCAGGTCCCCAGTGGGGACCACATGAGAGGCAACCACACATTGATGTTTCTCTCTCTCTCCTTCTCCCTCCCTTCCCCTCTCTAAAAATAAATAAATAAAATCTTAAAAAAATCATAATTTCTGATCTTTACAAAGGTGTAAGATGATACTTTTTCACTCCTTCTTCCACTCTGGGGGAGCTCTAAGGACTTGATCCTTCCAGCCTCTACCTGGTCCTTCACTCCTTAGAAATGTCTATTCCATGTGTTTACTTTTTTAAATTTAAAAACTATACCAAAAGTTTCAAATACATAAATCAGAATGAATAGTACAATGAACCCTCAGGTAGTCATCATTCAGCTTTGAACAAATATCATCATTTTGCCAATTCTGTTTTATTAATCTCCTTACTTTCCTCCCCAGAGTGTTAAATCAAATCCCAGATATTTATTATTTCACTTGTAAACAATAACAGCAAGCAGCAAAAAGGAAATAAACACTCAAAAGTGTTAAATTGGAAGAATCACATGAAACCTAACATATATATTAAAATGTTTATCAGAAATATGAAAATTATAGATATTTAATAGTTCCCTACAAACACACAAGCTAAAAATGAATTTTTGAACTGCCTAGAAATGGGAAAAATGTACTTTTAAAAAGATGCAAAATTATTCAGAAAACATTAACTAGACCCAGTTCAACTCGTATGATCTAAATACACCCGAACGGTGGTTGCTAGCCCTGGCTAAACCTATGGTGCCAGGTAGAACTGCCAGATTCAACAAACACATAGGGCAGCCAGTTAAATTTAAATTTCAGATAAATAGCAAATAATTTTTTTAGAATAAGTATGACTCATGCAATATGTCCCGTGCACTAGCTGGAACATACTTATACTAAAATATCATTATTTGTTTTATCTGTATTATTTGTTTTCTGAATATGCCTGGGTTCGACCACAAGAAACTGAAGCAGAACCTTCGGGGCTGTGATCTGGGCATTCGTATTTTTAAAAATTCCCCAAGTCAGAATCACCTAACTCACAGTGAGGATTAAGAACTAGTGCTCTGGAAAATGCTATTTTTAGCTGAATAATTAGGTAAATGGACATCAGAATTGACACCAGGTGATTTGGTATCAGGTGAGCTAAATCCCCATCACCGCCTTAGCGTGCTACTTACAAAATGCTGTCCATCTCGGTGCACTGTGTCCTTCTAAGAACCTAATTCATTTTGAAGACCTTCCTTACAGTCCTGCTTTGAATCTGGCATCTGCCTCCCTCTGTCCTCTTTGCATAAGTGAGGTCCCTTCTGACAGGAGCAGTTTGCACTTCTTGCCTGTTCCCTAAGTCCTGCAACCGAAGATGTGAACATTCTCTCCAGCTTGGCAGTTGAAGCACCCTGGTGTCGAGTCAGCAGTGGCGCAGACATCCCCATGGACACTTTTGGGCACTTTGATTTTTCACGTGTGTGGATGGAGAAACCGTAAGTAAGCTGGTGACTTGTAATTGTTAGGGACTTAACCAGAGGCAAACTCAGGTTTCCTACCTCCTACCTAATTAAGTTGATTTAAGAAGAGATGCTCTGGCCAAAGTCTCCCAAATTGCTTAGCGGGGCTCAGGAAAAACAGGCCAGACTTTTACATTTGCAGACTTTTTCCAAAACAAAATGTCACCTGAAAGCACTTCTTTCTCCTTCTCCGTGGCTAAGGTGCTATCTGCCTCCTCATCAGCTCCCATGAGCAGGGTGGCAGAGAAGAATGGGCTGTTATTTGATGCCAAATTGGATCTGCAGAGATTCAGTGAACTAAGACTAGAAAATTATTACAGTGACTCAGTATGTGTGTGTCTGTTTGTGATTTTTAGCAACGATAGCAAGCAAGACTTCCTTTTAATTTCCTTTTAAATATTAGGATGTTTCAAAATGTCCACAGTTACTGATTAGGCCACTGTATTTCTGATCTTGGTGATAGAAAGTAGCCAAGTTGTAAACTTAAAGAAAAAACTCATCTGGGAGGCTGCAACTAAACTTTCCATGGTTCAGGAATACCCTTCCAGGAGAACACTATGGAGAGACATGAGTACTCTGCCGCTCAGTGCTACTTTTTAGCCATCTTGTTGTCCTTCGGCTGCCATAGGCCATGGCCCTGTGTGAGAACTGCCAGCATTGACAGACAGCTCTCATTCCAGTGTTCTGATCTCCTGAGAAGCGTGGGCTTCAGGAGCAGCTTAGTCTTCCAAGTGGGTTGAAAGCCAGACCCCCCATTCCTCCCGCTGTGGATAATACTCAAAGCGGCAGAAAGAAACTCTCATGCTGGATGTCAACTGACCCTTGTCTCTGGCCTCCAACCTGCATTGGCAGGGGTCAAAGGGGGCTTCTCTGTAGCCCTGTGCTTAAAGGAAACCACCAGTTTTAGCTCATAATTCTGGATGTTCCCGACAAGTTCCCCACCCCTCACCCCCAAGTCGTAGCCTTACCAATATCGCCTGCCATTGGGACTAGCAGAATTAATGGTACAGTTTATGTCAGTCTCCAAAAGTTCAGAACTCCCCCATCAACTCTTTTGCCCCAGAGAGTAACTCCCCTGTTGTTCTGTGGACTTCTTTTTCTTGTGTTATTTCCACTGTCTTCAACTCCTGGAACCCTTCCAATGTGCTCTCTCTGGTCAGTCAGCAAAATCCTTCATATACTCAGCCTCTTTCCTGAAAACTCACCTTCTTACTAAGATATATCCTCTCCTTTATTTTCCTTAAAATGTAGCAGTGGTTTCTCCTTAGCGCTACTGTAACTGGGCCTAGAAAGAAGAAATCCTCTTCTTCCCCCTCATCACTGCTCCCAGATCACCTTACTTCTCTTCTGCCTAACAACATTCAGCTTAGAATCTCATGTCTGCAAATTTTACCACCCACTTACCTTGTAGCTGTCATTTACTGACCCCATGTCACTCACCCTCATTTCCTGAAGATTTTAACTACTAGTTCTTCATGTTGGGAGTATCAATACACATATAGATATTTCCCTAATAGTCTGGTCTCCATTCCTTTACCTTCTCCACTCCAATGAGCCAACACTCTACCCACCTCAGCCACTTACTCCCACTCAAGTCAGATGGAGACTTCAAGTTATCAACACTTGCAACACTCCCCTAATAACAATTTCAAGCGTCAGATCACCTGGCTTCCCCCTTCAATTTGAAAGTAAGTTTTAAAAATCATGATACATCACTGCTAAATAATGCAGTATGCATCTCCTAAATATCAGGACATTCTCCTACACAATCATGATGATATTTGCACACATGGGGCAGTTAACATTATTTCAATGGCTCTACCTTCTATACAGTCCATGTTCAAATTTCATCAATTGTCCCCCAAATGTATAGTTTTCTTTTCATTCGTGATCCAATTGTGTTTCACTCATTGCATTTGGTTATTATTGATGTTCAGTCTCTTTCAAGCTAGAGTGGTTCCCCTATCTTATTTACTTTTCATACAAGTGACTGAAAAAAAAGCCCTGGCTAGTTATCCTGTAGAATGTTCCACATTCTGGTCTAGTCTAATTCTGTCCTCTCATGATTAAACTGAGGTTAGACATTTTTGGCAAAAATAGTATATGTATGTATATACAGTACCCCTACATTTTTATTGCCCCTTATCAGGAGGTATTAGTATCAGGTTGTTTCACTACTGGTTATGGTAACTTTGGTGCTCAGTCAAGGCAAGGACTGCCACGTCTCTCCTTTGTAGAGATACTTGTGTATTTTCACCTTGGAGTAAGTAGGTAATTTGTGGGATGATACTCTGAGGACTTGTGATTATTATGCTCCCTAAATAATTTCACCCAAGTAAAACAGAGGTTTTAAGACCCTCTTGTTTTGTTCATTGATAATATCTATTAGGTTGGGAGTTAAAAATGTTAATTTTCTAATTGTATCATTTCTCCTTCATTTATTAGCTATTTCTTTTTCTGGACAGAAGAGTTCCCCCTATTTCCTTTCTCTCTCTCTCTTGAGTATGAATGTGGAGAAACACTTATTTTTATTCAAGGCGTTATAATACATTACCATCATTATTTTTAGTGTTCAACATCTCCTCAGTTTGGCCAGTGATGTTCCTTTTGAGTAAGCTCTGTGTCTTCCCCATTCTTTGAGCATTCCTTGCTAAAAAATATAATGCTTTGGGCTTACTTTATACATTTCCTGCCCCAGACTGGAAACAGGTCTTTCTCTACGGATTTCTGGTCTCTTTTAGTGGTAGATAGTGTTTGAAACCCAAATCTAGGTGATAGGTGTTTATTGCTACTAAATGTCAGTGTTTCTGGGCTCTTTGAGCGGACTTGCATCCATGAGTTTATTCAATACTTCCAATTAAAACACAGTGGCACATACTTCTTACATTTCCTTTCCCCTTCAGTGAAAATCCTGGTTCCAAAGCGCACTTAAACATTTACTCATTTTTTCCTATCTTACAATATACACAAAATAGCTTCAGAATTATACCATCAATATTACTGGCAACAACAAATCTACTAAGTACACGTTCTACCCTCTCTGGAGCCCACTCTAATCATGCTTTCACCATGACCGCCTCACTAAAATGTTCTAATTCTCACTTCCCATCTGCCAGTTCTCACTTCCTTTTCTGCAACATAGACCACAGTTTGTCCTCTCTTCCTCCTGGAAACACGTTTGTTACATGGGTTTTACCCATTACTGGTTTTTCTTCTGTATCACTTGATTAGTTCCTGCATCTTCTTGGTTATTTCTTTGTCATCACCACAACATTAAGATAATGTTGAAGGGCTACAAGAATTGGTTCTTATACCTCTTATCTCTTTTGTCTTCTCTCACACATTCCTCATACAGTCCCACAGATCTATCAACCATTTACTCACTGACCAGTTCCCAGTTTTATCTTAAGTCCCATCATCTTTCTTGTACTCCAGACTTATATATCCATTTGGCTACTCAATATTTCTTTTTTTAATCTTTATTGTCTTTTTCCCATTACCGTTTAGTCTCCTTATAACCCCCTCCTGCCAGCAATTGCTACACTGTTGTCCACATCCATGAGTCCTTTTTTCTTTTTGCTCAATCCCTCCCCCCAACCATGCCCCCCACTAGCTGTCATCCTGCTCTCCATCTCTGAGTCTGTCCCCATTTTCCTTGTTAGTTCAGTTTAACCTTTCTAAATGGCTGTCTAATAGGCATATCAGATTTAACATTTCCAAAAGCAAATTCTTGATCTTTCTACCCCAAATCTCCTCTTCTCTGTGCCAATTAATGGCAACTCATCCTCCCAATTGCTCAGGACAAATTCCAGAGTTATCTTTGACCTCTCTCTCTCTCTCTCATCTAATTCATCAGCAAATCCTATTGTCTCTAATCCTCAAAACTTACTCAGAATCAAAAAATTCTAATTATAACGATTTTTACCACTCTGCTCCAATATACTGTGATCTTTCACAGGTTATTACAATAGCCTCCTAAGTGGTCTCCATGCCCTTTCTCCCACCCTCTTCTTCAGTCTGTTCTCAGCACAACAGCCCTAATTATTAGTCTGAAACATTAGTCAGTTTTGATCATTCGCCTAAAGTCTTTCTATCTCGCCCAAGTAAAAGCCAAAGATATAATAATCATCTACAAGGTGGTACACAAGCTCCTCCTTTCTAGCTTCTTATATCCCACTATCCTACCTCTTACTTTGATACAGCTACACTGCTCATTATCTGGAATGTTCTCACATATCCACATGCCTTGCATCTTCCCATTGTTCTTGTTTTGATGCAGATTTTACCTTTTTTGTGTAGCCACACCCTCAAAATGTACTCCTTATCCTCCTTCCCTATTTTATTTTCTGTTATAGTGCTGTTCCCCATCTCATATATTATTTACTGGTACTTTGCTTGCTTTCCCCTCCTCCCTTCTCATCCCCAAGAATATAAACTCTATGAAGGCAGGGTTTTTATTGCCACTCAGCTTTTTAACTACATTTGGTGCCAGAAAGCTGTTTTCTGAAAGGTATCGATGCTGTCTTTATTATCAGCCATAGCTCTCTGCCATTGCCATGGGGTCTAATAGCGGAGTTCACTTTATCTACATGCAATATAGCATAAGAAATTTCTATCTGGACTTCCGGCCAAGATGGAGGCGTAGGTAGACACACTGTGCCTCCTCGCACAACCAAAATAAGGACAACAACAATTTAGAAACAAAATAACAACCAGAACTGACAGAAAATTGAACTGGATGGAACTCTGACAACCAAGGAGTTAAAATAGACCAGTAGGAGGGGCAGAGTCAGGTGGCCAGGTGGAGAGGGGTAGCAGCAAAAAAAAGCGGTGGCACCAGGCTTGCAAGGCAGCAGCTGACCTCGGGTGCACAAGATGGCAGTGGGCAGACCCAGAGAGGCGGCAATTGTGAAGCGAGGCACGGTGTGCAAGGCGACTGGCTAACCGGGTAGTCCCACATTCATGTGCATTTAAACCAGGCGAAACTTGGAAGCGAGACAGACCTTGCAACCCAGGGTTCCAGCGTCGGGAAATAAAGTCTCAAAACACCAACTGAAAATACCTGTGGGGATTGAGGTGCGGGGAGAGGCTCCCAGCCTCACAGGAGAGTTCATTGGAGAGACCCACAGAGTTCTAGAATGTACACAAGCCCAGCCACATGGGAATCAGAACCAGAAAGGCCCAGTTTGCTTGGGGGAAGCGGCAGAAGGGACTGAAATCCAACAGAGAGTGGAGCAAATGCCATTGTTCCCTCTCGGCCCACACACACTGTGACACAACTCAGTGATGTAGGTTGCCTCGCCCTGGTGAACACCTAAGGTACCGCCCCTCAATGTAACAGGCGCAACAAGACAAAAAAAAAAAAAAAAAAATGGCCCAAACAGAAGAACAGATCAAAGCTCCAGAGCAAATTCAACTAAGCAACGAAGAGCTAGCCAACCTATCAGATGCACAGTTCAAAGCACTGGTGATCAGGATGCTCACAGAATTGGTTGAATTTGGTCACAAATCAGATGAAAAAATGAAGGCTATGCTAAGTGCAATGAAGGAAAATGCACAGGGAACTAGTAGTGGTGGGAAGAAAACTGTGACTACAGTCAATGGAGTGGACCAGAAGGAAGAAAGAAACAACCACACAGAAAAGAATGAAGAAACAAGAATTCAAAAACTGAGGAGAGGCTTAGGAACTTCCAGGACATCTTTAAATGTCCCAACATCCAAATTATAGGGGTACCAGAAGGGGAAGAGAAAGAGCAACAAGTGGAAAAGTTATTTGAACAAATAATAAAGGAGAACTTCCCCAATCTGGCAAAGGAAATAGACTTCCAGGAAGTCCAGGAAGCTCAGAGAGTCCTAAAGAAGTTGGACCCAAGGAGGAACACATCAAGGCACATCATAATTACATTAGCCAAGATTAAAAGGAAGGAGAGAATCCTAGAAGCAGCAAGAGATAAGGAGACAGTTACCTACAAAGGAGTTCCCATCAGACTGTCAGCTGATTTCTCAAAAGAGACCTTGCAGGCAAGAAGGGGCTGGAAAGAAGTATTCCAAGTCATGAAAGG
>CM052546.1:24649124-24687980 GCA_028533065.1 Trachops cirrhosus | reverse complement strand
AAGAACTTATGACACATGGACATGAACTAAAGGGGGGGAATGTAGGTGGGAGAGGGTGTGCAGGGTGGAGAGGAATAAAAGGGGGGAAATGGGACAACTGTAATAGCATAATCAATAAAATATATTTAAAAAAAGAAATTTCTATCTTTCAAACCTCTGGGAAGATACTCTCAAATATCCAGTTGTAGAGTTCTATGCTGATAAAGTAACTGTTAATCAATTTCTATCAAAGAGTTCTGTGGTTAATAAAATAGATAAATGATTTTTCATCTGTTGCAAAATCAACCCAGCAAGCCTAGAAAGGAAAATCCAGTTAATGAAAGATTATCAGTAGCAAGTAACCATTTCTACATACAATTTACTAATTACCAGTATTCAAAAATTAGAATAATATACTACTAAAACTAGACAAACCAGAAGATGATGTAGAACATATTTACAATAATTTAGGTTCATCTGTATGCAAATAATGATTATTTTATGTAGTTGTGCATGGATGTAGCTAATGGAGAAGTATAAGAATGAATACTAGACATAGCCTCATTGATTATTTATTTAAATTTGTGATAATATAATATAATATAAGGAAAATATCTAATCACTTATTTTCATTTACCTCTTTCACACCCAGTAATAAGGGATGACTCATCAGTTATATGTTATTAGGAGCTTATTAACATTTAGAAATGAGTTGCATTTCTTTCCATTTCAGCACGAGAACATATTAGAAATGAGTCATAATTTGATACATATTTATTAATAAATTATTGTACTTATCATGGCTTTTATTGTAGAATTGGGATAAAGAGAAGTGTTTAATATTTACAAGTATTCCCCAGAGCCACATGAGAGTGAATTAATGAACAATTGGATTGGTTAGGCAATCTTGGAAGAGTTAGAACATAATACTTTTAAAATATTCCTAAAATTATCTGGAAAAAATTAATGAAATCTCTAGTGCTTATCTGTATTAGCTATTATGTATTAACTAACAATGAATATCGATTGCTGTGTAAAAATAAGTATCCTTTAAAGTTAAAAAATAAAATTTGATTTTCCATAATATGGATAATTTAGATTATTCATATTTATTCATGTATTATCCATAATAATAAAAATCAGTTTTTAAGGTAGTTTGCAAGTCCCTAAAAGTATTGACACAGATCACCCTAAAGGAGACAAAAATAATGATAAAGTTTATTCCCTTTTTCACACTGTTCTTCAAATGCGCTATCCTTCCATTCTCTCATTGGTTCTAACCCTATGCTGTGCATTTCTCTTTCGCTAGATCACTGTTTCCCTTCCTGGATAACTCCTTATCTTTCAGAGCCCAGCCTGTCCTAACCTTTCAACCCTACCCCACCTGCTGTTTTGAGTTATTCTAGTGCCCTGTGGCCTTCTGATGGTAGTCTGTAACACATTTATTGTAACAATCTGATTGCTTATATCGCCTGTGGAATCCAAGCTTTGTGAAGTCAGAATGGTGCCCATCTCACTCCACATCGTATTTCCTGGCCCTAGGATAGGCCAGACACGTAGAAGCTACTTAATAATATTTAGTAACTGAATGACTGCAGTGCTGACTGAATGTCGGGTGGAATGAAACAGTTTTTAGAAGAGAAGTCCCTCCCTTTAACACTTCTGTGAGAAAGAGCCAGCACAGGTCATTTAGGGACTGCATTCTAAAACTGCTGGGCACGTGTGAAGGACTTAAGAGCCCTGTGGAGTGGACAATGTGCCAGATTAAGAGGCCCAATGATCATGATGGCAATCACTGTAAACAGCCCCATTATGGTATACACACAAGTAATACAAAGAGCTAGTTTGCAAACATCAGTGTATTGAGTGGAGGTCTTGGAAAATGCTTTGAAAGTCATTGGGTATGATAAAATAGGAATCAACAAAGGACCTCCCCCTTTCCCTCTCAAGTTTCATCTTCCTGAACTCCCAGCAGTCTTTCCTTCCATGTTTTTGACATAGTTCCTCCACATGACTGACAGGGCACATTCTGTCCTGAATTTCCTCCTACCACACTGCCTATTCCCTCAGGCTCTTGTGCTGGCTTGGCCCCATTCTGTAGACCTCTGAGTGTCGCAGGGCCCTAGGACTGGCCATCTTCTCTATCCTCACTAATTCCCTAGACGATCACATTTAGTTTCATTGCTTAGTCAGGGTTTTTCTAATCTTTATTCTAAAATTCATATTTCTAGATGTGATATCTTCCCTAAATCCTCAGACCCAAATAGTCAATTGCCTCATCAACATAACTTCGATGTTTAACATGTATTTCAAATTTAACATGTTTAAAATTCCTCATTTTTTTCATCCCCAAACTAACCCCGACTTTCCCCATATCAGTAAATGGCACCGTCAGTCACCAAGATACCCCCAACCGAGGGCCGTTATTTCGTTATTTAACATTCTATACCCAAGTCTATCATCAAATTATGTCAACTTTATTTTTAAAATATATCCCAAATCTAACCATTTGTAATGAACTCCAGCACTATCATCCTAGTTCAAACTACCATTATCTCGTCTGTATTAGTACAATGGCCTTCTAACTGCATTCCCTTCTTCCACCCAGACAGCAACCAGATTTATCCTTTTATGACATAAATCAAATCTTCATTCAAAACCTCCTATCACTTTCTCATTATCGCCTTTCTTCTTTGTAACACTTGCCATGCCTCATGGAATATTATGTAACTATTTGCAGGCTCTCTAAAAGCAGGACTTTGCATTATTCATACTGTGTACTCGAAGCCTAGAGAGTGACTGACGATAGATGGCCAATAAATATTTGCTGAATAAATGAATAAATCACCAAGAATTAAAAAAAAACCCTCTGGTGTCTGATATTATGACCTGGTAAAACAGCGACAAACCATGATTACCTGGTGATATCTGCCTGCATAGCTACATCCTAGTTCATACTCAGAGCTCCACACACCGCATCTTCTCGTGTGACTGTAAGAGAGAATCCCATCTCGTCATCATAGATTATCTTTCTTCAGCAGCATGAGCCCTGTGATATGTTTGTGTCTAGGAGGAGGTAACCTATAAACTAACCTTTTAAATACAATAAAAGATGAAGATACATGTGAGACATAGATAGGCCTTATCGGTAGGCATGATTTTTTTTACAGTGAGTTAGGAGAGCTTGAAAAATCTATGCTATGATTCCTCCACAAATTCCCCTTTCACCAAGACACAATATATATTTTTATATGACAGGGAAGGATAAAAACCAAAGAGCTGTTAGGTATCGAAACATAGACTTAAACTCATAGTCGTTTAGTTATACCTTCCACAGACACTTGCTGAACTCCCACAGTGCGCCAGGCATTGCGGTGAGCACCGAGGAACCGGCACAGGACAAACCAGGTAGGCTTGGTGCTCCTACAGAATTTACATTAGAGCGGGGCCAGTTAGTGAGCAACTAAACGAATATATCAAATGAGTAAAAACTGTGGTTAGTGCTTTCCAGGAAACAAACATGATGCTGTGCCAGAACAAAAGAGGGGGACTGTGGTAGGGAGAATAATGTCTCTTTCAAAGATGTCCAGATTCTAGTTTCCAGAGCTTGTGAATAGTTATATTACATAAGGGGGCTGAATGTTAAGTAGCTGACCTTGAGATCAGGAGATTATTTGGTTATCTGGATTTATCACAGACAAAGTGTCAGCCAGGGAGGGATTTAAAATGCTGCCCTGCTGGCTTTGAAGATGGAAGAAGGGGCTGCAAGCCCCCACATGCAGGCAGCCTCCACAAGCTGGGGAAACAGAACCAAACAAAACACACAAGGAAGTGGATCCTCCCTAAGAGCCTCCATGAGGAAAGAACTCCTGCCAACAGCGTCTTTGAGTGCCGCCCACTGAGACCCACTTTGGACTTCTGATCTTCAGAAGTCTGAGAGAGAAAATTTGTGTTGTTTACAGTCACTAAATTGGTGGTAACTTTTTACAGCAGATACAAATTAACACAGGAATATTAGATAGGAAAGTCCAAGAGAGCTTCTATAAAGAGATGACAGTGATTTGAGAATTGAAGGATTAAAAGGAGTGTATCATTCCAGGCAGTGAAAACAGCCCAAGGGCCCATGATTAAAAAGAGATAGACATGCTCTAGGAACTGATGGAAGATGCTCAGGGTGGTGATGGAGAGAAAAAGTGGCTACCAAGAGCCTGGAAATTCAGGTAGGATAGCTCGTGTAGGGCTTTGTAGGCTATGTTAAGGAATTCAGATTGCACTGTCCTTGTCGTGGGAAGACATTGACTGGTTTTGCCCTTCAGAATGCTGTAATCTGTCTTTTGTCATTTTAAAAGTATGCTTTTTATTGCAGTATAACACACTTAATATGTGCAAATCATTGTGTACAGCTCAACAGATTTTTAGAGAGTGGTTACCTGTGTAACCAACATCCAGATAAAAAGAAAACAGGAAGTTACCAACATCACTGAGGCCTCCCACCTGCCTCCATTTAGTCTTGATCACCACCAAAGGTAAGTGCCCCCCACATTTTAACATCTTTGTTTCTCCATTTACTGAGCTTTGTAGAAATAGAATCATGCAAAAATATTTTTACATATGCCTTTTTTCCTACTGAATATTACATTATGTTTGTGAGATTTATATACAAGATATTGTTGCGCAGTCATAGTTGTAAAAGTTGTCATTACTGTACATATTTCTGTATGTGGCAATAACAATACACTCATCCATTCTACTGTTGAGATGATTTGAATGGCTTTTGAGTTTGAGCTAAAATAAACATTCTCGTGTATGTCTTTTTGCACACACATGGAAGCATTCCTATTGGGTATACACCTAAGAATGCAATTACTGAGTTATGGGGTATGTACCTATTGAAATTTAGGAAATGCTACCACTTTTACAGGGTGAGTGTACCAATTTATACTCCACCAGCAGTGTGTGATAGTTGCAGTTTCCCCATCCTTTTCAACACTTGAAAATGTCAGCTTTTAATATTAATTAAGTTATTCTCTTGGGTGGGTAAAGGCATTTCATTGTGGTTTAAAATTACATTTCTTTGATAATTAATGATGTTGAAAGACTTTTCCTGTGCTTATTGGATATTTGGATATTCTCTTTATTAAGTCCTTGTTCACTGACTTAGTACTTTAGTTTTTAAAAGATAATTCTGGCTTCCATGGGGAGATTATAACTGGTTTTAAGCATTTGCTTGAATCTTGGTGCAATGCATGGTAACTGAAGTTCTATAAATGTATAGAACATTTATTTTACAAGAGATCATGTACAGAAGGAGTGCTACAGAAACACAGGTGTGCAATACAACACCATCAAAGTGCAATTTGTATATAGGATGAGTCATAAAGTTGTGACTCAGAAGTGCTTTCAGTAACATGTTGATCTATCCTGTTAAGACACCTATTCTTGTTCTTTCCATTACCAACCTTATGAGAGAATCACTCTCATGAATCGAATTTATTAATGAAATGGTGTCCTTTAAACACAAGATTTACAGAAATTTAATGACTGAGGGAGAGAAAATGCAATCTGCATACAATTTAATTTAATGGCCTCCAGAAAAAATTAATTTTACTTCTATGAAACCGAGTTAGATGAATTCTGAGACATAAATATACGAAGGAGAAAGGGCATGTCCAATTAATGGGATTTCTGGCTGCCTGCCCAAGGACATTCTACAGAAATCTTTCAAGGTAAAACCGTCGCTGGAGCAAGAGGCATGCCTGTGCGGAATGCGGAGGGGTCCGCCCTGCGATAAATTAACTTTGTACAGCATGCTTTATTGCTCTGCCCTGCACTCCGGCAGGCTTTCTCTCATTGTCTCCCCCTCCCCCCCGAGTGGCTTGCTTTGCTTGTACTGTTTCAAAAATGAGTTAGCCAGACTTAGGTTTTCATCTCCTCTTGTATCCCATTTTTGTTCTTAGAGTAGCAAAGCCAAGGCAGAGCCTTTTCTGTGGGTGTTGCAGCATACTGAACTATTGGCCCTGAGAAGTAAACTGCTTCTTTTCTCTTTTGAACCTTTACTGGTAACATTCATCATCTAACTAGGATCCCTCTGGTCTCCTCAGTTCTCTGCAGCTAGTGATCCCCAATGTCCAAGGCTTCTGAGGGTGGGGCTGCTTTTAATCCCTACCCCCTCCTGGGAGGGACAACCGTTGCAATTCTCTCAGCAGCTCCATCCAAAGAGTCAAGAGAGCAGCCACAGATCACAGGCTACCAGGGCGGGCACTCTGCCAAGTTCTGGGGGCAGCTTTCTCCACCACACCTTCCTGGGTTGGTCTGCATTTGAAGAGCGTAGAAAATTAATTTCCCCGGGGCACTGGGCTGCTGGGGGCTAGGAGGAGGAGGGAGTGTCTCAGGTTCGAAAAATGCAGTCGACTCGCCCTCTGCTGGTTAAAGTTCTGAATTATCACCGCCAAAACAAAGTGGGAAAGAGAAAGCAGCGTTAACATGGTAAATTACAGTTGAAACTCGGTTTAATTTAGTTTTATTTATCCATCTTGAATAGCCTCTTGTTTCCCTTTGGCCTTATCTACTGCCCTATCGCTGAGATTCCATTAGACTCCATGCTAAGCCCTAGTTCCAGTTAATATATTATGATGTCCTGGGCCCATTTTCATTTTCCCTCAGATTTTTGGCGTTTGCCGTTCTAAGATAAGAATTAAAAGCTGCAAACATGCTCTTTTTGTCTGATTTGTTGCTAGGCAACTGAAAATGACGCCTTAACCGGCACTTCTAGACCACGCTTGTGCTGCAGCCCAATCAATCCTTTTGCCTAAAACAGCATTTCATGCGAACAAAAACAGCTGCTGGTTGTGTGTTTGAGCCTAATTAATTGAAAAAACAATACAGCAAAAGCAGTCCGTCCCCACTCTGGTTTCTTGTGCAAGCTGACAGGTAGCTTGGTGAGGGACTGACCGCCATAACTCACACAGAATTTTGTACCGCCTTCGCTGTCCTACGCATTTTGTCGGAATAAACCAACACATTGAGGTTGGTTAATCTACTGTCTATGGCACAGCAAGACAGCATTTACGAGAATGCACTTAGACTTCGGCGGGTAGGGAAGAGAAAAATATCAGATTTTTCAATATGGGATATCATTTAATATCTGCTGGTTCCCTGCCAGCCGAAATATCCCGAATCAAGTGCTTCTTACCCCCCTCTGTATCTGGCATTGTAAATTAGTCTGTCACACGGCCCTTGAACCGGCTGGTATTGGCCAGTTCCTTTGTCAGGTGAAAATCTCTGCAGCGAGTCATGGGACTAAACTGGGGCGGTGTCGCTGTCCGCAGCTCGGGTGCTGAACTGTAGGCGTGGCCAGAGAGATTTCCTTTACATGACAACTTCCGGTAGGGCGGGGTTGGGTCGCACTCCAAAGAGTGGATCCATCTGCCACCTGGTGGTAGATGAGGAAAGTGCTTTTGATAAAGTATAAAAAGGATTTTGGATTGAAACCCTAAACTCTGAAGAAACAAATTAAAGGGGTTTGGGATATTGGACCTCAGAATGTACATTTTTGGAGATCTATTTTTAAAAGCCATAGAGAGATGTATGAGGAATTGAGAATTTTCAGAGTGACCTCTCACTTCTGCCCAAGAAAACAATTCACAAATATGTTTAAATTTCCCAAGCATTTCTTCCAACACATCCTGTTGCCAGATAGGCATTTGGAAACTATTTGTATATTTGGGCATTTAAACATATTCACTAAAATATTCACAAAGTAGATTTTACAAAAGAAATACTATTGAAGCTCTATCTTGTTAGCCAACGACATTCAAGGAAGCTTAGCTGAAAGTACTGCTCTGGAAGGAAAAAAAAGTGTTAATTATATTTAGGAAGTGATAAGAGGTCATAGGAATTCTAGAAGGAAAACTCGTGTTTCTTTTCCTTCCAGGGCTAATATATAAACTCTCAGAGAATTAAAAATCTAGGAAGTTTATGGTATGCTTTTTATTTTTACCCTGTGTATTTTTATACTGTTTTACACCATCCACTCTTACACAGTGTGATCAAGTACTGTGCCATATGTAAATTTAACTTCAGATGGGGAGACCCTGAGGTTGCTGGTTATGTAGAGATTCTTTGATACATAAACAAAGGAGCAAAAAGAAATGAAATACTCATTCAAGTGTTGCTGTTATAAAATACTATGAAAAGTTGGGTACTTTTTTTAGAAGTTATGAAGTCAAAATTCCATCTGATCATAAATTTCTACATGTCTCATGGTAACCTCCTCTTCCTAATTAGTTTAGTATCATTCTTCTGATCTTTTGAACAAATGACTGTTTTATACTACAGTCTTTCCATATGTTCAGATATATGAGTTACAGTGTAAATCTAACAAATTGAGAGTAAAATGAATTTCTTCCACAAACAAACAAATTGATCAACCTCAGAAAACAATAGACCTATCCAGGAAACACAGTTGGCTTTGTCAGCCAACCCACGTTGTATTTGGTATTCTTATAGATACTTTGTCATTTACTCTTCTGTGAATTTCAACACAGTAAATATGGTTATCACTCCTGTTTTAAAGTAGAAAACATTTTTAAATATTAATTTCAATAAAAACTTAGATACTGAATTGGTTTTGTCTTTAATCATAAAAGAAAGAAATTTGTCAGAGTTTAAAGAAGAAAATAATTATCACTCTATCCTAGTCTCCATTTGATTAAATTGGGAAGTTTCCAAACACTTATCAAATTTCAGGGAAAGACACCTATATTCTCTGTGACCAGAGTCAGCATGGAAAACAAATAAGCGTGAATAAGGGCACAAAAGCCATCTGTTTAAAATAAGAGTGTAATATAAGTCTTGCCTGTAAATGATTTTGGTTTAGATTATGGCTTCTTATGTTACTGTGGAAGACAGAAACAGCACACACACTTGCAGATGGCAAACAATAGGGGCATTGTCACCTGAAGCAACAGATGGTTGGTCAGGAGCAGGTGGGATAAACTGAGCTGCCTAAGAAAGACTTCTACACCTGCAAAGCCTCATCTTCCTGCCAAGATGAATTAAAACACCTAAAACACATGAAAAGACAATGAAAGAATAGCATTCTAAAATAGTAGTAAAGTCTAAAACTGTGGGTGTGAACTGTGTTTTAAAAACACTTCTGCTCCTAAAAAGAGGCAGCTTTTTTTTTTAAGACTTAAAGAGTATACATGAAAGAAAATGAAAGGGGACAGGTACTAATATGCTTATCAATATGACTATAACAATAAATACCATAGCAATTAAAACTACTTGGAGTCTGGGCACAGTAATGGAAATAGCAAATGGAAGATGCCACAATATTCTAGTTAGGGTATTTTTTCTGGAAAAAGTTGAAAATAGTAACACAATTTTTAGCAGAACAGTTTCAGAAGCATTTAAATCTATGATGGAAAGGTAAATAAATAAACATAAATGGCACATTTTATGTAAATGTTAAAATAGTTTTTAGTTCAACATCATTTCACTATAATGTCAATGAGCTACTATAGGAACTTAAGTTTTGTTTGTATCAACTAGCCTGTGGTAAAGTAGATCTCCTTATACATTGCTTTGCTTAATGTCACAGAACCTATCAATGTTAAGTGAAGATTTACTGTATAAATACACATTTATTATTCAAAAATAATCACTCCCCTCAACTGGTATGAGGGGGTGGCCCTCTATGCCCCAGTGCTGCTGGGTCTGCTCATGTTGTATTCTTTGGCTTCACATTGGGTTTAGTATGCTCCCCCCCTTGACTTTGGGCTTGTCCGTGTGAGTTGCTTTGGCCAATGGGACATTAGCAGAGTGGATTGAATTGTGTCGCCCCAAAAGAGATGTTGAAGACCTAATCTCTAGGTTTATAATGTATAGTATGTTATATAATATATTAAGTAGTAATATTATAATAACATATATATGAAAAAAGAGGCTTAAGAACAGACACATAGATCAATGGAACAGAACAGAGAGCCCAGAAATAAACTCAAGTCTCTATGGTCAATTAATATTCAACAAAGGGGGCAGCAGCATAAAATGGAGTAAAAATAGCCTCTTCAACAAATGGTGTTGGGAGATCTGGACAACTAAGTGCAGAAAAATAAACTTGACCACCAACTTACACCATACACAAAAATAAACTCAAGATGGATAAAAGACTTAAGTATAAGTCACAACACCATAAAAGTTCTAGAGGAGAACATAGGGAGGAAATCTCAGATATTTCATGCAGCAATTTTTTCTCTGATATGTCCCCTAGATCAAGGGACATAAAGGAAAGAATAAACAAATGGGACTTCATCAAAATAGAAAGCTTCTGCACAGCTAAAGAAAACATCAGCAAAATGAAAAGGGAATCAACCATATGGGAAAATATATTTGCAAATGATACCTTGGACAAGGGTTTGATCTCCAAAATATATAACAAACTCACACAACTCCACTCCAGGAAGACAAATAACCCAATTTAAAAATGGGCAAAGGACCTGAACAGACACTTCTCCAAGGAGGACAAACAGAGGGCCCAGAGGTGTATGAAAGGATGCTCAACATCACTAGCCATGAGAGAGATGCAAACTAAAACCACAATGACATGCCACTTCACACTGGTCAGAATGGCCATCATAACCAAATCAACAAACAACAAGTGCTGGCGAGGTTGTGGAGAAAAGGGAACCCTAGTACACTGTTGGTGGGAATGCAGACTGGTGCAGCCACTGTAGAAAACAGTATGGAGTTTCCTTAGAAAACTAAAAATGGAACTGCCTTTTGACCCAGCAATTCCGTTGCTGGGATTATACACTAAGAATCCTGAAAAGCCAATTCAAAAGAACCTATGCACCCTAATGTTCATAGCAGCACAATTTACAATGGCCAAGTGTTGGAAGCAACCTAAGTGCCCATCAGTAAATGAGTGGGTTGAAATACTATGGTACATTTACACAGTGGAATACTATTCAGCAGACAGAAAGAAGGAGCTCCTACCCTTTATGACAGCATGAATGGATCTGGAGAGCATTATGCTAAGTGAAATAAGCCAGGTGGTGAAAGACAAATACCATATGACCTCACCTTTAAGTGGAACCTAATCAGCAAAACAAACAAGCAAGCAAAATGTAACCAGAGACATTGAAATTAAGAACAAACTGACAATAACCAGAGGGGAGGTGGAAGGGGATAATAAGGGGGAAAGGAGGAATGGTTATCAAGGAACATGTATAAAAGACACATGGACAAAGCCAAAGGGGGGTAGGATCAAGGGTGGGAAATGTGGATAGCTGGGTGAGGGGAGTGGTGGGGAGAAAATGGGGACAACTGTACTTGAACAACAATAAAAAAGGGAAAAAAACAAAAAAAGAGAGTACACAAATGTAGCAAAATTGGGGAATGTAGGTGAAGAGTATATAGTCATTTATTATTACTTATTATGTCAAATATAAGCAAATCTGGACTTAGATAAGGAGAAGCTCTATTCAGGAAGACTATTGCAGGACCAGAACACTCTAACCATAAAACCTGCAAATGTCTCAAAATCAAATAGGAAAAAAAGTTGTTTTTAAAAAATAGGGAGGGGGCCCTGGCTGGTGTGGCTCAGTGGATTGAGCGTCAGCCTGTAAACCAAAGGATCTCTGGTTCAATTCCCAGTCAGGGCACATGCCTGGGTTGCAGGCCAGGTCCCCAGTGGGACTTGACGTTTCTTTCCCTCTCTTTCTCCCTCTCTTCCCCTCTCTCTAAAAATAAATAAAACCTTTTAAAAAATAGGGAGTGGTAAACAGGGCTACCAGGAACTTTGTGTGGGAGTAAGGCAAGGGCATAGAGTAAGAACATGGCATAATTAGGGTGTTTTCACAAGAAATTTTTTTCTGTGGTTGGTCAATTCTCAGAATGAGCCATTTAGACGAATGTTCTGCATTTTCAGGGCAAATTAAAGGTCAGGGGCCTTTGTGAAGAAAAGAAGCCTGATTAAGTTTGGTAAAGCCAAATCAGTGGGTAAGTAGGAGGCCATTGTAAGCACTCATAACTTTAAATTATTTAAAAATAATATTTTTAAAAGCCTAAAAGTTGGTACTTAGGCATAGTTTTGGAATGGATTTTTTTTGTTCTCCCCAAACCTCATGGTATGCCACTAGCTAGAGTCTGCACCTCTTCCCAGTTTCCAGATTCTGAGTAAAGACCTTGACATTACAACCTAAAAAGTTATAGATTTATTCTGTGGGCCCCTAATTCCACCTTCACTGGAAAGGATAAAGACTTTTCAAAAATACCACCATGCTTAAAGTTCCCAAGATGTTCAAAGGAAAATAAACCATTTTGGAATTTAATCCCATCAAGAGGGCATTACTATATACCCTGGGGACTAGTCAAACAGACTAAGATTCAGAGAAGCCAGTTGAGGAGCAGCATTTCTTGTGTGTTAACTCATAAAATGTATTTTTTAATTACGGGTTTTGGATAAATTACTTGGAAATCAATTGTATTAAAACTTCCTAGGCGGTGACTCTAGTTAATGACACTGCATTGTGTATTTGCTAAGGGACTAGATCTTAAAAGTTCTCATCACAAGAAAGAAGTTGTAAGTGTGTGTGGTGATGGATGTGTGTATGTGTATGTGTGGTAACTAGACATACTGGGGTGGTCATTTCACAATATATACAAATGTCAAATCATTATGTCATGTATATGAAACTAAGATAGCGTTATAAGTCAATTACATCTCAATAAAAAAAAAGACTTTCTAGGATGCCATAAGCTTCTACATAATGTGTGAATCATTAGGCAAAATATCTCCTTTTCTAATAAAAAATCTATAGACATGTATTGACTAAGGATAAACATGTCTCTTTTTCCTACATATAAAGAGACACTCAGGACACATATTCAGAGTATATGAAGAACTACTACAAAGCAATGGAAAAAGACAAATGATCCAATGTAAGAAGTGGGCAAGAGAACTGAACAACCCTCCTCCCACCCACTCACCCAAAGGCTACCCAGATGACTAAAAATCTATTAAATGGTGCTCTATTTCACTAATTAATAAGCAGAGGAGAAATGCAAATTAAGCACACAATGAGATAGCAAGAACAGTTAAAGTTTTAAAGGACCAGTAACACTAGTTGTTGGTAAAAATGTGAACAAGTGGAAGCTACATTGTTGATAAGAATGCAATTGGTACAACCTCTCAGAAAGCAGTTTGGTCATATCAGGTAAAGCTGAAAAAAACAGGCCCTATGACACCAATGCCATTTCTAGGCATATGATTCCTTCCCCAAAATGTACACACAAATGCACAAAGTGACATACTATGGCATCCTGCTGGGCACAGTAGAACAGTAGAATGAATAAGTAAGTTTTGCTGCATTTATACAGAAGAGGACAAAAGGCCTTGACACCCCAAATTATTTTGCACAAGACTAAATACAACAAATCCTTTCTAAGACGCTCTTAGGGAGATGCCTCATGATCCTCTGTGGTTTTCAGTCTCCCCTGTTGCAATAAGTCGGAAAATAGAACTTTGTTCATCTACAGGCATATTCCTGATGGTCTGTGGCTGAAGGGAATTGACAATACACTGGGATTCTGTACAGCAATGGGAATGAACGAACTAGAACTAAACACAGCAATATCAGTCTCACCTTGAGCTAAAAATTGAAGCAAGGAAATGAAATTCAAAAGATTACTTACTGTGTTATTTTTTACCATAAAAAAAGATTACTTTCTGTACATTTTATATAAAGTTTTTTTTTAAGAAACAAAATTAAACTGTTTAGAGATGCACCTGTAAGCCAGATGTTAAGAGAGCTAATAGAGACTGAGAGATCTGGTAACTTCTTCATGTCAGCGTGTCATTAAGTATTTTATGCACATTTTTCTCACTTGGAAAATGTGGTTTAGACTTAAGTGGCAGTAACTGTTTCTACAGCATGCAGCATATGAAATGCTGAGCACAAAAGGGAAGTCACCAAATGCTTTGATAATGAGCATGAGACAGGATGTCAGAAGACAGGCTCCAATTCTTACACTGTCATGGGTGCGAACTGGGCAAGTGATTTCATCATTAGGGGTCTTAGTTTTTTCCGCATAAAAAAAGAGATGGGGATATTGGACCTCATATTTCCAAGGTGCCTTATCATTCTCAAACTTTCTATGATCTTGTGATTGGAAAGAAAATGCTCCACAAATGCCTCTTTCAAGTCATTAGCCAAATTTCAAGTCATTTTCAATATAAGTATATAATCTACTTTTTCACTCACTTATTTTTTTTTATTTTTTAAAGATTTTATTTATTTATTTATTTCCAGAGAGAGGGGGAGGGAGGAAGAAAGAGAGAGAAACATCAATTTGTGGTTGCCTCCCATGCGCCCCATACTGGGGACCTGGCCCACAACTCAGGCATGTGCCCTGACTGGGAATTGAACAGGCAACCCTTTGGTTCGAAGGCCAGTGCTCAGTCCACTGAGCCACACCAGCCAGGGCTACTTATTCACAATATTTTTCTGACAAGCAGAGTAGTATACTGATTAAGAGCATAGACTTTACAGTCAGGCAATATTGAATTGAGTTTCTTCTCTAATATTTACTAGGTAGGAGATCTTGGAAGACTGATAAAACCTCTCCAGGCTCAGCTTCTCCATCTGTAAAAAAGAAATAATAATGTGTACTTCATAGAGTTGTTGCAAGGATTAAATTAAAAATGCATGTAAATCACTCAACACAGTGCCAGTATGTAGAAATCATGCACAATAAATATTACTACCATCATAATCATTTGAGTACTAAATTTGCTGCTTCCTAAGCACTTGAGAGCTCTGGGAAAAAGAATAGGTTTGTGCAAATCAGGAGGCTAGTTGGCCAATTCCCCTATCAGCGTACCTACTGAATCCCAGTTTCCTGAAAGATAATGTCTGCTTGTCCCCTTCTTTTCTCTACTGATCCCTTCCTCCAAGCCAACCTCCCCTATCACTCGGGACTCAGAAGACACTGCAAGATCTTTTTGCCTCTCTCTTGGTCTCTGGCGGACTGTGTGGAGTGTGCAGAGTAGCTTACTCCTTGGGTTGCAGGTTGCTTCAGTGGCCCCAGCCGGCTCACAGAAACTGTGACTTCAGCTTGAGCAAGAATTCTCCATTGGCTTCTCAATTCCCATGGACTTTTCTTCTGAAAAGGATTACAAGGCGAGTCTGCAGTTGCCTTGGCAACAAACTTCCAACCTCTACTCAACTCTCTGGAATGAGAGCATACCTATTAATACACTCGATAAACTGGGGAGTGCAAATTTTCTTCCAAGTGCAAAACAGCTTACAGGACTCGGCTAGCCATTGGCAGCGCTGCGCTGAGAGGCTAGCAAAGCCTGGAGCAGCGGATGCAGGAACCTGTAGGCGGAAAAGTGAAAGTATATCCTATCCGCAACAGGTGGCTGCTGCAGAAAGTGAGCTTGTAAGAACGGATGGCAGTGGTGCGCAGAAAACTCTTGCAGAGCAGGCAAGTGGGGTCTCTTCTCTTTTTTCTGTGCATTTCTGTGGGGGGTGCGGCAACCATCCGCTACTCGGTGGCGGAGGAGATGGAGAGTGGTTCCTTTGTGGCTAATGTGGCTAAGGACCTGGGGCTGGAGGTAGGGAAGCTGGCTGCGCGCGGGGCGCGGTTGGTTTCCGAGGGCGACAAATTGCACTTCCGGCTCCACCGCAAGACAGGTGATCTGTTCGTGAAGGAGAAACTGGATCGCGAGTTGCTTTGTGGCAAAGCTGACCCGTGCGTTCTGCACTTTGAAATAGTCCTGGTGGAGCCCCTGCAGTCCTTCCGTGCCGAGGTCAGGGTATTTGACATCAATGACAATGCCCCGATTTTCCCAAACAAGGAGCCTCTATTAAAGATTCCGGAGAGCACCCCCCTGGGCTCACGTTTTCCTTTGCAGAGCGCCCAGGATCTGGACGTGGGCCTCAACGGTCTCCAAAACTACACGTTGAGCGCCAACGCTTATTTCCACCTGCACACCCGCTTCCGTAGCCACGGGCCCAAATACGCTGAACTGGTGCTGGATAAACCCCTGGACAGGGAAGAGCAGCCTCATATCAACCTGACAATTACCGCGGTGGACGGCGGGTCCCCGCCCAAGTCTGGCACCGCCCACATCCGCGTGGAGGTCCTGGACGTCAATGACCACGTGCCCCAGTTCTCCCGACTGGTGTACCGCACTCAGGTGCTGGAAAACAGCACCAATGGTTCTTTGGTGGCCACGGTGACTGCCACGGACCTAGACGAGGGCTCCAACAAGAAGATAACGTACTCTTTAGCTCAAAACCCAGAAGCAGTTCTCCAGACATTTCAGATTGACTCTGAAACTGGAGAGGTGCGACTGAGAGGGCCCCTAGATTTTGAAGCCATTGAAACCTACGACATTGACATTCAAGCTACCGATGGAGGAGGCCTCTCTGCGCACAGCAAAGTTCTGGTGGAAGTGGTGGATGTGAACGACAACCCCCCTGAAGTGACTGTCTCCTCTGTGTCCAGCCCTCTCCCCGAGGACTCCCCACTACACACTGTAGTGGCCCTCTTTTCTATCCGAGACCGGGACATTCGAGTGGGAGGAAAAATCTCCTGCTTTCTCAGAGAAGACCTTCCTTTCGCAATCAAACCTACATTCCGGAACGCTTACTCGCTGGTCACTGACAGAGGCTTGGATCGGGAGGAGGTCTCTGCCTACAATGTCACTCTTGTGGCCATGGATACTGGACCGCCCAATCTGTCCACGGAGACTGTGATAGAGGTGCTAATATCTGACATTAACGACAGTCCCCCAGTATTTCAGGAAGACTCCTACATCTTGACTGTTCGGGAAAACAACAGCCCTGCAGTTTTTATTGGCAAGGTCCACGCTGAGGATTTAGATTTGGGTGAGAATGCCCAAGTAACATATTCTCTGCTGCCTCCAAAAAGTGGAGATTTATCAGTCTTCGCTTACATCTCCATAAATTCAGACAATGGGAAGCTCTATGCACTGAGAACCATGGATTATGAGGCCATTCAAGATTTTCAGTTTGTGATAAAGGCAACTGATGGTGGCTTCCCCTCACTGAGTAGCCAGGTTACTGTCCGAGTGGTTGTCCTGGATGACAATGACAACCGCCCAATGATCTTGTACCCATTGCAGAATGGCACCTTGCCCTGCAATGACCTGGTGCCTCGGTCTGCAGAGGCAGGCTACCTGGTGACTAAGGTGGTGGCTGTGGATGGTGACTCAGGTCAGAACTCTTGGCTTTCATATCATCTACTTAAGGCCAGTGACCCTGGGTTATTCTCTGTTCAACAACAAAATGGGGAAATCCGTACATTGCGGCAGGTATCTGAGAGAGACCCCATGATGCAGAAGCTGATCATTCTTGTTCAGGATCATGGCCAACCAGCTCTTTCCACTACGGCTTCACTCAACATCCTGCTGGTAGATGGCTTTTCTGAGCCCTATCTGCAGTTCCGGGGTCCATCCAAGCATCCTACAAGGGTAAATCCAACTACTAGATATTTGGTCATTTCTCTGGCTGTACTTTCCTTTCTCTTTCTCCTCTCTGTCACCGTGATCTCCATTATACACATCTACCAGAAAATTAAATATAGAGAAAAGATCACCATTCAAGAGCATTTCTATGATGACTGTAATTTCCCTAACCACCTAGTACAAGGAAGAGCCAATGGATCTTTATCCCAGGCTTGTCCCTATGAAATGTGCTCAGCCACTGGCACCAGCACCAGTGAGTTCCGGTTTCTAAAGCGCTTTATGCCCAACTTCCCCTTTCCCCAGGGCAATGGAGAGCTAAAAACAGGGGCTGGCTCCAGTTTACCACCAGATTCTGATAGGAATAGGTCTCCAGCGTCAGAGGGTCATGCCCAAGTACCTGATGACTTTATGTAACTCGTGTTCATGAGCTATATGTAGCCATTATTCATGTCTCCCTTGGAAGTCCATTAGTGCTGGTCCTGGGAATGCTTAGTTCCATAGAGGTATCCTTTTACTTTGCCTTTAAATTATTTTCTAGTAGAAAGATATGCATATACAAGGGAGAAAACTAGCTTCTAATTTTGATACAGTATCAGAAAGCATTTAGGTTTGAGAAATGTAGTTTATTATTATTCAGAAATTTCTAGATTTTTGTCCCTTGTGAGTGGAACATCACCCCAATAAATTTAATTTAAAAAAGAAAAGAAAAAGAAAAATTAAGTTAGATGTAGATTTCTTAATGGTTGTTGGAGCCGTAGGCAAGTCCCAAATCTCTCTTTATACACAGATGTCCATGCAACTCCTTATCACAGAGCAGTTATCTGAATGTAGGGAATGAAAGGTGGATGACAAAATAATAAATTAGGCTTGTTGTAGTTAATGACTGCTATTGAACAACTACAAAACAAAAAGATATTAGAGGAAAAAGAGTTCATTACTACCAATTAAGTAGCCTTAAGAAAATGTAGTGATCCCTCACCTATCGTGGGAGTTATGTTCCAGAGACCCCCTCAATAGGTGAAAATCTGTGAAGTAGCAGCATTATATTTATTTTATTATTTATATTTATTTTAAGGCTTTATAAACCCTTCCCACACTTCTATAAACCTTTCCCTCTCTCTTATTAACCTTTCCCATGCTCTTATAAACACTTCTTATGCTCTTAAACACTTTCTACACTCTTAAATCTGTGTAATTTTAACAACATATAATATTCTACATGGGTACTCACCAGTGAAGTACAGTCGTCTGTACTTCACAGTCTCAGGTTTCCTGCGATACAGTGAAGCTGCAATAAGTGAACTGCGATATAGCGAGGGAAGACTGTAATACACTTTCAGTTGTTACCAGATTAGATTTTAAGTCATTTTCCTCTCTGAACATTCTGAAGGGATGACATGGAAACTGAGAAAAAGAGTTATTTCCTAGCACATTATTCATAAAGCGAAATGAAGTAGGGACACAAGTTAGGTTTCTTTTTAATTATTGCTGTTTGCCTTCATAAGCTATTTTAAGTTTTCTCATTTTATTTTTTAAAAGATTTTATTTATTTATTTTTAGGGAGAGGGGAAGGGAGGGAGAAAGAGAGAAACATCGATGTGTGGTTTTCTCTCTCATGCCCCCCAACTGGGGACCTGGCCCACAACCCAGGCATGTGCCCTGACTGGGAGTCAAACCAGCGACCCTTTGGTTCACAGGCGGGCACTCAATCCACTGAGCCACATCAGCCAGGGCAAGTTTTCTTATTTTAAAATTAAAGAAACCAATGTTAAAACATTAACATATGTCAAGAATGCTATCAGTACTACTAACTGTGCCTTAAAAGTAAAAAAGAAAAAAAAGTCTGCTTTAATGAGGCTTTAATTCTGTGCCTTATTTTATACAAATGTGTGTAAATTCAGACCCACAAGTATGTATTCCACATAGGGGGGCACAATATTTGTGCCTGGAATTCCAAGGGTAGGGCAGTACCTTTCTCAGATATACTAGATCATATTTATTGATATATGTCTTATTCTTGGAATTATGACTGACATCTAATTGTACCACCCCTGGCTGTTTACCTAGTGGTTAAGATATACTAAAAATTAATGCTAAGTTATTTTAAAATGTTGGAGATGTTTAGGGCAGAAATGATGTAACCTATCCAGACTGCAATATTTTCCTTAATATTTTCAGAATAAATGAAGAAAATGCAGGATATCAATAAATTGTCTCTCTTATCAATATTGCATATTTTCCATAAATTGATATGTAATCCTGCTCACTGGACTAAAGGTCTTTCTTGCACAAAACATAGAATGGTGTTTTAGTATATTTGGGTTAGGATAATGCATGTTGAAATCAGAGGCTTTAAGAAAGAAAATACATAGAATTAATTTTTTTTAGTTTTTTAAAGATTTCATTTATTTATCTTTAGAGAGAGAAAGGGAGGGAGAAAGAGGGGGAGAGAAACATCAATGTGTGGTTGCCTCTTGAATGCCCTTAACTGGGGACCTGCCCAGCAACCCAGTCAAATGCCCCGACCAGGAATAGAACTGGCAAACTTTTGGTTTGCAGGCCAGCACTCAATCCACTGAGCCACACCAGCCAGGGCCATAGAATTAAATTTTAGGGGTAAGTGGTAAATTGTTAAAATGTTATTAACTATAAGCCACTGGATTAATTGCATTTGATTACATTTGATGATGTGACCATAATTAGTGGAGCCTGACTTGATGTCAGTGATGAGAAAAGAAAATAGTGTAGATTAGTGATTTAAGACTGAATTTCAAACAGTAAAGTTCAAACACACATACACAAAATGAACAGAGATGTAGATTTGTCAACTTTTTATTTTTCTATGCATAAATATTAAATTAAAATGTTTAAAACTTATCATTTCATACCATTATTTCATAAAAGAAATATGTCAATACAAAATAATAAAACATCAACCTCATAAAGGAACCGTCCTTTAAATTTTAAAAAACATAGTCTTATAAAAATGTATTTTGCCATTATTTTTTCATTTTTACCTTAGACCTGTGAAAATTTTGCCACTGACTTCAGATTGGGAACTACTGGAATAAATGATGACCTAGTCTCATTTTTATTCAGACTTAAAGTTCCCAAGAAAATTTCAATCATACCTGATGATTAAAAATGAACAACATCTCTGTATCCATTTTCTGAGTATGATGTGAGCCATTTGTATTTGGAGTGAACCATATATCAGCTGAGATTAAGTCCAGGTTTTCATCAGCAAATTAATGCAAAGAATGGAAATGATTAGAACACGTACTCTCCCCTAAATGTCAGGTGACTTTAGAACTATTTGTATATATTCAAAACTATAACCCAAAGGCCTTGAAGTGCTCCTGTATAAAAAGGCCCTGATACATGTTTAATAAAAAATATCTAGCTGGTTTGGACAAATTGTTTCAGTGACCAATTTCACTTTGAAATGCACATAGATCTACATTTCCACTGGAAGTTTTAAGTTATAGAGTGTTTAAAGCCTTTCAAAACTTCTTATTATGAGATATAAAACTGCAAGAATAGTATGGAGTTCCCATATACACATCACCTAGCTTCCCTTAATGATAACATCTTACATAACCATAGCACAGTTATCAAAACTAAGAAATTAACCTCATACCGTTCTATTAACTAAACTACAAATTTTATTCAGATTTTACTAGTTGTTTCATTAGTATCCTTTTTCTTTTCAAGGATCTAATCCAGGATCCCACAATGCACTTAGTTATGTCTCCTTAGTTTCTACCACACATGATAGTTCCTTAACCTTTCCTTGTCTTTCATGACCTTGAGACTTTTGAAGGGTACTAGACAGTTATATGTAAAATGTCCCTCAAATTTTTCAGTTTTATTGAGATATGATTGTCATGTAGAACTGTATAAGATTAAGGTATGCATAATAATTACTTGACTTATATTGTGAAACGATTACCATAAAAATTTAGTTAACAAACTAAATTTTAGTTAACAAACATGACCTTCAATTTGAGGCTGTCTTTGTTTTCTTATGATTAAATTGATGTTATTCATTGCTGGGAAGAAGACCACGGGAATGATACCGTGTTCTTCTCAGTGCATCATTTTAAGGGGCAGCTGATGTCAATATGTCATATTAACTGGTGATGTTGATCCTTTTTTATTGCAGTAGAAAAATAACATAAGATTTATGAACAGCTTAGTAGTGTTAATCTTGATCACTTGGTCAAGATAATATCTGCCGAGTTTCTTCACTACTATGTTTCCCTTGGCAATTAATAAATACTTGGGAAGAGACACTTTGAAACTATGGAAATACCATGTTTCTGCTTGAATTTTTGCTCACTAATAATTTTAGTACCCACTGCTGGATATTTCCTGTGGTAATTAATATGTGGCATTTGAATGGTGATTTTCCATTTTCCTGAATCTTTTACATTAATTGAAATTACTTTGTAAGAAAAACTTGTTACTTCTCCATCATTGATTATTTATTTAGTTGTTTCTTTATATGTGGAGTCATGAATATTTACTCTATTGTTTGGACTATAGTCAAATGCTGTCGTCATTTATTTTGTTGTTCAGCAAACCCTTTTATCTAGGATGAAGAGAAGATTTTGAGGACTGGAACTATCCAGATAAACACAGTTTGATCAAAATTAGTATTTCTTTGTAACACTATATGTCAGATTATCTTAAACAAGCATAAGTTTCTTTGATCTTGTTAAGCCTTATTTATAATGATGTTTTAACTTTAAATGAAGATACATTAACTTGATTTTAAATTTCCATACAATCATAAAACTATTAAATAGATACTAAATTATAAAACATTTAAACCTTGTTATATAGACATGTTTATATAGTTATAAGATATGTAATAATAGATATGTTATTTGAAATAGATTTATATGCTGGAATTAGACATACTCATATATAAGAAATGAAATTGGTCTGGTTTTATTTAATTCTCCTAAAAATAAATAAATATGTTGCTTTCTCTATCACATCTATATATGTTGTTGTTATATTTGTTTTCTATTTAAGATTAATTTTGTCTTATTCTTGGAAGTAGAACTCATCCATATAATTCTCCCATATAAAGGCCTATTTTCTATAGAGTTGAATATCATTAAAGTATGAGACAATCAGAGACCCATTCTTCAACCAGAAATTTGACTTTATTTCCAAATCCATGTAACACTTTTTTAAAAAAAGATTTTATTTATTTGTTTTTATAGAAGGGAAGGGAGGGAGAAAGAGAGGGAGAGAAACATCAATGTGCAGTTGCCCCTTGAGCGCCCCCCACTGGGGACCTGGCCCACAACCCAGCCATGTGCCCTGACTGGGAATCGAAATGGTGACCCTTTGGTTTGCAGTCCCATGCTCAATCCACTGAAGCACACCAGCCAGGGCTGTGTAACACTTTTAAATAATATCATTAAACTATTGATTGTCCTTATTTAACATTTAAAGGTAACATTAATAGTAAAAATAACAGGGGTTTTCTGGCTAAGCTGATGAAGCAAGCTTATACTCCTTGCTTATGCACTGTTTTCAACATAGAAATTATAGGTAATAATTAAAAATAGAAAATTTAAGAATGCAAAACTAGAAATGGAAGCCAATGGATGGGAAGTTGGTACCAGTTGGCATTAGTTTGGCTCTTGATGGGCTATCGGGAGAAAAATGTTCTCCATGAAAGATGGAGAATAAAAATCAGGATCACTGCTTAGAGCCAGGAGCTAGGGTGGGTCTAACTTGTTCACAATAACAGGTTGAAAAACTACTGCCAAAAGATTCCTGAAGTTGTACATTCTAGTAGGTTTCAGACCTATGGAGGCTGGAGGACACAAACCAGGTACTGAACTTATAGTGAGCAGGCTCACTGAAGTTAACTGTACTATTTTTAGTACGATATTGTGCCAGAAACCCAAGTCACTATTATGAGACCTGACTCTAGACCATGTTTGTGTGGTCTAGTAAATGGACATAGGTCCGGAGAGCAAGTAAAAAGAAGACCACACTTTAAAAACAGTACTGTTCAAAATAATCAAAGATACTTATAGACATGAATTCAGGACTTACACCCACAAATGGACAATAAATTATGAAAGAATAAAAGATAAGAGACTAAAATTAAAAAAAATAGATGGATATAGCCCTGGCTGATGTGGCTTAGTGAGTTGAGTGCCTGGCCTGTGAACCATAAGGTCACCGGTTCTATTCTCAGTCAGGGCACGTGCCTGGGTTACAGGCCAGGTCCCCAGCAGGGGGTGCACAGGAGACAACCACACATTGGTGTTTCTCTCCCTCTCATTCTCCCTCCCTTCCCCTCTGTTCTAAAATAAATACATAAAAAAACTTTGAAAAAACTAAAATCTTTAAAAAATAGATGGATATAAATATAGCCTATTAGAAATTTAAAAAATGAAACACAGTCATATAACAAAACCTCAGCACATGGAATAAAATTTAGCCTAGGAGCTATTGAAGAACAAATTAGTAGATTGGTATATAACTAAGTAATTCAGCAATAGCACAGAACAAAAAGATAAAAATTACCAAAGAGAAGTAAAAGATGTTATATTAAGTTATCTATTGTTATGTGACAAACCATCCCACAATTTAGTGACATGAGACAGCCATTGTACTATGCTCAGGAACTCTGTGGGTCAGGAATTCAGTGGGAACACAGCAGGGATGGATTGTTTGTGCTATGGTGTTTGAAACCTCCAGTAGAAAAGCTCAAAGACTGGGGTGACATGGTGTCTGTGGGCTAGAATCATCTGGAGGTGACTTCCCTTTCATGATTGATGCTGGCAGTCACCCAGAAAGCTTGCATGTGACCTCTCCATATGATCTGTGCTTCGTTGCAAAATGGTGGCTGGGGTCCAAGAGCAAATGCCCCTTCCATCACACTTTCTTGACTTTAGTCAAGCAATCAGAGAGTAGATTTAAGCAGAGGGGCAGAGGCCCTACATTTTGAATAGAGGAGTGTCAAAAAAACCATGAAATCAGGTTTTAAAACTGTCATATAAGACCTGGAAGACAGTTAGAAAAATTTGAACATAGACCCAATAGAAGTTCCAGAAGAAGAGAATGGAGGGAAAAGTAGAAAGGAGAAAATGATTTTGTTTCTTGCCAAGATGACAAATTATTTAGATATTTTTTATCTAAAAATATTTAGATATTTAATTCTACCATCAGTCCTGTAGGAACCATAGATTCTTATGGACCTCCCAACAAAGAAAAGGCCAGAACAAGATGTTCTATGGATGAATTCTACCAAACATTATTACTAATCCTGCTTAAACTCTTTCAAACACAGGGGAGACTACTTCCAAATTCTTTTTATGAAGCCAGCATCAACCTGATACCAAAGCTAGACAGGGACACCATGGAAAAACTACAAGTCAATATCCCTGATGACCATAAATGCAAAAATCCTCAAAAATAATAGCAAATGAAGTTTAAAAGCATAGGAGAAGAGCCCTGGCTGGGTGGCACAGTTGATCAGAGCATTGTCTCATACACCAAAAGGTTACAGGTTCGATTCCTGTTTGGGGCACATACCTAGGTTGTGAGTATGATCCCAGTCTGGAGGCAACTAATTGATGTTTCTCTCTCCCTGTCTCTTCCTTCCTCTCTCTAAAATCAATAAACATATCCTTGGGTGAGGATTTTTTAAAAGCATATTCAAGTCCTGGTTGGTGTAGCTCAGTGGATCAAATGCCAGCTTATGAACCAAGAGGTCACAGGTTCAGTTCCCAGGCAGGGCACATGCCTGGGTTGCAAGCCAAGTCCCCAGTTTGGGGCATGCAGAAGGCAATTGACTAATGTTTCTCTCCCTCTGTTTCTCCCTCACTCTACCTTTCTCTAAAAAATAAAATAAAATATTTAAAAAAAATAAAAGCATATTAGAAGAATCATACACCATAACCAAATGGGATTTATCTCTGGGATATAAGGATGGTTCAACATATGCCGATGAATGAGATACAATACATTAATAGAATGAAGGATAAAAATGACATAATCATCCTAACATGTAGAAAAAGCACTTGACAAATTTCAACACCCTTTTATGATTAAAAAACACCTCAAGAAATTAGGTATATAAGAAACTCAACACAATAAGGATTATATGTGAAAAGCCCATAATTAACATCATACAAACTAATGAAAAACTGAAAGCTTTTCATTTAATATCTGGAACAAGGCAAGGGATGCCCACTTTTGCCACTTCTATTCAACATAGTACTGAAAGCCCTAGTCAGGGCAATTAGGTAAGAAAAATAAATAGGAGACATTGAAATCAGAGAGAAGATAAGACTTAAAAAGTAGTCAAATAAAGAAAGAGAGAAAGCTCCCCAAATTTAGCAAAAGACATAAACCTGGATATTCAAGAAACTGATCAAATCCCAAGTAAGAAAAATCCAAAGAAATAAGACTAAGATGCATTGTACTCAAACGTCTGAAAATTAAGTCAAAGCAAAGTTTTGATAGCAGCCAGGGAAAAATGGCACCTTACCCCTAGGAGAAAAAACATTCAAATGATGGGGGATCTCTCATCACAAAAGATGGAGGCCAGAAGGAAGTGGTACAATATTTTTAGTGACTGGAGGAAAGGGCTGTCAACCCAGAATTCCATACCCAGTGAAAATATCCTTCAGGAATGAAGGGAATGTCAAGACATTCTCGGATGAAGGAAAACTAAGAGACTTCATCATCATCAGACCTACCCTAAAAGAATGGCTAAAGGAATTTCTCTAAACATAATAAAAATAATTGAAAAGGGAGTCTAGGAACAATAGGAAGGAAGAAAAAACATAGTCAGCCAAAAAAAATGGGTACATACAATAGGCTTTCTCCTCTTGAGTTTTCTAAATTATGTTGAAACAAAGCTTTTAACACTGTCTTGTGTGGTTCTGAAGGTAGGTAGAGAGAATAATTAAGACAATGGCATTATAAATGAGAGTGAGAGTAAGGAGACATGAAGTGAGGTAATATTTCTGTACTTCATTCAAAGAGGTGAAGTGATGACACCAGAAGACTGGGGTGAATTATCTACATATGCATGCAATAACTACAGCAGCCACTTTAAAAGCTACATAAAGCAATATACTTGAAAACACTATAGATATATCAAATTGAATGCTTAAAAATGCTTAAGTAACCTATTGTAAGGAAGAGAAAAAAACAAAAAAATAAAACAGAAAACAAAAAATAGCATATCAGACTTAAGCCTTAACATATGAATAATTACATTAACTATATATTCAAAACGCACCAGTTGAAAGACAGGTTGTCAGAGTAGATTTAAAAATGTGACTCTAGCCCTGGCTGGGATAGCTCAGTGGATTGAGCATGGGCTGTGAACCAAAGGGTCGCTAGTTTGATTCCCAGTCAGGGCACATGCCTGGGTTGCAGGCCAGGTCCCCAGTGGGGGCCACGTGAGAGGCAACCACACATTGATGTTTCTCTCCCTCTCTTTCTCCCTTCCTTCCCATCTCTCTAAAAAATAAATAAATAAAACCTTTATAAAAATGTGACTCTATATAACACATTCTATAATAAACTTACTTCAAACATAACAGGCAAATTGAAAGTAAAAGGATGGGAAAAGATATATTTTGCAAAGGGATGAAAATAAAGCAGGAGTGGCCATATTAACCTCAGATAATGTACACTTCAGAGAAAGAAAAATTATCAGAGATGGAGAGGAACATTATGTAATAATGATAAAAATGTAAATTTACTGAGAAGCAACCCACCAGTTCACAGCCATCCTAAATGTATATGCATAAAACAGCAGAGCTGCGAAATCTGTGAGGCTAAGCCTGACAGAGCTGAAAGGAGCGGTAGACAAATCCACTGTGGTCTGGGGACTTCACTACTGCTCTCTCAACTGTTGAGAGACAACTAGACAGAAACTCAGCAAGAACTCAACAATACCATAAACCAACAAAATCTAACAGACCTTTACAGAACACTCCACCTGATGAGAGCAGCATTATACTCTTTTCAAGTGATCACAGAATATACACAAAAATAGATTGTAGCCTGGGAAATAAAGCAAACCTAAACCAATTCAAAAAAATTAAAATGATACAGAAGATGCTCTTTAACTACAATGGAAGCAAACTAGAAATCAATAATGGAGGGTGAGATGAAAATCTCTAAAACACTTGGAAATTAACACACATCTGAATAATCCATGGGTCACCCTGGCTGGTGTGGCTCAGTGGACTGAATGCCAGACTTTGAACTAAGTGGTCATGATTCAATTCCCAGTCAGGGCACATGCCTGGGTTGCAGGCCAGGCCCCCAAAGGGCAGGTATACAAAAGGCAACCACACACTGATGTTTCTCCCCCTCTTTCTCCCTCCATTCCTCTCTCTAAAAATAAATAAATAAAATCTTAAAAAAAGAAGCCATGGGTCAAGGAGAAAATAATCTCAAGGAAATGCATTGAATTGAATGAAAATAAAAGTACAACATATCATTGTGAGACAATGAAAATCATTCTAGGAGGGATAGTTACAGTGCTAAAGACATAAATTAGGATAGAGGAAAAGTTTCAAATCAATAATTTAAGCTCCCATTCAAGAACTAGAAAAAGAACAAAATAAACCCAAAACAAGAAGTAAAACTCATAATTTAGTATATGCTTAAAGTTTTTAGATTTTTATATAAATAAGAATGTGCTGCATTTTTTTAGTGCATTAAGGGGGAAGATAATAGAATGTGATTTAAGAGTAATTTATTCATTTTTATAATGCAAAGATATTTATATTGGCAAAGCACTATAGCCAAAGGTTAACATAACTTGAATATGTTTATGTAAACATATTGGGTTGTTTTCTCAAGTTTGCCAAGATTTATGAAGTCTGACAATAACTCCTTTGCATTTTTAATAAAAACAGCTACTGCCCTGATTGGTGTGGCTCAGTGGATTAAGCGCCTGCCTGTGAACCAAGGGGTTGCTGGTTCGATTCCCAGGCAGGTCAGGCTGAGTTGCCGGTTGGGGATGTGTGAGAGACAACCACATATTCATGTTTCTTTCCCTCTCTTTCTCCCTCCCTTCCTTTTTCTCTAAAAATAAATAAATACAATCTTTAAGAAAAAACAGCTGCTAAATGCCTCTGTGATGTCTAACAGCACAATTTATTAAAAGTTGAATCAATGTAAATGTAGTAGACATTCCATTCCAAGAGATAAAGTTCAAAAATAGAACCATCCTTGGGTTAAATCTGTCTAGGCCAGAAAGCTGTCCTTCTGCTTCTGTTTCTTCTAAATCCCATCTAGAAACAGAGAATCATTAGTCCATTCAGGGTTTCAGCCTCAGCTCAGAAATAACTTGCCATCTTAACTAGGGCCAGCTCTTCCCTCCTTTAACTCTCGGATTCCTCAGAATGGGTATACAGGACTAGATGATTTCTAAAGTTCAACCCAGTGATGCTGCTGTTTGTTCTGTAGTTCTAATGTTCAATAATTACCTAAGGCTATGCATTTCCAAAATTCTTCAAAATACATCAAAATCCAGAAAGCCAATTGTGTTTCCTAATAAACTTGTAGTTGGAAAGAACTTAACTTAAAATACATTTTAAAAGGATTTTATTCATTTATTTTTAGAGAGAGGGAAGGAAGGGAGAAAGGGAGGGAGAGGAATATCAATGTGTGAGAGAAACATTGCTTGGTTGCCTTTTGTACGTTCCCTGACCAGGAGCCGAACCTGCAACCCAGGTACGTGCCCTGACTGCTGAGCCACACCAGTCAGGACTTAAAATACATTTTAACAGAAACAAACAATAGCTCTCCCCTCTTTCCCATCAAAGTCTGCTTGAAATAATTGAAAGAGATTTTTTTACACCTCACATAATTATCTTTTCTTCTTTTGGCATGGCAAAAACATTTAAGGCTTACTTTTCTAGCAACTTTCAAGTGTATAACTCAGTATCGTTAACTATAGCCACTGTGCCATACATTAGATCTCCAGGGCTCATTTATCTTATACTCAAAGTTTATTCCATTTGACCAACATCTCCCCATTTCCGATAGCCCCGGGCCCTGGCAACCACCACTCACTCTCTGTTTCTATGAGTGCATCATTTTCGTATGTCACATATAAGTGAGATCATACAGTATCTGTCTTTTTCTGTCTGACTTATTTCACTTAGCATAATGCCCTCAAAGTTCATCCATGTTGTCACAAATGGCAGTATTTCCTTCTTTTTACAGCTGAATAATATCTCATCACACATACATATAACACTTTCTTTATCCATCCATCTGCCCATGGGCACTTAGGTTTTTCCACATCTTGGCTGTTGTGAGCAGTGCTGCAATGAACAGTAGGGTGCAGATATCTCTCCATGATAGTGATTTAATTTTTTTCAATTACATACCCAGAGGTGGGATTATTCTGTCATATGGTAATTCTGTTTTTGATTATTTGAGGAACCTCCATACTATTTTCCATAATGGCTGCATCAATTTACATCCCCACCAATACTGCACTAGGCTTCCCTTTCAGGAGTCATTTAGACTTAACATTTGTTTGTAGAAGTTAACAGAAGTATGTAGGCAAATTCCTCTTTTTATGGTATAAACACTAATAATGGCATTTATGAAACACCACAATGTTCCAGTCACTAGGCTGAACATTTCATAAGCATTGTTTCACTTAATCCTCACAGCTTCACAAATAAGATAACATCACTATATCCATTTGTTTTCAGCTGAGGAAACTGAAGTTTGGAGAGACTAAGTAACTTTTAAAATCTTACATGTATGAAGTAGCAGAGCTAGGACTTGAATATGAGACTTCCTGACATAAAAGTCTGTGTTCTTAACCACCATTTACAAGTGTCTCCTAAAGATACTGTTACCAGAACAAACCACTCACACGTGTGCTTGCTCAAGCTGCAGGACTCTCCTTTAAACTAAGCATTAGGTACATGGGCCAAATTCAAATAGGAAAAAAGGCCCACCCCTAGTCTTTGTCACCTCACACAGGTGAGGGGTCTGTGCTGTTGAGGACTGACTGAAAGACTGCATTCTACATATGCCGTGATGTTCCCATCTTCTGAGAAAATTTTATTTCCTGCAAAATCAGAAATACTTTAGAGTAAAAAATAATTTCAGTGGGTCTGTGTTTAAGTTGGTACCATAAAATTCAACTTGGCCCAAACCTCACCTCCTCTGGTAATCTTTCCTGATACCGCATTTCTGTTCTTACCTAAATATCCCTTTTGAGTGCCCCACAGCGCCAGTGCCAATCTCTGTCTCAGCGCTTAGCACTCACGACAGTAACCGTCTCTCCACTTGGGTCTCCCCCAGTAAAGGCTGTAACCTCCTGGTGTAGACACCAGGATTTATTCAATTTTACATCCCCTGTGCCTTTCCCAGTGCCTGAGTACAATCTGACATAAACACCTGCTGATGAATTTATAAATTCAATGAATGCATAGCCAAATGATCGGCCTACTTGATATGGAACAAATACTACAGCTATGATACTATGATGATCAAATAATTGATAATATGATAATAAAACGGTATACTAACAATTGTTTTTGTTCATATTGGCTAAACTAAAAATCATAAAAGTAATTTGACCTATCAGGAGATTAGGAATGTGCCCATAGACGAAGAGACCACAGACTCTTAACAGCTTCTGCAGGCGCCGTAGACACCCAGGTCTCCGGTGCGGACGCCTGGTGGCGCTATAGGCTAAAAAGTGGGAGGAGGAGCCCCGCGCGCCGCTGACTCCATCTTAGGAAAGACCGAATCTGCGGGATGCTGGGGGTGCCCGCGCTAGAAAACGCCTCCGGGGAACCCACGTTGTACACCTTTTTGCCAATGAATGAGACTAGACGGAAGTTGATGCGATCCCTCTTACAAGGCTTCCGAAGGCTCCTTTTATTAGAGACAACGCACTCAGGATGTGCAGGAAGCCGCGCGGGGGAGATCTGGCGGAAAAGGCGAGTGGTGAGTTTTTCTTTCCTTCCTGGGCGTGGCGCAGGTGGCCCAGGGAGAAGCAAGCTGCATGTACGGTCAGAGTGTCTGCAGGTTTGGGGCCGACGACGGAGAGGGGAGCGTCCACGCGGCAGCGGGAGGACAGCTGAGAGCTCAAAAACTCTTTTCGATCCAGCCAAGAAGAGCCTTTGCTCCCGAATTTAAAAGAAAGAGAGAAAGGAAAAAAGAAAGAAAAGCAAACTCGTATGCGCTCTGCATTTCCAAATATTGCGTGTAAACTTTTGTTTTCTGAGAAAAATCTGTGAATTTGAGATGTTTACCCTTTGAAAAATTCTTCTGAACCTTCCAGAATGCGCTCTGGGTACGTGCATGAGATTTGGGTAAAATTTCCATCATTGGAAACTACACAATCAGTTTAATCTCCATTTGCACAATCATGAGCGATGCGATCCTGGGGTTAATAATTTGTCTGTTCGTGGGGGACGTCGCGGGATGAAGAACAACCCGAGGTAAGTTTACTCCCACCAAAAGGAATGGCAGTATCGACACTCCCTGGGACGCCTGAGGTCCAAATCGCGACAATCGTGACAATTGGTGACAATCGGTGACAACCCTTGAGATACAGGCCCCTCAGCAACCTGCCTGTCGAAGCCTTGGCTGAAGCTTTAGTCTCAGTAAATAAGAAACGGCTGGATGGATTTTCCAGGCTCACTGAATTCTCTAACTTCTGGAAAGTACTCACGAAATATTTTAAATCTGCTGATATTTGTGCATTATAGATACCCAATGCAAGAAAATTATCAGGCAGTTTCATGGCTACGTGGCAAATTCCCAGGCAATTCACTTTGGAAGTAGTTTCAGAAATATCTTCCTTCATGTGAAGGATGTTGGATAACAAGTCCACAGATTTGGTCATTTTGACACCTGTCTGCTCATCCTGGAGTACTTCCAGAAACAGACTTCACCTCTTCCAGGATCATAATCTCAGTGCTCTGGAACAACAAGAAAATGCTTTGATCTTTTCTTCCAGAATTTTCTTTTCATTGAATGTTAAAAGAAAATCTTCCATATTCTGCCAACCTAATGCAGGAGAGAGACGAGATGCATGCAGCATCACTTTCTCTCCGATGAAATTAGGTTCCTAGATGCTGAAAAATAGACAATAGGTAGAGACAAGCATCCTGGCATTCCTGCTTTGGGGGTCTGGGGAAAGAGGAGAGGAAAACATCGCTTTTCTGAATAACATTAGAGTTGTTATTTTATGGCTCTAACTTCAGTAGTGTTTTCTTCTGAAACATAGATAATTGCTCATTTATATTCAACCAGTACCGATGGCTTAGCTATTCTATCTTTTCATTTACCTCACAATGGTCTTTGTTTAGAAGCCCTTAGCCTCTTTATTGTTAAGTACAGAAAAAAATCTATTTTTCTGCTCCTAATTTTCTTTGATCTTCCAAAGGCAAGGTACCTCTAAAGCTTTGTGTGGACTGTCCTGGCAGATACCCAGAAACTTGACAAGGAAACTAATCCCAGGTCTACACATAAAATGATAGTCTTCATAACCTCCCAGGGAAGGTCTGGCTGTTTATTTTAGAGTCATCTTTTGCTTTGTTTGATATTTCATAGGTGATGGCTGATAAATTGTAATAGTCTACTTTTCAGCAGAACTGGTCTCCATCTATAAAATTCAGGTAATAATTTATTTGAGATGGTTAATATCATGTAATTGTTATTTTATATTTGAAAAAAGTCATGTGATAATTTTTGATGACATTGGTGACACAAAATCAAACACAGATATAAAACTACATTTGACCCATGAACAACGCAGGGGTTAGGGGTGCCGACCCCCACACAGTCAAAATCCCCATATAAGTTTTGACTCCCCTCAAACTTAAGTTGTCCCTAGGTATCCACAGGGGATTGGTTCCAGGACTCTGAAGATACTGAAGTCCGCAGACGCTCCTGTGTAAAAAGGTGTACATCAATGCGTACAGCCAGCCCTCCACCTCTGCAGACGCCCGACAGCAGATCAAAAACAGCACAGGTATTTACTGAAAAAAAAATACAAGTGGACTCATGCAGTTTAAACATGCCTTGTTCAAGGGTCAACTGTACATTGAAAAAAATCATTGATAAAAATAAATTTCTCATTATTTAAGGCATAATTTACTGAGTTGCTGTGTAGCTCATTTATTGCAATGCTAAATTTGTATTTGTTAATTTTTACAGTTTTCTTTTTTATTAAACATAAAATAATTAATTCTTTTTATCAATTAATATCATAGCATCTCCAGTACATTAAAAGGAAATGTCATGTAATATGGACAGGCAAAACGATCTGTGTGTACTCAAATCAGGCTACAGTCCATGGTAGTGGCTGGTCAAGACTTTTTTCCCCAGGAAGCAGTTTGTGTCAATAGACTTGGATAATTCTCCTTAAACTACAAATGCCAAGATTCTTATGCAAGGATCTCTTTCAAAGCCATTAGTTGCACGTTTGTACTGGGGAGGAGAATACACCCCTTGAATCACCTTTACTTTGAAATCCTGCTTGCTTGAGCTTTGTGAACTGTATATCTTGATATATTACAGAAAAAACATATTTGTTTATGTCCTTTATAAGGCAAAAGCAAATTGTTTGAGTGTTACCACAGGCCCAAAATTTCCACCCTGAGATGATAAAAGATGCTGGAACACTCCCTTCCCATGCTGGAATATTGCACGTGTATTTCCCATAGGGCCTCAGTGGTAGGTCACTGAAAAACCCCTTTTCTTTTGCCATCTGATTGCTGAGTGAGTAAAGCATTTGTAAGGGTACTCAAAAAGGAATTTGAGCTGTCATCAAGAATTTAAATGATCCGAAATAACATAGTGGATCACTTCTCCACCTTTTTGCTAAGATCAAGTGTAGTAAAATAACAGTGGATATAATGCATTGAAACCTGGAAAATATTGACAATTATAAAATATCAGCACTGGTTCAATCAGCCCTGAAGAAGATAAAATTCTTTTTATTTCTAGATGTATGAAGAGCCTTGAAATGGAAAGGAGGGTGAAAGCTTGTGCATTGTGAGAACACCTATGACTCGAACATGGGGGGGTTAAATTTTTTCTTTTTGCACAGCAAAACCTAATATGTTCCTGAGTATTTTTTCTCTGAAATATCTTAAATATTAAGTTTTTAGTTCTTGTGAGAGGTGATGGATGTTGTAATTTTCTTTTTTTTTTAAGATTTTATGTATTTATTTTTAGAGAGGGGAAGGGAGGGAGAAGGAGAGAGAGAGAAACATCAATGTGAGGTTGCCTCTCATGTGGTCCCCACTGGGGACTTGGCCTACAACCCAGGCATGTGCCCTGACTAGGAATCAAACCTGCGATGCTTTGGTTCACAGCCCGCGCTCAATCCACTGAGCTACACCAGCCAGGGCGTGTTTTGTAATTTTCTTCACATTTCCTACTTTTCCCTCCTTTATGTTATCCCAAAATTCACCGTAACTGCTCTAGTTCAGAGAGCCTACCATAACTAAATAATCAAATGCTTGGTTAGATGTAAAATTTCAAGTGCTCTACTAGTCATTATTTTCCTTTATGAGATACATGATCATCACTATATCTCCAGGTGGTCTTAAGTTTTGTAGCCTGTGTAAAGACCTGTTTTTAAAGACTTGATCTTGAGTTTTATTCATCTGGGTGAAGTGTGTTAAATGCTCAGCATCAATGAATTAAAATATTTTGAATGATAATATTAATATTAAATTAATCATGAAAAGCAAAAATAATATCAACAAATACCAGTAGGAATTTATTTCTAAATGTTAAGAAAGGGAACCTGTGATTGCCCAAATCTTAAAACCCAATCATAGTAAATAAATGAAAGCTTTAAAAAATGTGATGCCATTGTTACATTTACTAAATCATCCATTCCAGCTTCCTGGAAATACAGAGGATAGAGGGACAGGTGACACCATGAGGAAACAATCAGACAAACTCTTAACGTAGGAACTTCCTACAAGACAACTGGTCTGAACACTTCAAAAAGTTAAATATCATAAAAGATGTAAAAGATGGGAGACTTTTCTAGAATAAACAGATGTAACACCCAATGCAATCATGAGACTTGATTAAAAAACAAAATTTCTAAGATATTTCTTATAACAGATAGTTAAGAAAAAGTAAGTACCTTTGAAAAAGAAAACCTCAGTAGTGAACATGAATTCTTACCAAGTTGAAGAAAGTCAGGGAAGAGTAATGGAAAGATAATGAGATTTCATAGGAACTGGATTTTTTATAATACTAGGGAATCATTGTTAATTTTGTTAAGTGTGGTGCTGGCATTATGATTGTGTGGGACAATGCCCTTATACTTGGGAGATGCCTGATGACGTTTTTGGTGGTGAGGTGTCATGATGTCCTCAAGTTACACTCAGATGGGTCAGCAAAGAAAGAGGGCGTGTGTTGTGGGATAATGTACATGGATAGAACAAATGTGACACAATGTAAAGGACTTTTAATTAGGGTAGAAGTATGTTGGTATAGTTCTTTTTAACTTTTCCATATGGTGTATTTAAGACATTTCTTAATACAAATATTTAATTTATAGACTTTATTTTTTAGGACAGTTTTAGGTTTTACAGAAAATTGAGCAGATAATACAGAGAACTCCCACATACCTACTTTCTCCCACTCACAGTTCCTCCAGCTGACATCTTGCATTAGTGTGGTACATTCACTATAACGGATGAATCAATATTGAGCCATTATTATTAACTAACATCTGTAGTTTACGTTAGGTTTCACTCTTTGTGTTGTACATTCTGTGGGCTTTGACAAGTATATAATGCCATGTATCCACTATTATAGTTCACAAAGAAAAGTTTCACTTTCCCCCAAATCCCTTGTGTATTTCCTCTTATTCACCGCCCCTGCCCCCGCTTCAGCCCCCCATCCCCACAACTGCTAATGTTTTTAATGTGTCTATACTTTTGCCTTTTCCAGAATGCCAGGTAGTTGCAATAATAGCATATGTAGACTGGCTTCCTTCACTAAGAAATATGCATTTAAGATTCCTCCATAACTTTTTTGAACAATAACTCATTTCTTTTTATCACATTGTTAAAAATGCACAAAATGACAGAAGCTAAAGACCCAACAACAAACTGCAATATATATACCTTGTTTGGCACTTGATTCAACAAATTATCTCTAAAAAGACATTTAAAAAAGATAATTGGAAAATGTTCAATATTTATGGGGTATTTGATATTATGAAACTATTACCATTGCTAGACGTAATAATTAAATTGAAGTTATATAAAAAAGTTCTTATCTGTTAGGAAGAAAAATGAAAATATAAAAATGACATTCACAAGAAAAATTATCCAACTATGTTAGATTTTCATGTGGCTCAAATGCACCAAATTTTAGGAAAAGTGTGAAGTTAGATAGTGCAGGAGAAAAATGTGGATAAAAAGAATATTTCAGTGTCCACAGGAATGTTCTCATGTGAATTCTGTGCTTTTTCTGCGTCCCTATACTCTTCCATTGGCTTGAGTGTGAGGATGGTAACCTAGCCACCACAAAGATGCGCACGTGCCAGAACTCTGAATAAAAACTGGAAACTGACTAGTCAAAGCCTCCTTTCATCCTAGGACTGAAGCGACTCCCATTTTTTGAAGTTGATTTTTTTCCGGTTTAAAAAAGAACTGCTTGAATCTCTGAGAATGGGAACACTGGAATGGAAATTTGTATGTGTGTGCCATGTCGCTGTGGATGCAATGAAAAAGCCCTTCGAAAAGCAGATAAGACTTCAGTACACTAAGAGATGCTACTTGAAAATATTCCATTTAGATTGCCATCAATCTGAAGGAAACGTTCCTCTGAACGTTTTGGAGAAAGTAAAAGCTCGGAAAGGACGCGGGGTGGCGCTGCAGCATTAGAAGTAGAATGAAGAAAGCTACCAGTCCGCCCTTGTTCTAGCCAGATGCGCTGCTAGAAAAGCGAGCAAGAAGGGGAGGCTTTCTAGTGCGGTCGCTCCGGGATATCAGGGCCTTAGTCGTCTCTACTCCAGGTATCTGGGACTTACTCGGAGACAGAGTCAGCGACAGCGCGACCCCGAGCTGGGTCAGGTTTGCTGGGAGACCAGAAGGCCATGGAGGCCAGAGAAGGAAAGGAACGTTCTGTGAAACAAAGGCAAGTCTTGATATTCTTTGTTTTGCTGGGTATAGCTCAGGCTGGTGCAGAGCCGAGACACTATTCAGTGGCTGAGGAAATGGAGAGTGGCTCCTTTGTAGCCAATTTGTTAAAAGACCTGGGGCTGGAGGTAGACGAGCTAGCTACGCGGGGGGCCCGCGTCGTTTCCAAAGGGAAAAAAATGCGTTTGTACTTGGATAGGCAGACCGGGGATTTGTTGTTAAATGAGAAACTGGACCGGGAGGAGCTGTGCGGCCGCAGCGAGCCCTGTGTGCTGCCTTTCCAGGTGTTACTGGAAAATCCCTTGCAGTTTTTTCAGGCTGAGCTACAAGTTAGGGACATAAATGATCATCCCCCGGTTTTCCTAGACAAAGAAATAATTTTGAAAATCTCAGAAATTACCACTCCTGGAACTGCTTTCTTAGTAGAATGTGCCCAGGACTTAGATGTGGGAAGCAACAGTCTCCAAAGTTACACAGTCAGCCCCAATTCCCACTTCCATCTTAAATTACAAAAGAGTCCTGATGGCGTGATATTGCCACAGCTGGTGCTGGACAAAGCGCTGGACCGCGAGGAGCGGCCTGAGATCTTGTTAACTCTCATGGCGCTGGACGGGGGGACTCCGCCCAGGTCCGGCACCGCCCTGGTCCGCGTTGAAGTCTTGGACATCAATGACAATGCCCCAGAGTTTGCAAAGCTGCTCTATGAAGTTCAGGTCCCAGAAAACAGCCCCATTGGATCCCAGGTTGCTATCGTCTCAGCTAGAGATTTAGACATTGGAGTCTATGGAGAAATATCGTATGTATTTTCCCAAGCTTCTGAAGATATTCGCAAAACTTTTCAAATAAATGCGAAATCGGGAGAACTCCTTTTAATACAGAAACTGGACTTCGAATCCATTCAGACTTATACATTAAATATTCAGGCGACAGACGGAGGGGGTCTATCTGGAAGTTGTGTGGTGTTTGTTCAGGTGATGGACTTGAATGACAACCCTCCGGAACTGACCGTGTCAACGCTTGTCAATGAAATCCCAGAAAACGTGCAGGAGACCATGATTGCTGTGTTCAGTGTTTCAGATCTTGACTCGGGAGACAATGGGAGGATGGCATGCTCCATCCAAGATGATCTTCCGTTCTTCCTTAAACCCTCTGTTGAGAATTTTTACACCCTAGTGACAAACACAGCCCTGGATCGAGAGA
>CM052546.1:24599196-24611408 GCA_028533065.1 Trachops cirrhosus | reverse complement strand
TCTGCGCCCTGCACCGAGCTGGTGCCCAGGGCGGCCGAGCCCGGATACCTGGTGAGCAAGGTGGTGGCGGTGGACGGCGACTCGGGCCAGAACGCCTGGCTGTCCTACCAGCTGCTCAAGGCCACAGAGCCCGGGCTGTTCAGCGTGTGGGCGCACAATGGCGAGGTGCGCACTGCGCGGCTGCTGAGCGAGCGCGACGTGGCCAAGCACAGGCTGCTGCTGCTGGTCAGGGACAATGGCGAGCCTCCGCTGTCGGCCAGCGTCACGCTGCACGTGCTGCTGGTGGACGGCTTCTCGCAGCCCTACCTGCCGCTGCCCGAAGCGGCGGCCGACGCGGCCCAGACAGACCCTCTCACTGTCTACCTGGTCATCGCCTTGGCGTCGGTGTCGTCGCTCTTCCTGTTCTCGGTGCTGGCGTTCGTCTTGGTGCGGCTGTGCAGAAGGAGCAGGGCTGGCTTGGTGGGTGGCTGCTCGGTGCCCGAGGGCCACTTTCCGGGCCACCTGGTGGACGTCAGCGGCACAGGGACCCTGTCCCAGAGCTACCAGTATGAAGTGTGTCTGAAGGGAGGTATGGGGACAGATGAGTTTAAATTTCTGCAGCCGATTATTCCCAGTCTTCCAGTCCATGGCACTGGTAGGAACGTAGAGGAAAACGAGAACTTCAGGAATAGTTTTGGGTTCAATATCCAATGAAAATTATTTGAAATATTTAATCTTTTCTTATTCTTAGCATACTGGGAATACTGAGGTTTTTTCGCCAGAGATTCAGGGGCCAGTGAGTTAAAGTTTCTAAAACCCATTATCCCCAATCTCACATCCCAGAGCATGGGGAGTGAAGTGGAATAAAATCCCTTTTTTTGGAATAGTTTTGGGATTTCATTATTGATAAATACCTATTTAATAAAGACATTAACTTCTAATATATTTTGTCAACTAACTAAATTGTTTATGCCCAGCACCAATACGGTGCTATTTTATGTTCTCTATTTGGTTTATCCTCAATTTCCAATTTTATGTTTAACTTCAGAAGTTTTCTTTTCCTCTCACTTTAGCCCATTGAAGTATTTCTCAATGAATAGGTTTTACCTCCAAAACTGATATCATTAAATTTTTTCCACCCTATAAATGTCCTTATCGACTTTCTACTTACATTTTCATTTCAGTTCTTTTTTTCTACAACTACAATTATTAAAATATCTGCTGCTTTTGATCTGTATATTTATTATCTGATACTTCAATTTCCTTTTACAATATTTTTGTTTTGGTAACCTCAGTTTTTCTTATAGGAATTTTCTGAAATTGTTACTTTTTTAAAAAAAGTTTTTTTCTCCCTGTATTGTTATCTCTCTATTTAACATATAATAATTCTGTTCTGATGTGGTAAATAATTATCTAATCAGCTTTTATCTGAAAATAAGAAGAAACAGCAATGTAAGGCATCAAATGTGTGTATATGTGTTTAAGTTGGGAGACCAAAAAAGCAAAGTTTAGGCATTTTACAGTATCATATAGAAATATTTAATAATCTTCCCATTTTCTATATGCAAAAATCAGAGATCCTTATTAAGTTTTTAATTGCTAACAACGCAGTCCCCAGTCAGGTGAAAGAAAAAGACAGTGGACTTCATCAAGCAGAGGTTTACATAGTGTGACTTTTATATTCAACAATTAGAGTGCTTTTTGTCAGTATCTAGTCCTTTCCTTGTATAATATACCCCATTTTATTCTGTTTCTCTTACTATGGAAAAATAGAGCTTATACCTAGATATTAGGCCTTTGAATAAAATCCTACATGAGGCCACTGTTATAATGCTGTTCTTATTTTCAGTGATGTTAGGATAGGCATTAGTGTGGTCTCCTCTTTTTTAAATGATTTTATTTATTTCTAGAGAGAAGGCAAGGGAGGGAAAAAGAGAGGGAGAGAAACATCAATGTGTGGTTGCCTCTCATGTGCCCCCAGTTGGGGACCTGGCCCTTAACCCAAGCATGTGCCCTGACTGGGAATTGAACCTGTATCCCTTTGGTTCACAGGTCAGCATTCAATCCACTGAGCCACACCAGCCAGGGCTAGTGTGGGCTACTTTTTACCTCCATTTCTTTAGTGAAGAGAAATTAGATCCTATTAGATTTTAATTAAGAGGGACTTCAAAAATAAAAGTCAGCTCCTTCTGTAGTTCTGCAAGTAATTTTAAAGCTAGTGTAAGAAAAACAAAGACATTTTAAAGAAAGGGAACAAAAGTTGCAAATAATAAATAAGTGAAAGAATACACATTTTGAACAGTAAGAAATTAAAGACCCTGAAAATTGTTTTTATCTTACTCAAGAGTTGCTTCATGCATGTCTGAATGCAGTTAGCATTTGGTGAGTGTCCGATTTGCCAACCAAAGATGACAAGGACATAGTGTCCCTACTTAAGAAGGGACAGATCGGCATGGCACGAGAAGCAGTAATATTTATAGGGAAGTTATACAAGCTCTTATGAAAGCACAGAGGCGGGACAACTTGAGTGCTTCCCCCTGGATTATAGAGTGGTGACTCGATTTAGGCAACATAAGTAGGTTTTGAAGAAATTTGTTGAAGAAGGTGTGAAACAAGTTTTTGTCAGTTTTTGGTGATCCTGTCCACGATGTTTTTAGAAAAGGAAAAGCTATTATTTGGTGGTCTCAGAAGTCACCACCATTTTCCTTTTGGTTGCTGACATTGCATGGGGTTAGTTTCAGGGGGAAAGGCCTAATACAGAGCTAAATATAGCATAATGAGGCACACAGAGTTCAATGCTAGGAACATTCTTTTTGCAACTGTCGAATATTTTACTTTCCCCCATGAAGTGGTGAAAAAAATCTTAACAACATGAACAGTTCTCTATCTCAACGTTTTATTTGCGAAAACAAAGGAAAAAATGAAATATGAGAATGAGCCACCAAAGAAGAAATTTATAAATACATACACATACAAATTGGGTGCAGCTATGTGAGTCTGTTGGAGGCCAGGCGGTGGCGCTGCAGGCTAAAGAGACAGAATAAAGAATTGAATTGGGAGTGCTGCAGAAGTCACTAACAGAAAAAGGAAGAAGGAGGCCGGCTGGCTGAGAGAAAAGCCGTAGCTGCTCAAGATCGCAGTAAAATCCCAGACCACTGCTTCTACAGGGGGTAGGTCTGGGGTTGCAACTGCTCCTTCCTTGTGCTGGGAGCTGTGACTGGGACCAATATTAACGAAAGACGTGTTCAGAAGAAGTTATGGAGGCTGGAGCGTTGCACTGCCCAAGACAAAGGCAAGTCCTGTTTATCTTTCTGTTTTGGGGAGTATCCTTGGCAGGATCTGGGTTTGGGCGATATTCGGTGACAGAGGAAACAGAGAGAGGATCCTTTGTGGCCAATCTGGCAACAGACCTGGGACTAGGGGACCAGGAGCTGGTTGCAAGGGGAACCCGGGTGGTCTTTGATGATAACAAACAACACTTGCTCCTGGATTCGCATACTGGGGATTTGCTCACAAATGAGAAACTGGACCGGGAGAAGCTGTGTGGCTCCACAGAGCCCTGCATGCTGTATTTCCAAATTTTAATGGATAACCCTTTTCAGATTTACCAGGCTGAGCTGAGGGTCAGGGACATAAATGATCACTCACCAGTGTTTCAGGACAAAGAAACAGTCTTAAAAATCATGGAAAATACAGCTGAAGGAACAACATTTCGGCTAGAAAGAGCACAGGATTCAGATGGAGGACTTAATGGTATCCAAAACTATACCATCAACGCCAACACCTTTTTCCATATTAAAATTAATGACAGTGATGCAGGCATGATATATCCAGAGCTAGTTTTGGACAAGGCGCTGGACAGGGAAAAGCAGCAAGAGCTCAGCTTAACACTCACTGCACTTGATGGCGGGTCCCCACCCAGGTCTGGGACCTCCACTATACGAATTGTGATCCTGGATGTCAATGACAATGCCCCACAGTTTTCTCAGGCAATCTACCAGACCCAGGTTCTAGAGAACAGCCCGGTAGGTTCCATAATTGCTAAAGTTTCTGCAGGAGACATTGACTCTGGAGTCTATGCAGACATATCTTACTCGTTTTTTGATGCTTCTGAAGATATTCGAACAACCTTCCAAATCAATCCTTTTTCTGGGGAGATCATTCTCAGAGTGTTGCTTGATTATGAGCTAGTAAAGTCTTACAAAATCAATATCCAGGCCATCGATGGTGGGGGGCTTTTTGCAAGATGTATGGTTTTGGTTGAGGTTCTAGACACCAATGACAATCCCCCTGAACTGATCCTGTCATCGCTTTCCAACCACGTTCCAGAGAACTCTCCTGAGACGATATTGGCTGTTTTTAGGATTAAAGACAGAGATTCTGGAGAAAATGGAAAAATGATTTGTTACATTCAAGATAATCTGCCATTCCTTCTGAGACCCTCTGTGGAGAATTTTTACATTCTAATGACAGAAGGAGCGCTGGACAGAGAAAGTCAAGCAGAGTACAACATCACCATCACGGTCACAGACATGGGGACTCCCAGACTGGAAACCCAGCACAACATAACCGTGCTGGTCTCCGACGTCAACGACAACGCCCCGGCCTTCACCCAAACCTCCTACACCCTCTTCATCCGCGAGAACAACAGCCCCACCCTGCACATGGGCAGCGTCAGCGCCACAGACAGAGATGCGGGCGCCAACGCCCAGGTCACCTACTTGCTGCTGCCGCCCCAGGACCCCAGCCTGCCCCTGGACTCGCTGGTGTCCATCAACGCCGACAACGGGCACCTGTTCGCCCTGAGGGCGCTGGATTTCGAGGTCCTGCAGGCGTTCGAGTTCCTCGTGGGCGCCACAGACCGCGGGTCCCCCGCGCTGAGCAGCCAGGCGCTGGTGCGCGTGCAGGTGCTGGACGCCAACGACAACGCACCCTTCGTGCTGTACCCGCTGCAGAACGGCTCTGCGTCCTGCACCGAGCTGGTGCCCAGGGCGGCCGAGCCCGGATACCTGGTGAGCAAGGTGGTGGCGGTGGACGGCGACTCGGGCCAGAACGCCTGGCTGTCCTACCAGCTGCTCAAGGCCACAGAGCCCGGGCTGTTCAGCGTGTGGGCGCACAATGGCGAGGTGCGCACTGCGCGGCTGCTGAGCGAGCGCGACGAGGCCAAGCACAGGCTGCTGCTGCTGGTCAGGGACAATGGCGAGCCTCCGCTGTCGGCCAGCGTCACGCTGCACGTGCTGCTGGTGGACGGCTTCTCGCAGCCCTACCTGCCGCTGCCCGAAGCGGCGGCCGATGCGGCCCAGACAGACCCTCTCACTGTCTACCTAGTCATCGCCTTGGCGTCGGTGTCGTCGCTCTTCCTGTTCTCGGTGCTGGCGTTCGTCTTGGTGCGGCTGTGCAGAAGGAGCAGGGCTGGCTTGGTGGGTGGCTGCTCGGTGCCTGAGGGCCACTTTCCGGGCCACCTGGTGGACGTCAGTGGTACTGGGACCCTGTCCCAGAGCTACCAGTATGAGGTGTGTCTGACAGGAGCCTCGGGGACCAGCGAGTTCAAGTTTTTGAAGCCGATTCTCCCCGATATTCAGGAGCAGGGCTTTGAGAGGAATAGTGAAGAAACCCCTGCCTTTCAAAATAGCTTTGGATTTAATTTTCAGTAAAAATTCTTTGTGTATTTTCATGTACTTTTGAAGTGTTTTACAACCATATAAATATTAGTTTACTTTTAAAACTCCAAATTAAATTATTATGCCTAATTTTGAAGTACTATATATCTATGCTTTTTCACTGTTATTTCATAATTTTTGCATTAATCAACATTTCGATCAAATAGTACCATTTCTAAACAATCGTTTTAAGGTTTAATTCTTTCAAAACGTACAATGATTTAGTTATTATTTTTTTCATTCTGGAGAACTGAGGGTTTCATTTTTCTGGTAGTATATTTCACAGACTGTGCCTCCTCATTCTGTCCACCCCTCTATTGTACCTCCTCTCTGTAAGAAGACGCACATGCACTTCTGACCTTATTCCAACACCAGGTTTAATCATGATAGAAATCCATGCCATCTAGTTTTAAATCATAGCATTTAAAAAATATTTCTCTATTATTCTGCTCATGATAAAATAAAACATCATTTTGTGAGTGATACTGGGCCCCAATAACATTCTTGTTTATATTATTATTCCTTTACATATAGTACTTTTACTCAGTGTTTTCTAATGTTCACTTTTACTGATATGTGAAAGAGGACATGGCTTATAATTAAAACGAAGTGTAATAACCTGCATGAAGATTATTATAAATGAATCATTTTGGAAGTGTGAATGTGAGGCTATTGGTGGACTGATGGAAAGATATGTTTCCTTTTGCTTGATTTGTAAATGTATTTAATTATTGTCAAATTTAAAAATCAAGGTGCACTAAAATCACAAAGAAATACAATAGATGTTTTTGCCTCCAGACACCTTCTATGCGTGGTTTCTCTAGAACTGATCTCAATATTTCCAAGTAATATGTTTCTATTGCCCTATCTTAATGTTCAGTTTTATAGATACTTTAATCATCTCTTTGTATGACAAAAAATTTAAGTTTTTTACTTTCCAACTAACAAACACACATACAGACATTGCACATTTCCTTTGTCCTGTTCTCCCAGTGGAGTTGTCAGAGGGAATTTTGGGTTAAACTAGTCATTTTTGTTTATATAGGTAAGAGTATTCAAAATTCATGTGGGTGTATTATGATTACACTTACTTTCTCAAAAAACATTTTTTCTAGAGCTGATAACTGTTGTTTTTATATGCATAATTTTCTTACTGCTGTTACATTTTCACATTTCTCATTTGAATATTCATCTTTCTCCTTAAATAGTCAAGTACACCCGCTATTATTAATTATATGTATTTCCTTGAGATCTTTCAGCCAGATCCCTCCACATCCCTGTTGCATTTACACTGATTGCTCTACAAGCAGTCATTCTGTCTTTTTTCTTTCATTACTTTTCTGTATTGATCCCCTTTTACAAAATCCAGTATATTCTTCTTTCTTAGTTCACTCCCTTATTCAGCTGATACACATCTCTTGATAGCTTTATAAAAATGGATGCAGAGATCTTGCTTTCTGAATGTGTTATTTTCTTTCCATTTCATTGATAGTTTGACTGGGTATAAAATTTTAGGTTGAAAATTATTTTCCTTCAGATTTTAAAACAGTATTCCTTCTACTGATCTTATATAGAGTTGCTGTTCTTTCATTTCCATTCTGGCTTCTATCTCTTTTAATGCCAAACCACTTTTTTCACTGTGGATGCATTAGAAGCTTTCCCCTCGATTTCTGGAAATGCCTCAGTGTCAGCTATTTACTCATTAGCCTGGTCACATGGGTGTACCCTGTTAGTGTTTAGACACTCATTCAGTTCTGAGAAATCCTCCCATTGTGTTTCCTTCATAATTTTCCTCTTAAATTTTCTGCATTCTCACTTTAACCAGAATCTCTTTAGTTAAATAATAGATCTCCTGGATTAAATATCTAATACTCTATTTTTCCCTTTCTTATTTTTCCTTTATCTTTTTTTCTACTGTTTGGACAATTTGTTTTGTCATCCAATCCTTATTTGAGGGGGCTTACACATAATTTTCAGAGCTCTTTGTTTATTTTCTTAGTGTTTTCCATAGCATCCTGTTACAAACTTGTAAATGTAAAATCTTCTCTCATCTTTAATCAATCTCGTTATTCCTTTTCAATGCATTATGCAAAATTCAGTAAAAACTATTATAGCTATTAAAAAATGGAAGAATCACAGGATGTTTAAGAACTTACCTAAAATTATAATGCTAGTAAAGGGCACTTAAGTTTTAATCTATTCTTTATCTTACAATAAGATTACATACTTCATTCAATTACTGTTAAGATTAAATGGGTAAACACATATATGGCACTTAAAACAATGAGTAACACAAAATAAATACTCAATAAGTATTAACTCTTAGTAGATTTTCCTACTCTAGGGATATTAGTCAGACATTTTAAAGACCTTTCTTCTGTTTCCTCTATTATATCTCTTTGTATCCTGCTGTTCTTTTTTGTGGTGGTTTTGGCTTTTCATGTCACATTGTAGGCATTTCCTCAAATGTTTTGTAGTCCTTGTCTCTCTTCTCATTTTTGAGACTGATGAAGACTCACAGTGAGTATATGAGGCCTGTTGATAACAGAGCTTCACTTTATTGTAACCATGTAGGTCAGGGCTATGACCTTGGGAGATCCTGGGACATCAGTATGTGTAAGTTTTTATCTGAGTCTTCATATTCTCCAGCTTAGAATTCTACAATATCTTCTATGCAATATCTTTTGTGTGAGAGGGAGTTAGGAAGGGAATCAGGCATATACTTAATGTCCTATGATTAGAGCGTATTGCATGAAAAGGAGCTAGAAATCTCACCATTCAGGATACAATCTTACTTACTCTTTCTATTTTTACTTTCACACCTCCCACTTGCACTCAGCTCTGCCTGGGGTCTTCAAAAGTACACATAACCCCTTTTAATTTCTCCATTGAATAAATTTTCCATTCTCTGGCCATGAGTTTCTTTCCTACCTATGTAGGATGAGAGGATGAGTCAATTCAACTCTCCTACAGTGTACATCCAACTAACAACTTACTTTTAGTTCTCAACTGACTTCAGTCTTTTTATGCCCTTGGTTCCTTCATATCTTGTACTTAAATGAGGTTATGTGACACAAATTCACTACTTTCTTGTGAATATCTTCAGTGCAAGATCTTTACTTCAGACATGTCTTGGAACTGCTAACTCAGCTAACTTTCCATCTGGTCTTTGTCATCAAATATGAATGCGCTCACTTCACATTCTTAGTCTGTTGTGAGTTTATATAATTTTTATCTCTTCTCATTTTAATGGGTATTTTAAAAGATGGGAGAATAACTGTGTAATCAATCTATTTTTTAGTTTCTACCCTTTTGTCATGATTGCTTTTGAACCATGCAGCTAACTTACATTTTTAAGAATGTAAATTATACTTAACATGTAAAAAATGCAAACCTGTTACATAGATCTCTTCCATCCTTCTCTGGAACACTTTTGAGACCTCCTATAATGCATGTAATTGCTGAGCTTCTAGCATTTATTCCAAACAATCTCTCTCATTATGTAGCAACCATGCTCTTCAGCTAGTCAAAGGTGGTCAGAGACAGGATCAAAACAAAGCAAAAACCAAAGATAGGTCTTCAGATTCTGAGACTAAAATCTCCACATATACTTCTACAACTTTTGAAACAATGACTGCTTCAGTAGCAGGTGTATGATCTTAGTTGTCCTAATCAGAGTAAAACTGAGTTTTTGTTCTGTGATTGGTAAAGAGAAACTCTCTCATCTCCCACTCTTTTCTGAGCTGGAAGAAAAAGCAGAGGACCATAGTTGTAGTCAGAAGAAATCTTGGGAACCTGAGGGAAACCAGTTTTAGGAGTAATCCTGCTTCAGATAAAACCATCATGTTTGTGTTTGTATACTTTTAAATCTTTTAAACATTATGAGAAACTAGAATGAAATTATAGCCTTACATAGGCTATATACCTAATTATATACCTTACATAGTGTGTTCCACCCCAATAGATTTTACTTCATTGTCTTCCAGTTCCCAGATCATTGATATCAAGAAAATCTACTGAACTGTCTTCTTGTGCTACAAGAACCATCTGGCTACAAATGTCCCATCTCACGGTTAATCTTGTTTCCTGTCCTCTGAGGGAACTTCTGAAATGACTTGTGCACACTTTCCCTTTTCCTTACCAGCTAAAGAAGGCCAAGTAGTGATGGGATTTTGCTCAGTTTAATAGTCACTTATACTCTCCTTGTTTCAGGCTTTAAAGCTTCTCAGAAAAATCACAAGCTCCTGGGGCCATGAATTTTATCTTGTACTCTATTATTCACCACAACTGAGCACTTTCAGGTGTTTGGAGAGGCGGGGTGGGGGGACATTTAAATGCTTTAAAAAGGTTGTAACAGCATCACAAACTACAAAAAGTATACATCAATTCTTGTGGAAGATAGAATGTGTTTGTAATCACTTAAACACAATGAATAAAATAAGGTTTGCTTCTGGAGGACATTCATATGAATGGAATTTAGGCAGCTTTCATCAAACCCTGAAAATCCGTGCAAACGCATGGTGGCGCTGCAGGATAACATGGGGGAAAACTGAACTGGATGACGTTTTGGACGCTTACCCAGGGCACATAAAGCATTGGGAAGACAGAACAAGCTTTGGAGACGCAAATTAGAAGCTATTCAAAGGGGGTTAAAATCTTTAGGTCTCCAAAAATTCGGTGGACAGCTGAGACACGTCTGCCAAAACTACAAAGTGGGGCTGAAGCGATCCTGCAGGAAGCCTTGGGGAAAGGAGCTATGGAGAACGGAGGGGCAGGGACTCTGCGGATCAGGCAAGTCCTTCTTTTTGTTTTGCTGGGAATGTCTCAGGTAGGATCTGAGTCCGAGAGCTTTTCTGTGGCAGAGGAAATGCAGAGCGGGAGCCTTGTAGGCAATTTGGCAAAGAACCTGGGACTGGAAGTGGGTGAGCTCTTCTCCAGGGGGGCTCGGGTGGTCTCTAGTGATAACAAACACCATTTGCAGCTGGACTTAAACACCGGGGATTTGCTCTTAAGCGAAGCGCTGGACCGAGAGGAGCTGTGTGGCTCCACCGAGCCATGTGTGCTGCATTTCCAGGTATTAATGAAAAACCCCTTGCAGTTTTTACAGATTGAGCTCCAGGTCAGGGATGTAAATGACCACTCTCCTGTCTTCTTAGAAAAAGAAATGCTCCTAGAGATCCCAGAGAATAGTCCTGTCGGCTCCGTGTTCTTGCTAGAAAGTGCGAAGGATTTAGATGTAGGAATCAATGCTCTAAAGAGCTACACGATAAGCCCCAACTCTCACTTTCACATTAAAATGAGAGTCAATCCAGACAACAGAATATATCCAGAGTTAGTTCTGGATAAGTCTCTGGATTATGAAGAGCAGTCAGAGTTCAGTTTCATCCTCACTGCTCTGGATGGCGGGTCTCCACCCAGGTCCGGGACTGCCTCGGTTCGGGTGGTGGTCTTGGACATTAATGACAACACTCCAGAGTTTGAGCAGCCATTTTATGAGGTGAAGATTCCGGAGAATAGCTTACTAGGCTCACTGGTTGTCACTGTCTCAGCTCGGGATTTAGACTCAGGAAAGAATGGGGAAATATCATATACGTTTTCTCATGCTTCAGAAGATATTCACAAGACATTTGAAATTAATCAAAAGTCTGGAGAAGTTAGTTTAATGGCATCATTGGATTTTGAAACAATTGAATCATATTCAATAATTATTCAAGCCACAGATGGGGGAGGGCTTTTTGGGAAATCAACAGTCAGAATTCAGGTGGTGGATGTAAATGACAATGCTCCTGAAGTCACTGTGTCATCAATTACCAGTCCAATCCCAGAAAATTCGCCTGAGACTGTAGTTGTGGTTTTTAGTATCCGAGACCGAGATTCTGGGGACAATGGGAGGATGTTTTGTTCTATCCCAGAAGACCTCCCCTTCACGCTAAAATCTTCAGGAAATAATTATTATACATTGGAAACGGGAGGAACACTGGACAGAGAAAGTAGGGCCCAGTATAATGTCACCATCACCGTCACCGACATGGGGACACCCCGACTGAAAACTGAACACAGTTTAACAGTGCTGGTCTCCGACGTCAACGACAACGCCCCGACCTTCACCCAAACCTCCTACACCCTCTTCATCCGCGAGAACAACAGCCCCGCCCTGCACATGGGCAGCGTCAGCGCCATAGACAGAGACGCGGGCGCCAACGCCCAGGTCACCTACTCACTGCTGCCGCCCCAGGACCCCAGCCTGCCCCTGGACTCGCTGGTGTCCATCAACACCGACAACGGGCACCTGTTCGCCCTGAGGGCGCTGGATTTCGAGGCCCTGCAGGCGTTCGAGTTCCTGGTGGGCGCCACAGACCGCGGATCCCCCGCGCTGAGCAGCCAGGCGCTGGTGCGCGTGCAGGTGCTGGACGCCAACGACAACGCGCCCTTCGTGCTGTACCCGCTGCAGAACGGCTCTGCGCCCTGCACCGAGCTGGTGCCCAGGGCGGCCGAGCCCGGATACCTGGTGAGCAAGGTGGTGGCGGTGGACGGCGACTCGGGCCAGAACGCCTGGCTGTCCTACCAGCTGCT
>CM052546.1:24521513-24585557 GCA_028533065.1 Trachops cirrhosus | reverse complement strand
CGTCGCTCTTCCTGTTCTCGGTGCTGGCGTTCATCTTGGTGCGGCTGTGCAGGAGGGGCAGGGCTGGCTTGGTGGGTGGCTGCTCGGTGCCTGAGGGCCACTTTCCGGGGCACCTGGTGGACGTCAGTGGCACAGGGACCCTGTCCCAGAGCTACCAGTATGAGGTGTGTCTGACGGGAGACTCTGGGAGTAATGAGTTCAAATTCTTGAAGCCTATCTTCCCCAATATTCTAGGCCAGGACATTGGGAGGAAGTCAGAGGGAAATCCAACATTCCATAATAGTTTAGGAATCTGAGACTTTTCCCACTTGCAGCACTAGTGTTGTCTCTTTTTCCTTTTCTTTAAAATCTATTAGTAGCCTTTAATTTTACTTGTTTTTCTTTTTCTCTATTATTTTCCTTAGTAAAGTTGTTCTTTGTTTCATTGTTTTATAATTATTTTTCCAATTATTGTATTATTAGTGAAAAATATCAGAAAATGTCTTATTTCTGACTAAATTTTTAGCACTAAAGGGTAATATGAAAGTTAACCTTTCAGAAAAAACATAATTCTAATTTTAACATTACTCACCTTAGTATATCACACTACATATAAGTATCTGATTCCCTTCTATCATACTTCATTTTTAAATTATCAGAGTTTTTTTAGTTTTTATTATTTACACCACTATGACTTGTTTTACAACCCATTTTCTGCTTGGGGCAGAATCAATTTGTATTCACCCATGTCCAGTTTTTTTTAAATTCTGTTTGCATTTCTGTTTTGTCAATAGATAGTCACATTATAATTTTATGCTGCTTATATCAAAATGACACTTGTAATGATTAGAGTTTCACTCTAAAATACTATCTCATGAAAATATATCTTTTTTATCTATTTTATTTTATTGAATTTATTGGGGTGACATTGATTAATAAAATTGTATAGGTTTCAGGTATTACAGTTCTACAATACATCTGTATATTGTGTTGTTCATTACCCCAAGTCGAGGCTCCTCCTTTCTTATCTAATGTTGGAAAAACTCCTGAGTTCTTCATCATATCTAATTGAAGCTATGATCCTGATCAGAGTTCTATGCAGTTTATTGGTACCTGGATTGACCGTGTTTAACTTGTCTCTATGAACTCTAAAGGTCAATAGATTTTAGGACCAGGTAATGCATTGCCTGAAATTGTCTCTTGCTGTTGCAGAGAAATTCTCAGGTGAGCTCCAAATTCTGGGCCTAGAGGGGCTTTGGATGGCACAGCAGGCCTTGGACCATGATATTGTTCTGGTTGATATGGAATCTGAAAAAATACATTAAGGAATTAATATTAATTGAAGAAAATGTATTAAAGATATATTAAGGGAGTGATGAATGATCTGAAGAAATAATCAGCTCTATTGTCAGGACTCCTGTATCTCTAGGAGCCTCTTAACTTTGCAGATACTGTATAGAATGGTGTTGGGCAGAATAATGGCCCCCTTAAGACGTTCACCTCCTTTTCCCTGGAACCTGTGAACATTTTATGTTATATTGCAAAAGGGGTGTCAGGTTCAAATGGAATTAAGGTTGCTAATCACCTAACCTTAAAACAGGGAAAACATCCTAAATGATCTGGGTGGGCCTGATTCAGTCAGTTGAAAGGATTTGAAAGCATAGCTGAGTCTTCCCCTGAGATTAAAAAAAAGAAGAAAAGAAAGGAAATTATGATCATGGACAGCAACTTCAACTTGTGCCCAGAGTTGCAACCTGACCTTTTTAATTGCCTGCGTTTTTTATTTTGGACTTGCCTAGTCAGCTCTCACAGTTGAGTAAATCAGTTTCATGCAATAAATCTCTTAATATGTATCTCCTGCTGGTCCTGTTTCTCTGGTTGAACCCTGACTGATACGGAGTCGGTACCTGGAAGTGGAGCGCTGCTGTAACGAATAACTGAAAATGTAGAAGTTGTTTTGGAATTAGGCAGTAACAGAGGCTGGAAAATTTTTAGAGCATGATCAAAAAAGCTTGGATTTGTTTGGACAGCCTGTTAGTTTAAATATAGATGTGAATAACTCTGATAGCAAAGATTCTGAAGAATGCAAGGAGTATGGCGGGGAAAACTTATACTGTTTTACAGAAATGAGGAAAATATTAGAAGCCGGAGGAAAGGAAATTCTCATTATGTAGTGGCAGAAAACTTATGAAGTGTGTCCTTCAGTGGAAATGTGCAAAGAAGGATTTGTAAACAATGAACTTAGATATTTTGAGAGAAGGTTTCCAGGCTAGGGTTGATGTTGCAGCCTGGTTTCTTCTTGCTGCTTTTAGTAAAAAGTGAGAGGAATGAGATAGTGTGAAGGAAGGATTGGTAAGCAAAAAGGAACCAGAATTTAATGATTTGGGGAATTCACAGCCTATTCAAATTGTGGAAGATGCTAAAACTAGGAGATTCATGATCAGGAAAGCATGTTCTGGTGAGAAAACCAGGGGTGTTATGTGGTAAAAGGGGAATTAAGGTTGATATCAGCTGGTCTTTAAATAAGGATATTGCTCTAGATTACCCAGGTGGTTCCAACATAATCACAAGAGCCCTTAAGAAGAAGTGGAAGTAGGAAGCAGAAGAATTGGTATCAGAAATCATGTGAAAAGGACTGAACCAGGCACTACCGACTCTGAAGATGGAAGGGAGCCACAAGTGAAGGAATTCGGGTGGCATCTAGAAGCTAGCAAAGGCAAGAAAATTTATTTTTACTTAGAGCCTCAAGAAAGGAGTGCAGCCTTACCTTAACTTTTGCACAGTCAAACTGGTAAGTCCTGCAGACTGGGAATGGAAGAACACCTGCATGACTGTGATTGCAAGCAAATTGTTTATATGTTTTTCTTTCAGGTGGCATGCAGCAGTGTGAAAAATACTGTATATTAGGAAAATTCAATTTACTACTACACTGTTGAGAATTTTTGCATTTTTGTTTATGAGACATATATGTGTATATATGTAATTTTCTTGTTATGCCCTTGATATATTTTAGTTTCAGAGTTATACTGGTCTCAAAATGAGTTGGCAATTGTTTCCTCCTTTTCTCCTTGAGGAAAGACTTTATATAGGATATCCAGAACTGTAAGATAATAAATATGTTTTTAAGCTGCTAAGTTCATGGTAATTTATTACAGCTGCAATAGGAAATGAATGGATGTGTCTACAAAAAAATCCATTTTCAATCCCATTTTTCTTTTCCTAGGCCAAAACATTCATGTTCCCATAATTCCCCAGAGGGCGGTACATCATTTAACTCTATTATTGCTAACAATTTAAAAATATCACTGAAGGACTGGGCTTAAGGGCAATATTTTTGAAAGGGCTAGTCTGGGGTGGCATGTGCCTTAGGTCTTTTCCCATTTTCTTTTTTCTTAACTGGCATGGGTATTGAGGAGGAAGCCTTGAGCTGAAGTAGTCGACTTCAACCATAAGATGAGTACTATAAAACAAAGGTCTGTATGCTGAGTACGATAAGATGGAAAGCCGCTTAGTTTCTTAGTTTCTTAGTTTCTTAGTTTCTTAGTTAAGCTGCTGCAACAACTCCATACTACTCTCTCCCCTCAGACTGCATAATATAAATAAACCCCTATGTGACTAACAACTCTCATTGGGGTGTCTGATGATCACAGACAAGTGCATACCAAACCGACACATCTCTCTTCCTCACAAGTAAGCTTGATTTACACAGTTATCTGACTAGGTCTCAGGTTGTCTATTGAAGATGTTTGAGATGCTTGTCAGAAAAGTAGTTTTGCTTTCCCTTAGGTGTTATCCAAGCACAGTATTCTGAGCTACTGTGGCTGAATGTTTATCTTCATGCAATTTGGCTAATACAAGCATCTACAGGTAATTGAACTTTCAAAGAAATATTCCTGTATGGTAGTAACTCAAAACACTGAGTTTTTGAGAACAGAACAAGGTGAGCTGATAAATGCCAGTCAAACATTTAGAACTGTATTAGTGGTACCCTACAAGATGGCTATAGTGTTTATCCAGCAATCCAGAACACTGGTTTCCCTCTCAGACAGGTAAATAGCAGGGCCAAAAATTTTACTTAGTAAAATGAATTGAGTAAGTACGAGTCCTAAAAATCTTCATAAGCCTATCAGCAATCTACATGCTTTGGTACAATCTGCCTGGTGGGAGGAGCAGAAATTCCTAACAACCTTTTCAATATAAGGAGGTACATGTTCTGAAACAGGCCCAGTGACCACAATGTGTCCACCAATATCAACTACTCCTTTTGCAACTCACTTTAAAAATATTTTATTGTTAAAGTGTAGAATTTAAAGGCATCTCCAAAGGATTAATACTTACATCTTTCATGAATTGATCTGGAATACCTTGAAAAGAGCATTACTTTCAGTTTGTCAGTATAATCATGAAAAAATCAATAGGAATCTATCATTATTTATGAATGCTCAAGCCTCAAACAATTTTTGAACTTCACAGCTACACCCAGTGTTTGTGTGTGTTTGTGTGCATTTCTGCATTTGAGCATGTGTGCATATGTGCGTGTGTATGTGTGTCTAGGGGAGTAGCTTTAGTAGATGGTGGGGATGCATTGCATGCACAGATACATATATATACCAGAGAAGTATTACTTTTCCATATTTTCCCATATTGTAAAGCTATTTTCCTTTAATGTTGGCATAAATGTTGGAAAATTGTCATTAGCAAACTAAAGGAGTTCTTCTTGCAAATGTAACATTGCAGCATTATTTGATCTTGAAGTTTAGTAGCCCTCTTGACCTTGAAGGAGCAGCCTAGGGAGAGAGAGAGGGTTACAACATAGATATGGTTTCTTATCCCCCAATGAGATTGGGAAACAATAAGGTTGACATCAGGATGTGACAAGGCTGGGATTAGGGTGAGGCCAAGTTGTATAAGTGTAAGGCTGAATCCTGTCTTTATTTAAAGACTGAAATTTTGTTCATCATGAATTTTTCATTAAGTTCGATTTTTTTTGAATATTGCATTAAATAGTGTCTGTCTTTACTACCAAGTTTTGGGGTGACCCATTGATTTTGCTTCTGAAACATTTACCTTGTCCTAGTTCTGGTCCTGTTGGTTGTTTTGAATTTTTTGAACAACAATTTTAAAAAAAAGAATGAAATCCAACCTCTAAATTCAAATAAGCATCACAGCAGTGGTGATGGTGGTCACAACTGGAATCTGAACAGTGGATGTGAATGAAGTTCCTCTCCGTTCTGAATATGGGATAGCAGCAGCAGCAGTGGAAGAATACAAAGATATCCAAGCAGATCTGATGAACTGAAGTCCTGCAGACTGGGAATGGAAGAACACCTGCATGACTGTGATTGCAAGCAAATTGTTTATATGTTTTTCTTCCAGGTGGCATGCAGCAGTGTGAAAATATTGTATATTAGGAAAATTTAATTTGCTACTACACTGTTGAGAATTTTTGCATTTATGTTTTTGAGATATATTTGTGTATATATGTAATTTTCTTGTTATGCCCTTGATAGATTTTAGTTTCAGAGTTATACTGGTCTCAAAATGAGTTGGCAATTGTTCCCTCCTTTTCTCTTTGAGGAAAGACTTTATTTAAGATATTTATTATTTCTCCTTCATGTATTTGATAGAATTTATCACAGAAACCATCTATGGCTAACTTTTTTTGTTGGAAGAGCTTTCAACTGCAAACTTAATGTCTTAGGTATACTGCAATTCCAGCTTTTTATTTCCTCTTATGTAGTTGGTGACTTGTGTTTAAGTAATTTGCCCATTTTATCTACAGTGTTAAAGTTACTGGCCTGAAGTTATTGATTATATTCCCTTATCATATTTTCTGTATGTTTATAAGATGCCATTCTTTCATTCTGGATATTGGTAAAATATGTTTTCTCTCCTTTCGTTTTTATGAGTATTGTAGTGAGTGTATCAATTTTATTAATTTTTTTTTAAAAAATCAACCCTTGTTTTTGTTATTTTCCTATTGATTTCTGTTTTATTTCCTTGTCTTCCACTCTTACATTTTCATTTCTCTTTTTATAGTTAGTTTGGTTTTAGTTTTCTCTTCTTTTTGTAGTTTCTCTGAAAGTTTAGATTTTTGACTTTGCACCTTTCTTTTCTAATATAGATTGAATATATAAAATATAAATTGAAGCTATACACTTTTTTCTATGCATTACTTAAGCTTCATTTTATGAATTCTGATATCATGGTTTTACTATCATTTAGCTTGAATTTATCTGTAATTTCTTTGATGATTTCTTCTTTGACCCATTGGGTAACTAGAGGTGTGTTGTTTAATTTCCAAATATCCAGGGACATCATTTTTATATCCAGAATAATTGTTTTGGTTTGAGAACATAGTCTATATGATTTAAATCCTTTGAAATTATTGAGTTTTGTTGTTTTGTTGTTGTCTAACATGTGGATTATCTTGGTGAGTTTCCTTGTGTATTTGAAATAAATGTATGTAGTGTTCTATAAATATTGATTAAACCAAGTTGCTTGATAATGTTTAAATCTTCTTTATTCTTACATTTTCCTACTTGTTCTATCAACTACTGAAAGAAAAATGTTAAATTCTTCAACTATGATTGTGATTTTATTTCTTCTTTTATTTCTAGAATTTTTAAAAGCCCAATGTATTTTGAAGTTCTATAATTAGATATGCACATATATAGGATTATTTTATCTTCTTGATGAATTGACACTAATTGTTATGAAGCATCCATTTCAATCTCTAATAATACTTTAAATCCCAGATTAATAGTCACCTCATTTGTTACACTTAGAGTTTGTATGACATATCATTTTTTTATTTTACTTTCATCCTCTCTTTTTAAAAAAAATATTTTATTTATTCTTAGAGAGAGGGGAAGGGAGGGAGAGAGGGAGAGAAACATCAATGTATGGTTGCTTCTCAAGTGGCCCCCACTGGGGACCTGGCTGGCAACCCAGGTATGTGCCCAGACTGGAAATTGAACCAGTGACTCTTTGGTTCACAGCCTGTGCTCAATCTACTGAGCTACACCAGCTAGGGCTTCATCCTCTCTTTTTTTAGTAACTTTTAAAAAATATTCACCTTAGGATATGTTGATTGATTTTAGAGAGAGAAGGAGGGAGAAAGAAACATTGATGTGAGGGAGACACATCTGTCAGTTGCCTCCCCGTATGTGCCCTAACCATTGATCAAACCTGCGACCTAAGTAAATGCCCTGACCAAGAACTGAATCCACATGCTTTTTGTGCATGGGACGATGCTCCAATGAACTGAGCCACCCAGCCAGGGCATTTTCATTCTCTCTTTATATTTAAGAACATATTTTGTAAACTATATAGAGTTGGATCTTGCTTTTTAAAAATCCAGTCATCACTTACGCCTTTTAATTGTGTATTTATTTCATATATATTTAATATAATTTATATAATTGTGTCTATCCCATTTTTATTTATACTCTGTTTTCATTCCTTTGTTTCTCATGTTCTTTTTTCTTTTGGCTTAATTGTATATTTTTTGGTATTCCATTTTACATCCTAAATTGACTTTTACCTATACCATTCTGGGTTTATTCCCTCTAAGGGTAAGAATATATAGCCTTTATCGATAACAATCTACCTTAAGTAGTATTATAGTATTTCACCTACAATGTAAAAAGACCCCTACCTATTATGTAATCCTCATCTTTTTTGCCATGACACAAAAAATTTTTGTAAGACACCTGAGAGATTTAAGAATTCATATGGTGGAGAACCTCAATGAATATAATCAAATTAGAAAATATTTCAGAAAGAACTTATTATCTACTGTGTGTAAGATATTCTATACTGGAGAGAAATATAATGAGGGTAATCAGTGTGGAAAAGCCTTCAGTCAGATTCCAAATTTAATTGTGCACAAGAGAACTCATACTGAAGAGAAATTCTATAAATTCATTGGATGAAAAAAAATCTTCATTAATTATTCACTTATTAAGACTCAAATGGAACCACACACTGGACACAAATCATAATAATGTAAGGAATGCTGAGAACATTTCAGCTGTTCTTTGTATCTTGGGACTTGTGAAAATTCACACTGGAGAAAAATATTATGAATATACATAATGTAGTAAAGTCTTTATTCATTTTTATCTTTTGCTTTACATGTAAGAACTCATATTATAGATAATCCTTATATTCATATAATGTAAAAAATATGAAGAAACTTTCCATTTGCTTTCATCCCTCAGAAATGCAATAATTCTTACTGGAGAGAAATTCAATGCATATAAAAAGTGTGGGAGAATCAGTCATTCCTCACTCTTTAGGGCATATGTGAGAACTTATATTAAAAATATACCACATGATTGTAAAAGAATGTGAAAAAACCTTTATTTCTTTCATATTCGTTACTGTACATCTAAGAACTCACATTGCAGAGACATCAAATAGATATAAGGAGTGTGGGGAAACTTTCACTTATTCCCCAAAGCTTACTCTATAAATGGGAAAACATACCAGAAAGAAGCTCCATGTATGTAAGGAATATGGGAAAGTCTACAGTTTCCTCTCCTCCTTTAATAGCCACATGAGCACAACTGGAGAGAGGCCCTATAATTGCAAACAATGTGACAAACATTTCTTCCATTCTTCAGATTTCACTGTACATGTGATAGTGCACATTGGTGAGAAACACTGTGAATGTATGAAATGCCCTCAGCTATCATCATCCCTGAGGAAACATGACAACTCATACTGGAGAGGATTCTATTAATATTTGGAGTCTAGGAAAGTCTTAACTTACATTAATTTTTTCAAAGCTATGTGAATATTTGCATTGGAGAAAACCCATGTAAGAAATGTGGGAAAGTATAATTGCTACCACATTAGTGCACATGTGAGAACCCATACTGTACAGAAGCCATAGGAATCTCAAGAATGTGGGGAAGCCTTCAAGTCTTTCTCATTTCTGTCAGCAAATGAGAACTCATACTGGAAGATAGAAATGTAAAGAATATGGAATATCTTTTAGTTTTCCTTCATCCTTCAAAGACTTGTGAAAACTCCCATTGGAGAGAAACCCAATAAATGTAATCAATGTGGGAATGCCTTCAGGTACACCTTTTCTCTTATTATCCATGAGGAAATTCATACCAGCGGAGGAATCTTTAAAATACTGTAAATATGGAATTACTTTATCAGTGTCTCATCTTTGAAGTGATCCTTAGCCCATAATTTATAGTTTCCATTTCCTAATATAAACCTCTGCAGTGATAACTATTGTTCCCAGTACCCTCAGTACCCTTTCATTTCTATCACACAACTTTTGATATGTATTAGATATGTATTATATATATATATATATATATATATATATATATATATATATATATATATATATATTTCACTCCTGTTGTTAAGTTACCTTGGACTGAAGATTGAAGTAAAGTGTATTTTTAATATGCAAGTAAGTGTATTTGAAATTAGCTTTGTTATTGTTTCTAATTAATTTCCACTACATGCAATGCATGTGGTCATTGTAATATTGACTTTGGTCATTGTTGGAATTTTCTTTCTGGCATACTGTGGCAGACCTTGGCATTTGCCTACCTGATATTATTCTGCCCTTCTTCCTTGCTAAAAGAACTTAGAAATTTTCAGGTTATTCATCTTTACTGTTGAGAGATGTATCTTCAGTATTTTTGTAGCTACTGTAGTCCACAACTAATTGTCTTGGTTAATAAGAAGTTGACATAGCCCTGGCTGGTGTAGCTCAGTGGATTGAGTGCCAGCCTGTGAACCAGAGGGTCACTGGTTTGATTCTTAGCCAGGGCATATCCTTGGGTTGTGGACCAGATCCCCAGGTGGGGGCATGTGAGAAGCAACCACACACTGATGTTTCTCTCCCTCTCTTTCTCCTTCTCTTCCCCTCTCTCTAAAAATAAATAAATAAAATCTTTAAAAAAAAGTTGAGGTAAATAAAAATGTGCAAAGTTATCCAAAAAAAGGGTGGTTTCTTCAGTAGGTAATTTAATCTTTTGTACTTTGCCTCTCCTTCAAGTTGAACATAACACTTCAAGTTGCAAGAGAGACCTTGTGACCATGAGTACAAAATCTAATGATAATGATTGTCATGCTGGATTATGTTCTATGAGGTTTAGAACTATATTTTTTTCCAGAATTATCTTTGCTTTATGATTATATTTTAGAACTGGACAAAAGGGAAGCCTGAATGAGTTTGGAATGCAGAAATTAAAAAGCCCTTAATCTCAAAGGTATATGGAAGTAGCAGACTGACAAACAGATTCAGAACTGTTCATAAATTCCAAACATCAGCTCTAAGCCCATCACCAAGCACTTTAACTTTCCATCACAGCTGGCATCTTCCACAAACATCTCTGTGAGCTTACTCTTCATGGTCCCACCCTGGTGGCTAGGCAGGCACAGCTGTTTGAATTTCCTTGCAAACTCTAACCTGCCCATTCATACTGCTGTTTCAGGTTATAATGATTAGAGACTTGCTCCAATCCTCTGATGCCCTCTTTCCCACATTTGTGGAAGGTCTAATTTCTATAGTGAACACATACTTCTCAGAATATTTCTAGTAACTATTTTTCTGAGTCACACAATGTTGCAGCAAAAACAAATGAACAAGCAAGTGAGGTACTTTGTTCCCCTATTGCACTGTTAAGTGATTACTGCTGAATCCTTTCTCCATCACCTCCATTCCACAGGTATTAATCCTGAAGAATCTAGCAAACACCTTCCACTCTAACTGTGTCTTAGAGTTTGCTTCCTAGAGATCCCAATTTGCTAACAAAGCTTCTAGTTTGCCATTGGACCACGGTAGAGACCGAACCTCTGAATATGGGACACTAAATGAACAAGTGATCTGAGATGCCTTTAATTTACTAGATGTTACCTGATTCATCAAACCAGAAAACTGCTTTCATGTGTAGCAGCACTCCTTGTTCAAGTGGAAGTAGTAATACATGATCATACACGAGCAGGTCTGAAGAGCAAAAATATGTTTCATGAGTGGATGGTTTACCCTGACAACGTACCTACTGCTCCTACATTACCACATCTCTCTCAACCCACATCTTTGGACTCATTGGGAGTTTCTTGTAATCAGTCTACTAAAGAGGGAAAATATGGGTTTAATTTGAAAATATTTCCACACAGAAATCTGGCACAAGCCATAAGAGGACCACTAGAGTATTACCTCCTACAGAATTGACTCAGAAGGGTTCTCCTTCTGCTAAGAAAGAACTTCAAGCAGTACATCTGACTGTTCACTTTTCCTGGAAAGAAAGTTGGGCAAAGGTATGGATTTGCATTTGTGTTCATTTTCTAGGGCTGCCATAACAAAATACTGCAACTGGGAGGCTTAAATAATAGAAGTTTGTCTTCTTATAGTTCGGGGGAGGCAGATACAGATCTGCTATCAAGGTGCTAGCAGGGTTGGTTCCTTGTGAAGGCTGGGAGGATCTGTTTCAGGCCTCTTTCCTTGGCTTGCAGGTGACCATCTTCTCCCTGTGTCTCTTCACATAATCTCCCCTCTATGTGTGTCTGTCTCTGTGTCCAAATTTCCCCTCTAATGAGGACATAGCCATATTGGATTAGTGCCCTCATATTGGACTAATGACCTCATTTTAAGTTGACTACCTCTGTTAAGACCCTTTCTTCAAATAAGGTTACATTCTGAGGTACTGCAATTAAGGTGTCAATATAACTTTTTCAGGGAGGACATAATTCAACCTATTACACTGTTTATGTATGAGCATGGCTAATGGTTTGGGCAGTATGTCACGGAATAAAAAGAAATAAAATTATGCCCTGGCTGGTGTGGCTCAGTGGATTGAGCACCAGCCTGTGAACCAAAGGGTTGTGGGTTCAATGTCTAGTCAGGGCACATGCCTGGGTTGCAGACCAGGTCCCCAGCTGGGAGTGCATGAGAGGCAACTACACATTGTTTCTCTCCCTCTCTTTCTCCCTCCCTTCCCCTTTCAAATAAATAAATAAATAAATAAATAAATAAATAAATAAGTAAAATCTTTTAAAAAAGGAGTAAGATTAGAACATTGGTAACAAGAAAGTTATCATCTCTTGCTCTGAGCCTCTTTTGGGGTGTTAATATAATGTTGGATTTCTCTTATCCTATAATCTCTTCAGTCCTTTACCCATAGCAATTTTTTTCTTCTTTCCATTTAATCCCAAACATTGCTACCTTTGGAAGGGACATCAGATTCAGTCATTCTGCTTGTCTAGATTGAAGGCAGCAATACTAGTCTAGCAAGTGTCTCCCTGTTACAGAACTAGTGGGCTATCTTTACCACCAGGCAACGTAGCTGCACTGTTAATCCCAATTTTGCTAGATGGAGTGAAAGCGCATCCTACCAAATAAGGCCTTTAAGAATTCTAACAAAAAGATTAAATACATCAGTACACTTTCTGCTTATGAATCATCCCTGCTTTCAGCCCTAGAGTTGCAGCCCTGGTCCTCTGACCATTGTGTCAGATAGAAAGAAAAAAATAGTTGAGGTGCAGTAGGGAAAAAACTATACCAGCACCTCTCCCAAACCTCCTTCTCAGATCCACCAGAAACACAGTCAACTCTGTCCAGTGGGAATACTTTTAGCCCCACTCATGTTCACGTTGAGTGTGAGTGCACTCTCTTTAGGCATGTAAGTCAGCCCCTTGTGCTTTTATTTCCCACTTTTGACAACCGATGTTTTAATTGCCCAGTTCATTCTCTGTCAAACTATTAGCTAAGGAGGATACCCATCTTCCCATTGTTGGACATTATGTGAGAGTCATAAAGTGAGTTTCTAGGTCTGAAGACATATCAGTTAGCCATCCAAATCAGTACATTATTTTTTGTTCTGGTTCTTTCATTATACCATGAGCATCTGCATCTACCACCAGCTAAGCTAAGCCCAGTCCTAAATTAGTGTATTTTCCTGTCAGGAACCCCAGGTCCTGTTTGTAGCCCCTCAGGGCTACCAGCATCAGTCTGACTTGCCAGCTGTGTTCAGGGCCTTCAGAGTGGGAAATGTACCAAATAGCCATCTGCAGTCTCTGTCTCTTTTGTTAGCAGACAGAACAGTTTTCACTGGCATTTTGTGTCTCAGAAGGTGCATGAGGGATATGTCTGGATTAAGCCCATCTCCACATTGCTGCAGCAGCCCCATTTATTGTATAGACCCAGGTGGCCCTTTCAAGATGGTAAATGGGTGATATACCTTCTTGTTGATTCCAATTACCTTCCAAACAGAATCAGCATGCCATACTTTAATGCATACCTCAAATATCCATAGGGCTTTGTCCCATATGGGCATCCCTTTAATAGTCCGCCTACATGATCAAATGGCCAGCAAAAAGTCCAACATAGGGCTTTTTCTGCTGTCCCATTCTTCCATAACTGTGGGAAAACAGCATGCAATTCAGCCCACAAAGCTGATATGTTTTTACCTCCTTTCATCACAGTGGCAGCCTTTCAAACAGGATCTTGTCCATTTACCTTGGACCTGTCACCCACAAACCAAGCAGCTCTTTGTCAGTCAGTTGAGGGGTCTTCACAGGGCACTACCCATGTGACAATAAAATTCAGTAACTCCTCATACAACTCCACAGGCAGGCCTACAGAAAAGATCACACACACACACACACACACACATACACTTGTGAATATCTTGCATTCCTCTGGCAGCATCATCCTGTGTAAGCCATTTCCATTGTATTATGGCACTCTTCTGGGCACTGCCATCCCCATTAGATCATTTCTCCAACATTGCCCTAGACATGGTGGCTATTTCAGCTTTTAAGCTCATCTTCACATAACAAGGCACAGAAAGCATTCACTGTCTTATCCCAGAGCTGTATTAAATATTTGGCTTTCTTTTGTAACATGCTCCATGAAGACCTCGACATTGAACATTCTGCAGAACATAATGTTAGACAACAATATTAATGACATCATGAAAATTGAACCTAGTGAGCAGTAGGTGGCAAGAACCCTGGATGGTCTACATGCGTGTCAAAGAGTAAGAGATTAGCCCCATGAAGGTTCAGGGGTCTGCCACATCTGTGATGATTTTAGGGGTCTGAGGAATGTCAGCAAATCCCCTCTGAAGTTAAATACAAATTATCTCTTGCACCTCTTGCTACTAAGAAAGACCACTTTGGATTTTAGAGGCAGCATGTAACATATTTGGAATGCAAAATGCTGCCAGGTTTGAGCAGGGCCTGGAGTGAGAGTAGGATATACAGCAGATCCATGCTACAAAACTAGCCAATCTGATATGATCCAGCCAATCTGATGTTGCTAGCAATGCCCATGGTGGATAAGGATGCTCTGTGATGTTTCTGGCAAGTCAAAATAGAATTACAGTGCAAATCTTACAGTGTAAACCCATGCCTACTACAGTAGATAACTTCTCCGTGTTACAGATAGAACCCATCATGCTGATAGGATGAGTTGCTGACTATGAAACACCAAATGATTATGCCATCATTATTGGGTTAGGTAGGTACAAGAGAAAACCTTATATAATAGAAATAGTAAATTCAGAATTGGCTCCAAGCAGATTCAGGAGTTTCATGAACAGGTGATCTTGATTCTGATTTCACCTACTTCTATTGCACCAAAGTCCTAATTCACACCTACAGTTTCACAGGAAGATTCTCTAGACCAGTTGCAGAGGAGAAAAGATCTTGGCCCAAGTTCACAGATGGGTGGTTCAAGCCAACAATGTTTAACTGCTGAATTATAGGCCTACTCAAGAGTGGCCCTAGAGGATCACCCTTTCAAATAAGCACAGCTGTAAGCAGTACACTTGCCATCCCTTTTAATGGAAAGAGAAGTGGTCTGAGCTATGAATACATATACAGGGTCCAGCACAAATAACACCCCTTTTTTATTACAAAATCATAGGCATGTAATACTGTAACATAACAATATCACACTCAAGCACACCATATGATATTTTAGGTGACATGTTCAAGTTAAAACTATAAATTATTATAACCATATTATTACCCTACCAACCACACTCAAGCAGGTGTTACTTCTACCGGACCCTGTAGATAGATGAACAGTGACAAATGAATTGGCTGGTTGGCTCAGCACCTGGGAAAAACACAGCTACATTAGACACAAGAAAACTGTCTCACTAGACATAGGTAGAACATCAAATTCAACAAGTATAGAAGGAATGTTATTTTCTTCATAATTTACAAAAATTGACCATGTCTTCTGTAAAAATGTTTCAAAAAATAGCTAAAGATGAAAACTATATGAACATATGATCTTACCAAAATGAAACTAAGCTAGAAATCAATAACAGAAAGATACAGAGAATAGCCCATATGTGTGAAAATTTAAGAATTTTTTTCTCCTCTTACAGAGAGGGGAAGGAAGGGAGAAAGAAAGGGGGAGAAAAATCAATCAATTGGTTGCCTCTCACATGCCCCCAACTAGGGACCTGCTCAAAACCCAGGTATGTGCCCTGACCAGGAATCCAACTGTGACCTTTTACTTTGTGGAATGATGCCCAACCAACTGAGCCATGCTGGTCAAGGCTGTTTGGAAATTTTAAAAAATCAGTTCTAAATAACCTGTGAGTAAAAAAAAAAGCATCACGCTAAAATTAGAAACTATTTTGAACTGAACTATTTTGACACATCATAATAAAACAAGTAGGACTCAATTAAGCAGTATTTAGAGAAAAGTTAACAGCCTTGAATATATTAGAAAAGTTAAGATTAATGAATTAACTGTCCTTTTCAAGAATGAGAAAAACAAGAGACAATAAACCAAAAAGAGGACAAGGAAGAAAAAAAATTAAGAGAAGAAATTAATGAAATAGTAAACAGGTATCCAAGAAAAAGAATTCAAATATCCAGAAGTTAATTCTTTGAAATATTAATAAAATTGACAAATCTCTGGCAATGTAGAAGAAAACTACAGGGAAGGCACATATAACCAATATTGTCATTGAAAGGGGAATGGCAACTCAAATATTGTAGAAACAGTAAAAAGGTAAAACAAAATATTATACACAAGTCTATGACAAGCTACAAAATTTAGTTGGAAGACAAATTTCTAGAAATATAATCAAACTGATTCATCAAGACTAGAAAAACTAAAGTCTGATAACTGTTAAATAAGTTAAATTTCAGGATCGTCTGGCCATGACAACTACCAAAAATTCAAGGAAGAAATAATTCCAATCTTATAAAAAACACTTCTACAGAATAGGAAGAAAAAAAGAGAGAGAGAGCACTCCTTAAAAACGTTATTTTTTAAGCATAACCCCGATATCAAGAAAGGAAAGTTAAAAGCCAGTATCACTCATTGACGTAAATCAAAGGCGAAAAATCACACAATTATCTTTATAGACACATAAAAAGCATTTGTTAAATTCTGCTTATCATAGGGGAGATAATCTTTCTAAGCTAGGAACAGAAGGAAATTTCCCTAGTCTTTAAATAATATGAAAACATTTAATGCAAAACACATGAATTATGAAATGTTAAAAGCTTTCCTCTGAGATTACCAACAAATGCCCACTATGACATCTATTTCACATTGTACTGGAGGTTTTGGCCAGCATGATAAGACAAAGAAATACAAGTTACACAGATTGCAAAGGAAGAAACAAAGTTATTATTTTCAGATGGTATTAAGGAATGCACTGAAAATCCAAAAGTCCCTACAAACACAATATTATAATTGTTTAAAAGTAAGGTTGAAGAATTTGAAAAATTAATATAAAGTAATTTTATTTTATAAACTAGCAACAAACAGATATTGGCATTTAAACTGTAGATACAATCATTAAAAAATCAAGTACCTAGGAACAGTGAAATAAAGTGTAAGATCTCTATGGGGAAATTATATAACTTTATAAAGAGACATTAAGGTGACTTACATTTATGGAGAAATATATGCTCATGAATTGGAAAATTCAATTCTTTTAAGGTTATCAAGTCTCTTCTTCCCCAGTACATTACTTTAAACATTACAATCCTACTTTAATATTACTTTAAGATTCATATGAAATAATTAAATGTCAATAATAGCTAGGAAAGTTCTTTCAAAAAAAGAGCAGAAGCAAAAACTTGCCCTACTAATAATTAAGACTTCTTATAAATCTATATTAATCCAGACGGTTTGGTATTGCTGCACAGACAGAAATATTTCCAAATGCAATGAGAGGTGAAAAAGATTTACGCATATATGGAATGTTTGACTATTAGAGAGATGGCAAGTCAGCTTGTCTTAGTCTGCTCGGGCTACTCTAACAAAGTACCATTGGCTAGTGGCTTAAACAAAAGATGTTTATTTCTCACAGTTCTGGAGACTGGGAACATACTTCCAGAATCAAGGTGCCAACAGATCCAGTTCTTGATGAGGGCCTTTTTCCTGGCTTGTAGACTGCAGGATTCTCTCTGTATCCTCACAAGGCTGAGGGAAGCAGCTCTGGTGTTTTGTCCTCTTCTTATAAAGGCACCAACTTCATCATGAAGCTCTACCCTCATAATGTGCTCCAGACCTAGTTACCTCCCAAAGGCCCCACTTCCTAACACCATCATACGGAAAAAAGATGAGATGTTCAATTAAAAATAGTTATTCATACAGAAAAAGATTCAATTAGATCTTAATGTTAAATCAACTCCAAGTTGACCTAAGACTTAAATGTAAAAAAAAAAAAAAGCTTTTAAAACTCTTCGTAGGAAATTTAGTTAAACAAAGTTAAGACCTTGGGTGTAGAAATTATTTCTTTAAGAAGACATTGGCCATAGAATAAAGGATTAATAAAGAATAAATTTGACTGTATTAAAATCAAAGACTTTGACTATCAATAGATACCATAAAAAAGTGGAAAAGGTAAGTCCTGGGGAACAGTACTGTATTGTATATTTGAAAGTTACTAAGAGAGTAGATCTGTGTGTGTGTGTGTGTGTGTGAGAGAGAGAGAGAGAGAGAGAGAAAGAGAGAGACTTTTTAAGATTTACCCCAGACAGCAAAGCAAAGTGCAGAAGTGAGCACAAAAGCAGAAGCAAAAAGTAGAAAAATAAAGGCCAGTGTATGCTAAAATCTTGTACTTCATTACAAAGACAGTAATGGTACCATGGCAGTCTCCAGACTTGGAATGGAAGACTCATCTTGCTGAGTGGACTTTGTGACCAAATGGGCACATGAGCCTGAGGAGATTCCTATATCTAGTGCTGAGAAGATGGGGAAGGCTTTTTAGGGACAATATTTCTTAGAACCAAGATCAGGAACCTGAGCACTGGCTAGAGAAGAGTCCCTCTGCCATTTCTCCAAAGGCAGAAAGGAGCCTTTCCTCTGAATGCACAGAAGAGCTATTTGTATGTAAATCAGTGAGCAAGGTGTGTGGAAAGATGCCCTAGTTAATGTCTGCTGAGAGTCCAGGCTGCTGAGGAGGACCCAGTGAAACTCCTTTGGGTTGGAGTAGAAATACTATATAGACACTTACCTGCAGGAACAAATATCCTTTCTGGGGACATTTTTTTTTTCACTCACAGAATATGCAGGATTGTTAAGAGGGGTCAATTTTCTACAAAGCTACTTACCTACGTGTGAAATTTTCCATCTAAAGGTGCAGACTAAAACCACTAATACCAAATGTTCTGATCTGGTTTTGAAAAAGCCATTAAGCCTCGTACAATGAACAGAACATCAGTGCTGATGACCATGACCAACCTTAAAGAGGCTGACTGGCAAGAAGATGCTAGCCCATTGACAAGGATCCAGTATGTAAGTGCTGGCACTAGAAGGGAACTGAGAACACTGTGGATAGTGGAGCTCACGGCAGGTCCCAGGCTTAGATGACAGTTCCAAGACTGAAACAATATACTTCTAAAAAGTCTCTCAGAGAAGACTTCTGGGCCATTTCTTGTGGATCTGGATAAGATCCAAGAGAACAGAGAGTTACAGAATTTGGAAACAAGGATTTCAAAACTCAGATAATGCTCAAGTTGGAAATGCAGGCTCTGGACAGAAGGCTTTCTGGCCTTGAGTAAAAAACCTCTTGTGACTATTTTATATACACAACAACTTCCTAGAAATAATTATCACTCCTCCTTAGAGCTGCAAGACAGAAGTTAAAGAAACTCCTTTGCTTCCAAGCTCAGCAACTTGAGGGTAGCTTCTTGTTCAATTAAAGAAAATGGCAGGTTTAATACACCTTGGCTAGATTTGATCCTTCTGAGATGTCACATATACCTAACAATTGCTACAGCTTGGTATCCTATGACAGCTAGGACAGAGAATGAATTTCTAGCTACAGTTTCACTGTAGCATGTGGACCACCTGGCCTTGACCATAGGCCAAATAATGGAATAAATATCAGAAAGATTTTTCAAAGTTGAGGAGTAAATTATGCCATGTGGAAGTGAAGTTTAAAATAAGACTAGGCATCAGAAAAATGGATTTGATCTATTGAAATCTTAGAAATAAATATCACCTTACCACACAAAATAATACGTAAGTGGATGTTTTATGTTAATTATACCTCAATTAAAAAGGAAACATATGAGGTAATGGATATGCTACATTAAAAAACAATATTCAGCTGAGTAAATTTGAAGATCTAATTGGCTTTATTAAGTGATTTATAAATAGGACATCCCATCTAGAAACTAGAAGGATGCTCAGAGATTTTCAAAATGGAAGGTTTTTATAAGCAGGAGGGTCTGGCAGGAGTTATTATCAAAAAAAAAAAAAAGAAAGAAAGAAAGAAAGAAAGAAAGAAAGAATTATTTTTGAGAACAGAATCCACATATTAATGTCTGCATACCCAGAGGTCAATACAGTATATTGTAAATGGTGTGAATTAAAGAAATATTATTTAGGTAAATAATTTAATGATATGACACTCAAATTTCTTTAAACACAATATTTCAAATTATTACATTTTTGTCTGGAATACAGATCCAAAATGGTAAAAATTATACCCAAATACTGGACCATGATTTCAGCAGAAGCTTTACAGATAGCAAAAGCTAAAGGAAACTGGAGATTGTACACAAGATTAACGTTCTGCTGACAGTGATACACACACATTGTGTGGACTATTATTAAGACTGGTAGCACTCTGACAGGTGTGGACCAGTTGGTTGGGCATTGTCCTGCAAAGTGAAACATCACTGGTTCAGTTCAAGGCTGGGGCACATGCCTGGGTTGTGAGTCAGGTCCCCAGTTGGTGCATGTGCAAGAGGCAACCTCTCACACATTAATGTTTCTCTCCCTATCTCCTTTCCTTCCCCTCTATCTAAAAATAAATGAAATCTTTTTAAAAAAGAAAAGAAAAAGAACTACAAAGTATTTTTTTAAAAAGACCAGTAGCCTGTTTGCTTTTAGCTTTACAGGCTGCTTAAGACTTTTAATTGAAGACTCTGCTGGCCTTAGAGCAGCAAGGGATGATGGGGCTTATTTTAGTGGTGACAGTTTGTGGGATCAGACAAACTATGTTTTTTTAGTTTGTGTAAATGTACACATATATGGTACAGTTTAATAAAATTGCTTTTCTTACATCTCATTGCTTTATAAAGTCACACTCCATATACAGTTATCATTAAACATCACTGATAGTCAGTACAAAATTTAAAGGATTCCAATACTGTATAACCATGACCTCAAGGTACACTTCAGGATGGTTCAGCCTTAACATTCCTCACTGTGGAGTATAAGCACTAAATTCTGTCTAGTTCTGCCTGAGAAAAGAGGACTTCATCCATGAATATTGTTACTTGAACACCAAACAGGGAACAAAAGCTTTTCTCTGTTCCCTGGAAGGATTTATGACTGCTGAAATAATCCCAAGTGGATCAACAACTCCTAATGGGCCTAGAGAACACCCTGGAATCCTACCTAGACCAGAACTCAGAAACTAAAAGCTAAGAACTGTTGTTAGCTACAAGGGTATTCATCAAAGCATAACAGCACAGAGTCTTCCCCTCCACCCCTTCCTCAACCTAAAGCCAGAGGGAAGCTTTTGGGGAGAGAAGTGTGGAATATGATCCCATTTTGAAAGTGGATGGCAGTATTTTAAGAGCATCTTAGAAAAATCCAGGATGCCAACTCTAAAACTCAAGAATATGGAATACACAGCCATATATTCTCTTCTTAAAAATCTAGATGGGTATTTTGGCTTTCAATTACCACACAAAAACTTTTTTAAAAACTTTAATTGCTTAGCACAGAGCACAGTTTTAAATAGAAACTACATCTTCAATAAGTTAAGCAATCATTAACCACCTTCATGAAACATAGCTAACTCGGTTTTTCTGGTGACACAAAATTAAATGGATGCAAACTGTGTTTCACTAACTCCTAACCAACCAAACTGTATGTGTGCATAGGTTTATACAAAAGCTGTTATAACTTTATTTAGCCTTTCAGATTAGGCAGATAGGGCCACCTGCTCACTCTGTATATCCTACAAAACACAAAAGCAGCAACTTTTCTATTTCAGTACAGCCATGGGCAGAAATTGTACATGAAAAATAAAGGTTCTTCCATAAAGTTTAAGATTTAAGGTAGAAGACAACAAAAACAAAATTCCCATGAAGTAAAAAATAATTCTACATTAGTCCAGTACTCCATGAAACCCTGAGATAAACTATAGTCCTCAAAGATGTGTATTTGGATCCAGGTTCATCAAGACACTTCAGTATGCTTCGAACTGGCTCATCATCGTCCTCCTGCTGTATTCATAAGCCAAAACCAGCGACCCATTGGCAGGGAACGCTCGAATCAGAGTAGCTGACAGTCCAGAATATAAGGCTGTTATACCCTCACTTTCCACAACACTTAAAAGAGTTCCAATAAATCCTGCCTGTTTTCCAGACATGGAAAGAACCTGAATTCTGGATTTGATACAATCCACTGGGAATGTGACAAGCCAAAGGCAAATCCCAGCAATCCCACCACTTAACATCAAAGGGACTGGGCCGAGTTCATCTTTTGATCTCCCTGAGGCAAAAAACGATCGGCTCAGTTCGTAGCCACCGAAGAAGAAGAAATAGCCTGGTACTTCTTGAAGGAGAGTGCCGGAGAGTCCCTGGTAGAAGCCCCAGGGGCCATCCTTCCTAAGGATGCCCTTCACCACGGTCCAAACTGTGTAGCGGCTTTTGGCTACCTTCCCTGACATTTCCATTTCGTACATGGTCTGTAGACGGCACTTCACAAGCTCAGTGGGACACAGGGCCAGTGCAGCAAACGCCGACGCCAAGGAGCCGGCGGTCGCAGTCTGCAGATCACTCAGCTTTGCCTGCTTGTCCAGTCCCACCACTTTCCTCACAAACTGTTGGCAGAAGCCGTAGCACATGAAGAGGACAGAGTTCTCCGCGACGTAGGCCGTCAGCGCTGGGCCGGTCCCCCGGTAGAAGCCGCGCAGGCCTACTTGGGAGTACGTCTTCAGGCAGCAGTCGGTGAAGCCCTTGTACAGGCCCGGGAAGGTCTGCATCTTCACTTTCACTGTGTCGAAGGGCTGCCCGGCCAGGACACACACGGTGCCGCCGACGGCCCCCGCCGTGAGGTCTATGGCCGCTTGGATGGCGGGGTTGGACCTCATGTTCTCCCACTCACCCGCTGTCCTCGCAGAAGGCGACTCTATGCAGCTGCGGTGGGGTCAGAGACTCTTACCTGACACTCCACCGCAGGAAAAGCCGCTTAACCCCAGGTCAGGCCGCGGGCCGCCTCCCGCGGCCCTGAAATAACTCCCGGCCCGCGGTCTCGCGTGAGCTCTCTGGCGCCCCTGTGGGCCCCGCCCGCGGAACCGCGGTTCCGGAGCCAGCGCGTGGGGCACGCGGACTGAATACGTAAACCTTTAATGAGCACACCAACTGAAAGCTACACGATACATTTTTGCAGGGACCAGGAGACTTTTGGTGCTGCTCTCGCAGAGGCGGAGGCGGGGCGATACGTTCCTGTTGAGCCAGACCCCCGCCTCCCCAAGTGTCCCTGAGAGGGACCAAGTGGGAGCTGCTTCCAGTTGTTGGAGCCTGGAGCCAAGGGTCAATCTACCCAGAGAAATTTAAATAGGCAAAACAGATAAACTGTTGGGGGGCGGGGGGTTTACATAACAATCGGCGGCTGCTTTTGGCTAGAAAGCCCTTCATCGCCTCTGGGACAAGAACGGAGGCTCAGCAGAGGAACCAGCTCCGCAGGGCCTCTCGAGGTCTGGCTCCTGGGGATGCTGGAGGGGCCTGAGCACTACTCCAGGCCTGAGGAGCTGGAGAAGGGCTATTTCGTGGCAACATTGCCGGGGACCTGTGGATAGAGCCCTGGATGCTGGTGGGACTGAGTCCTCATCATTTCTAGAGGTAGGACGTGGCATTTTACTCGGCTTGGAAAAGAGGGATTTATATATTGCTAAGAAACTTGGTAGGAAAAGGGCTGTGGAAAAAAATTGTGTGGTTCCAGCTGTCTGTGCTTGCCAAGTTTGAGGTTCTTAAGCCCTAGTTTTGCGCAACAACGGCGTAAGTTCGGGATATATATGACTGCACTAGCTTCCAAGGTAAGGTGAGGTTTGGTACATTAGTGAGGGTACCGCTTTCAGGACACACTTTTTCTTCCCAGATGCTCACATTCCAAAGCCTAACAAAATGGGGGAAAGGGCATAAAGTATACTGAAATGATTCTTTTCCATCTCAAAGGCTTTCCTCATCTGATTATCTTTGGCTGTCAACATCTAAAAGTGAGGCACTGAAAAGTAGATTCTGCATTGGTAGAATTTGTCAACAGATTATATTGTCATAAATAATGTGCCCTGGCTTCTTCTTGGAGAATGCCCACATGTACATGGCTGTATTTGCTCAGAAACCACATGGTTTCTTCAGAGAATAATCTTCCCATTGACTTTGTGTGTGTGTGTTGGGCAGGAGAGGGAGAGGAAGGGGTATCTTTTGGATACTGATTTAGTAAGACCAAGATGGGGAAAGACGGGTGACATTCCTGCAGTAAAGGATATAGATTTTAACATAATTCCCTTGTTTGATGCTATACACCCCAACCTTCATCTGTGCCTTTCTCTGATTTTGAGTCTTTGCTTCAATTTACCTAGAAAATAAACTTTCCAAAATATAATAAAATGAAAAGAAACATTCCATCTGTGGGTGGGGAAGGGAGTCACCTAGATTGCTAGGGTGGGATAGGGATCTTGGATATCCAACAGCTCTGAACACAGACTTTAATGAATCCCGTTTCCAGCCCGACACCATTGCCCTTCCTTGGAAACTTATGCCTGCAGAAAATCTCACAGGTTCTATGTCATGTGGGTTTGTTCTTCTTGGTATACCCCCTTGCAGACATTTCACATGTAACTTTTTCTGATTTCTGAATTACCATTTATTTATCTGCTTTGACCTTCTAAAAATGGTTTGACATCTATTATTTAATGTTGTCTCATCTCTTTTTCTCTTAACCTTGGGGGTTACTGTTATTTTGGCAGGCTTTTTGACAGAGAAAAGATGTGAAAACAATCTTTCATTTTAAACTAGAAAAAGATTTTTATATTCTCCATGTCATATTTGAGGGAAGCTTTAATGTTTTGGTAGACCTTCAGGGAAGACAGGGAGAAAAAAGTGTATTTTAGTATTTATTGTGGAGTCCCTATTGAGTTATCTAGAAGTGCATTCAATGTTTTTAATAATGACAACTGATTTTCAATTAATTACATCTGATTCACTGTTTTCTAAAAGCATACTGAATTTTTATAAACATAAGAAATGCAGGATTACTGCAATAAATCATCAGCTGCTTTTGCAGTAAGTTCATATGTGCTTTGGAGAAAACAGATTGGAAAAGGCCAGGGATCACAAGAGCATTAATAGGGAAATAGTGTATATCTTCATTGAATTGTCAGATGTAGCTGTGTAAATAGTAAGAGATGAAGATCAAGTTTCACTAAACAGCTGGACTTAGCGAGAACAGAGCCCAGCATGTATTAAACACTGCCCAATATTGGAGATAAAATTAATACCTATATTGTGAAAAAAGCAGATCTACACATGCTAAGGAACGATACTTATAATATTTTAAGATTTTTATTTATTTTTAGAGAGTGGGGAAGGGAAGGAGAAAAGAGAGGGAGAGAAGCATCACTCTGTAGTTGCCTCTAATGCACCCCTCTCTGGGGACCCGGCCCGCAACCCAGGCATATACCCTGACTCGGAATCAAACCTGTGACCCTTTGGGTCACAGGCCAGCTCTCAATTCACTGAGCCACACCAGCCAGGGCCCATGATGTTTTTTTTAAAAATTGATTTGACAAGTGGGGAGAAAGAGAGAGGAAGGAACATTAATTTGTTTTCCACTTACTTAAGCATTCATTAATTCTTGTATGTGCCCTGACTGGAGACTGAACCTGCAACCTTGGCGTATTGGGAAGATGCTCTAACCAACTTGGCTACCTGGCCAGGGTGCACAATGTATTTTTGAGAAAGTTACAGAATCATGTCTCTAACAAACTAGTATTTTTATTTTACCTTACAGAACTACATATATGTATACAATTAATTGTGTAACAAAGATCTGGAATGACACATATCAAAATGTTAACAGTTTACCCTAAAAGTTTGTGTAAAAAGGACTTATTTTTTTGTAAAATTGCTGTATTGTTTCATTTTTTCAGTGAGTCTCTTATTTCTGTAATATTTTAAAACACTAATTTTAAAGATTTTTTCATAACTTTTGCTCATGAACCCAGCAACACTGAAAACTGTAGCCCAACTACACCCACACTCATTAGCCAAGGAAGCTGTAATAAAGGTGGATCTTTTTTATAACTCTGAATTTATTTGAAGGGAATGAACCCCAATCTTCTTCACTGAAGTCCCTCCCTTTTTAAGTTTATATAACAGATAATTACTCTCCATTGTGGAGTTTTTAATATTAATACAAAGCCAAGCCATAAATAAATAAAAAAATAAAGTTACAATAGTAAGTTGAGTCGATTTATTTATGCTGCAGATATAAGCAAACCATTTAATTACTGTAATTTATACTTTAATTCGAAATCAATCGTTTAAAACAGCTGTTTCTTTGTACATTTTCCCACCATCTTGATAACTCTTTAATTCAACTAATTATTTAATTCTCTATTATGTTCAGACCTTAGTTAAGTAGGCAATAATAGTGTTTTTATTTTTATTATATCCCAGGCACTGTTCTAAATCCCTTATCTATATCAACTCAATAGCCAACAGCCAAAAACTCAACAGCCCTATGAGGCGGGTAATAGTATCACCTCCATTTTAGAGATGAGAAAATTAAGGCAAACAGATTGTTACTTGCCTAAGATAACATAGTGAGTCATTGAGCTAGGATAGAATCCCATGCACTACATCTCTTGACCTTGAAATTTTAATGTCTTTGTGATGTATTAAGTTTAGTAACTAACAAGCCAAAGTGCCTACTTAGTGAATTTATAGCATAGTGGAGGATATGAGCAAGAGGTAATTTACACTTTAGTGTGATAAATGTATAACAGACCAGTTATCCCACTAGACTAATACACAGTTCAAGAGACTACAGATACTAAATATTTAGTTCAGGACTTCATATAGTGTCTGGTATTGCTCAGCACAATAAATACTTGTTGAATAAAAGGGAAACACAGAGTATAGGCAAAGCCATAATAGAATTGCTTAACCTAGATGGAGCTCAAGAAAGACACTGAGACCAGTGATACTTAGGTTGAGACTGAGAGTTAAGTAGGACATGGCCAAATAAAGGGGAGAGTATTTTAGGTGAACAGCTTGTTAAAGGGTTCTTAGGCCCAAGAGAGGAAAAGGAGTAATTAAACTCCTTGAAAAATGTAAATAAGCTCAGTATGGATTGAAAACAGTGAGGATGTGATAAGGCTAAAAAGGTAACTACAACACACACACTGAGGTGTAGCTTTTTAAGAAATATAAACTTAATCCTGAAATAATGAAGTACCACTGAACGGTTTTAAGCACAGGAGTGACATGATGAAATATATCTTATTTTGGTGGCCAGATCAATAAAGCTACTGCTACTTGCTAGATGAGAGATAATAATGGCTTACACAAGGACAGTACCAGTGGGGATGAAGTAGAGTGACTGAAGAGCTTTTCAGAAAAGTAAAATCAGTAGTAAGGGGGAGTAGTCAAAGATGATGGGTTAAATTTCTAGCTTCAGCCCTGGCCAGTGTGACTTAGTGGAATGAGCACCTGCCTGTGAACTGAGAGGTCACCAGTTTGACTTCCAGTCAGGGCACTTGCCTGGGTTGTGGGCCACGTGCCTGCAAACATCGACAGATCGTTTCTTTCTCCTTCCCTTCCCCTCTCTCTGAAAATAAACACAATGTTTTAAAAAAATTTTTTTTCTAGCTTCAGCAACTGGGATGGTGGTAGAAACACAGGAGGACGAACAAGCCTTCAAGATAAGGAATAAAGGGCTCCATTGTGAACATTTAGATTTGAGTTGCCTGAAGTAACACTTGAGAGTTTTCCCAATACACAGCTGACTATACTAAATCTGAAGTTCAAAAGATACCAGGCTTAGAAATATGGATTTGAAAATCAGCAGAGCTTATGATTGAAATGGGGGTAATCAAATCACTAATTCTGCTTTTGTGTGCAGATCTCTCCTTCCCATTATTAATGGAAATTAACCATCATTAGTGTTAAGGTTTCCTAAGAATTATTTTGATGATTTACTGTAAAGCCAAGTAAGATAAAAGCTTTTCAGGTGTCAACCTCATAACAAAATTCCCAATGTACTAAAACAGAATTTGCTACCTACCACCCTCATGTACTAGGAAAACTAGTATTATTTGCAAACCTCAAGAAATAATCCAAAGCCTAGACATTGAGAGAAACTTTGCTTAAGCCTCCACATTTTACATTGAAATCTTAAAATTATGAAAACTTTTTGGTAAAAGAAAAATGATGGGCTAGCAAGAAAGAAATTATCAGCAAGTATGATTATAGACTTGAGAGATCTGGAAAATTTCTTTACCATTTCTAATGTTTCTTGTCAAATATCTAGCTAATATGGGCTTTAAATGTTTGCTTCATGAGGCTAATATTTTCAAACCAAAAATTTTCTTTATGAACTAATGCTGGAAGTGAATTGTAGACAACTCTGCATTTTGTAAATTTTATCACTGAGTTTTCCAAAAGCTCAAGTGGAGGCATTAGATTACAATCTTTAGCACATATTAAAAAAAAACACACAAAAATCATGCTTAAGGAATTTTGAAATATCAGACTATGTACCAACTTCCTTTATGAGCAATTTTGATTGCTCATCAACTGATAAACTGATATGGAAAAATCACCTCAGTTCTCAGAATATTAAATAATTACAGAAAGCAAGTTAAGATATTTAGGTATATAATCTTAATCCAACCCAATGGATTGTTGATTTCTTCAACAGTACTTGATAGCCCTGGCTTTGTTTTGTTCCTAATATACTAAGCAGGTGACTATAGTGCTCTTAAAAAAAAAAAAAAATTCATGTATAAAAATTAGGGTAATTTAGGAAGGTTCTGTACCTAGTGTTTCTTAACCTCCAAATGGAGCTGGTGGATCAGAACCTTAACAAAATACAAAGACAACATTTCCCAATTTTTTTGCACCTGCTGTGTTTATCTTTTTCTTAAAACCCGCTATAACTGCTTCTTTCCCTACAAAACAGGATGAAATTTCCCAGTCATTAAATCCCACCAACAAACCACCTCATAAGAGGATTCGACACCCACTACCCCTAAGAGTACAACACACATTATGAGGTAAAAACTAGTTTTTATTGTGTTAAAACTTCATAAAATGATTTATAACTCTACATGTTGAAAAATAGCTACTGCATGGGAAAACATATACAAATTAGATTCACTAGCCTCTAGGCTGCTCTTCTTACTGATCTCAGATGGCATCACAGACCAGTGATAGCAGCTCCTGGCAAATGAGAAACAGGAGCAAAGTCCTGCAGTGAAGTCGTGATCACTAAAGTTGAACTATTCATTCCACTAATCCTATTATTTTCATACATTCATCTGCCATACATTCCTACTTCCTACAGGATAAACACCCAGGAAAGCTGTAAGAGACAAATGAAATAGACATGCACATTTATAGCTGTCTATAATACAAATAAAATAGGAGCAGAGGAAATGGGAATTACTGCTAAGTTATATCTCATCCAGGTGATGAAGCCAAAATTTTTCTTCTAATGCTGATCATTCTATGGAATGGAATTAAGTATCAAAAACTCTTCTTACTTCTCTAGGAGTGATTCTAGTTCTTCTTGCAAAGAGCTGAGCTGCTCCTTTTCTCGGTCTTCCTTTTGTTTGAGTTCATCTAGCACAGCCTGAAATCTGTTCTTGAGAGCCAGGTTTTCCACTTTCATGATGAGATCTTCCTGTCGTTTTGCCCTGTCCTGGGTCTCTTGGAGCTTTCCTTTCATGTTATCAATCTGTTTCTGAATTCCCATAACCAGCTGACTGGTTCCTTCATTTTCTTGGTGCTGTTCATCTGATGTATTTAGCTTGTCCTGTAGCTGTCTTTCCAGATCTTCCTCTGTATCGATGATGTTGATATCCTCCTCATCTTGATGCTGTGTCTCATCTTCATCTTCACTGCTGCTGCTGAGGTCATTGAATATCTCCCGAAGCTCATCATGTTCTAATGAGTCATGGCCCTGCCTGTGGCCTGACATTCCTGGAGAAGAGATATCAAGGCCTTGATTTTCTGTTTCTTTTGTTTCATCTTCAGCAATTATTTCCCAACGAGTACTGACAGCTTCAGCATCTGTACTCAGCAAACGCTTCACTTCTTTTTCCACATCTGGAGATTCGATGTACTTCTTCTTTGCTGTCTTCCGGAACCTTCTCTTTCTGACATTTTTTAGAGGCAGAGTGATTCCATGGTTCCATATAAACTTTTTCTCTTTGTCCTTATCCTTTTTTTTGCTTGCTTTTGGGTCTGCAGCAGCAGCTGCTGCAGCAGCAGCAGCAGCAACTGGTTCCTCCACTGGAGGATAGAGATCACCATCAACTGTGGATACAAGCATCTGACAGATATCTGCTGTCTTGTAAAAGGTTTTTTTATCAATAGTTTTCAAACTTTCAATAACACATGGCAGATCTACCAATTTTGAGGCCAGTGGAACCCGGTCCACTCTGACAATTCCATGACGCCCATCCGGGTGCAACTCTATTGTCAGTCTGTCCTTCAGGTTGACATGACCAGACTGCACTGCCCGCCTCACAGTAGAAGCATATTCCGGAGGCAGACGTAAGATAAACTGGCTCTCTAGTTCATGAGGAGCATCATCTTTGCTCTTACTCATCTTTCTTCCTTTGCGACTCACTTCTTCAATAACCACTTGTTGCACTAAAAAGTCCCAGCTATTGCAACAGTCAGAAGAATCAGTCTGTAATTAACTGAAATATTTAAGTACTACAGCAGGTAAGCGTCTATTTTCTTAACTTTGAATTACGCACTAAGTCTTTTTAAATGTGCTGTGACTGAATACCAGTTGTTACGGACACTGGCACATTCAGGTCCATTTAAATATATTAGCTGCAATGCCAAGTTCCAACCTCTAGATGTCGCTGCCGGACAATGCGAAGAGCTAGCGAGCAGGAAAGCAAATGGCGGATCCTGCGAAATGATTTACAGCACAGAAAGTTAAGAAGGCCCCAGCAGACATGCCCAATCCACAAACTTTCCCAAAACAAAGTGAAAAAGCAGGGCGCAGTGAGCTCTCTTCACCTCGGATACTTACAATCCAGTAACGGCTGTAAACCCAGCTTCTCCGGACAGGAGCGAAGAAAAAGCCACTCGGAGCACGGCAGCCGGCGGCCCCACCGTCTCCTTCCTTATTCCTTTGTTCCTCCCGACTCTTGGCAAAGCGATCCCGTACTGATTAGCAGTGAAATGGCCCGAGATGCGCAGCGCGAAGTCTTTGCAGCTCCCAGCTCAGCAGACCTCTGTCCCAGGATGCACAGCAAGCGGAAAAGAAAGCGCTACGTCACGGCGCCGGGCGGGAGACGGCTGTGAGTGACAGCACTCCTCAGGCGGAAGTGTGGGTTGCTTTACAGCGCGCAGGCGCAACGCGCAATTACGCTAGCCGCTGTACGGCTGTCTTCTCGCGATTTCTTGGTTTTATGCGATGGGAATAACTTCTTAAAGAGCTATTGGTTTGAAAATATGTCCAGTATTTAGGCACGGTTCCAAAAAAGACCTACGTCCTCTAGCATCCGCCCTTCGCCCCGCCGCTAAGCCAGAACTTTTATTGGATCGCTGTGGGGCCGGATATCTCCTCAGCTTCCGGGTGATATAGGGCGTCCTTGCAGAAAGCTTCTTTGCTTCTGGAAACATCTCGGATGTTCCTCAGGGTATATCCATTTGAGAACCGATGAAGGAATTTATAACTAGCCATGCAGTGCATTTTAAAGTACCCACATCAGTGGAGTGGAGAGGACATGCTGCTCACTGTATAATTCCGTCATAACATTGGTTATGAAAGTGACTGGAGTGGACCCTTGCCTCAGGGTCTGTTTCTTTTGTGAAACATCCGAAGGGAACAGGATGACTACTTTTTAATATGTTTGAAATAGATATAAAATGTAAACAAAGAAGAAAGTGTTCTCCTAAAAGCACATGTCCCTTTAAGACAGAGTTGTCTGACAATTGGGCTGATTGAGGCAGAATGGAATTGAAATATTACTCTCTACCCCTCGTCAGTAAATTTGTTAGGATTTTTTTTCATTTTACCTTTACTATTTTGCTGTTTTTCTGTTTGTTTCTTATATATGGAGTCAGGTATTCGTCAACACGTATCTGTAGTATTTAAGCCTAATTGTGTAACAGTTTCCACTTCCACTCATTTCCATTTATTTTTTTATGGTATCAGTTTGGTAGAGCATCAAGATAATTAAAAACTTAATTTCTATCCTCTAAAATATTAACAACTGCATCTAAATTTAATACAAAGTTCTTACGTGACCAACATTTTCAAAATTTGCTTTCTTTTTTAATGTATTTATGGGTATTGTCTCCCTTACCCCAGCTTGGAAGCCCCAAGGCAATCAGGAGTCTTCTATCTTGTACATCATGTCCCAGTACCTACTGCCAAAGCATGGGGGATGCACAAAACATATTTGCTAATTGAATGAACCAATTGATCCATCTAGAAGAAACATAAATATAGCCTAACTCCTATATTAATTTGTAAGAGAAAATACAGTCTATATCATTTAAAAATGAGATAGAGTAATTTCATAGACATTTCCTCTCTAGTCCAGGACAGTACTAATTTTTATGAGCAGAGAGGTTTGCTAATATTGTGTGTGAATGTGCTCTCCTTGGTTTTGGTAGACTGTGTATCATGGAAGAAAATTAAAATGGCCTGGCAACCGTTTTTTTTAATGTTAAGTTTGAAGTTGAAATTATGCTCTTTAAGGCAACTGTACATTAGTTCTCTGTGTTCTCTAATATGTTGAAGAGAGCTGATTTATCTATAATTTCCCAGATGATCTATTTCCTCTTTTCTTTTTCAAGACATTATCTTTATTTTTTCACTTCCCATTTCTTTTCTTATATTGACTTTATTTTTAATTTACTCTTTATTGTAATTTTCATTATCATTTATATTTTTTCTTTTCAAAGATAAAAATTTTTATTGTGCTTCTTCCTTAATTAATACCTGATTTTACTTATTTTATATATACAAGAGTTTTAACATGCTACCCTTTGCAGAATGCGTTATTTAACTATATAAAATGTGAGGCTATACTTACACATGAAAATAATCCAAATATTGCTTTGCATTTTACTGGCCTATGAGTTTTATGATGCTCCAATATCCTTGTCACAGAAAATAACCTGAGATAAATTTTATGCGGTTCCTATTTGCCAAAATTGTAATGTATTTTAGTTAGTAAACCTTTAAATGGAAGCTGGTAAGATTAACTGAGGATTAACTGAGATTTCTCTTAAAGTATTTACCTCCTTAAAAGGATTAACTGAGATTTCTCTTAAAGTATTTACCTCCTTCAATCTTGAAACATTGTTTGCTTTTGGGTTTAACAAATAGTAGTCTTTTATATCAAGTACGATGTTTTCTACAGAAAAAAAGACCAACCTAATTTACACTGGGTTAAACAATAGGAAAATTAATTGTCTCCAAAACCAGGTAGTCTAGAGCAGCTCTGTTCAATAAAAATATAATGTGAACCTCAGATGAAAGCCACCTATAGTATATTAATTTACTAGTAGTCACATTGAAATGGCAAAAAGAAACAAATGAAATTAGTTTCAATACCATTTTATTTAACCTAAGCATCAAAAACAGTATATCAGCCCTGGCTGGTGTGGTTCAGTGGATTGAGTGCCAGCCTGTGAACCAAAGGGTTGCTGGTTCAATTCCCAGTCAGGGCACATGCCTGGGTTGCAGGCCATGTCCTTGACAGGGAGTGCATGAGAAGCAACCACACTGATATTTCTCTCCTCTTTCTTCTTCCCTTTCCCACTCTCTAAAAATGAATAAATAAAATCTTTAAAAAGTAGCATATCAATATAGAAGTTATTAATAATACATTTTACATTCTTATACTAATTTTTCAAAATCTGATGTGTATTTTACACTTACAGTATATCTCAATTTGGACTAGCCACATTTCAAGTGTTCAGTGGCCACATGTGACTGGTGGTTATTGTATTAGACAGTGGAGTTCTAGAAGTATGGTTACCTCTAAGTAAGATAGAGCCATGGCCTGGCAAAAATTGTTTTTCTCATAAGTTTGAAGAATGACCACTTATTTATACTTTTTCTATTTTTTTCAGCTTTCCTTCATCTCTTTGTAAACTTCCAACATCTATGGTCACAAGAAACCTTCCAGAAGTAACCAGGGAACTTCTTTCCTTGTCATTGGTAAGCTTAAAGACTGGTTACCCCCAACCAAAGTGTGTCTTTCAATCAGATTGGACTAACTTAGGTCATGTACCTGTCTATCCCTGGCTCAATGATAGTCACCATTTTGGTGGTGGAGAAGAGGTGATATTTGGTAATGTCTGAAGACAATTTTGATTGTTACAACTGTGGGGGTGGTGTCCACTGGCATCCAGTGGGTAGAGGCCAGGGATTCTGCAATATACACGTATTCTACAATACACAGTATACTCCCCCACCCAAACACAACAGGAGTTATCTGGCTGAGTAGTATCAGGGCTGAGAAACCCTGCTTTAGCTTATTGTTTTAAGCCTATATTTCTAACTAAATACTGACAAGTAGATTGAGATTACCATTATTGGTTTATCTCTCTCAGAACCTACTACAGCTATGAATAGGTTCAACTTTGCCTTATGTATGCAGAGAGTGGGCCCCTAAATTAAAAATAAAGTGTTAGAAGAAAGGAAAGGGCATGGGCAACTGTCTTAGTCCATTTGGGCTGCTGCACCAAAATGCCATAAACCAAATGGCTTGTAAACAATAGAAATTTATTCCCCAGTTCTGGAATCTGACAAGTCCAAGGTAAAGATGCTGGCAGATCTGGTATCTAGTGAGGGCAGGCTTCCATATTAATAGACAGTAGTTTGTTTGTTTTTTTTACTGTGACCTTACATGGTGGAAGTTGTGTGGGGGCTCTTTGCCACCTCTTTTGCAAGTACATTCATACTATTCATGAGGACTCCACTCTCATGAATCTAATCACCTCCCAAAAGCTATACCTCCAAATACCATCATATTGGATATTAGGTTTCAACATAATGAATTTGAAGGGGCTACAAATATTCAGTCTATAGAGAAAACCAATAGTGTCCATGAAAGAGCTAATTATTTGGAGGATTATAATAGTATATATGTAATGCCATAAATACACAGATGACTGGTAAGCATATGAAAAGATGATCTTCAACATTGCTAATCATTGGGAAAATGCAAATCATAACAACAATGAAATACCACCTCACACTCATTAGGATGACTACTATTGAAAAAAAACCAGAAAATAACAAATGTTGGCAAGGATGTGGAGTAATTGAAACCCTTGTGTACCCTGTTGGTGGGAATATAAAACTGAAAGCAAATGTGGGAAACAGTATGGTGGTTCCTCAAAAACTTACAAATAGAATTACCTGCGATAGAATTACAAATAGAATCCAGCGATTCCACATCTGGGATTATATCCAAAAGAATTGAAATCAGAGTCTTGAAGAGATATTTGTACATCCATGTTCATAGCAGCAATATTCACAATAGCTAAAAGTTTTAAGCAATCCAAATGTTCATCAACAGATGAGTGGATAAGCAAATGTGGTGTATACATACAATGGAATATTGTTTGGTCTTAAAAAGGAAGGAGTCTGACATATGCTCCAACATAGAACCTTGAGGTTACTATGCTATGTAAAATCCCAATCACAAAAAGACAAATACTGCTTGATTCTACTTATATAAGCTATATAGAGTGGTCAAAACCATAGAGACAGAAAGTAGAATGGTGTTTGCCAGGGGTTGGAGAGAAGGGAGAATGAGGAATTATCATTGAATGGATATAGGTTTCAGGTTTACAAGATGAAAAGAATTGTGGAAATGGATGATAGAGATGGTCATATGACCTTATGGATATATTTAATACAACTGAAATATACGCTTAAAAATGGTTAGATGGTAAATTTTAAGTCAAGTATATTTTGCCATAATAAAAAAGAAAAAAGTTTATATGTGTTATATGTGTTTAAAAACTATGGATGGGCATAGAATATAAATTCTTTAAGTCAGTAATTATATAATGCAATTACTGGTGATTTAAAATTTTTATCAGTATTTTCTACCTTCTTATAGTGAAAATTTTTCTATATTGTAGAATTTACAGTGAGAATTTTTTGTAATATAAAATTCTTTTTACAATGGACTTTTTTTAGTAAAAAGATTTTATAAGAAAATGAAGCTTCAATAGTATATCGTCTTTTTCAAAAAGAAATGTCAAGAGGAAAAATTCTGTGAGAATTTTGATACTCATTTTAGTCAATTTAAAATGTTTTATTTAAATTTTGTGGGAATACCATTTTATTGATACTCTGTCAACAAGAAACAATGACTTGCAGGCTCTGTACTAAACCAACTGGTATTCTAAAATAAGTCCTGGAAATAAAGCAAATGAGCCTCCTGTGAGGACTTTCAGAAATGAGACTAGACATCGGTCTGGGCCTCTGGGTGCCGCTGTCGGCCAATCCGTGGGTGGAGTGAAGCAAAGTAATCCACTGGCTACTGATGCAGCGATTCCCGCAGACTTTGGAGAAAGACATGCGGAGCGGACTCTGCGTGCCATCTTTCATGCAATGTTTCAAACGAACGTGTAATCATCCAGAGTGAGGCGCTGCCTTTTCTTTCCAGCACAGCTTTGTAATCTGGGATCAACCTTAGGAGGCGTATTCGGATCTGAGAAGCAACATTGAGAAGCGATAGAAAGAAGCCCCCGCTCAGGGAAGGCGCGCGAAGTGCAGAAGCACTGTTTGCCTTCTTGCTGTCTTTGTTCAGCCTAGTGACGCAGCAGATCCACCTGGAGATCCGGCAGAAACGGCCAAAGGTTTAAAAATGGGGACTTTCGTCAAAGATCTGCATCTCAGTGACCAGAACCATGGGTGAGTGCTGAGAAGTCCTCCTTTACTGCCAGCGAGGAGAGCAGGGGCAAAATCGGGAATGATAGGATAGATATAGTGGATATGCCAAAGGCAGTCTTAAGCCCCTTGAATATCAGACCTTCACTGGAAATCCTAGAAATACTTTTCATAGAAACGTATTCATCCTGAATACAAATAACATAGGGTTTAGGGCAGACATTTTGTTTTGAAAATTCTAGAAAAATGTCTTAATAGAAGCAAAGTTTACTCCTAAACCACAGTAGATTTGGATGCTTCAAGTAATTCTCCATGAATGAGTTAGATCAGTGTCAATAACTATCTCCTTCATCCCAGAAGTAAAAGAGAGCCTTGGGGCAGTAAATACTGTGGTTACTATTGGAGAAATCGGAACCAGAAGAGCAGAGCTGATACCACTTAGTGGTGGAGAGGGGAAAGAACAGCTCAAGGCAAAATGCAGGTTTTGAATGCCAAAGCTATTCCTCCCATACTGAGCCACAAGGAATACAGCAGAGCTTGCCTGCAGGAGAACTGCCCTCCACCTCCCTTCGGCATTCTTCAGGCGATCCCCACTGACCTATATGGCACCCTGAGATAGAGTTCTCCTATACTTTCCACACAATCACACAGGGCATGCAGAATATATTAGTGTTCAATAATGACAGCACCATCTTGACTTGAAAGAGTGGCATTAAAACATGGGGTAGAAGAGATGAGTGGAGGCAGTTTAAGGAAAATTTTAGAAACCTGGCTGAAATAGAGGTTTAGAACTATAATGCAGTGCAGATGACTTTCAGCTGGGTATCTAGTTCTATTAGAGGCAAGAAATGTGGTTGCCCTAACCAAAACAACAGGACTCAGAGACCTTGCTTCATTGGAGAAGTGAAAGATATTTAATTTGTCAATTTAAAAAAATCAACATGAGCGGTCAGTTGCCTCTCATACACACCCATCCAGGGACCAAACCCACAACCCAGGCATGTGCCCTGATCCAGAATTGAACTGGCAACCTTTTGCTCTGCAGGATGACACTCTACCAACTGAACCACACTGGTCAGGGTGAGAAGTAAAAGATACTGTGGAGAGTAATAAACACACAGCCAAACAATTAACCTCTAAAAATTACTGTGTAATTTTTTGTAAGCTACTGGCAGAAGAAATTCTAAACTGAGAGCAGACTCTGAAGTACAATGTCACCATCAGAGTCATGGATAAGGACAGGCTGTCCTTCTGCTCCAGCAAAATACCACTCTGCATATAACCACAGCAACCAAACCACTCTGGTTTTCCAACAGGCTTTCTATACAGTTCAGGAGGCTGGGAACAACCATTCAGAACCTCCATCACACATGTTCGTGCTTCCAGTCCACATTGGAGGTCCTAAACATCTCCTTTTTCTTCCTTATGGGTCATCCATCTGCAGTGCTGCTGGCACTGTTGTCTGACATGTGGGTGAGCACAGAGCACAATGGTGTTCCCTGCAGCCTACCTTAGAGCTGACTCTCTGAGCACAGGACCAGGGTTCGACTGGGTTCAGTGTCATCCTGAACATGTCTGTACTGGTGGACTATCATGGTGAAAATGCACAGAGAACACCATGCCAGGAGCTTCACCTGGAAGTCACAGCCCTCTTCAGTGCAATACCATGCACTGTGGGGCCTGGCTACCTGATCACCAAAGTGGACACTGACTTGGGTGCAGTGCTTGGCTGTCTTATTGCATGTTTCAGACCACCAACTCTAACTCTTCAACCCTGGGCATGCATAAGAGGGGGCTGTGCACTGTGAATCTATGGGTGACAGAATTCTGCTCTCCAGGTCGCTGTGGGCAATGGTGACAGACATCATGCTGCACCTGGTCTTTACCTACAGTTTGCAGGAGTTGCTGCCAGACCTCAACAACAGCTGGGGACCTGCCTCCAGGCAGGCAGAGCTACAGTTTTAGCTGGCTGTGGCTTGATCTCAGTGCCCTCACTCCTCCAGTGACTGGTCATCATCCTGTGCCTACAGTGCTCCTCAAGCCCTGCTTTTGTCCTGGTTCTGATCCAAGCCTGGATTTGGAGTTGGTCCCACTTCAGCAAGAGAGATTTGTCCTATTCCTGTAATCTGAATGTGGCTTCGGATATTGCAAAATCTTAATTTGAAGTTAACTCAAGAAACATGCATCAACTGTATATTCTCTGTAGTGCCAGCATTGAAGCCTTAAATATTACATTGGATTCAAATATATACGTGTGAGTTTTAATGCTTTTATTTTATAAATATCCTGTTATAAATCAATTTTGATGTTTTTTTTTCTTTTTGGTGGGGGAAGAGAGCTCTACAAGTTTACTTGCTAGTTTTTATGTCTATTTTGATTTGTCTCATTAACCTGGACAATTCATTTGGGGAAAGATTTGTGCCTATTAAGGTATGTTCTCAAAAATTCTGTTTCCTGCTAAAGAGTTCTTCCCTTTCAACATTGAAGAAGATTCATTGCATCTTTAAGTTTTTGCCCTTGAGTTCAGTATACTTGCCTTTGAGAAGCTGAGAAACTATAGATTTTGTTGTACAGGACAGAAATTCTCTTTCCAAGAGTTATTATTGTGGCTTTTAATTGTTTCCTTTGTTTCAACATTTTCCAGACTCTTCTCAGTCATGGTGTCCAAGGGTGGGCTGCCAACATCTGGCCCAAGAACATTCTTCCCTAACTTTTAGTTAAAGATAAATAAATCACTCTAAGCCTGAGACATTTTACTTAGTGATCTTTTACTAATTTTGTAATAAGTAAAAGAAGGAAGACAATCTAGTCTAAAAGTCCTGCTATTTAAGGAAACCAACTTCTCTTGGGGAAAGCAAGTGTGTTTATAGGGGAATATATATTATTCTAATAGCTTGTCTAAAAATAAAGATGTGGCCTTCTTTTCAGTTTTGAAGAATATTACTACCTTTTGTGTTTCTTAAATTTGAAGTTTAAATTAGCATTTGTGTGACATTTTTCCAGTGAAATTCCAAGAGCCCAGTGTTGTTTTATCCAAAATATATTACCTTTGAGTGAACAAAGGGTCTTTTAAAAACTGATATCCACATAATAAACAGATACTTCAGAAAAAGATGAAAACTGAGGATGCAGTAAAACATATTCTCCAAAAAATGCCAAGGTTTCTGATAAATATTCAAAGCAACAATGGAGAGTAAATGGGATAGTTCAATCTTTTTTAAAGTCTGATTTACGTTCAAAAGTTTACTTTTTCCTTTGATTTTTTCATCCCCACAGGCAGTTGCTATTCTCTGTTGCCTGAGAAATTATCAAGTGGTCAACATATACAATATAGAGTGGAGGGATGATTTTTGTCCCCTTGGTGATATTCCCTGAGCAGAAAACTGTGATAGCAGGTTTCTACTCCATATTGAAATTTAGCAACATTTAGACATGATTAATTAAGTGAACATAGTAGTTTCTGCTTTTCATACATATATTGTACAATGCTTAATTATTTCCTTTACGAATAAACTAAGAATTAAGGAAATATAGATTAGGCTAATGAGAAGATAGTGTTATATGAGAGTGTAGTAACTGGTTGTGACTCTAGGCGCCGCTGTTCACCAGTGTAGGAGATAACAGGCATCACGAGTGCGCTACAAACTCCTCCCCACCCTCCCCTCATCCCCCCCAAATAAAAGCCTCTTAGAACCTCACCGCCAGATTGAAAACAGTCTCCCTGAGGCTGCCCAGACCTGGACCACTTTCTGATCTGCATTCTCCTGAAAATTCAATAAATTTAGGCTCAGAAGAGCAGAGAAACAATACCCTTGGTACTGGACTGGGAGAAAACTGTGAAGCGAGGAAGCAATGGCGATTTGGGTGAAGCTGCCCGGCTATAGCGGGCAGGTCCTGCTGTTCCTTTTTCTAGAGCTGTTGTTGGAACTTCAGGCCGAGAAGATCCGCTACTCCGTGCCAGAAGAGACAGACGAAGGTTTCTTCGTGGGCAATATCGCCAAAGACCTGGGGCTACAACCCCAGGAGGTGGCAGAGCGAGGAGTCCGCATCATCTCCAGAGGTAGGACGCAGCTTTTTGCTCTGAATCCGCAAAGTAGCGGCAGCTTGGTCACAGTGGGTAGGATAGACCGGGAGGAGCTCTGCGCTCAGAGCGAGCGTTGTCTGGTGAATTTTAACATCTTGGTAGAGGATAAAATGAAGCTTTTCCCTGTTGAAGTGGAAATAATTGATGTTAATGATAACACTCCCCAATTCCAGTTAAAAGAAGTGGAATTTAAAATGAATGAGCTAACCACTCCAGGTACCAGGATCCCTCTGCCTTTTGGGCAAGACCTTGATGTGGGAATTAATTCACTCCAGACCTACCAGCTCAGCTCCAACTCTCATTTCTCCCTGGACGTGCAACAAGGAGCTGACGGATCCCAACACCCAGAGATGGTGCTCCAGAGTCCACTGGATAGGGAAGAAGAAGCTGTCCACCATCTTCTCCTCACCGCTTCTGATGGGGGCAGCCCAGTCCATTCAGGAACCCTCCGCATTCGTGTTCAGGTAGTGGATGCAAATGACAATCCTCCCGCATTTACTCAAGAACAGTACCACATAAGTGTCCCGGAGAACGTGCCACTGGGCACTTGGCTGCTCATAGTAAAAGCTACTGACCCAGATGAAGGAGCCAATGGGGAAGTAACGTACTCCTTTCATAATACAGACCAAAAAGTAGCCCAAATATTTCAGTTGGATTCTTACACAGGAGAAATAACAAATAAAGAACCCTTGGATTTTGAGGAATACAAAATTTATCCAATGGAAATTCAGGCTCAGGATGGTGCAGGCCTTATGTCTCGAACTAAGGTGCTGATCAAAGTTCTAGACATAAATGATAATGCCCCAGAAGTGACCATCACCTCTGTCACTACTGCAGTCCCAGAAGACTTTCCTCCTGGAACCATAATTGCTCTTATCAGTGTGCATGACCAGGATTCCGGAGACAATGGTCACACTACATGTTCCATTCCTGGAGATCTACCCTTTAAATTAGAAAAGTTAGTTGATAATTATTACCGTTTAGTGACAGAAAGAGCACTGGACAGAGAACTTACGTCCAGGTACAACATCACAGTAATAGCAACAGATCAGGGAACTCCAACTCTATCTACTGAAATGCACATTTCATTGCAAGTGACAGATATCAATGACAACCCCCCTACCTTCACCCAGGACTACTACTCCACCTACATACTAGAAAACAACCCCAGAGGAGCCTCCATCTTCTCTGTGTCAGCCCATGACACTGACAGCAATGAGAATGCACGAGTCACTTACTCCCTAGTTAAGGACACCATCCAGGGGGCACCTGTGTCCTCCTACGTTTCTATCAACTCAGACACCGGCATCCTGTATGCGCTCGGATCTTTTGACTATGAGCAGTTTCAGGACCTGCAACTGAGAGTGACTGCGCATGGCAGCGGGGACCCCCCGCTCAGCAGTAACGTGTCATTGACCATATTCCTGCTGGACCAGAACGACAATGCACCAGAGATCCTGTACCCCACGCTCCCCACTGATGGTTCCACTGGTGTGGAGCTGGCACCTCGCTCTGCAGAACCTGGCTACCTGGTGACCAAGGTTGTGGCAGTAGACAGAGATTCAGGCCAGAATGCCTGGCTGTCCTACCGCCTGCTCAAGGCCAGCGAACCAGGGCTCTTCGTGGTGGGGCTGCACACGGGCGAGGTGCGCACTGCGCGTGCCCTGCTGGACAGAGATGCGCTCAAGCAGAGCCTAGTGGTGGCAGTCCAGGATCATGGACAGCCCTCTCTCTCAGCAACCATTACGCTCACAGTGGCCGTGGCTGACAGCATCCCAGACGTCCTGGCGGACCTGGGCAATCTGGAGCCCTCTGCCAATCCTGATGACTCCAGCCTCACACTGTACCTAGTGGTGGCGGTGACTGTGGTCTCCTGCATCTTCCTCGCCTTTGTCATTGTGCTGCTGGCACTCAGGCTCAGGCGCTGGCATACGTCACGTCTGCTCCAAGCTTCAGGAAGGGGAGTTGTGGGCGTACCCACCTCACACTTTGTGGGTGTGGACGGGATGCGGGCGTTCCTGCAGACCTATTCCCACGAGGTCTCCCTCACTTCGGACTCACGGAAGAGTCACCTGATCTTCCCACAGCCCAACTATGCTGACACGCTCATCAGCCAGGAGAGTTGTGAGAAAAATGATCTTCCATCAGCACCTCAGTCTTTACTTGAAGGCAAAAAGGAAATGTTTTCTCAGGTAAACTTTTTGTGGTAAATTTACCTAGTTAAAAATAACCCCTGAGTTAACTTACTTGCTTTCACTCTTTACTACTTACACTTCTTCTATTTCCCATTTATCTTTGTAGATTTCTATTTACAAACCCTGGGAAATCATTATTAATTATTTATATTGAGTATATTAATAATTGTTCTTTTAGTGAAAAGGTGAGACTGTAGAAGGCTGGGATGAAGAGTGTGGGTAAGGTGCCACCTCAGTGGTGAAAAGAGCACTTGCTGCCTCAGAAGCAAGGAGATCTGGCTTCCGACATTTTTTTGCTTGCCTCTGGCCGAAGAGTTTTATATTTTGGGCATTTATCTGGCAAGGATAGGGATTGACTAGAAAAGACCCACTGATATTTATGTTACTAATAGTGTTTTAAAATTTCTTTCAGTTACATACACCTCCTAATTTATCCCTAAATGTAACATAGATGTCATCTGTCAGGTGTCAGGGTGCTATTTTATTTGAGGACATTTAAAGAGGTAGATTGTCTAATATAATATTTTTAGTTGTGTTAGTATAAAATTATGAAAATTTGTGTAAAGTTGCAAATTTAAGTTAGTGTTGAACATCTTATTCCTTTGTTTAATCTTTTACTTTGAGATATTTTATGCAGGCTGAAGAATACATCATATGTTTGTTACTTATGAAGTAATGAAATGAATGATAGAAAATTGACTATGCAATTTGAGACTTAATTTTGAAGCCTACTGACTTGTAACATTGTTCTTCTAATGGAAGCAACTAACAAAAATCAAGTATATATCCCATTTTAATGTGTGTGTTAACTCTTCACAAAAAATGCATCATAGGGGAGTAAGTCCATGTTCAATTTACTTACTCTGCTCCAATAAATTACAGTTATATGAAATATAAAAAGAGGAAAGCAAAAGCATAGTAAGGCACAAATAAAAGATAAATATCTAAATGGATGAAAGTAAAAAAGAAAGTGGTGAGCCAGGCTAAAGCTGGGGGAGTCTTAGTCTTGGACTTGATGAAGGCAGTGAAGGTCAGGAGATTGTTCCAGCAGTGTAATAGATACAAAAGTGCTTCAGGCTAAACAAGGGACCTGAGCCAGGCTTGCTACTTAATTGTGAAATAAGCAGTTAGGCCCCTCAGCTAGTTAAGGAGGGGAAATCACACAAAAATGGTGCCTACCAGTTCCCATGGTCATAACTTATTGCAAGCCTAAGATCAAGGGAGAGTGGTGGGCACAGATGGCGAGTTTCAGAAAGTAAACTCTGAAAATATCTATTGTGAGCTGCAATGTTCAAAACACTGAACCCAGGAGTGAGTAAGAAAGGGAGAAGAAGCGGGGGGGGGCTCTTCCACTTAAAATAAATGTACAAACCAAAATGTTGAAACACATTGTCTTCTGGAGTTTATTGTTGCTAATGAGAAATTTTCTGTCAACAAATTGTCATTAAGTTTTAGATAATGTTTGTTTTCTCTCTGGTGGCTTTTAAATTTTTCTCTCATTCCTGCAGAATGTCTAAGTGTGGAGTTTTAGTTTTATTTTGTTTGGTACCAAGAACACATTTTCAATTAATAACATAACATGTTAAAATTTAAACTTTTCTCAGTTCTTAAAATATTGCATATATATATATTAAGTTGACCTATTAAAACAAAGAGATTATCAAGTTGGATGATTTTAAAAATCCATCTGTATTCTGTTGACAAGAAACATGCATAAAACAAAGATATACAGTATACATCTTTATTTTCAATATTTCAGTGTAATTCACATACATTTACAAAACAAGGCAGTTATGTCAATATTAATATAACAACAAAGTAGTGTTTAGGCAACAACATTAATAGTGATTGTTAAAAAATAAACTGATCATTATTATAATAAGAACAGACAAAAGGATATAAAAATTATGAGCTCCCACCCTGGCTGGTGTGGCTTAGTGGATTGAGTGCTGGCCTGTGAATCAAGGGTTTGCCAGTTCAATTCCCAGTCAGGGTACCTGCCTGGGTTGTGGGCCAGGTCCCCAGTTGGGGACATGCAGCAGGCAACCATACATCAATGTTTCTCTCCCTCTCTTTCTCCCTCCTTTCCCCTCTCTCTAAAAATAAATTAATAAAATCTTTTTTAAAAAATGAGCTTTCATCACTGAACAATATAGCTTTAGAAGCAATACAAGGAGGTTTTAACCTAATTCCATAAGAAACAATAGATCTCACAGGCAGAAAATTACTAAGCATACAGAAAATGTGAATAACAGAATCTGTAAGAGTGATCTAATAGATCTATATAGAATTCTAACATAAAATAGTCATTCTTTACATGAGCATATGGAAAATATACAACAGTTTTCTATATAAATAGCCACCACAAAGAAAGGAACAGCAAATTTCCAAGTACCAATAATATGCATGCCTTATAACAGGCACTTAAGCCACAAAGCTGGGGGTGGGAAAAATAGGGAGAGATTGGTAAAAAAAATAAGGTATAAACTTTCAGTTATAAGATGAATAAAGTCTGAGATCTGATGTATAACATGGTAGAGACTATAGTTGATGACACTATTGTATAATTTAAATTTGCTAAAAGAGTAAAATTTAAATGGTCTCATAAAAAAATAGATATGTGAGGTTATGGATGTGTTAATTAACTTGGGAGGAATCTTTTCACAATATATACACATATCAAATCATCATGCATACTTTAATATCTTACAATTTTATTTGTCAATTGCACCTCAGTAAAGCTGGAAAAAATCAGGAGTCAAACATTTAAAAATAATAAAAGTATAGATATTTAAATCTGTGCCCCTAAATTACTCTTGGATTTAAAAAACCAATGGGCTCTCACTGGTGTGGCTCAGAGGACTGAGCTCAAGCCTGTGAATAGAAAGGTCATTGGTTCAATTCCCAGTCAGGGGACATCCCTGGCTTGTGAGCCAGGTCCCCAGTTGGGGGCGTGTGAAATGTGAGAGGCAACCAATCTATGTATCTCTTGCACATTGATGTTTCTCTCCCTCTATTTCTCCCTCCATTCCCCTCTCTCTAAAAGTAAATAAATAAAATCTTTTAAAAATAATAAAATTAAAAATCACAATGAAATGAAAACTATTGTTTATTTATTGTTTAGAAATAAACAATAATTTAAATATTATTTTTTAAAAATTGTGGAATGCAGCCAAAATATTATTTAGTGGTAAATTTATAGAAAAATCCAATCCTTTTTTTAAAAAATCAAATGATTTAAGATAAATGAATTAAGAAACAAAGCAAACAACATAGCAGCATGAACTGAAAGAAAATAGTAGGAAAAATAACAAAGATAGAAATATTAGTTATTGAAATGCAAACAAGGGAGAATTTTGATGATGAAACAATAGAAGCAGACAATAAAGTTCATACAAGTGGGGAGAAAATGAAAATTCTGTCAAGTCCAAGTTGGGACTAACAATCTAGACAGATGCCATGACTAAAAGTCTTTTTAAACATCTAAAGAAAAATCCAATATTTTTATCAAAAGCAAAGACCTGGAGAAGGAGAAAGAAAAGGAAAAGCAAGGGAGACTGGGAAAAAATTACTTGATATGAATCATGAAGCATGAATGGGAATTAATAATATACTGAGCAAAACCAGATATTGTCAAAGACAAAGAAAGAAAGAAAGAAAGAAAGAAAGAAAGAAAGAAATCTGAAAAATTGCACTGATGAATGTTGAGCAGTTATTTAATGAGACTCTAAAGCACTAAAACAATGTTGATGAAAAGGTTTTTATAAACAAACTAGAGGCTCTACCAGGAAGTGTGGTGAGTTGATATCAATTGTTTCCAATAAATACTTCATCAGTGTTCTTGGAGGATTGGGAAAGTGAAAATGAAAAAAGTTCAACAGGGAAGAAGCCAAAAGGCAAACAGACTGAAATGAGACTAGAAATGGGCAATCTCACTTAAAAATGTTGATTCAAATTCTCAATTACTATCAAATAGTATTTGCTAAATATTTTAAATAATATTTATAGTCATTTATTATTAAAATAATATTTATAGCTTATAACTTATAATTTATTTGAAGGATGCAAGGATATTTCAATAATATTTGTTGATCTAATAATGTAAAACTCCATATTAAGAGATTAAAGATAAGAAGCCATATATTCATTTCAACATAGGTATAATAAAGTTCTTGAGAATATTCAATGCATAATTAAAATCTTTTAGTAAACTGGGAATTGAAGAAAACACTTTAACCTGATAAACAGTATCTATTAAAAACTTATAGACTACACAAAGCAAACTATAGATTCACTTCAATCCCTTTCAAAATCCCAATGTCTTTTTTTGCAGAAAATATCCATCCTAAAATTCATATGGAGCATCAAGGGACCTTAGATAGCCAAAGAAATCTTGTAAAAGAAGAACAAAGTTGTAGATCTCACACTTCCTGATTTCAAAGCTTACTTCAAAGGTACAATAATCAGAATGATAAGGTACTAGCATAAAGACAAACATATAGACCAGTGGAATAGAATAGAAAGACAAAAAATAAGCTGTTACATGTACGATCAAATGATTTTCAAAAATGGTGCCAAAACTGTTCAATGAGGAAAGGACAATTTTTTCAACAAATGATTTTGAGAAAACTGGATGTCTACATGCAAAAAAAAATATTTTGAGCCCTTACCTTACACCATATACAAAAATTTACTGAAGATGGGTCAAAGACCTGTACACAAGAGCTAAAATTATAAAACTCATAGAAGAAAACATAGTGGAAAATCTTCACGACATTGGATTTGGCAATGATTTCTTAGATGTGACACTAAAACACAGGTAACAAAAGAAAAATAGACAAATTGGACTTTATCAAAATTAAAAACGATATCTACAGAGTGAAAAGCCAGCTCACAGATTGGGAGAAAATATTTGCAAGTCATATCTCTGATAAGGCCTGATATCTGGAACATATAAAGGTCCCCTAAAATTTGCAACTAAAAACAAACAACTGAATTTTAAAATAGACAATGGACTTGAATAGACATTTCTCTAAATAAGATATACAAATTGCCAATAAGCACATAAAATTATGCTCTACATCACTAAACATTAGGGAAATACATATCAAAATCATAATGAGATACTTCAAACCCATTAGGGATGGCTATTATTTAAGAAATATTTTAAATAGAAAACAACAAGTGCTAGTGATATATGGAGTACTGGAATATTTGTGTACTGCTGGTGGGAATATAAAATGATGATGCCACTGCTATGGAAATGGTATGGTGATTCCTCAAAACAAGTAAACAGAATTATATGATTTAGTAATTCTACTTCTGGATATATACTGAAAGGAACAAAAGCAGGTAGGTACTTGGACAGATACTTATATACCCACATTCAAAGCAGCATTATTCACACTAGTCAAAAAGTAGAAGCAAGCCAAGTCCACTCACAGATGAATAGATAAACAAACTGTGACTACATAGATATATTCAGCCTTAAAAAAAGAAAAGACTTTGACACACATTGTAAGATGGATGAACCTTGAAGACATTATGCTAAGTGAAACAAGCCAGCCAAAAAAGGACAACTACTGTATGATTCCTTTTATCATGAAGCTATAAAGATCGAAAGGAGAATGGTGGTTGCCAGGGGGAGAAAGGAATCAGGAGTGAGGAGTTGATGTTCAATGAGTATAGGGTTTCAGTTGGGAAGATGAAAAAGTTCTGGAGATCAATTGTGGTGATGGTTGCACAACAATGTGCATACACTTATTGCTACAGAACTGCTCACTTGAAATGGTTAAAATGGTCAATTTTATATTGTGTATATTTTACCACAATTTGAAAAAAAGTCCAGTTACTCTGCTGTTAAGATCATGAGAAAACTTTCCATGCCAATAGCCCCCTCAGAAACATGGTGAATGTTCCTAAAACCTGCCGAACTTTCTGGAAGAAGTGTGGCAAACATCAACTCCACAAAATAACACAGTACAAGAAGGGCAAGCGTTCTCTGTATGCTCAGGGAAAGTGGCCCTATGACAGGAAGCCAAGTGGCTATGTTGGGCAGACTAAGCTGATTTTCCACAAAAAGGCTAAAACTACAAAGACTGTGCTGAGGCTTGAATGAATTGAGCCCAACTACAGATCTAAGAGAATTCTTGGCTATTAAGAGATACAAGCATTTTTAACTGGGAGGATATTAGAAGAGAAAGGGCCAAGCGATCCAGTCCTAAGCTTCATATTTCATGTTATTATGTGATAATAAAATCTTGAGGATATGTTCAAAAAAAGATCATGAGGGAAAAACAGAAATGGAAAAGCCATGTGGAAAGAGAGAGGCCATACAACTACCTATAGAGAGTCACCCAGATGCCTCAGCACACCAGCTGAGCCCAGTTCCCAGATGATGCTGCATGGATAACCACCAGCAAGACCAGCAGAAGAACTGAAATAGATGATCCCAACTCAGATTGAAAATTACTGAACAAATGAAACCATGTCATTTTAAGACACTGGTTTTGGGATGGTTTGTTACATTCCATGATTACTGAGGTGATATGCACACAGTTTTACCCAGAAATCCCATTTTCAGGTTAATATCCTAGTCCTAGAGAGATGTGTATATGAGGAGATATGTCCAGTAAGGTTCATTGCCTCATTATCTGCAATAGTAAAAAAGGAAGGGAAGGAAACAGAGAGGGATGGAGGTTGAGTAGAGGAAAGAGGGGGAGAGAGGAAGGAAGAGAGGGAAGCATAAGGAAAAATAACCTAATATCCTCCTACAGATAATAGGAAAATAAGTTTTAACATTTTTCACAAAATGCAATAGTATACAACAGTTAAAATGAACATTATCAACATAAATATCAAAAGTGGAATGTTGAAGAAAGTGCATTGCAGAATAAGCATAGCATACTACCATTTGTATGAATTTGAAATAGGCAAAAATATTTATGGATGCACCCTTATGCAGTTAAAAAAACATGCATGGGAATAATAACTGCTATATTCTAGATGGTGATTACTTCTATGGAAGGAGGTACAGGACTGTTTTTAAGGCAGGGTACTGAAGTCATTTGAATCTTTCTGTGGATTTGTTTTTTAAAAGTTGATCTCCAACAACCATAGTAATAATTTTTTCAGGCAAGAATAGTCAATGGTGAATGTTTATTTAGAAACACAACATGTACATAGTATACATAAAGCATCACCTTACAAGATGGTAATTAAAACAAAGGGAGAACAGTGATTTTACTAGAGATATTATTAATAGAAAAGCCCAGAAGTCACCATCTTAACCAAATGATCAACGTTAACATTAGCAGTAATGGAACAAAGATACCATGTGCCCCATGATAAGATGCACAGAGAAGGCTGCAACATCATTTCTGTAGCATTCCTGCCCAAAACACCAAAATCTGAATCTAATCATGGGAGAAAAAAATAAATGGGTATTCTACTGAATAACTGGCCACTATTGAAGAGTAAAGTCATGAAATATAAATAAAAGGCCAGGAACTGTCTCAGATTAAATGGAATTAAAGAGAAATTATTAAATGTTATGTGTACTCCTGGATTAGATCCCAAACCATACTTTTTTCTTTTTGCTATAAAAAGGTATTATTGTGGCAACTGGAAAAATTTGACTAACATTTGTAGATAAAATACTACATCGGTGCTAATTTACTGACTTTTATCATATTTTGGTAATGAGGGAATGTTACAGCTCCGAAGTACTTAACAGGTAAAGGAACATCAAGTCTGCAACATACTCCAAATATAGTTCAGAGAGAGAGAGAGAGAGAGAGAGAGAGAGAGAGAGAGAGAGAGAGAGACACACACACACACAAAGCATGAAATAAAAATGTTACCATTTGGGATGTTATGCACGACAAGTCTATGGAAATGCCTTTGTACTATTTTTGTAACCTTTTTGTAACTTTGAAATTATTCAAAATGTTTAAAATCTGATCTCAAATATGGCAAAATATTAAGATTTGATGAATATTAAATGGTATGTACACAGACTTTCATTATTTTCTATACTTGTGTATATATTTGAAATATTTGAGTTAACTTTTGAAATAACAAATACAATATTTATAAGTACATAAAAATGAAACAGGAGTAAAAAGACATCCACTGCATTGTATTTTGTATGCTAAGAAACACTAAACATCAAAAAGAGGACTTGGAAAACTCTAAGAACTTTGAGTGCCTTATTCTCCCTGTGGCAAAACCCCTTCCTTGTTTCCTTGATGTACCATGCTGCCTCTCACCTCCAAGAATTTGTACTGAGGTTCTAGAACACTATTCCTGCCTCTTTCTTGATTCAATCCTACCCTTTAGGATTCAGCTTCAATCATGTCCTGGATAAAGACCCCCAAATCAAGGCTGGATTCTCTTCCTATGTATTTCCCCATTGCCCAGTGTTTCCCACTATGACACCAGTTATATTCTGTTATAATGCTCTGTTTACATTCCTCTGCCCTCCCCTATCCTTAAGCTTCTTGAGAGCAGAGACTGTTAATCAGGTTCACCATCTCTATCTCCAGCATCAGTCAGGCACAGTGGCAGGGACACCACAGTCACCCAATTAAATCTCTGATAGTTCAGCATTTTAAATAGAGGTCTTGAAGTTAAGTGCTAAGCCATCTAACACAGAAATTCAAAATATATAACCTTAGAAGGTAATGTAGCTAGTGTTTTAAAATTGATCTTATTGTCTCTGAATATAAAATAAGAGGTTGAAGATGTTTGGAGCAAGGGCAGCAGCAACCTTGATGAATACCTTGAACTTCAGTAATCCTTTCCTAGCAACTACTGTCAAGGTCACATTCGTTTACACCATTCTTACTAATTCTGAGAGAAAGACTCCTGACTTGAAAGAGCTACTTCTAAGCTATCTTAGAACTGTAAGATTCTTCAAAGAAACTTGAAGTCACAAAGGTAACCTGAACAAATTACCGGAACTTGAATTTGCCTGATAGGGTGCAGATATTACTTAGGCCTCTGAGCGTCGCTGTTGACCACCCAAGAAGTAAAAGCCTGCAAGACATCCAATCCTACACTACCGCTGCCACAACACAAAGGGCTGGGCATTTCACCGCAAGCTTCCGGGTGGCTGGGAAATTCAGTCCAGCAGCCCACTAGTTCTCTCCACAGTGAGTTGGGCCCCGTGAATACTGGTTACCCCAGACCCTGAGGAATAAAGATCCCACACTGGATGTTGGAAGTTGCCTCGGAGAAAAGACTGTGACAGAAGGAATGGCGGTTCTGCAAAAATTGCTACAACGCAGAAAACTGGTCCTGCTGTATCTCTTTTCGGCGGCTCTGTGGGAGGCTGGAGTTGGGCAGATGCGTTACTCTGTGTCAGAAGAGATGGACAAAGGCTCCTTCGTGGGCAACATCGCCAAGGACTTGGGTTTGGAACCCCTGGTACTGGCGGAACGCGGAGTTCGCATCGTTTCCAGAGGTAGGACACAGCTCTTTGCTCTCAATCCACGGAGCGGCAGCTTGGTCACCGCGGGCAGGATAGACCGGGAGGAGCTCTGCGCTCAGAGCGCACGGTGTCTGGTGAATTTTAACATTCTTTTGGAAGATAAATTGACTATATATTCAGTAGAGGTGGAAATAACAGATATTAATGATAATGCCCCTCGGTTTGGAGTAGAGGAACTGGAGCTAAAAATCAGTGAAACAACTACGCCGGGATTCCGGATTCCTTTGAAGAGTGCTCATGATGCGGACGTAGGAGAGAACACTCTCCAGAAGTACGAACTTAACCCAAATGACCACTTCTTCCTGGATGTGCGAAGCGGGGCGGATGGAAACAAGTACCCAGAGCTGGTGCTGGAGCGCTCCCTGGACCGAGAGGAAGAGGCTGTTCACCACCTCGTTCTCATGGCTTTGGACGGGGGTGACCCAGCCCGATCTGGCACCTCCCGCATCCGCGTAATGGTCCTGGATGTGAACGACAACGCACCTGTTTTTACACAGCCTGAGTACCATGTAAGCGTTCCAGAGAATGTGCCCGTAGGCACCCGGATACTCACAGTGACCGCCACTGATGCAGATGAGGGATACAATGCTCAAGTGGCATATTTTCAAGAGAAAACCCCTGGGAAACCCTCAGAGGTATTTGAGCTCAAGTCGGCATCTGGAGATATAACAGTCATAAAAAGTCTAGATTATGAGGATGCCAAATTCCATGAAATTGATATAGAAGCTCAAGATGGTCCAGGCCTTCTGACAAGAACGAAGGTTATTGTCACAGTTCTGGACGTGAATGACAATGCCCCAGAATTTTACATGACCACCGCTACTAGCTCAATCTCTGAAGACTCTCCTCCAGGAACCATAATTGCACTTTTCAATGTACATGATAGAGACTCTGGGCAGAATGCATTTATCACATGTTCACTTCCAGAGGACATTCCTTTCAAGTTAGAAAGGTCAGTGGACAATTACCATCGACTAGTTACAACCAGAGCCCTTGACAGGGAACAGCTTTCCTCTTACAACATCACTGTTACTGCTAAAGATGGAGGGAACCCATCTCTGTCCACGGATGCTCACATTTTGCTGCAGGTGGCAGATATCAATGACAACCCTCCCACCTTCCTTCACTCTTCCTACTCTGCCTACATTCCTGAAAACAACCCCAGAGGAGCCTCCATCATCTCTGTGAAGGCCCATGACCCTGACAGCGACCACAATGCCCACGTAACTTACTCCTTGACTGAGTATACCCTTCAGGGGGCGCCCCTGTCGTCCTACATCTCCATCAACTCTGACACTGGTGTTCTATATGCACTGCGCTCCTTTGACTATGAGCAATTCCGTGAACTTCAATTGTGGGTGACAGCACAGGACAGCGGGAACCCACCTCTCAGTAGCAACGTGTCTCTGAACCTATTTGTTCTGGATCAGAATGACAACACACCAGAGATCCTGTACCCCGCCCTCCCCACTGATGGTTCCACTGGTGTGGAACTGGCACCTCGCTCTGCAGAACCCGGCTACCTGGTGACCAAAGTGGTGGCAGTAGACCGAGACTCAGGCCAGAATGCCTGGCTGTCCTACCGCCTGCTCAAGGCCAGCGAACCAGGGCTCTTCGTGGTGGGGCTGCACACGGGTGAGGTGCGCACTGCGCGTGCCCTACTGGACAGAGATGCACTCAAGCAGAGCCTGGTGGTGGCAGTCCAGGATCACGGACAGCCCTCTCTCTCAGCCACCATTACGCTCACAGTGGCCGTGGCTGACAGCATCCCAGACGTCCTGGCAGACCTGGGCAATCTGGAGCCCTCTGCCAATCCTGATGACTCCAGCCTCACACTGTACCTAGTAGTGGCAGTGACTGTGGTCTCCTGCATCTTCCTCGCCTTTGTCATTGTGCTGCTGGCACTCAGGCTCAGGCGCTGGCATAAGTCACATCTGCTCCAGGCTTCAGGAGGGGGGTTGGCGGGTGTGCCCACTTCGCACTTTGTGGGTGTGGACGGGGTGCGGGCATTCCTGCAGACCTATTCCCACGAGGTCTCCCTCACTGCGGACTCGAGGAAGAGTCACCTGATCTTCCCGCAGCCCAACTATGCTGACACGCTCATCAGCCAGGAGAGCTGTGAGAAAAATGATCTTCTATCAGCACCTCAGTCTTTACTTGAAGATAAAGGAGAAGAAACAATTCCTCAGGTAAACTCTCTTCACAATATACGTATGAGCTATCACTAAAATAAATAAAATTACCTATTTACTTAGCTTTCTCCACTATTTACCATCTCTCTTCTATTTCCCGTATTTCCTTGAGAATATGTTTAATTTTTAGAAAATGAGTCCTGGTGAATTGTTTCTCCCTACTTCTAAGTGTTCACACATTGTAAGGAGGAAGAGGGGCCAGAATCATTGTGTCATAAGTGTAAATCAGGAGTTATTAGGTGAAGATGGTATTTAAGAATTCAGAAGAACATTGGGAACTGGGTTATCTCACTTCTTATACTTTCTTTCCCAACCTTGTGTGAATTGCCTCATCTACCTGGATCAACCATTCCTTCTCTCTTAAAAATACAAAAGTTGTTTTCTCAAGTGCTTTAAAATTTAAGACTTTTATATTTTATATTTGGTTTTGTTTATAAATAATGAAACACTTGATTTGGTTATTTTCTTCTCACTCAATCTTATTTTTCCTTCAGCTTGGCATTGAGGTTCTTCATTTTACTTGACTTGTATGGCCTTTCCCATTTAAAAGATGGAGACACAATCAGAACCCCAAGACAGTATTTCTGAATGCTGACATGATTTCTGGTTTAAAATAAAATAATAATAATAATAATAAAAGATGGAAATTTAGAAATACACATGCTTCAGGAAGATATGCCGTGGTATCTCTGCTTAGTTAACAAATCTCACTTACCTCTACAGTAGCTCTGTGGTTCTTGAAGAAGTGATTGAATGATTGTTTGCTCTATAATAAATTGGTAGTGTAATAGTGAACATGTTTCTCTTTGATGTTATTTTTCTTGTATCTGATAACCTTATTGCCTTCTATCTTTAAAAATAATATATATTGTCAAGGGATTTAGAGATTATGTCAATAATTGCCCCTAAAGCCTTCTTTATACAAGTCTCTCTTTTTAAAAATGTTACTTATTTGTTTTCAGAGAGGGGAAGGGTGGGAGAAAGAGAGGGAGAGAAACATCCATGTGTGGTTTTCTCTTACATGTCCCCTGCTGGGGACTAGCCTGCAACCAAGGTATGTGCCCTGGCCAGGAATTGAACCAACCAGCAACCCTTTGGTTTGCAGGCTGACACTCGATCCACTTAGCCACACCAGCTAGGGATGTACATTTCTCTTTTCAAATCTTCCTTCTCATAGGATTTGAGGTTGAGGATGGTGCCAACCTCAAACGGCCTCTCTTCACATGGAGTCTGTATTTGGAGCCCAGGTAAGACACAGAGGAGGATTCAGTAAATAAAAATCCCAATGAAAAAAAACAAACCAAAACATTTCTAATCCCTCACCTAACCTCAGTTCTCCTCACAAACACAGCTTTCCTTCCCCACTCATCTTTCCATGTTGGCTTTTAGTAGGTTAGTCATATATTTAATAACAGAAAACAAAGATATGCTAATATTCTATGTAACTGGAATTATTTTTATTTTTATTTAGACGTAATCATGTACTGAGTCTTGTATTTAATGGTATCATCTTTCACTGTGCTGTGATTATAATATTTAAAGGCATCTGAGGCAAAATTGATCTGAGACAATGTATTCCATTGTGTTTATTACTATTATATAATCCTCTATAAGACAAAGTTGGAGCTCACTGTGGAATAATACCCTATAACATCTTGTAAGTAATTAATAAATTGTGAACTGAGGAAAATTAAAGACAGTTTCTTTTAATGTATATAGTAACACAAGAATAAATGCCTTATATGTGGGTATATGATGCCTCATAATTTAAGTGACCACTGTATTACTGTATTCCTCTTTTGTGCTTGGAGAGGAAAACAAATACAAATAAAAATTTCTGGGACATAAAACAAATATTTATCTCTACTAGTTTGTTTGGGCCTTAAAAACCCTCCTTGCACTCCAGATTTAAGCAAGGTGAACTACATTCAGTACCCTGAAGTTCTGTGATTTCTTGTTCACATCCAGGCATTGCCATTCTGTTCTCTCACTTCCAGGCCTTTCCCCCAATTTACTCCTCCCAAAGCCTTTGCTAAACTCCAAGGCAGAAATGATAATGCACTGTCATTCCTTGTTTGCATTTATATCTTCATAATCTCTGTGATGAAAGTGGCTTGTCCATATTGTCCATCTGAAATCCCCAGATATTGTCTGACACCCAGTTATATGTTTGTTTAATGAATTGGTTAAACAAAAATATTAAAACTAAGATGTCAGGCTCTCAGGAACAAACATCAAGAGGGATAATGAATAAATATGGCTGATGTTTCTACATGGTTCTTAAACTTTGAATATTTCAAGAGAGTAACTCCAGCATGTTTAAAGCAATATTGGTGGCATTATGGTTAGTGCATGGTTTCTGGAAGAAATAACTTGAAGTCACATCTTTTCATATAAAGCATTTCAATTACGTGAAGTAAACACCAATCCCGTTACCTATGATAGAAAGGATTTGGGGTGTTGGGTAACTTTAAAAATACAAACTTGAGTTTGTCTGAAAGGGTGCAGTGAACGGTTAGTCCTCTGAGCGTCGCTGTTGACCACTCAAGGAGAAAAATGCGACTGGAGAGCTAGTCCACCATTTCCTTGTTCCTAAAAAGCAAGGAGTCTGCAAATCAGACTCAGAAGATCCCGGGCTGCCACACTCGCCCTGTCGGTCAACCAGCACTGTGACCTATGAAACTGGCCCACAAAGGGCTTAGCTCATTGACAAAATAAGAGTGGATTCCGTTGTGGGAGATTGGAACCGGATAAAGAAAAAATAATTCACCAAAAAGGAAATGACGAATTATCTGATCAGAAACGGTGGAGGACTGGCCCTGCTGTGCACGCTCCTGGGGACGCTGTGCAAGACTGGATCCGGGCAGATCCGCTACTCAGTGCTGGAGGAGCTGGACAAAGGCTCCTTCGTGGGCAACATCTCCAAGGACCTGGCGCTGGAGCCCCCGGAGCTGACAGAGCGCGGAGTCCGCATCGTCTCCAGAGGTAGGACGCAGCTCTTTGCTCTGAACTTGCGAAGCGGCAGCTTGGTCACTGCGGGCAGGATAGACCGGGAGGAGCTCTGCGCTCAAAGCACGCGGTGTCTGGTAAAATTTAACATCCTGGTTGAAGACAAATTGAAAATTTTTGAAGTAGAAATAGAAATTAAAGATATTAATGACAATGCTCCTGATTTTCTAACAGAGGAATTGGAAATAAAAATTGGGGAACTAACGGCTCCTGGAACTCGATTTCCACTTAAGACAGCATTTGACCCAGATGTAGGCAAGAACTCACTGCAGAACTACCAGCTCACCCCCAATGACTACTTCTCCTTGGCTGTGAAGATTGTGTCTGATGGAGCCAAGTACCCAGAGCTGGTGCTAGAGAGGGCTCTGGACCGAGAGGAAAAGAAAGTTCATCAGCTTGTTCTCATTGCTACTGATGGTGGGGACCCTGTTCACTCTGGCAACTTGTGCATCCAAGTAATAGTTCTGGATGCGAATGACAACCCACCAGTATTTACTCAGCCTGAGTACCGAGTAAGTGTTCAGGAGAACTTGCCAGTGGGTACCCGGCTGCTCACTGTGAATGCCACTGACCCTGATGAAGGATTCAATGCTCAAGTGTCCTATATACTAGACAAAATGCCTGGAAAAATTGCTCAGATTTTTAATCTCAACTCAGTCACTGGAGACATAACCATATTAAAAAGTTTAGATTATGAGGATGCTATGTTCCATGAAATTAAAATTGAAGCACAAGATGGACCAGGCCTCCTCTCAAAAGCTAAGGTTCTTGTGACAGTTCTGGATGTGAATGACAATGCTCCAGAAATTACAATCACTTCTTTCACAGGATCAGTCTCAGAAGAGGCAACTGCTGGAAAAGAAGTTGCCCTTGTCAATGTCCATGACCGGGATTCTGGGCAAAATGGGCAAGTCACAGTTGTTGTCCTGGGCAATATGCCATTTAATTTGGAAAAATCGATAGACCAATATTACCGCTTAGTGACAGCCGGATCCCTGGACCGGGAACAGACTTCTGAATATAACATCACTCTGAGAGCAACAGATGAGGGAAGTCCACCACTGTCTACAGACACTTACATCACCCTGCATGTGGCAGACATCAATGACAACCCACCTGCCTTCACTCATGCCTCCTATTCTGCCTACGTTCCAGAAAACAACCTCAGGGGTGCTTCCATCTTCTCTGTTACTGCCCAGGACCCTGACAGCATCGAGAATGCCCACATCACTTATTCACTGACTGAGGATACTGTCCAGGGGGCACCCCTCTCCACTTATATCTCCATCAACTCTGATACAGGAGTCCTCTACGCTCTTCGATCTTTCGACTATGAGCAGGTTAGAGACCTGAAGCTACTGGTGACAGCCAGTGACAGTGGGCACCCTCCTCTCAGCAGCAACGTGTCTTTAAGCTTGTTTGTGCTGGATCAGAATGACAATGCACCAGAGATCCTCTACCCCACCCTCCCCACAGATGGTTCCACTGGTGTGGAACTGGCGCCTCGCTCTGCAGAACCTGGCTACCTGGTAACTAAGGTGGTGGCAGTAGACAGAGACTCAGGCCAGAATGCCTGGCTGTCCTACCGCCTGCTCAAGGCCAGCGAACCAGGGCTCTTCATGGTGGGGCTGCACACAGGCGAGGTGCGCACTGCGCGTGCCCTGCTGGACAGAGATGCACTCAAGCAGAGCCTGGTGGTGGCTGTTCAGGACCACGGCCAGCCTCCTCTCTCTGCCACCATTACGCTCACAGTGGCTGTGGCTGACAGCATCCCAGACGTGTTGGCTGACTTAGGCAGTCTTGAGATCCCTTCGACCCCAGAGGCCTCGGACCTCACATTGTACCTGGTGGTGGCAGTGGCTGCAGTTTCCTGCCTCTTCCTCGCATTTGTCATTGTGCTGCTGGCGCTCAGGCTGAGGCGCTGGCATAAGTCCCGTCTGCTCCAGGCTTCAGGAGGGGGGTTGGTGGGTGTGCCCGCCTCGCACTTTGTGGGCGTGGATGGGGTGCGGGCCTTCCTGCAGACCTATTCCCATGAGGTCTCCCTCACTGTGGACTCTCGGAAGAGTCACCTGATCTTTCCACAGCCCAACTATGCTGACACGCTCATCAGCCAGGAGAGCTGTGAAAAAAGTGAGCCTCTCCTGGTAGCTCAAGATTTACTGGAAGCAAAAGGAGACTCCAAGCTACTTCAGGTGAGTTTATTTCATTTTTTGAATATTATAAGAAACAATTATGCCAGTGTGGTTATTATAAAGCTTAGTCCTGTTGTTTAAATATTTGTTCCTCTCTCCTTGTGGGCCTATGGTAGGGCTGCACTTCCTGGTCTGGTGTAGCTGAGTGGACCTAGGTAACTAGTTCTGGCCAACATATTGTAAATGGAAGTAGGTGTGTCTCTTTTTGGAGGAAGCTCCAGTTTCCTTTGCGAGAATTTTCAGATCTCTAAGATACTCTTTGAAATTGTGACTGCTCCTCTATCTGAGTCCTTGAAAAGCTACGATGAAAAAAGAATCCTGTGGTTTACCTGATATGACGTATATCTGTGACAAATAAACCATGTTAAATCCCTGTGGCTTGAAGTTTGTCACTCCAGCCTACCTAACCTATCCTGACTGTTTCAAACAAGTGTATGCGCACATGTGTGTATATATGTACACATGCCATATATATACACACATATACACATATATATACACACTCACCATATATATGTATATGTATGTATATGTATAGTTAGTTATTTTAGGCTCCCATGAAATGATGCTTAACTCCTTCCAAGCCAGGCCACACCCTTCATCTCAAACACATAAAAATTGTATGGTAAAAAAATGTAGATGGTCAAATTGTTTTCACTTGACCTGTAGCCCCTATATGTATGACTAAAATGTGCATGTATGTGTGTATTCATGTTGATTTAAGCTGTTTGCCTGAAAGTGAAATCAATTGCCTAAACTGTTAGCAGCCTTGGAGTGGTATGTCTTGTCCTTTGAGAAGGACAAAATATTTAAGGAGATACGTCTCAGCCTTTGTGAGAGATTTCCAGACCATATGCTGCAATACTGAAATAGGAGTCTTCAATTTTCTTGGGTCAGAAATAGTTGGCTCGTTCTGAAATTTATAAAATTACTTTTACCCATAAAGTCATATCGGAGAGTCATCCAATATATTTCATTAGATCTCAAACAAAGGAAAAAATGTCTTCCTCAACACGTTAGAAAGAGGTACATTGAAAAGTGTGTGACAACAGGGCCTGAACAAAATAACTGAAAACAGAGAAGAGTGTGTTCTTCCTCAAGCATGCAAATGGAAAATGGGGAAAATGGCACATAACCTTTGGAATATCTTTTTAGGAAAAATCTTCATAATATTAACATCACTTTTTTTGTAAGGAGAAAAAATTGTTAAATGGCTAGTGCCAGGAGAACTTTGGATGTTCAAAGAGAATTTTCTAAGAATCCCATACAAAACATCACCTACATATATGTTGTAAAGATGCAAATAGAAGGAAAACTCTCAGACATCCTGTTTTCACCACAGGCAAGAATTCATTACCAGAGGATGGGAGAAGGGATTCTAACACAAGGAAGAGAAAATATAAAGGCCTGAAGTAGGGAAAACAAGGGAAAGGATGTCTTAGGAAAACAGGTAATAGTCTGTTTTGCCTGGAGTGTACGATGCATATGGATCAGCACTGCCAAATCAGAGAACAAATTGTTGAGTTGGAATGTATTGATGGTGCATTGGTTTGTTTTAGTTACCCAAGACCAGTTCGAGGATTGCAGGTAAGTTCTAAACTGGCATGTCTAAGGACTCTCAATGACTCTCTAAGGTTAAAACTAGTAATCAAGTCAAACTCATTTCACTTATTAATGATATACATTGGCTGGAGGTGAAAATTGGCATTATGGAGTATTACATGTACATTCAAATAAGAAAGAAGCACTGGTTTCCTAAAAATAAATATGGCTTACACAAGATTCAGCCTCATAGATGCACGTATGTGTGCCCAAATACTAAATTGGTCCCTTTAACAAAATATCGGGCTCTACTGTACATAACAGGAAGATTATGTTTTAAATAGATGAGCAATGTATTAAAAATAAGCCTACAGCATTCTTTGAAAAGTATTACTGAATTGATGAAGTGTATATGAGGAGAGTTAAAATACAAAATAGGGGAAGGTATGGATTTACAAAAATGCAAGGATCATAGTTGATTAAAATGTGGATAAAAAGCTAGTAACTTATTTCGTTATATTCCTACTAGTCAAACCAACTTTATAAATACAGTGAAATCATGGAAGATACTTTTGCCCCCCAGACTGAAAAAAATGCCTATGCTTCATGAAATATTTTAATAAAAAATAATAATGTACGATGGTGGCAACGCTTGAGAGATGGCAAAAAAACCTAGACATTTTCACATTTAAAGGGAAAATTTAAATGCTTGGTTCTTTCCAACAAATAAAAGGACAATGCATAAATTCAAGAGCTTACACTTTGACGATAAATAGCTAGGCAAGATGCAGTTTTCCCAGACAACCTCTGAGCGTCGCTGTAGACCAAAGGGAAGAAAGGGATTCTCAGTTCTGCGGAGTTTCCGGCAGAGTGCTTTCCAGCTTTGTCCTGCGCACAGCAGAACACCACCTACTCTGCTCCTGTGGACCTGCAATTGCCTAGTAAGTCCTACCATCAAGTCCCAAACATCCAGGGTACTGTCATTGATTTTTTTAAACATCCCAGAGACATCTTGAAAAGAAGCTTCTTCACCGAGGTCAAGAAATGCAAAGGAGCTCCAGACAAGCTGAAATGATGAAAAGGCAGGTACTGTTTCTCTTCTTGCTGTCTTTGTTGTGCGGGGCCATCTCCCAGCAGATACAGTACATGATTCCAGAGGAGCTGGCCAAGGGATCCAGGGTGGGAAACCTTGCCAAGGATCTGAGACTCAGTGTCCAGGAGTTGCCAGCTCGAAAGCTACGGGTTAGTGCAGAAGAATTTTTCAATGTGAATATGGAGAGTGGGGACTTGTTAGTGAGCGGTAGGATAGATAGAGAGAAGATTTGTGGGAGAAAATCTAAGTGTGCGCTAGAATTTGAAGTTGTCGCTGAAAACCCAATGAATGTGTTCCATGTGATTGTTGAAATCCAAGATATTAATGACAATGTGCCACATTTCATTGCAAAAAGCATTGACTTAGAAATCTGTGAGTCAGCATTACCAGGGGTAAAATTCCCACTGGATTCTGCACAGGATGCAGATGTAGAAATTAACTCACTGAAAGTTTATGCCATCAACGCCAATGACTACTTCTCTCTGTCAACGAAAGAAAGGCCCGATGGAAGTAAATACCCAGAATTACTGCTGAAAAAAGCTCTGGACAGAGAACAGCAGAGCTTCCACCGCTTAATCCTGACTGCCATGGATGGCGGGGACCCCCCTCTAAGTAGCACCACCCAGATCCAGATCCGGGTCACGGATGCCAATGATAACGCTCCAGTGTTCAGCCAGGACACATACAGAGTTAGACTCCAAGAAAATGTGCCCTGGGGAACCTCTGTGCTGTGTGTGAAGGCCACTGACCAGGATGAGGGTGTTAATGCACAGATCACCTATGCCTTCCTCAATGCCCCAACAAGCAACAACTTCCTCTTTAATCTCAATCCAAATACTGGTGATATCACAACCAGTGGTACATTGGACTTTGAAGAGACAAGTATATATATGTTGGCTATAGAAGCCAAGGATGGAGGAGTACACACAGCTCACTGCAATGTTCATATTGAAATTGTCGATGAGAATGACAATGCACCAGAGGTGACATTTATGTCCTTTTCTAACAAGATTCCCGAAAACTCAGACCTTGGAACTGTAATAGCCCTCATTAAAGTGCATGACCAAGATTCTGGGCAAAATGGTCTGGTGACATGCTATATTCAGGAAGAAGTTCCCTTCAAATTAGAATCCACCTCCAAGAATTATTACAAGCTGATGATTGAAAATGCTTTAGACCGGGAGCAGATAGCAGAGTACAATGTCACCATCACAGCTACTGACAAGGGCAAGCCATCCCTATCCTCCAGGACAAGCATCACCCTACACATTGGTGACATCAATGACAACACTCCGGTTTTCCACCAGGCCTCCTACGTTGTTCATGTAGCTGAGAACAACCCACCTGGGGCCTCCATTGCCCAAGTCAGTGCCTCTGACGCCGACCTGGGACCCAACGGCCACGTCTCCTACTCCATCGTGGCCAGCGACCTGGAACCACGGGCGCTGTCGTCCTACGTGTCCGTGAACACTCAGAGCGGCGTGGTGTTCGCGCAGCGCGCCTTCGACCACGAGCAGCTGCGCGCCTTCCAGCTTACGCTGCAGGCCCGCGACCAGGGCTCGCCCTCGCTCAGCGCCAATGTCAGCCTGCGCGTGTTGGTGACCGACCGCAACGACAATGCGCCAAGGGTGCTTTACCCGGCGCTGGGTTCCGAC
>CM052546.1:24438988-24511525 GCA_028533065.1 Trachops cirrhosus | reverse complement strand
AGACTGCAGTTCCACACGGGGACTCTGGGCGCCGCTGTCGGCCAGTGCAGGGCAAGCGCTGACGCCCAGGATTCCTCAGCCTCTAGCCAAGGATTTCCTGCGCAGCCTCCAACACAGAGGGAAACCCGCTTACCCTAGGGCTCCCCGCTGCGCAGACTCGCCCAGCACAGGCGGAATCCCAGCCCCAAGACTGGGGGCTCCGCGTGTCCTGGGCTGAACGCTCCTCCAGTGCGATAGTGAGCACTTTCTCCAACTGGAAAGACTGAGACCCAGCGGCAACTAGAGCGCAAGATGGGAGGGAGCTGCGCGCAGAGACGCGGAGCCGGCCGGCTGCAGGTACTGTTTCCCCTCCTGCTGCCTTTGTTCTACCGCGCGCTCTGCGAGCCGATCCGCTACTCGATTCCCGAGGAGCTGGCCAAGGGCTCGGTGGTGGGGAGTCTCGCCAAAGATCTAGAGCTCAGTGTTCTGGATGTATCGGCTCGGAAGCTGCGAGTTAGCGCGGAGAAGCTGCTTTTCAGTGTAGACGCGGAGAGCGGGGACTTACTGGTGAAGGACCGAATAGACCGTGAGCAGATTTGCAAAGACAGAAGAAGATGTGAGTTGCAGTTGGAAGCCGTGGTGGAAAATCCCTTAAATATATTCCATATCATTGTGAATGTCGAGGATATTAATGACCATTCCCCTCAATTCCATAAAGATGAAATAAACTTAGAAATCAGTGAATCTGTCAGCCCAGGAATGGGAACAATGCTTGACTCTGCAAAAGATCCTGATATAAGTATGAATTCACTGAGCAAATACCAACTAAGTCCTAATGAATATTTCTCTTTGGTGGTAAAAGACAATCCCGATGGTGGCAAATATCCAGAATTAATACTGAAGAAGAACCTGGACCGAGAAACGCAGAGCGCCCACCACTTAGTACTAACAGCCTTAGATGGTGGGGATCCGCCACGAAGTGGCACTGCCCGGATACGAATCCTGGTGGTGGATGCCAATGATAATCCCCCTGTGTTCAGCCAAGATGTGTACAGGGTCAGCGTTCCAGAAGACGTGCCCCCGGGGACCTCTGTGCTGAGGGTGAGCGCCACAGACCAAGATGAAGGCTTCAACGCAGAGGTCACCTATTCTTTCTTTGGTGTGGCTGATAAAGCCCAGCACGTGTTCTCTTTGGATTCTGCTACAGGAAACATTATAACTCATCAACCCTTGGATTTTGAAGAAGTGGAAAGATATATAATGGATGTAGAGGCAAAGGACCGAGGATCTCTCTCTACACGGTGTAAAGTAATTATAGAAGTTCTAGATGAAAACGACAACAGCCCAGAAATAATAATTACTTCTCTCTCTGATCAGATTTTGGAGAATTCCCTTCCCGGAATGGTTGTGGCCCTCTTCAAAACAAGAGACTTGGATTCCAGAGAAAATGGGGAAGTCACATGTAATTTAAGTAGAAATATTCCATTTAAGATTCATTCTTCTTCTAATAATTACTACAAGCTGGTGACCGATGGGGCACTGGACCGAGAGCGGACTCCAGGATACAACGTCACCATCACAGCCACCGACAGAGGAAAGCCGCCCCTGTCCTCCAGCACCACCATCACTCTGCACATCACCGACGTTAACGACAATCCTCCCGTTTTCCGACAGTCCGCCTACCTGGTCCACGTGCCAGAAAACAACCCGCCAGGGGCCTCCATAGCGCAGATCAGTGCCTCCGATCCTGACCTGGGACCCAACGGCCTCGTCTCCTACTCCATCGTGGCCAGTGACCTGGAGCCACGGACCCTGTCGTCCTACGTGTCCGTGAACTCTCAGAGCGGCGTGGTGTTCGCGCAGCGCGCCTTCGACCACGAGCAGCTGCGCGCCTTCCAGCTGACGCTGCAGGCTCGAGACCAGGGCTCGCCCTCGCTCAGTGCCAATGTCAGCCTGCGCGTGTTGGTGACCGACCGCAACGACAACACGCCAAGGGTGTTGTACCCGGTGCTGGGGCCCGACGGCTCTGCGCTCTTCGACACAGTGCCGCGCGCCGCACAGCCCGGCTACCTGGTCACCAAGGTGGTGGCGGTGGACGCGGACTCCGGACACAATGCCTGGCTGTCCTACCACGTGCTGCAGGCCAGCGAGCCCGGACTGTTCAGCCTGGGGCTGCGCACGGGCGAGGTGCGCACAGCGCGTGCTTTGGGCGACAGGGACGCGGCCCGCCATCGCGTGCTGGTTGCTGTTCGCGATGGGGGACAGCCGCCTCTCTCGGCCACCGCTACGCTGCTCCTGGTCTTTGCTGACAGCCTACAAGAGGTGCTTCCGGATCTTAGCGACCATCACACACCCTCTGACCCCCAGGCTGAGCTTCAGTTTTATCTGGTGGTGGCCTTGGCCTTGATCTCGGTGCTCTTCCTATTGGCTGTGATTCTCGCCATTGCTCTGCACCTGCGACGCTCCTCCAGCCCCGCCACTGGTGGCTGCTTTAGGTCTGTTCTTTGCTCCAAATCTGGACTGGAGATTCCCCCCAACTACAGTGAGGGTACTTTGCCCTATGCCTATAATTTGTGTGTGCCTGGGGATCAAACTAATCCAGCATTTAATTTTCTCACATCTGCTGATCATTGTCCAGCCCAGCAAGATACTCTCAACAAAGACAGCTCTTCTGCACTATTGGCTAGCATTCTAACTCCTAGTGTTGAAGCAGATAAGAAGACTTTAAAACAGGTAAGTAGTTAAAATAATGCTTTTACATTCCAAAATGCTATTATACACCAATATGTAGATCCCATGTTCAGTCTCTTAATAGAGTTCCTAAAATAAATCTTGGTCAGATCTATCGGCGGTATCAATGTTAAGACTAAAGTTTACAATGCTGCGATCCTTCTAATATTCAAATGCATGTTAAGGGAAGTATATGAAGAGATCTCCGGTGAAATTTTCATGAAATGAATACCTCTTAATTAAGGATATGATATACAGGTACATTGTATGTTGTGGTATTTTAAAATAACCCTAATGCCATCCAAATTTTCTCAAACTGGGACCATGCTAGTTACACATGCAAAAAATGCTGTGCTCTTCAGTTGGTAAAAATTAATAGGAACCAGCCCTGGCTGGTATGGCTTAGTGGATTAAGCACGGGCCTGTGAATCAGGAGATCATGGTTCGATTCCCGGTTAGGGTACATGCCTGGGTTGCAGGCCAGGTCCCAGCAGGGAATGCACAGGAAGCAACCATACATTGATGTTTCTCTCCCTCTCTCCTCCCCTTCCCCTCTAAAGATAAATAAATAAAATCTTTAAAAAAAATTAATAGGAACCAAACCTAACCAGCAAGTTTTTAGTTCTAGTAATATTTGAAAACTTTTTAAATAATTAAGGACTCCCTTTTAACAATTACTCCGTCAAAAAGTGCCATTGGTAAACTTTTACCATCATATTAGGTAACTCTTTGTTGTTCTGCGATTTAAGCTTTACCTATTCTGTACGAATGATTTTCCAAGAAGCAAGTGTTATTTATTAACTTCTAGAACGGGCACATTAGTTGGGTTTTTTTACTCGTTGCAATAATAAAATTGGACTCCAGGCGCCGCTGTTCACCAACCAGGGAACGGGAAGCAGCGAGCTAGAGTCCCTTCCTCCCCCACCTCTATAACGCAAAGCAGAGTGAGACGGATACTCACGGATCCTGATGCTGGAAACTTAAAGTACGGACTTCCCTTCGCTCTTTAATATATTTTGGGTGCAGTCAGCGCGGGACTTCGTAGATACATAAGCTGGATCACAGCAAGCCGGCTCAAGAAACCGCGGAATACCGGCTCAGCCATTGCCATGGAGAATCAGCTACCACCCCTGGACCGCAGCGGGCTGGTCCTACTGTGCATTTTCCTGGGGACACTGCGGGAGTCTGGGGCTGGGCAGATCCGATATTCGGTGCCCGAAGAGACAGACAAAGGCTTCTTCGTGGGCAATATTTCCAAGGACCTCGGTCTGGAGCCCTGGGAGCTCGCGGAGCGCCGCGTCCGCATTGTCTCCAGAGGAAAGACGCAGTTTTTCGCTCTGCATCCGCGAAGTGGCAGCTTGATCACTGCAGGTAGGATAGACCGGGAGGAGCTCTGTGAGACGATGTCCTCCTGTTTTTTAAATATGGAGATACTCGTGGAAGATACCCTGAAGATTTACGGAGTGGAAGTGGAAATAATGGATATTAATGATAACGCCCCCAGCTTCCGGGAGGAGGAAATAGAGATAAAAGTCAGTGAGCACGCAACTCCAGGATCGCGATTTCCCCTTCCTAACGCGAGGGATCCAGACATAGGAATAAATGCCCTACAGCGCTACCAGCTCAATCCTAATAGTTTCTTTTCCTTGCAAGTGCGAGGCGGAACCGATGGGGCCAAGAATCCTGAGCTAGTGCTGGAGGGGAGCCTGGACCGAGAGAAAGAGGCTGCTCATCTCCTTCTGCTCACAGCCTTAGATGGAGGAGATCCCATTCGCCAGGGCACTGTTCCCATTCGGGTGGTAGTCCTCGACGTAAATGACCATATCCCAAAATTTACACAGTCTGTATACCGAGTGAGTGTTCCCGAGAACCTCAGCTCTGGAACTAGGGTGCTCACAGTAAACGCAACTGATCCAGATGAGGGAGTTAATGGGGAGGTGGTGTACTCATTTCGGAATGCAGAAAGCAAAGCTTCTGAAATATTCCACTTGGATTCCAGAACTGGAGAAGTCTCAATACAGGGGCCTCTGGATTTTGAGAAATACAGGTTCTATGAGGTGGAAATTCAAGGCCAAGATGGTGGAGGTCTCTCAACCACTGCTAAGATGTTGATCACAGTTGTGGATGTGAATGATAACACTCCAGAAATAACTATCACATCTTCTACCAACTCAGTGCTGGAAAACTCTCCTCCAGGTACAGTAATTGCTCTTCTAAATGTACAAGATCAAGACTCCGGAGAAAATGGTCAAGTTTCTTGTTTCATTCCTAACCATCTGCCTTTTAATTTAGAAAAGACTTATGGAAGTTACTATAAGTTGATAACAAACAGAGCACTGGACAGAGAGCAAATCCAAAGCTACAATATAACATTGACAGCTACAGATCAGGGAAGTCCACCCTTGTCTACAAAAACTCACATCTCACTGAATGTAGTGGATGACAACGATAACCCACCCACTTTTGCTCACTCCTCTTACTCCGCCTACATTCCTGAAAACAACCCCAGAGGAGCCTCCTTTTTCTCAGTGACAGCACTTGATTGGGACAGCAAAGAAAATGCCAGGGTCACTTACTCCCTGGTTGAGGACACCATTCAAGGAGTTCCCCTTTCCTCTTACATTTCCATCAACTCAGACACTGGTGTCCTGTATGCACTGTGCTCCTTTGACTATGAGCAGTTCCGAGACCTGCAGCTACAAGTGATGGCGCAGGATAGTGGGGATCCTCCACTCAGCAGCAATGTGTCCCTGAGCATATTTGTGCTGGACCAGAATGACAATGCACCAGAAATCCTGTATCCTGCACTCCCCACTGATGGCTCCACTGGGGTGGAGCTGGCACCCCGCTCTGCAGAACCCGGCTACCTGGTGACCAAAGTGGTTGCAGTGGACAGAGACTCAGGCCAGAATGCCTGGCTGTCCTACCGCCTGCTCAAGGCCAGCGAGCCAGGGCTCTTCGAGGTGGGACTGCACACAGGTGAGGTGCGCACTGCGCGCGCCCTGCTGGAGAGAGATGCACTCAAGCAGAGCCTGGTGATAGCGGTCCAAGACCATGGCCATCCCCCACTCTCAGCCACCGTCACCATCACTGTGGCTGTAGCCGACAGCATCCCAGAGGTCCTGGCAGACCTGGGCAGCCTGGAGTCTCCCACCAACCCCGATGATTCAGGCCTTACGTTGTACCTGGTGATGGCGGTGGCTGCAGTCTCCTGCATCTTTCTCACCTTTGTCATCATACTTCTGGCACTCAGACTGCGGCGCTGGCACACATCACGGTTGCTCCAGCCTTCAGGAGGGAGGTTGGTGGGTGTGCCCGCCTCACACTTTGTGGGCGTGGATGGGGTGCGGGCATTCCTGCAGACCTATTCCCACGAGGTCTCCCTCACTGCAGACTCTCGGAAGAGTCACCTGATCTTCCCGCAGCCCAACTATGCTGACACGCTCATCAGCCAGGAGAGCTGTGAGAAAAGCGAGCCTCTCTTGATAGATGAAGATTCAGTTACCGGTTTGGGCAAATGTGATCCTACAACTAATCAGGTGAGATTTTTTTCCCTGCCTCGTAATTATTAGTGTCTCTGCATAAGTCCATTAAATTGCTTTTTTCTTTTTTTGATGAGTCTTTTTAAAAGTGTTGGGGGGCATATACAGTTCATACAGACTTAGAGCAATACATGTGAGTTTGTGTATTTTACCACAAAATGGTAATCGAATCACCATTTTTCAGAAAGGTTTTATGAAAGTCATTTTTTTTTTTCGTCCTGGTTTTCTTTTAAATCCAAAGGTCTCATTTTTCTATCATGGCCTGTTCTATAGTAAGTTGAATTTAGTAATATTTTTCTATCATCAGTGTCTGTGGCTATCAGAGTAAACTGGTTATGATTCTCAAACACTTATTTATTTCCCTATTTAAACTTTGCATCGCCTCCATGATTATAACTATATTTTACCATTATTTGCTTTACTTCTGATGCTCAGATTTGACCCTGTTGATTCAACAGCATATTCTCTAGCTTTTTCTTATCTATCCACATACACACAGTCACACATATGCCCACATTTATACATGTAAGCTTTCTTCTGAGCACAAAACAGTTATATTTTCATTTTTGATGGCTGGTAATGTGTTTAGACCCTGTTGATCATTTCATCTTTGTCTCATTTATTTATCCCACCAAAACAGACATATTGACTGCCTTTTAATTACCAGACTCCCTTGTGAGAAGACATGTAGAACACACTTTTTCCCTTATGTTTTAGACATCTTTTCTGTTTCTACAGTGAAGTCATTAGGTAGTTTGAAGAAATAATTGAGTTGTTGAACTGGTGTTAATTCTTTTTATTCTTTTACTTGTACTTTAGTGTATATATTGAAGGTCTTTTTAAATATAATGTCACAGAAACAATTTTAATCCAGTGCTTCTCAAAAAATTATTTTCAAATCTGTTAAGCATGTTTACATTTTTCTTATTTATTCATAGGGAATAGTTCATGAATATAAGAGATGGAGTGGGTTTCTGGACTTCATAATAGACTGATTTAGCTGGTATTCCTTTGGATGTTTTTGTTTGTCTTCAATATGCCAGTGAGTCATAGATTCCCTGTTTCTGTCCTTCATAAATTCGTTTTGTATCATGTCTGTGTATACTCAGTTCTTATATTCAGAACCAACCTGTTATTGAAGCCTAAGAGTTACCTACTAATGCACACATTATCTGAAGCAAGGTGTAGGAAAGTCAAGTGTGGAGAGGAAACCGATTAGAGTACTCGATCACAGGAGTCATTTCCATCAATCCAGCTCCTCACTCTCACACCGCTTCTAGATATTTGGTCCAAATTATTTGTATACTCATGTCCTCTTTTAGGAATTGGCCTTAATGTAATTAACTGTACATAGAGTGTTTAATAACTGGGCAAAAAGAGTTTCAACTGTAGGAAAGGGAGGTCTTGCAACAGATGCCTAAATTTGTCTTGAATCAAGAAAATGTTACTGTGCTCAGAGCATCTTGGGATAGAATTATGTTTATAGAATTCCAAACTGTGAAAAGGATTGAACACATTTCATTTGAACTGAAAGTAGATGAATAAAAAGGATACGAGGTATTTTTCTGGGAGAGGGAAGTGTTCAATGTTTTTTAAAATGTAGTCTATCAAGATCTTGGAAAATAAAAAGGAAAGGTTGCTTTTGAAACTTAAGCTTAAGAAGGTTATTTTGACCCAAAGGTAGTAATAAGGTTCTGGTCAGGTGCAACATGTGGCCCGGATAAAAAACAGAGCCCTGACCGGTGTGGGTGTGGCTCAGTTGGTTGGTCATTGTCTGCAAAGCGAAAGGTGGCCAGTGGGATTCCAGGTTGGGGCACATGCCTGGGCTGTGGGTCCCTAGTTGACGCACACAAGAGGCAGCCTGTCTATGTTTCTTTGTCACATCACTGTTTCTCACCCTCTCTTTCTCCCTCCCTTCCCCTCTCTCTAAAAATAAAAAAAAAAATCTATAAATAAATAAATAAATAGAAATGAAACACCTTCATATTTCCTGTCGTTAAATTCCTATGGTGGCCCTGGCTGGTGTAGCTCAATGGATTGAGCATGGGCTGCAAACCAAAGCATCGCAGGTTCGATTCCCAGTCAGGGCACATGCCTGGGTTGCGGGCCAGGTCCTCAGCGGGGACCACAGGAGAGGCAACCACATATTGATGTTTCTCTCTCTCTCCTTCTCCCTCCCTTCCCCTCTCTAAAAATAAATAAATAAAATCTTTAAAAAAAAATTCCTATGGTGACCTACTAGGGTATACTTCTACAAGTAACAATGAAGACTTGGTGGCAGTGGCCGTCCTCATCCTGAGTGCAGCTTACATAGCTTTGAGATCTCCTCCAGTTTCCTCTGGTAAACGGAGGAGGGAAATTTATCTGCACACACGATTGAATCCAATACTGGATGTCATTGCATGGCTGTCAAAATTTCTCCGTACCACTTGGTGGGGCTATTTTCTCACGTGGTCTTTGTTCGAAGTCTGGAGAGAAGACTGCTTTGTTCTTTCAGTATCTTCACTGCCTCCGATTAAAAAGACACAAACTTATATCCTTCGTGGGTTAATGGCTCTCCTACAGGATCCCATCTCTAAGGAACTTTGGTAGTAAACACTGGAAAACAGACCCATCCAAAACTCACAAATTGACTTCTTTCCTATGCACCAGTCCAACATAGCTGTTGGAATAGTAAATCCCAATTATTTGCAAGGCTCTGGCTGCAGTTTTCAAAAAAGACTCCGAGCGCCGCTGTTGGCCAAGGTGCTGCAAGAGCTGGAGTCCAGGATCCACCCCAGTGATTTTCTGCGCAGCCACAAAAGCAAGCACAAAAGGAGAGGGGCCCGGACTCCGGCTCGTTGCTCGCAAACCTGATTTTGGAATACCGATTGGAATACCTTCAAACTGGGAGCCTTGAGTTTTCTACACGGTGGAAGTAGGTATTTTAAACGCAATTTGTAAAGAAAACGTCCAACGCCAGAGGCTGCAGCAGGACCAAGAAGGATGGGAAATAGGGCGAAGCAGAGGAGCAGTACCCGGCGGCAGCGGCAAGTACTCTTTCCCTTCCTGCTGCCTTTGTTCTGCGGGGCGCTCTCTGAGCAGATCAGCTACTCCATTCCGGAAGAAATGGCCAGGGGCTCTGTAGTGGGGAACCTCGCTAAGGACCTGGGGCTGCGTGTACGGGATTTATTGACCCGCAACCTCAGAGTTAGTGCAGAAAAACAATACTTTACCATAAACACGGAGAATGGGAACTTACTTGTGAGTGGTAGAATAGACCGGGAGTCGCTCTGCCCTCAAAACCCCGTATGTGTCCTGCCCTTAGAGATTGTCGCAGAGAACCCTCTAAATGTTTTTCATGTAAATGTGATGATAGAAGATATAAATGACAATCCACCTCATTTCCCCCAAAATAGCATTGTTTTACAAATCAATGAACTTGCAATTCCAGGAGCTCGGTTTGGTCTGGAGTCCGCTATAGATGCAGATGTAGGGCCCAACTCTCTCCAGAGTTACCAACTCAGCTATAATGAGCACTTCTCTCTAATGAAAAAGAGTAAGACAGAAGGCAAGAACGCCCCAGAACTACTGCTGGAGAAGCCCCTGGACCGCGAACGACAGAACTCCCATCTCCTGGTCCTGACAGCAGTGGACGGGGGCGACCCAGTCCAAACTGGCACCACTCAAATCAGGATCGAAGTCACTGATGCCAACGATAACCCCCCAGTGTTCAGTCAGGACGTGTACAAAGTTAGCTTGCGTGAGAACTTGCCCCCAGGCACCTCTGTGCTAACAGTGACAGCCACCGACCAAGATGAGGGCATCAATGCAGAGATCACCTACTCCTTCAAAATACTAGGAGATGTTGGAAATATGTTCATGCTAGATCATCAAAGTGGAGAAATTAAATCCAAAGACCCTATAGACTTCGAAATCAGTAGCAGTTATACCATAAGCATAGAAGCCAAGGACGGTGGAGGCATGGCCACCGAATGCAAAATTATACTAGAAATTCTAGATGAGAATGACAACGCCCCAGAGGTGGTTTTCACTTCTGTGTCTAGTTCCATAATGGAGGACGCAGAGCCTGGGACGGTAATTGCTTTGTTCAAAACACATGATAAAGACTCGGGAGAAAATGGGCAGGTCTCATGCCTCATAAAAGAGAAAGTTCCTTTTAGAATTCAGTCTTCTGCCAATAATTATTACAAGCTTGTAACAGATGGAACCCTGGATCGGGAACAAACCCCAGAGTACAATGTCACCATCACAGCCACCGACAAAGGCAAGCCGCCCCTCTCCTCCAACAGAAGAGTCACCCTACACATCCGGGACGTCAACGACAACCCTCCAGTTTTCCAACAGTCCGCCTACCTGGTTCACCTGCCAGAAAACAACCCGCCAGGGGCCTCCATTGCGCAGGTCAGCGCCTCCGACCCCGACCTAGGACCCAACGGCCTCATCGCCTACTCCATCGTGGCCAGCGACCTGGAACCACAGGCGCTGTCGTCCTACGCGTCCGTGAACTCGCAGAGCGGTGTGGTGTTCGCGCAGCGCGCCTTCGACCACGAGCAGCTGCGCGCCTTCCAGCTGACGCTGCAGGCTCGAGACCAGGGCTCGCCCTCGCTCAGCACCAATGTCAGCCTGCGCGTGTTGGTGACCGACCGCAACGACAACGCGCCAAGGGTGCTTTACCCGGCGCTGGGGCCCGACGGCTCTGCGCTCTTCGACACAGTGCCGCGCGCCGCACAGCCCGGCTACCTGGTCACCAAGGTGGTGGCGGTGGACTCGGATTCCGGACACAATGCCTGGCTGTCCTACCACGTGCTGCAGGCCAGCGAGCCCGGACTGTTCAGCCTGGGGCTGCGCACGGGCGAGGTGCGCACAGCGCGTGCTTTGGGCGACAGGGACTCGGCCCGCCAGCGCTTGCTGGTCGCGGTTCGCGACGGGGGACAACCACCTCTCTCCGCCACCGCTACACTGCACCTGATCTTTGCGGACAGCCTACAAGAGGTACTGCCAGACCTCAGCGACCATCACACACCCTCTGACCCCGAGGCTGAGCTGCAGTTTTACCTGGTGATGGCTTTGGCCTTGATCTCGGTGCTCTTCCTCCTGGCGGTGATTCTAGCCGTTGCCGTGCGCTTGCGACGCTCCTCTAGCCTGACTACGTCGCGCTGCTTTCAGCCCTGTCTCTGTACTAAGACTGGACCAGGGGTTTCTCCCAACTACAACGAGGGGACTTTGCCTTATTCCTACGATCTGTATGTTGCCTCCAGTTCTCAGGAAACACGGTTTAATTTTCTCTCTAGGACGCCAGAAACTGTCCCTCCACAAGATATTTCTCACGAAGCATCTTTGGTAGTAAGTGTCACTGAGAAGAATAACAAGTTAAGCTTTAACTCTGTTGCTTTTACTCACGTGAGTTTCAATGAATGCCTTTTATCTAGAAATGGGTGGGGTTTTTTACTCTATTAAATACAAAGATGAAAATACATGAGAAAGGGCTTTTAAAAAAGATTTTATTTATTTTTAGAGAGAGGGAAGGGGGGAGAAAGAGGGAGAGAAACATCAATGTGTGGTTGCCTCTTGGGCGCCCCCAACTGGGGACCAGGATGGCAACTCAGTCATGTGCCCAGACCAGAATGGAAACAGGGACCCTTCAGTTGGTAGGCCTGCACTCCATCCACTGAGCCACACCAGCGGGGGGGGGCGTCTTTTTAAAGGACATAGTAATGCTTTTATAATATTCAGGTACATTTGCTAGGGATTCTTTGAATACCACTGGGTATGTCAATTTTATGCCCTGTCTTTTTTCACAGCCACTTGTAGATTCCTTCCCAATTTAAAAAATATTTCATGGTATGCCTACCAAATGTACTGAGACTCAGAATATCAATATTTACATTCATAAAAATACAGCACTGAGAATTTTTTCTTATATTTTGATGGGCTTCCAAATGTATTGCCAGTAAATCTCAGTCATTGAAACTAGGTTTGTTACACAGATCAAGGTAAGTTTATAATATTCTTTGAATTACCAATTTCCTTGCACAGTCTTTTGGAATATAACGTGTTAGTAGATTATAGAGTACTACCCTTATTTCCAGTATATGCAAGTTGGAATGCTTCTATTTTTTTCTTAAAATGTTAAATGGTAATGTGTCTTCTATTAACTTTTGGCAATTCTCATAATGTGTACAATCAGATTTCTTATTTTTAGGTTTCCATATTATTGTGAAAACTTGGTTTTTAACCTTAAATGTCAGCAACCTGTTAAAATAGTTCTTTCATTTAGATAAATTTAAGAACCTATGAAAAATGACCCAAATTAAAGCTGAGTGAGAAATTTTTAATTATTCTAATATTTGATTTTACAACATGGAAAACTCCTAGGGGGATGTCTCATAATAAGGATGTTGGGGGGTATTGGCGATGTCAAAGCAGGTACACTAAAAGTAAGGATAAGCATTACTGTGTATAGAAATTTCAAGTTCATTTAAAAACCTATTAGAAAAATCAGAATGTGCCCACAGCTACAGAAAATGACCTCAAGAAAGTAGCTCTGTGTGAAACATTTCATGGAAATACAAAGAAGCTCCCTAAAGTTTCAATGAAAAGAAATACTGTAGTTTTCATCGTCTTCACTTCCAGCCCTATTTGAAGAACAGTAGGTGGAGCCGTTTGAGGTCTAAAAACCCACAACCCTTTCCCGGAGTTAAGATTGTGCAGTAATTGGTTAGGACTCTGAGCGCCGCTGTTCACCAATCAGAGAAAAGCAGAGAGATCCTGCTGGCAGTGCACGCGCCAGAAGCACAAAGCACGGAGAGAAACTAACCATCTCCTCTCGGACTGTGAGGAAACTGACCGAGGAACCCTGGTCCTCCAGCTGACGGATAAGGACGAAAGTGTTGATCCTGACTTAGGTGAGAAGGGAGAATTGGAAATAATCCTCCAGGAAAGTGACAATGACTTCTACGCGACCGCACCAGGACTGCAAAGGGATGGTCTTGCTGGGAGTTCTCCTGGGGATTCTTTGGGAAACGGGATGCACTCAAATCCACTATTCAGTTCCTGAGGAGCTGGAGAAAGGCTCTAGGGTGGGCGACATCGCTAAGGATCTGGGGCTGGAGGCCCGGGAACTGGAGGAGCGTGGAGTCCGCATCGTCTCCGCAGGTAGGACGCAACTTTTCGCCCTGAATCCGCGAAGCGGCAGCTTAGTCACCGCGGGCAGAATAGACCGGGAGGAGCTCTGTATGGGGGCCATAAAGTGTCAACTAAATCTGGAGATCCTGATGGAAGACAAAGTGAAAATTTACGGGGTGGTGGTAGAAGTGAGGGACATTAATGATAATGCCCCCTACTTCCGGGAAGGTGAATTAGAAATAAAAATGAGTGAAAACGCAGCCACTGGGATGAGATTCCCCCTTCCCCACGCTTGGGATCCGGATATCGGGACGAACTCTCTCCAAAGCTACGAGCTCAGTAGTAACAGTCACTTCTCGCTGGAGGTGCAGAGCGGAGCGGATGGTAACAAGTACCCAGAACTGGTGCTGGAGCGCGCCCTGGACCGCGAGGAAGAGGCGGCTCACCACCTGGTCCTCTCGGCCTCGGATGGAGGCGACCCAGTGCGCACGGGCACCGCGCGCATCCGCGTGACGGTCCTGGATGCGAACGACAACGCACCGGCGTTTGCGCAGTCGGAGTACCGGGCGAGCGTCCCGGAGAACGTGGCGGTGGGCACTACGCTGCTTCTTGTGAACGCCACCGACCCAGACGAGGGAGCCAACGCTGAAGTGATGTATTCCTTCCGGTATGTGGACGACAAGGCGGCTCAACTTTTCGAGCTAAATTGTAATTTAGGGACAATTTCAACAATAGGGGAGCTGAACCACGAAGAATCAGGCTTCTATGAGATGGAAGTGCAAGCAACGGACAACGCAGGGTATTCTGCAAGAGCCAAAGTCCTCATCACGGTTTTGGATGTGAATGACAATGCCCCCGAAGTACTTGTCACCTCTCTCTCCAGCTCCATTCTGGAAAACTCTCCCAGAGGGACATTAGTTGCCCTTTTACATGTGAATGATCAAGACTCTGGGGAAAACGGACAAGTGATCTGTTTCATCCAAGGGCATCTGCCCTTTAAATTAGAAAAGTCATATGGAAATTACTATAGTTTAGTGACAGACTCACTCCTGGACCGAGAACTGGTTCCTAGCTACAACATCACGGTGACCGCCACTGACCAAGGAAGTCCACCCCTGTCCACAAAAACCCACATCTCACTGAATGTCGAAGACACCAATGACAACCCGCCTGCCTTCTCTTGTTCCTCCTACACCGCCTATGTCCCAGAGAACAACCCCAGAGGAGCTTCCATAATATCTGTGGCTGCCTATGACCCTGACTATGGAGAGAACGCCCAGGTCACTTACTCCCTGGTTGAGGACACCTTCCAGGGAGTTCCCCTGTCCTCTTACATTTCCATCAACTCAGACACTGGTGTCCTGTATGCACTGTGCTCCTTCGACTATGAGCAGTTCCGAGACCTGCAGCTACAAGTGATGGCTCAGGACAGTGGGGACCCTCTGCTCAGCAGCAACGTGTCCCTGAGCCTGTTTGTACTGGACCAGAATGACAATGCACCAGAGATCCTCTACCCTGCCCTCCCCACAGACGGTTCCACTGGTGTGGAGCTGGCACCTCGCTCTGCAGAGCCTGGCTACCTGGTGACTAAGGTGGTCGCAGTGGACAGAGACTCAGGCCAAAATGCCTGGCTGTCCTACTGCCTGCTCAAGGCCAGCGAGCCAGGACTCTTCGTGGTGGGGCTGCACACAGGCGAGGTGCGCACTGCAAGGGCCCTGCTGGACAGAGATGCTCTCAAACAGAGTCTGGTGGTGGTGGTACAGGACCATGGCCAGCCCCCTCTGTCAGCCACTGTCACACTCACAGTGGCTGTGGCAGACAGCATCCCAGAAGTCCTGGCTGATCTGAGTAGTCTTGAGTCTCGAGCCAAACCCGATGACTCTGGCCTCACACTCTACCTGGTGGTGGCGGTGGCTGCTGTCTCTTGCATCTTTCTTGCCTTTGTCATTGTGCTGCTGGCGCTCAGGCTGAGGCGCTGGCATAAGTCACATCTGCTCCAGGCTTCAGGAGGGGGGTTGGTGGGCGTGCCCGCCTCAAACTTTGTGGGCGTGGACGGGGTGCAGGCCTTCCTGCAGACCTATTCCCATGAGGTCTCCCTCACTGCGGACTCTCGCAAGAGTCACCTGATCTTCCCGCAGCCCAACTATGCTGACACGCTCATCAGCCAGGAGAGCTGTGAGAAAAGCGAGCCTCTCTTGCTGTCAGGTGATTCAGTGTTTTCTAAAGATAACCATGCACTAATTCAGGTGAGTCCATATCAAATACTCTTCTCTGAGCTTTGAGCAAAATATCACTTATTATACGTAATGAGTATATATTCTAAGTTTAAAAAGCAGACACCAATAAAGTTATGTATATGCAGCAGACACCAATGACAACCTGGCTGTTTTCCCTCAGGCCTTCCCTCACACCTTCTTGATAACAAATTTTTATATATTTGTATATGTTATATATAAAAATATGTATCACTTCATAAAGTTCTTGTTAATACTGTCTAGTTTTTCTAATTTAATTTATGGACTATAAAATTCTTCCTGCTTTTAGTTGGTCTTATTTTCCACTGGCCTTGCAACAGAATATCTGATGCCAGTTTATCTGCTAAGAACACAAATTCTTCCAAAGGCTATAAATCTAAGTTGATGAAAATGATAAATATTTTAACTTAACTTTTATAAATAGTGACTTTCACTACACGTTAAATGACTAACAAATTCATAAAGTGCTTTTAGTTTCTTCTGAAGTGCAGTGATTCCTTCTGGTCATTGGGGATGCACACAGTTATACTTTCCCAGTGTCCTCAGTCATGTCATGTTTGAAGTCATTCTCGAACTTCCAAACATGGCGAATTGATTTCTTACACACGTGAAACTTTCTCACTGAAATATGCAAACAGTATAAGTGTTCTCATGAGGAAAAACTGAAAGGTAGTTTTCTTTTCTCACCCATATAGGTTTCGGGTTTAAATGTCTATATGTGTTTCCAGGTTAGATATTTCTTTTGCCCATTTTATCCACAGTGATGACTTTAATGATGACTTTGTGGAATACTCAGAATTAACAAATTGTGTTTTGAGCACATTTTTGGTACTTTGTTGGATTTGCAGTGCTTCTCTTTTCTTATGTTAAATTTCCCACAACTTTCGCACACATGGAAAATTTTATGGAAAATGCACAGATTCTAGGTGTTTCCTGAGAACTTCATGCTTATTGTAGAATGTTGAACAGAAATTGAATGCTAAAGTACATTATTCATGAGAAAGCATTGCTGAAGCATGTTATAGGGAAGGGAATCATAACATCCTAGTTATTTTCTTTATTTCTTGCCTATCTACTTTCAAAAATACAATAGTTAATTAAAACTTAGACTTATAAAAGAGATTGAAAACCATTTAGGGGATGGCCCTAAAATGAGACAGTTACTGCTCCTGGGAATCACATGCCACTTTATGCTTCTTGGCAATTTATATAATTGACAATTTTATGTGTGTGTGTGTGATTTTTTAAAAGGAAATTTTGAGCATACCTAAATATACAGTCTTTGTGTTGACATTAAGTTCCAAATGTAATTTAATAAGTAGAGCTTTCTTAACAATATAGAGGAGAATAGAGGGCAATGTCACTACTGTTGCTTTGTAAAAGCTATCAAAATGTTTATCACAAGGCCAGTTTGCATATGGTGGTCAATTCCAAAGGAAAGATGGAACACGCAACAAATTACTTGGGAGGCTAACCTAGTATTGTCCAAATATGCTGACTTCTGTTTATTTAACCCAATTTAGTGATAATCGTTAAGAACTAGCATGATGAATAACCATGACCCATAGGCTATATCCCAAATATCAGTAATCTTAACAATGCTTCCAGTATGAGCTAAATAGTCTTCATTAAATGGTTGTTGAGTGAATGAATGAACAAATGTCTGTGCTCTGGGGGTTACCTGGTATCAGTATTCTAAAATGTAGTGTGATAGAAAAATAACTTTGCAATGAGGTAACTCCCAACTGTGTGACCTTTGACAAGTTATTTAATCTCTTTCAGCTTCAGCAAAATAGGGATAACAATATATAATTTGAAAAGCCATGGCAAGGACTAGTGATAACATATCACTGGTTCATAACATGCTTCAAACATAACATATACTGAATTAGCAGTAGCCGTGTTTTACATTGTTGATAGAAAAAAAGAGGAGTCATGCTTTCATTGTCAGCGCACTTAACATTCTGTTGGGAAAAGTAATAATGGTTCACGTGCCTCTGCAGATGGTGCAATGGGATGACCTGTGGGTGGAAGTAAAACTGTTCTAAATTTGTTATGAAAACAAATTTAAAAATCCTATAAATGCCTAAAAACATTTTTGATTGAGCAGCCCCTATTTGTGATCATAAAAGATGGAAAAGATTTTTTTGCAAGAGACAATTTCATGAGTGTTAATTTTTCTCTGTCTGAACCACAATGTAACCTAAACAAGGATCCTACTCTTCCAATAGGATTGCTAGGATGATTTAACTGGGAAATGGATCACCAAAACCTGAAAGTTGGAGTTAATTTTGTTTGGACTGTGTGAGTTTAAGCTAATGGCTATGCAAAATATTATTCTTAGCTTTAGGATATTTGTTGATAATTTAGGATGAATAATTAGTATATTTGTTGATTGATATTTTTATTGGTTTGAATGTTTATATTTCTTATGGTTCCAGCAATGAAATTATGTCAGGGACTTTGCTTATTTTCCTATGCTTCATTCAAAGTAAAGAAAACAGAGACTTACTTGTGAGTAACAGAATGGACCCGGAGCGGATGTACCTATATACTATAGTTTGTATCCTATGTTTAGAAACAGTAGTTGAAAATTCTTTAATTTTCATATTAATATAAATATTTAATATGTAAATTATAACATCCCTGGTTCAGCAGGAGTGTTATTGAGTTAAATATATGTGTTGACCCAGCCTGGAGAAAGATTTGCAATAGAATCTACAGAAGGTCCTGATGTTAGAAGCAATTCCTTTACAAAATCACCACCTCAGTAGCAACTCTACATTTGTCTTCAAAGTAAAAGAAAATGAGAGTAGAAACAAACATGTTGACTTGTGTTAGAGAAGCTACTAGACCTGGAAAAGCAAAGCCCACATCACTTACTCCTAACAGCCTTGGATGGTGAAGACCACTTGGAAACAATGCAATACAACACTTCCACCCCTTATTTTGGCCAGAATGTACATGGGGCCAACCTCGGAGAAGCCATGCCCTGGCGCACCTCCATGGTGAAGGTGAGGGCCACTGACCCGGATGAGGGCCTCAAAGTGGAAATCAAGTATGGCTTCGCAGCCCATAGTACCCATATCCAGCTTGGCCTTGATCACCAGAGTGGAGAAATAAAAACTTTAAGTACATTGGACTACAAAGAGATTAAAAGATATTCTGCAGTTTAGGAAGCAAGGAACAGGGGGGTTAACTGGTTGCCCAGTATAGTTGAGATGAAAATTCTATACCTCCATCTTGGCCAGAACCAAAATTCTAGATGATAATAACAAAGTCCCAGAGGTGATTTTTACTTCTGTTTCCACAATGATTCCTGAAGATTCTGCATGTTGGCCAGTAGTCTGTTTAAAACACAGGATCCAGATTTGGGAGCTAATAGGGAAGTACAAGAAAATGTATCTTTCAGAATTTAATCTTCCATGAATAATTGCCGCAAGCTTATAACAGATGGGGCCCTGGACCTGGAATAAACCCTGGAGTACAATGTCACCTGCATGACCACTGACAGAAGCAAGCTATCTCTCTCCTCAGCAGAAGCATCACCCTACATCTTAGAGATATCAACAATAACGTGCCATTTTTCAACTAGGCCTCTTATGTGGTTCACATGGTGGAGAACAACCCCCCTGGTGCCTCCATTACCTAAGTCTGCACCTCATATCCCAACATGGGACCTATCAACTGTTTGTCCTACTCCACTGTGGCTAATTCAAATACTGTAAATGAATTTGAACTAGCACAGAATGCTGGATAGTTACTGTTCCTTGTAATCCAGTGATTGTACAGATGGATCCAAATAATGTTAGCATGGCTTTTCATTGAACTTGCAGTTTACAAACACTTCAAATATTATAGAATGATATTTGCGTATAAAATTCCCCATTATATATCACTGTCAGTGATTTAGAAGCTTGAAATCTAAAATATAACAAAAATAAAAAGGAAACAGTTACTTTTGGAAATTAGGTAAAACAGTGAAATTAGGTAAAGTGGATAACATAGAGACTGAAAAGAGTGAAGGGAGAACTATTGGTAAGTCAAGAGAAAGAGAATATTAGCAGTGAGATGCATAAGATCGGTAAGTCATGGTAGGGTTCCTTTTGGTGTGGATTCTGTTGTCCACCTAAGCTATGTTAATTTTATTATAAATGCTTTCTGGATGTTATTCTTTAAAAAGAATTCAGCAAATCAGATAACTGGGCATCTTCAACCTGGATTGCTGCGTCTTGGAAACCAAGAATAGACAAGCATCTCCACAGATATGTGTCACTTGCATGGTTTGGCTTTATCTTGTGTAATACTTGACCTAGCAGTATATTAGGGGAAGCAATGAATATTTTCTCACCAGGAATTGAATATTCCTGGTGAGAAAAAGGCATTTATTTGACACTTATTGACTCTTCTATTTACCTTATTGACAATCGACTTTTACATGTGGTATGAGGTAGCAATTCAATGAGGTAATGGTCAAGGTTCTATTTTCCCATATGGATGTCCAGTTTTTGCAGCACCACTTTTTGAAAAGATTTTTCCCTTTCCTATTGAATAGCTTTGGCACACTTGTTGAAAATCATTTGATTGCTATATTTGGGTCTATTTCTAGATTGTCATGTGCCATTGATCTATTTGTCTACCCATTTGTCTTGATTATTGTAGCTTTATAGTAAGTCTTGAAGTCAGGTAGGTAGTCTACCAACTTTCTTCTTTTTTTAACATTGTTTTGACTATTCTTGGTTCTTTGTCTTTCCAAATAAATTGAAATCATCTTGCCACTTTCCAGAGGGGAAAAGCCTACAGTGGTTTTGAATGGAATTGCATTGAACCTATATATCCATTGGGGGAGGGGATCATCTCAACAATATTGAGACTTCCAATCCATGAGAATGGTATATATTTCCATTTACTTAGGTTTTCTTTAACCTCTCTCAGCAATGTTTTATAGTTTTCAGTGTAGGGGTCTTGAATATCTTTCATTAAATTATTCATACATACTTGATAGTTTTAGATGTTACCATAAATTGTGTTTTAATTTTATTTTCTGATTGCTTATTGCTAGCTTACAGAAAAATGAATTATTTTTGTATATTCCATGTGCTTTTTGAAAAACAAGAGGTGCAGGGTGCTCTGTTCTTATACTGTATGAAAATACCATGTGAGAGGATATAGCATAGGCTTAAACCACCTTTTCATAAGTTCAGGCTTCAATTCTCTGTAGTGTATAGGTTGAAGAGCCTACTCAAAGACAAGAGCCTGCCTCAAGTCAAGTAGCAGGTGGTTCATTCATGCATTTATATAGCAAACATTAACTGTCTGCTTTATGCAAGGGAGTTTCTTAGGTGCCAAAGGTGCAGCAATGAACAAGGCAGATATGATTCCTGCCTTAATGGGTCCCCATTCTAAGATATGGTCTTATACAAGTCTGCTAAATGCCACCAACAAGAAAAAGAAGGATGTTAAGAGAGTTTGTAATAGAGAGGCTTACCACAATCCAAAGGGTCAGGGAAGACTTCTTCCAGGAAGTAATATTTAGAGTGAGATCTGAAAGTAGAAGTCAGCTAGGTAACAAGAGGATTAAAAAACAAAATGTCAGGCAGGGGAAATTGGATGTGTAAAGGTTCTAAAAAAGAAAAGGTGAGCAACTGAAAAGGGCTAGGGAGGCTAGAAATGGAAAATAAATAGAGCCTTGAAAACCATATTGAATATTCTGAATTTTATCCTAAGTAGGAGCTATTGAAAGGTTTTAAACAAGGGAGTGTCAAGTTATGATTTGAATTTTTAAAAGATTACTCTGGCTGCTGTGTGGTGACTTGATATAGGAGGGTTATAAATGGAACAGGGAGAACAGATGGGAGACTGTGGTAATGTTCCTGTTAAGAAACAGAGCTGGAATGTATTAAAAGGAAGGCAGTGGATGTGGAAATAAATGGAAGGACTGGAGATATATTTAAGAAGTAGATTCAGCAAGACAATGATGGAATGGCTGAAATGTGAACTCCATGAGGACAGTGACTCTTTTGTTTAATATATTCCTCTGTGTCATGTATTATATTCCTCAAGATCATTCCTGGCAAGTGATAGATCCTCAATAAAACATCATTGACTGAACAAGTACAATGGATGAAAGAGCGGTGGGATTGAGTCATTTCTAGGTCTCTGAATTGAGAAACTGGATGGCCTAAGGTACCATTTTGTAGGATATAGAAGACTAGTGAAGGATAAATTTCAGAGAAATCAAGAGTTGAACTGTGAACATGTTAAGTTTGAGATTCTTTGAAACATCCAAGTGCAGATATTGAGAATGTGGTTGGGCATATGGTCAGCATTCTTTTCCTTTGATCTCTTCCACTGTGATAACGTATTCAGATGGGTAGAACCTTACCAGACTGACTGTGATAAGCTTCCTGATGACTCTACACTGGTATGTTTTTGGGCTCATGGCAAAGCTACCTGTGTTTTATTTTTCCTCCTGATCTCTTTTTCAGTATTAGAAACATGGAGAACCTCACTGTATCTAATTCATACCCACCCCACTCTTCAGACTGGTCCTGGTGCCCAGTTCTTTTTATGCCACTGGAATTCTGTTTGAATTAAAGTTTTATCAAGCTGTTTTAATTTGTTGCTATTTAATTTTATTTTATTTGATTGCATGTTTTTCATGGAAAAATGTAAGCTCTGTTTTTCTTCACCATCTGTTTTTGGCTTCCAAACAGTAAAATTTTATTTTTTTAAAGATTTTATTTATTTATCTTTAGAGGGGAAGGGAAGGAGAGAGGGAGAGAAATATCAGTGTATGGTTGCTTCCTGTGCATTCCCTGCTGGGAAGTGGCCTGCAACCCAGGCATGTGCCCTGACTGGGAATCGAATCATGATCTCTTGGTTCACAGGTCCACGCTTAATCCACTAAGCTACACCAGCCAGGGCCCAAACAGTAAAATTTTAGATAAGGAATATTTAGGATAAAAGATACACAACAACAATAATAAAAATTTTGGAAGATTGTATGAAGGGGGATCCAAAAACCCCAGAAATTATTTATAAAAAATTGTGAATTTATTCTTACATGTTTAAACTTCAGTCACCTTCAAAGTACTCTTGACGCAATATACCTATTGAGACTTTTTCCACTGCTCAAAACAGTTTTATTTATTGTTTGTTTCTGTGTATTAGGTAGAGCTACTGTGTCTCTCAGGCTTGATAGACTGGGTTAATGTAGTAGGTATCATGTACAGTCCAGTGACACAGCCTCCCCTATTACCCCAGCTGTGTACTCAAGGTGCGCCCACACGTGGGCTATATACACCCTCCTCTTGTAGTTGAACCTTGATTGCTGTTGGCACATCCAACATCAGCCACTGCCTGTGTTCTGTATGGGGTCACACAGCATGAGCTACAAAGTGATGTGCAATTGGCTGCTACTTATGCTGGGCTTGGAGGTGCCCAGGGAAGGCCAAGCTGTGAACCAAGGCTGGTTTCTGCCAGTGCCGGGCCTGGAACCACTTAGCTAGGGGGACAGGACTTGCTGAAGCCTGATGTTGCTTGTTTGAGGGAATTTAGGAAAATATGAAGCATGTGCCAAGAAAGGCCCTTTGTATGGAAAAGCCACTGGGAACAGCTTAGGTGGACCTAAAAGTTGGGTGTGGCAGGGCCTCAGGGAATCACCAGGGTGGGGCAAATAGTATAAGCCAGGTTGAAGAAGTCTCAGATATGGCCCCTACCTGCTGTCTCTGTGGGTGGGCAGAGGGCTCAGAAAAGGAACAATGGCCTCTGCCAGCACTTCTGTCTGGGAAGAAGGTGCCCTGAAACTCTTGCTCTGATGCCAGACAATTCATTTCCTCCCTCCATGTCTCTGATGCCTTTCAATCTCCTTCTCTGGTGCCGGAGCTCAGAGGGAGTGAGTCCAACTAAGTTTGTGTGCAGACCCTTTAAGAGGAATTGCCTGGGATTCCAGAAATTTCAGTCTTCCACAGCCTCAATCCCCCCTGTGTTTTACAGCCAGAAGATATGGAGACTTATCTTCCTAGCACTGGGACCCTAGGATGGGGGACCTGGTGTATAAAATTTTATTTTTTTAAAGATTTTATTTATTCATCTTTAGAGGGGAAGGGAAGGAGAGAGGGAGAGAAATATCAGTGTATGGTTGCTTCCTGTGCATTCCATGCTGGGACCCCTCACTGCTGAAATAGCTCTCCTGATTTTTATCTGATTCACCACAAGTACATGTAGGACTGGCTCTTTCTGCATCTCCACCCCTCCTACCAGCCTCAGTGTGGTTTCTACTTTAGTTCTGTAGTTGTAGGACTTCCATTCAACTCATTTTCTGATGGGTCTGAATGATGGTCGTTCTATAGTTTAGTTGTAATTTTGATTAGGTTGTGCAAGGACGTGAGCCATGTTTATCTATACCACCATCTTAAATTCTTTAACTTTCAGTGGTTCTGATACTTCAGATTACAATGTACTAAGTAAATATTATTTTATTTTTTACTTCACTATGAGAGTTTCTTATTTTCATAAAAATTTTAAAGGTCATGACACAATCGTAATTTCCCCCATTGATTATTAAGATCACTTTACAGTCTCAGCTTGCATGGCCATTTTTACAGCTCTGCACTACCATGCAAAGAGAGGAACGCCTGTATGCACTCTTTTGCAGTTTGCTTTTTAAAAAATTTTAATCAGTTTTATTGCAGTATTATTTATATATAATAAAATATATAAAACTATACAACTCAATGAATTTTGACAAATGTTTGCCCTTGTGTAACCACCACTATAATCGAAATACAGAACATTACTATCACCTTCAAAAGTCCCCTCATGCCCTTTGCAGTCAATTCTGCATATCCCTCCAGGCAACTGCTGACCTGCTTCCTGTCACTGTAAGTTAGTTTGGACTTTTCCAGAATTTCATCTAAATGGAATCCTACAACGTGTGCTCTTCTGTGTTTGCCTTCTTTTGCTCAACATATTTTTGAAATTCACTCACACTGTTGCATGTATTAGCAGCTTATTTCTTTCTATTGCTGAGTGGTGTTGCTTTGTATCAATATATCACAATTTCTTTAGCCATTTACCTTTTGCTGGATTTTTGGGATGTTCGCAGTTTGGTGTTATTCTGAATTAAGGTGATATGAACATTTATGTAGAAGTTATTTGTGGGCATAGATTTTTAGTTCTTGGTTAAACACCTAAAAACACGATTGCTGTCATATAAAATGAGAAGTATATATTTAGCTTTATAAGAAGCTGCAAAACATTTTTAAAGTGGTAATATCACTTAACATTTCCATCAGCAGTGCATGAGAGAGTTTCATTTGATCCACATCCTCCCTAAATGTTTCTTGTTGCTAAACTTTTAATTTTAACCATTCTGAGGGTGTATAGTTACTATCTCATTGGGGTTTTAATTTGCGTTTTCTTGTTGACTAAAGATATTGAACACCTTCTCATGTGCTTATTTGCTGTGCGTATATCTTCTTGAAGTCTGTTCGGATCTTTTGTTCATCTTTGAGTTATTTGTCTAATAAATTGATTTATGACAGTTTTAAAAATACATTGTAGATGTGAATGTTTGTTACATTTATGTCTTGTGGATATTAGGACTTAAAGACTGGCTTGGCTTTTTTCTTAGTAGTGTCTTTTGAAGAGCAGAAGTTATAAGTTTGATAAAGCCCAATTTATTCATTTCTCCTTTTATAGTTTTTATTTCTGATGTCCTATTTCATAAAGCAAATATTTTCTTTTTTCTAAAATTTTTATAATTTTACCATTTATGATTTGGTATATGATCCATTTTGAGTTGATGCTTTGTGTATGATGTGAAGGTTTATATTTTTCCAAAGGGATATCAAGTTGTGCCTTTGGAAAAACTTGCTGAGATGATTATGCTTCCCCATTAAGTAACCTTGGCACCTTCCTCAAAAATCATTTGACCATAAATATGTGTCTTTTTATGGGATTTCTGTTCTAATGCATATATATCTGTAGTATTCTAATAAAGTCTTGAAATCAGGTAGTGTTTGTTCTCTTAACTTTGTTTTCCTTTTCCAAAGTTATTCTTGTTATTCTAGATCCTTTGATTTTCATATAAATTTTGGTATCATGCTGTCACTTTCTTTAAAAACACAAAAGACTTCTGGATATTGATTAGGGTTGCCCTGAATATATAACTTCAATTTAGGAAAAATTAATGATATTACTCACTTTTTCAATCCATGAACATGACATATCTCTTAATTTATTTAAGTATTTTTTGATTTTTCTAAGCAATGTTTTGTGGTTTTCTGTATGCAGATTTTATGTATGTTTTGTTAAATTCACTGCTTATTATTTAATGTTCTCTACTATTCTAAATAGCATTTAAAATTTTTATTTTCTAATTGATCTTTGCAAGTATATAAAAATACAATTGATTTTAAATTGAACTTGTTGGGGTGACATTGGTTATATTGATCTTCTATTCTGGGCCCTTAGTAAATTGACTAATGAGTACTAGTAGGGTTGCTTTTTTAGAATTCTCTACATACACAAATATTTTCTGCAAAAAAAACCACTTTTCTTTCTTCATTTCCAATCTGTATTTCTTTTATTTATTTTTTAAAAAGTTTTATTTTATTTTAAGAGAGATTGTTTTATTTTAAAGTTTTATTTTAAGAGAGATTGGACAGGAGGGAGAAAGAAGGGGAGGGAAACATCAGTATGTGGTTGCCTCTCATGTTCTCCCTACTGGGAAACTGGCCCACAACCCAGGTATGTGCCCTGACTGGGAATCGAACCGGTGACCGTTTGGTTGGTAGGCCAGCACTCAACCCACTGAGCCACATCAGCCAGGGCTCTTTTATTTGACCTATTGCATTGGTTAGAACTTCCAGAGCAAAATCAAATAGAAATGGTAAGAGTGGACATTCCGTTTGTAATCTTTTCTGAGGGAAAGTATTCACTCTTTCACCATTAAGTTTCCATAGATACAGATTGAGGAAGTTCCCTTTATTTCTAGTTTGTTGACAGTTTTTTCTTTTAAATCATGTATGAGTGTTAAATTTTGTCAGATGCTTTTTTGCACCTACTGAAATGACCATATAACTTTTCAAGTTTACTTGTTAATATGGTAAATTACGGAGATTGGGTTTTAAATGTTTGATTGTTTGCTGTCTTTGTACGGACAAATGTTTTAATTTCTCTCAGGTATATATGTAACAGCTCCATTTTATTGGTTCCTGAACTTGCATTTAATGTTTCTTTGTTTCTGCTTGCTTTGTGTTTATTTTGCTCTTCTTTTTCAAGTTTCTTGTGGAGGATCATAATGTATTCATCTGAGACCTTTTCTCTTATCGTTAGTGCTATACACTTACCTCTCAGGACTGCTCTAACTGTGTTCCATAAATTCTGATATGTTGTATTTCTACTTTCATTCAGTTCAATGTATTTTTAAATTTTCTTTGAGCCATGGATCATTTAGAACTGTGGTGTTTTATTTTCAAGAGTTTAGAGACTTTTCTGTTACTTTTCTGATTTTTGTTTTAATTCTAAGATAGTCAAAGCATATATTCTGTGTGATTTCCATTTTTTTAAATTTGTTGAGCTTTGTTTTCTGACCTGGGTGTGATCAGAATATGTACTTTTGGATAGTATGCTCTGTAAGTGTCGATTAGGTCCTGTTAGTTAATGGTGTTGTTCATTTCTATATTCTTATTAGTATTCCTATCAATCCTTTGAAAAGTTTTATCAATTATTGTTCACTTCTATACACTTATTAGTAGTTCTCTCAGTTGTCAGATTGTTGAAGCCGGAAGCTGTACTGGTGGGTTTGTCTATTTTACTTTTCAGTTATGTCAGTTTTTGTTTCATGTTTTGAAGTTTTGTTGTTTGGTATATACATATTTAAGATGGCTATGTCTTCCTGGTGGATCGACCCTTTTGTCATTGCATAATGTCCCTCTTTGTCCCTGGTAATTTTCTTTGGATAAGTAGGCATTTAAGATTGTTAAATCTTCTTGATACTTGATAAATTGACCTTTTGTCATTTTGAAATGGCTCTTTTTCTCTGTAATATATCTTGTCCCAAGGTCTATATTAATATAGCACTCAGCTTCCTTATAATTAGCATTGCATGGCATATGTTTTACATATGTGTGTGTATGTGTGTGTATCTTACATCTACATTTTCTGTAGACAGGATAAAATTGGGTCTTGCTTTTTATTCACCTCTTACTTTGAGTTGGAATGTTCAGACCACTTACATTTAATGTAATATTGATATGATTATGTCTACCACCTTGCTCTCTGTGTCTCCTTATCCCATCAGCTTTTTATTTCTTTCATCTTTTCCTACTTTCTTTATTTTAGATTGAGTATTGTTTAATATTCCATTTGTCTCTGATAATAGTTTATTAGATATCCTCTTTAATTTTTTAAGTAGTTGTTCTAGGGTTCACTATGTATTTAACTTATCCTTTAACTCATCACCATAAACATAATTCACAGACGTATAGCACTTCATATATAATGAAGTATCCTTTACCAATACACTTCTATTTCTTTTTTTTAAATCCTCACCTGAGGATATATTTTTACTGAGTTTAGAGAGAGAGGAAGGGGGAGAGAGAGAGAGAGAAAGAAACATTGATGTGAGAGAGAAACATCGATCAATTGTCTTCCATGTGGTCCTTTACTGAGGATCAAACTCACACCCTAGGTATGTGCCCTTACCAGGAATTGAACCCGCAACCTTTTGGTGTACAGGACAACACCCCGACCAACTTAACCACCCAGCCAGGGCAACAATATTCTTCTTTTTTAAATTATATTTTATTGATTATGCTATTAAAATTGTCCCAATTGTTCCCCTTCTTTCCCCCTCCACCCACCCCACCACTCCCACAGGCAATCCCCAGACTATATACTTCTATTTCCCATCTTAGTTTTTTGTTCTGTTGCTATAACACATTTTACTTCTGCATATATTTTAAGCCCCACAATATGTTATTTTTGCTTTAACTAATCAATTTTCTTTTAAATAAATTAAAAGGTGAGAAGAAAGATCTTTAATATGTAACCTACATTTTTATCATTTCTGTCACTAATTTCCTTATATAGATCCAAATTGCCATCTGGTGTCATTTTCCTTCAGACTAAAGAACTTCCTTTACTGTTTCTTGCAATACCAATCTGCTTGTTGCATATTGTCTTTGTTTTTGTTTGTCTTTAAAACATCTTTATTTCACCTTTATTTTTTGAGAGATACTTTGGCTGGATATAAAATTTTAGGCTGACAATTTTATTCTTTCAGCATTTGAAAGATATTGTTTCTCTCTTCTGCCTTGCATTGCTTCTGATTAGAAGTCTATAATCTTGTAACTGCCACCAAAATTTTCTCTTTATCAGTGGCTTTCAGAGACTTGATTGATGGACCTTGGTATTTTTAATGTTTCTTCTACTTGGAATTCATTGAGCTTCTTGATTCTGCACGTCTATGATTTTAAGTTTAGGAAGTTTGGGACTATATTCAAATGTTATTTATCACACTCACGTACAATTATGGAACTTCAATTTCAGTTATTTTAGTGTACTTGATATTTCCCACAGGTTGCTAAATCTTCTTTCATTTTAAAAATATATTTCAGTTTGGATAGTCTCCAATGCTTTGTCTGAAAGTTGGGTGATCTTGTCTTTCGCAGTATCTAATCTACCGCTAATTCCATCTAGTGAAGTTTTTATTTCACAAATTGTTCACTTCTAGAAGATCAATTTCATTCTTTCATTTCACTCCATTTCTCTCATTATCTTCATGTTTTCCTTTAAATTCTTGAGAATATTTACAATAGCTCTTTTAAAGTTTTTGTCTGCTAATGTCATTGCCTCTTCCATTTCTAGGGCTGATTTTCTTCCTGGTTTTAGGTCACAATTTTCTGCTTATTTGCGTATCTAGTAATGTTTTTATTGGATGGCAGACATTGTAAATGTTACATTATTGAATGCTTGGATTTTGTGGTCTTTCTGTAAGTACTGAAGGTTTGTAAGTTATCTGCAGGTCAGGTTGGCCTTTTCAAGGCTTGTTTTCAATCTTTGCTAGGACAGGTCTATAGAAGCATTTATTTGCCTTGAGCTAGTTTAGACCTGCTGCTAAGTTGTGCCTTTTTTAAAAATTTTTTTATTTCTCTGAGTGTTCAGCAGGGTCTCTGTATTCTGGCTGAATGGAATTCAAATATTTCCCATCCTTGTGTGAGCTCCAGGAATTCTTCAGCTAATAGCTCCCTTGACAGTTGTTTTTTGCCCAGATTTAAAAGAATGTCAGTCTGTGTATGCTCGGATTGTCATTCAGCCAAAGACCCAAGGGAATCCTTATCCAAAGTTCCGGAGTTCTGTGTGCAGCCCATTCTCTCTAGTGTTCTGCCCCACACACTCTGGCTGCCTTAGTCTCCCACATTCTAATTTATACTCCTCAACTCAGTTAGGCCACCATGTTATTCCTGGATTCCTCCTTTCCTGCACCATTTTCTGAAAATTGCCTCCAATCAAAAAACCAGAGATCCTAGAACTCACCACACTTGCTTCCCTTCACTCAGTTTGGCACTCCTTTTGGGCCAATGTCTAAAAGCATTTTTCACATATTTTCATCAATCTTCTAGTTATTTATAGTGGTATGGCTAGTTCCACATGGTCAAAATAAAAAATTTCCACTTACTTTTTACACTAACAATATATCCTAGAAATCCTCTATATCAATTTATAGAGCTCTTCGTTGTTTTTTAAAATATGTAGCCTCATGAAACCCCATTGTATATATACATACATAGTCTATTCAACCAATCTATAGTTAGTCATTTAGGTAGTTTCTAATCTTTTTGCAATTACAAATAATTCCATAATGAATAACCTGGTACATATGTATTTTCATAATTTTTATGATGTATATTTAAGGCAGATTTCTAAAACTGTAATTGTTAAGTCATAGGCCAAATGTGTATGTAGTTTTGTCAACTATAGCTCTTTCCTTCCATGTAGGTAGTACCATTTTGTATTTCTACCAATAGATGAGAATACTAATTTTCCAAAATCCTCATCTATGAAGTATATTATCAAGCTTTTACATTTTTGTCTGTCTTAGCAATAAAAATATTCAAAAGTAGTTTTAATTCAAGTATCTCTCATTATGATTGAAGTTAATTTTTCATATGTTTATGAGTCAGTTTATATCTTTTTAAAAATTGTCTGTTCGTGTGTCATGTCCATTTTTCCATTATATTTTTGTGTTTCATCCTAAAATCTCAAAATTTATTTATATGGCCCCTGCTGGTGCAGCTCAGTGAACTGAGTGCCAGCCTGTGAACCAAAGGGTCACCAGTTTGATTCCCAGTTAGGGTACATGCCTGGGTTGCAGGCCAGGTCCCCAAGTAGGGGGACAGGAGAGGCAACCACACACTGGTGTTTCTCTCCCTTTCTTCCTCTCTCCCTTCCCCTCTCTCTAAAAATAAATAAGTAAAATCTTTATTTAAAAAAATTATTTATAGTTTAGAGATACCAGCTCTTTGTCCAAGATACAAGTTGCGAATACTTTTTTGCATTTCCTTTGCCTTTCACATTTGTTTATGGTACTTTTTGCAATGCAGTCCTTTTTCCCCTTTATTTTTATATAATTGAATAAATCAGTCTCTTCTTGTATTGCATTTAGGTTTGGAGTCATAGTTAGAAAGCTTCACTGTACACTCAGGTTATAGAAATATTCAGGACTTATATGGTTTTTAGATTTTTCCTTTTAGGTCCCTAATCTATATGTACTTTATTTTTGTGTGTGTTGAGGTATAAAACTAATTTTATCTTTTTTTCCTAAGTGGCTAACCAACTGTCCCAACACCATTTACTTAAAACTTCACCTTTGCCCCAATAATTTGAAATAGCATCTTTATCATCTACCAAACTTTTATATTGCCAGAAGAGTTTAGTGATCAGAAGGCCACACTTGTTTCTCACTAAAAATTATCATTATATGTTGAGAAGTACTTAACAGAAAAAATAAACAATTGGTGAAACCTGATAATAATTTAAATAACAATATGATAACAACATGCTTGGGAAAAATTGAACAAATTCTCTTTAAGGATAATTTAGGTCTCTTGGGAGTTTTGCATGTGGACAAATTTAGTAGCATTTTGCAGGTAATTTCTTGGCATATCTAAGTATGTGATAAATAAGCAAAAAGAGAGTACTGTGCAATCAACACTAAAAGGGAATAGCACTTAGATAGAAGAGTCAAACACCTTTTATTTTTCTTAAGCTTTAGACGTCTAAAATCAGTGACTATTGTTCCAAAATATTTTAATGAGATGATTTCTTCTTCTTCTAAAGGTGGATATAATGGAGGTCTTAAAAAACTTATTCTGAAGATTCATAGTTCATCATTTAAAGTCCAAGAATGCAGAACATTTTTGCACAAATAACTTTCATATAAATATTAAGGCTAAGCCATTCTGCTTCTTCACCAAATCCCTGTGTCTCTCACCTGTCTAAATTGTGATATATACTTGATTGATCTGTTGGTTATCTCTTTTTATGACATTTCTCATCAAATGATCCCTTAATTTGATTGATCTTAGGATGTTTCTCAAATAGGCAAATGATGTTGAATTGAGAGATTATCTGATACTTAGGATTTTAAGGGGATAATACATATATTTTCAATTGAATGTAGTAATTTAATAGTATCATGAGTAGACTTTTTTGACATTACTGGTCCCCTGGGAATAAATATTGGGTAATCACCTAATATTTAAAATAATATTAGCCCTGGGTGGTGTGGCTCAGTGGATTGAGTGCCAGCCTACAAACCAAAGGGTCACTGGTTTCATTCCCAGTCAGGGCACATGCCTGGGTTGTGGGCCAGGTCCTCAGTAGGGGACACTCGAGAGACAGCCACACATTGATGTTTCTCTCCTTCTCTTTCTCCCTCCCTTCCCCTCTCTAAAAACAAACAAACAAACAAACATTTGTGAAAGACAGATCTGATAAAAAGATTATTATCCACCCCAATAAATTAAAAATAATAATAATATTAGGAATATTTATGGAGAGCTTCCTCCATGGTAGGCAAGGCCAGTGTCATGGATATGTGACCCGTGCAGTCACACTGGCCCCCTTTTTCAGAAGGGCCCTGCATTTGAGTTAATGCTGTGCTGTTACTATATTGAAATTCTTAGTAATTTTTAGCTCCCTGTTTTCATTTTGCATTAGCCCTACAAATTATGTACCCAATCCTGGTACCAAGCACTATGTTTATGAAAGAGTGTATGTCATTTAATTTATAGTTTTGAAAGATCTCTTGGGTTTCTGCATGTAAAATAGAGTTTAGGGAAAACAAAAGAAGAAATGAGACCAGAGAGGACGCTATGACAGTATTTAAGGTGGTTTTGATTCAGGCAGTGGCTGCAGAGAGGGACGGTAATTGATAGATTCAAATACATTTTGGAGGCAGTAAGCATTGGCATGAACCTGTAATGAATGGAATGTGGGGATTTAGAAAAAGATTAAGAATGATTTAGGAATTTTTGACTAGAAGTGGCCCCTATTAGACAAAAAATGTTGGAGAAGGAACAGGTTTGAGGGTGTAGTTAACAGTTGGGTTGAACTTTATGCTAAGTGAAAAAAGCCAGCTACAAAAGACTATGTATTTTATAATTAACTTATATAAACTTTCTAGAAAAGACAAAACTATATAGAAAGTAGGTAAGTGGTTGCCTGAAGCTGGGGGTAGGAGCAAAGATAGGCTGCAGACAGGCATGAGGGAATTGGGGGGAGATGAAGGGAGTATTCTGAAACTGGATTGTGGTGTTGGTTGCATAACTGTATAAATTTACTAAAAATCATGGATTGTCTAGGTGAACTCTATGATAAGTATAAAGTCATTAAAAGATTAAAATAAGAGATTAAGATGCTTGTGGTTATGTCAAGGAGTACTATTACAATTCCTATTTAACAGATCAAGAAAATAAAAGAAGCTAAAAATAAAAGTTTCATGGTTACGTAGCTACTAAGTGTAACATCCAGTATTGGAATTTGAGTCTTTTGGACACTAAGGCCTTACTCTTGACCACTATAATACATTTACTTTCTATTTAAAAATTATGTTTGTACATCTGATTAATCAGAAGTTCTCTTAAAGTCATAAAACAGAGAGAGAAGATGGGGATTGGAAAATCGTGTTGGTCCTGTACACGGTGCTTCCGTCTCCCCTGGATATAGGTGGCACAGCAAGTGACGCCATCTTTGTTTTTCTCCAGTGAGTTGTATTAGCACACCTACGTGGTTCTTTGGCAAACTATATTTTTTCTTTCAAATTATTATGTTAAGAAATAGTTTCATTAGGCCCCCTGGTAGCTTGAAAGAGTGCCTATATCTTCCAAAAATGCTTATGGATACACCTAAATGAACATATATATCCTTAGTACATTTTATGATTACTATGCCATTTGCATGACGATTTGTATATTAATAAGCATTAAGTATAGGAAAATGTTGGTGAAAGAGTGCAAGCTTTCAGTTATAAGGTGAAAAATTCAGGAAATCTAATGTACAGCATGGTAACTATAGTTAACAGTACTGTAGTACATACTTGAAATTTGCTAAGAGAATCGATCTTATAAAAAGTCCTTCACACATGCACACAAAAACGGTAACTAGGTAATGTGATGAGTGTGTTAGCTATGTTGTAATCATTTCATTATATGTGTATGTTACATCACTGTGTCATATACTTAAAATTTATACAATTTTACTTGTCAATTATAATTCAATAAAGCTGGGAAGGGGGAAGCATTAAGTGCTTACTGTACTAGATGCCAGAGATACAAGTGATCATTAAAATAGGCACAGTGTCTGCCCTCCTGCAGCTTTTTTTTTTTAGTGGAAGAGGCAGACATTATGCCAAAACAAAAAATAATTACAAAATGTTTTAATTGGGCTAGGGTCAACAAAGGAAAATGTAAGGTACTATGAGAGAGCATAACAAAGATTCCTGGTTTTAAATGGAGCCTAAGGGAAAACCTCTTTTAGGAAATGACATTTAAACTGAGACCTGACAGATTTGTAGAAATTAGCAAAGCAAAGGGAGGAAAGGGCAAGAATCTTTCCTAGAAGAGGAACAGAGGGTGTGAAGGCCCCGGGGCACCAGAGAGCTGGACTGCTCACCACACTGAAAGCCAGAGAAGATAAGAGAACTTGGATACTATGCAAAGGATTTGGTATTTTATTTCAAGAGCGGTGACATGCTACTGATGATTTTTGAGCTGGAAATTCATGATCCAATTAAAATGTGAAGATCCTTCTGGCTGCCATGAAAAATAGATCCAAGAGGGTTCTGCTGGCTTATGACAAGGTTTTAGGAAAACTATGGGTCTTATGAATGGCAAAACTGTTTCAACCTTTGTCAATTAAGTGATAGTGAATGGAGAAAATGATTGACAAATCAGCCCCGACTGGTGTGGCTCAGTTGGTTGGGCATTGATCTGCAAAGCAAAAGGTCACCAGTTTGATTCCCAGTCAGGGCACATGCCTGGTTTGCAGGTTCTGTCCCTGTCCCAGGTTGGGTGGGTGCATATGAGGGGCACCCGATTGATGTTTCTCTCTCTCATCCATGTTTCTCCCCCTCCCTTCCCCTCTATCTAAAAATAAATATATAAAATCTTCTTTAAATGATTGATAAATCAGCTTATCCCTGAATAATTCACTAGGTCAGTGCTTCTCAAGCTTCAATGTACATTCACATCACCCAGGTATTTTTGTCAAATGCAGATTCTGGTTCTATAGGTCTGAAGTGGGGCATTTCTGCATTTCTAACAAACTCCCAGGTGATACCTATGCCATCAGTCCTTGGCTCACACTTTGAGTAGCAAGTGACTGGGCTATATCCCAAATTCTAAATATATTCAATAGAATATATCCTATCTTTTAGTGCCTCTCAGTCTTCTTGTGGTCTAGCCATTTGTCAAGCTTGAGTATTTAAAACTGGAGGTCTTAAGAAATGAATTCAAGTATTGAGGGCATGGCCCTGGCTGGTGCGGCTCAGTGGATGGAGTGCTGACCTGCTAACAGAGGGGTCACTGGTTTGATTCCCAGTCAGGCCACATGCTTGGGTTGTGGGCCAGGTCCCCAGTAGGGAGTGCATGAGAGGCAACCACACATTGATGTTTTTCTCCCTCTCTTTCTCCCTCCCTTCCCCTCTCTCTATAAATAAATAAAATCTTTTTTAAAAAGTCTTTTTTAAAAAATCTCTTTTAAAAGACTGAGGACATGGAGAAACAGGTCAAATAAGGCTTTTCATCTTTTCAATAAATATCCTATATATACTTATTTTTTATCTACCTATCTAACCTGCCTGCCTACCTCCCTGCCTCAAGGCTTAGTTACACTTCAGAAAGAACTATACACAATCAAAGTAATGTCCAGGACAGTTATATAGAAGTAGTGTGTGGGGCTCTAAAACTTTACCTCTAATGGAGTGGTTTGCATCATTAATCGAGGCTTACTCTGTGCCAGGCATTTTAGCCTGCCTTATTCATTTAATAGATAGGAACCCAGGAACCCTCAGAGGATAGTTTCTTGCCAAGGATGTACAACTCAGCTCTGATATTTCATACCTGACTTTCTTATTCATTATCCTAATCATTGCTATTTGGTTTGTTTTTGTAACTACAGTCTTAAATACAGAAAACTCAAGGCTTCATTCTGTGGGTAAAGGTTTTGTATTTCTCTAAAGACTTTATGGAACTTTGTAGCCATATTTCAATCATTTTATAAAGGTCTCAAGTGGTAAATAAGTCTGGTTCCTTGTCCCCCTGACTTTTGGGGGGAGGGGTACTATCCTTTATTAGCAATACAACTTCTTTTCCTCAAACATGAACCCCAGATCTTGGGAAATGCATCTATCAAGTAAGGGAAACGTTTAAGATTAAGGTCTATGATAGAAATGATGCTTGTTGGGAAAGACGGCAGGAAATTTCACATCGTTTCTGCTTCTTAGGAAATGAAAGCTAAACAATATCCAGTTTTAAAAAGAAATCTTTTTAAATTTAATTTTTAAATTTCTGAAAACAGAGTTAAACCCAACAGAGAGCAGGTCCTGTGGATTTGCTTTACTGAGGAAGTGACAGGGCATTCTACAGTGTCCTGTGGTAAGAGGTAAAGCAGCAATGTTAACATCTCCACACAAATGTGAAATTATTCCTTACAAGAAGAGTCCAGCTACATAGGTTTTACCCAGTCCTCCAACAAACCAAATTTGTTGGTGTTTTTTCGGGACAGCGTTGTATCCTCTTCGGTTTGTTTTGCTCCCCAGTCTTGCGATTAAAGAGAGCCATTAAAACATTTACTTGGACAACAGGATGGGGATTGGCTGTGGGAGAGGGGGTGACCGGTGGGAATGGGGGCGGGGTAGTGGAGAGCAACGGGGGAAACTGGGAAAACCGTAGTAAGACAGTAAAATAAAATTTAAAAAACATTTAATAGGCCTTGTTTTGGCTTGAAGACTTGCAGAACGGTCAGCTTCATCCCCCAGCAATGGGCTTTCCAGGCTAAGGTAGGTTTCCGACGTCCCGACACTGCCAAGGCGCTTTGGCCGTGAACTCTGGAAGGAAGCCCAAGGAAAGTGAAGTTCCTGGCGCTAAGCTCCTGTCCCGCTCTGAGAGCCGGGCGCTAGCGCGTTCTTCGTGCAGTTATTGGCTGGGACTCTGCGTGCCGCTGTCGGCCAATGAAGACGCTGGAGATCTGGCCCCGGCCCGTCCCCTCTCGGCGCCCCGGGATGAGGCAGAGACTGAACAGCCGGCGAGCAAATCAACGGCATCCAGAAAGCCATGTCCGACTCGGCGCCCAGCGCCCAAGCGCTAACCCGCTGAAAGTTTCTCAGCGAAAACGCCGGGACGATCTGGACCCCGCTAAGAGGAACTGCCTTTGAGTGAGATGGTCCCAGAGGCCTGGAGGAGCGGACTGGTAAGCACCGGGAGAGTGGTGGGAGTTTTGCTTCTGCTTGGCGCCTTGCACAAGGCTTCCGCCGTCATTCGCTATGAGATCCTGGAGGAAAGAGAGAAGGGTTTCGCGGTGGGCAACGTGGTCACGGACCTTGGCTTGGATCTCGGCAGCCTGTCAGCCCGCAGGCTCCGGGTGGTGTCCGGAGCTAGCCGAAGATTCTTTGAGGTGAACCGAGAGACCGGAGACATGTTCGTGAACGACCGCCTGGATCGAGAGGAGCTTTGTGGGACACTGCCCTCCTGCACCGTAACTCTGGAGTTGGTGGTGGAGAGTCCACTTGAGCTGTTCAGTGCGGAAGTGGTGATTCAGGATATCAACGACAACAATCCCGCTTTCCCAACCCGGGAAATGAAATTGGAGATTAGTGAGGCCGTGGCGCCGGGCGCGCGCTTTCCGCTGGAGAGCGCGCACGATCCCGATGTGGGAAGTAACTCTTTACAAACCTACGAGCTGAGCCGAAATGAGTACTTTGCGCTACGGGTGCAGACGCGGGAGGACAGCACCAAGTACGCGGAGCTGGTGCTGGAGCGCGCCCTGGACCGGGAGCGAGAGCCGAGTCTCCAGTTGGTGCTGACGGCGTTGGACGGAGGAACCCCGGCTCGTTCCGCCAGCCTTCCGATTCGCATCACCGTGCTGGACGCGAATGACAACGCGCCCGCCTTCAACCAGTCCTTGTATCGGGCGCGCGTTCTGGAGGATGCAGCCCCCGGCACTCGCGTGGTGCAAGTCCGTGCAACCGATCTGGATGAAGGCCCCAACGGTGAAATCATCTATTCCTTCGGCAGCCACAATCGCGCCGGCGTGCGGGAGCTGTTCTCCTTAGACCTCGTAACCGGGGTGCTGACAATCAAGGGTCGATTGGACTTCGAAGACACGAAACTCCACGAGATTTACATACAGGCCAAAGACAAGGGCGCCAATCCCGAAGGAGCGCATTGCAAAGTTTTGGTAGAGGTTGTGGACGTGAATGACAATGCTCCGGAGATCACGGTCACTTCCGTGTACAGCCCGGTCCCCGAGGATGCCCCTCTGGGAACTGTCATCGCTTTGCTCAGTGTCACTGATCTGGATGCTGGGGAGAACGGGCTGGTGACGTGCGAGATTCCACCAGGGCTCCCCTTCAGCCTTACTTCTTCCCTCAAGAATTACTTTACTTTGAAAACCAGCGCAGCCCTGGATCGGGAGACTGTGCCAGAGTACAACCTCAGCATCACTGCTCGAGATGCCGGAGCCCCTTCCCTCTCAGCCCTTACGACGGTGAGGGTACAGGTGTCCGACATCAACGACAACCCTCCACAATCTTCTCAATCTTCCTATGACGTTTACGTGGAGGAAAATAACCTCCCCGGGGTTCCAATACTAAATCTAAGTGTCTGGGACCCCGACGCCCCGCAGAACGCTCGCCTATCCTTCTTTCTCCTGGAGCAAGGAGCTGAGACCGGGCTAGTGGGCCGCTATTTCACGATAAATCGCGACAGTGGCGTCGTGTCATCCCTAGTGCCCCTGGACTATGAGGATCGGCGGGAGTTCGAATTAACAGCTCATATCAGCGACGGGGGCACCCCAGTCCTGGCCACCAACATCAGCGTGAACGTATTTGTCACGGATCGCAACGACAACGCCCCCCAGGTGCTATACCCCCGGCCTGGCCGGAGCTCTGTGGAGCTGCTGCCCCGAGGTACCGCGGCCGGCCACGTGGTCACGCGGGTGGTCGGCTGGGACCCGGATGCAGGACACAACGCCTGGCTCTCCTACAGCCTCTTGGGGGCCCCCAACCAGAGCCTTTTTGCCGTGGGGCTTCACACGGGTCAAGTCAGTACTGCCCGCCCTGTCCAGGACACAGATTCGCCCAGGCAAACGCTCACGGTCTTGATCAAAGACAATGGGGAGCCGTCACTGTCCACCACAGCCACCCTGACTGTGTCAGTAACCGAGGAATCTCCAGAGGCCCGGGCTGAGTTCCCCTCCGGCTCTGCCCCTGGGGAGCCTAATAAAAACCTCACCTTTTATCTACTCCTCTCGTTAATCCTGGTCTCCGTGGGGTTCGCAGTCACAGTATTGGGAGTGATCATATTCAAAGTTTACAAGTGGAAACAGTCCAGGGACTTATACCGAGCGCCTGTGAGCTCCCTGTACCGAACGCCAGGGCCCTCTCTGCACGCGGACGCTGTCCGCGGAGGCCTGGTGCCGCCGCACCTGTACCATCAGGTGTACCTCACCACTGACTCGCGCCGCAGCGACCTGCTGCCGAAGAAACCCGGGGCCGCCAGCCCCCTGGCCAGCCACCAGAACACGCTGCGGAGCTGCGATCCGGTGTTCTATAGGCAGGTGTTGGGTGCAGAGAGCTCCCCTCCTGGACAGGTAAGGGTTAGCAAGTCATCCTCGACTGAGATTAAGGCTTTTTGAGGAACATGCAGAGCCGGTTTGTTGTTGTTTTGTTTTAGTGATGAAGATGTTTTCCTAGTGATGCATCCATATTTCTACCTGGCTCTTCCTAGGTGTTGTCCCTTTGCGCAGGGGATGGCCTAGCCAGAGTGTGGTTTGTGGTCACTCAGTATGGAGTTAATTGACTCATCTGTGGGCCCAGTTCACACCCTCAGTGCTCACTGGCTTGCCATCAAAACTAACCAAACCAGTCTTGCTAAGGACCAGCTAAACTATAACCCAAGATCTCAGCACTGGGTTATAGTTTGGTGTCATTTGCACTGTTTACCTCTAACCAGTGGCCGCTGCTAAGAATATAAAAACTACCTCGTTCACCCAAATGGGTGCACTTTTCCAACTGATTGCACATAGGCATTAAAACTAATGGTTTGATGGTAATTTTCCTTTGCCTGCACAGATCCTGTACCTCAGTCTTTGATGATTTTCTGTGAAAGAAATAAAATTCTAGGTATCCTTTAAATTTTATTTTAACCACACTAGTGGGAATGTGCATGTTACTGATAAACTATTTTTATGTTATAAGACTGATCCATGTGCAATATAGAAAATTTGGAAAATAGAGAAATTTATAAAGAAAAATTATAACTAATGTGATCCCGAAATCCAAGGATAACCACCATTAATTATAAAAGTAAAAGTAATCAATTTAAAATAAATCCAGACTGTCCAAAACAACATAAAGTACGAAATGAAAGTTTTTTATACCCCCTGTGTAATTCCTTATCTTTCCAGCATGATTTTTCTTAGATAGACACATAACGTGAAAGGTAGGCAAAGTGACATTCTGAGAAAAGTAAAGCTTTTGTTTATTCAGGATGATGTGTAGACTGCAAGGCCTTTGTCCTGGAGCGAAATTTATACACGCTTCCCATGGCAAGAGAGCCAGAATTTTGATACTAATAAGTGTATAATTGCTATCAACCTTGGATTTGGCAGTTAGACGGATGAGGCTCCACATGTACCAACCGGGAGTCCCTGGCCAGGTCAATCTTTCTAAGCCTGTCTCCCATGTGAAAGGGGGAGTGACAAGGGTCTTGTAAGATTAGTGCGCGATATCATGGATGTGCATTGCCTGCCGCGTCATAAATGTTAAAAAATTCTTATCTATTACTATTATTACTATTATTATTTTTATTAGCTCTTTACCCACCCCAAATCTTAAACGCATCTTAGAAATGAGCCAATTTGGAGATGGTCGAAGAAGACAATAAATATTTGCGAACAACAGTATCAATAATTCACCAAAGTAGAGGCATATGTGGAAAGGCTAAGGAAGGATGAAAGCCAGAGAGAAGCAGCTGCTACCGTTCCGGTCATGCCGGAAAACAACTGACACTTTCCCTAGCTCAATGTTCTCAAATTTGGTTGCACACACTAGGGACCTTTTAAAAATTCTGAAGCCCAGGCCACATCCCAGACCAATCAAAGCACAACCTCTGAGGGTGGAACTCAGGGACCAGTAAATTTTAAAGATCCCTAAGTAATTCCAGTGTGCAAAGAAGTTAGAAAAGAATTGCCCTTGAACCTGCCAGTCTATCAAGTAGCATATTTATGAAACAAAGTGTTATTCTGGTGTTTACAGAACCAGGAGCCAGCCTTACTGAGCCAGGCCAAATTTTAAAAAATTCTGTGATACTATTTCCCATGCTTAAAATATTACATAGCATATCTCCAGAAGAGCATTGTAGGGAAGACAGAAGATGACATTTCAGTCATCTAAAGGGACAATCTCCCTAAACTGCTAGGTATCAGGCAGCTATTCTTTAAAAATCTAGAGCTGGGCAGTGGGTATGGGGTCTCTTTTGGGACTGGCAAAAATGTTCTACAGTTAGAATGTGGTAATGGTTGCATTGCTTTAGTATATGTGAATATAAGGATTAAGGCTTTATGATGCTCTAATTCTAGTAATACAGACTGTATGCCTGTTTGTTTGGGTGTGAACTTGCAAAGATAAGAGGTTGAGACCTATAAGAACTATAATTCTTGGATATTAAAAGCATCCATAAAGGTCCAGTTCATGGTTATAAAGATGACAAACTGGTAGAAAAATCATTTAAGATGTTCTAGAATGAGGTTTTCTTTCTTCCAGACAGATCCCAGAGGTAGGAGTGGGGTGGATTCTAGTTCTGCACGTACTACTTGTTTAGCTTTAGACAAGTCTCTTAACCTCTCTGAACTCCAGTGTCCTCATCTGTAAAATAAAGATAATACCTCCTTTCCAAATTGTTGAGAGTGAAGTGATGCATATAAAGTGTCTGTACTCAACATAAAGTAGTCATATAAAGCACAAGTACTCAATAAATAGTTGCTAAATGATAATATCAATGATTCACCATTCGCTGAGCACCCCTTCATGCCAGACCCTATAAAAGGTGAAAGACACAGTCCTCCCATTGTGGCACACAGAGTGCCATAGGACACAGACATGCAAAAATTATAATACAAGAAACAATGGGAGCAAAGAGAAAGGGACACCTAAGCCAGCCTGGGGAAATCAGGGAGACCTCATAGAGGCATTAATGCTTAAGCTAAAAAGTAAAGATTGAGTAGTAATTTGTTAACTAGTGAAGTCAGAAGCAGGGTGAGGGGTGGAGAGGGGATCTTGCAGGAAATTCCATGCTGAGGAATACTAATATTACATCATTGGTGAACTTTAAAGGATATTTGTAAAACAGTTTTTGCAGGAGATAAATTGAAGCAAGTAAGCGGAAGTCAGATCTTGAATTACCTTTAGGCCAGGCCAAGGAGTTTTTACTGTATTCTGTATCCATAATAGTCATTGCAGAATTCTGAACTGACATATGTATGATGTCATCTGAGGTTTTTTGCTTGCTTGTTTGCTTCAGAAAGATTATTCTTGCAGTCATGAGTGAGATGCCCCATGGATTGGGGATACCAAGACTGGAGACAAGGTGTACCGTTAGAAGGCTATTACGCTATTTGAGGAGAAAACTGATAAATGCTTGAACCACCACAATGGCAGTATAGATGGAGGGAGATGACCATAGTAAAATCATCAGGACTTGTTGATTGCCATAATGTAGGTAGTCAGGGAGAGGAATGAGTCAAGGATGACCCTCCCCTCCCCTCCCTCATTTGGATTGAGGCAGCTGGGTGGATGGCGGTGTCTTCCCCGAAGTGAGTCCTAGCATAAACACCTTAGTTGGTCAGACTGATGCACAGCTCCATCATTCCCCTGGGAGGGTCTTACAGAGGTAGAGGGTTTTACAGAGGTTTAGGTGCCTCTGTAAAAGAACACAGAAAGCAGACCCCTCCCTTTGAGACCAGAATATTGGTTGCTGGCCTTACCATAGCCCACGGATATTCCTGAAGCTATGAGGGTTTGGGAAGAAAGTGTAGGGAGGATAAGAAACCTAGCTTTTGCTACTGGTTTTGGCATTCAGTGGTAACCTAAGTGAAGATTTGAGTGAGTTCAGAAATATGTATGTCCAGATCAGGCTGATTTTTTTCTTTGTGTTCAGGTGTTTTTGTCACTCAGATTACAGTTTGCAGGTAACTACAGCGTGAAATGAACTGAGTTTCTGAGTCAGTGCAAGGTGGTGGCCAGGCTCTTGGGAGGGTCTGGATCTGGGTGGGGGTGGGGTGAGATCAAGTCTGCAGCTCCAAGAAGCCCCCTGGGGCTAAGTGAAAAGCTTGCTCTTTTGAAACAGTCTCAGCTAGTAATTAGCAACATATCAAGCATACCAGGGTGTCAAATAAAGGGGATTTGTAGGCACAGTGCTGTTGGTTGCTTGATCCCAGTCATTCATGGGAGCTATTAAATCTGTGAACATTAGCATTCTGCCAGGTAATGAGATCTAGTCCTTAGCACCTCCCAGACACAACTAATTCTTTACTGATTTGGAACATCTCCCTCTCCTGGCTCCCTCCACTCTGCTTCTTCTCCTTCCACACTGTCCTTGAAATCAATGAATGGTAATTTAGTATGTCACTAGCAAGCCTCTGAATTAAAAGAGGCTTGGTTTCCGCTGCGCCTCCTGTTACAACAAAAATGTGTACTGCATACATTTAATTGGTTACATTTATGTGTAAGCCTTTTCTGCAAAGAGGTGGATACGTTTCTGAATAGTCTGAGAGAGGCAGTGTTTTGTGTATATGGCAGTACTTCTAATTAGCTGTTGCTTTAATACAATTGGACTGAGGCACAAGCTACTCATTTAGAGTATTGGTGGATGACAACACTGGCTTGAACAAAGTGACCAGTCTCAAATGGCTACTCCTCCCTGGGCTGCAGGTTGCTAAGGCTCTGGCTGTAGCTGTTTTCCCCGCGGAAAAGGGGCGGGGGAGTTGGTGTGTTCGAAAGAGAGAGAGGAAAAAAAACCCACAACACATATATGTTGTCCTCCTCTCCATAGAGGTAATAATAACCCGTGGAAAGAAATGCTGTTGAGCGGGAGCAACGCGAAAAGATAGGTGTTTTTTTGTTTTGGGTTTTTAATTTTTTTTTTCTCCAATGCTGCGACGCATTAACCCTGCTGCTATTGGGATATTCTCTGCTCAGCCTATTGGCTGAGCCCAGGAGCCGCTGTCTGCCAATCGGGTGGTGGAAGGCAGACAAATCTACCCCGCCACCAGCAAAAAAACGGCGCGTAACCCTTGCGGCGCCGGCCCAGCCGCGCCAGAACTGGCGCGGGCAAAGGGAGATAGGTGTCTCCAGCTGCTGTGGCCGTTTGGGGCGGGTCAGCTTCTTCTGCTTCTCTGGACCAGGTAGAGAACTAGCGGGCGACAGCAATGCTCCGCAAGGTGAGAGGCTGGGTAGAAATCTGCCCGGGGGCTACCCTTTTGTTCCTCTTTTGCTACCTGGGTTACGTTTGTGGGCAGATCCGCTACCCGGTCCCAGAGGAGTCACAGGAGGGGACTTTTGTAGGGAATGTCGCCCAAGATTTCCTCCTGGATACAGAGAGTCTGTCAGCTCGCAGGCTGCAGGTCGCTGGAGAGGTGAACCAAAGACACTTCCGTGTGGATTTGGACAGCGGAGCCCTGCTCATCAAGAATCCAATCGATAGAGAGGCACTGTGTGGGCTCAGTGCCAACTGCATCGTGCCCCTGGAGTTTGTAACCGAAGGGCCTTTGGAAATGTACCGGGCGGAGGTAGAGATTGTGGATGTGAATGATCACGCCCCCCGATTTCCTCGGCAGCAGCTGGACTTGGAAATTGGGGAGGCAGCTCCTCCAGGACAGCGTTTCCCCTTGGAAAAGGCTCAGGATGCAGATGTGGGGACTAACTCCATCAGTAGCTATAGACTAAGCTCCAATGAACACTTTGCACTGGATGTCAAGAAGCGCAGCGACGGCAGCCTGGTCCCAGAGCTGCTCCTGGAGAAGCCTTTGGATCGGGAGAAGCAATCAGACTACCGCCTGGTGCTGACCGCTGTGGACGGAGGTAACCCTCCAAGATCTGGTACCGCGGAGCTCCGGGTATCGGTGCTGGACGTGAACGACAACGCCCCAGCCTTCCAGCAGTCCAGCTACAGGATCAGCGTGCTGGAGAGCGCGCCAGCCGGCATGCTGCTCATCCAGCTCAATGCCTCTGACCCGGACCTGGGTCCCAGTGGTAACGTCACCTTTTCTTTCAGTGGTCACACCCCTGACCGTGTGAGAAACCTCTTTAGCCTGCACCCCACTACTGGAAAGCTCACCCTTCAGGGGCCCCTAGACTTTGAGAATGAAAATTACTATGAATTTGATGTTCGGGCTCGTGATGGGGGTTCTCCAGCCATGGAGCAACATTGCAGCCTTCGAGTGGATCTCCTGGATGTAAATGACAATGCCCCCCACATCACAGTGACCTCAGAGCTTGGGACTCTCCCAGAGAGCGCAGAACCTGGCACTGTGGTGGCACTCATCAGTGTGCAGGACCCCGACTCGGGGTCAAATGGAGATGTGAGCCTCCGCATTCCTGACCACTTGCCATTCGCCCTCAAGTCTGCCTTCAGGAACCAGTTCTCCCTGGTGACTGCTGGGCCCTTGGACAGAGAGGCCAAATCCAGCTATGACATCATGGTCACTGCTTCTGATGCTGGGAACCCTCCTCTGAGTACCCAAAGGACTATTTTCCTCAATATTTCAGACGTGAATGATAACCCGCCTTCTTTCTTCCAGAGATCACATGAGGTGTTTGTTCCTGAGAACAATCGCCCAGGGGACCTGCTTTGCTCCCTTGCAGCCTCTGATCCAGACTCTGGCTTGAATGCACTCATCTCTTACTCTCTCCTAGAGCCCAGAAATCGGGATGTGTCAGCTTCCTCCTTCATCTCTCTGAACCCCCAGACAGGAGCTGTTCATGCAACTCGATCCTTTGACTATGAGCAAACACAGACCCTGCAGTTCGAGGTGCAGGCCCGGGACCGGGGCAACCCCCCACTCAGTAGCACTGTGACAGTTCGCCTGTTCGTGCTGGACCTCAATGACAACGCCCCAGCTGTGCTGCGCCCGAGGGCCCGGCCTGGTTCCCTATGTCCCCAAGCGCTGCCCCCATCAGTTGGTGCTGGTCACCTAGTCACAAAAGTGACTGCTGTGGACTTGGATTCAGGTTACAATGCTTGGGTTTCTTATCAGCTCCTGGAAGCACCAGATCCCAGCCTGTTTGCAGTCTCCCGCTATGCTGGGGAGGTGCGGACAGCCGTTCCCATTCCAGCTGATCTCCCACCACAGAAGCTGGTCATTGTGGTAAAGGACAGTGGTACCCCACCACTCTCCACTTCTGTTACTCTCCTAGTGTCCTTGGAGGAAGACACTCATCCAGTTGTCCCTGATCTTCGAGAATCTTCAGCTCCAAGGGAAGGAGAATCGCGCCTGACCCTCTATTTGGCTGTATCACTAGTGGCAATTTGCTTTGTCTCCTTTGGCTCATTCGTGGCACTACTCTCCAAGTGTCTGCGCGGGGCTGCCTGTGGAGTGACCTGCTTTCCTGCTGGCACCTGTGCGTGTCTCACTCGATCTCGAAGGAGGGAGGGGCTTCCTCCTTCCAATGGGATCCTCCGAATCCAGCTAGGGTCAGATGATCCTATCAAGTTTGTTGATGTGGGCGGCCACTCTCATGGCTGTACACCCTTGGCTTCTGCACCCACTCGGAGCGATAGCTTCATGATGGTGAAGTCGCCCAGTGCACCTATGGCAGGGGAGCCTGTTCGCCCAAGCTGCCCACCCTCTGATCTTCTCTATGGGCTAGAGGTGAGATCTTCACAGGCTCAGCCAATGCTTGAGGGTTATTCTAATCCAGGCATATGGCTGGGCCGCATCCCAGAGAGTACTGGCCTCTCGGTGAGAGCCCATAGTAATGTCACCATTTTTGTGAGTAGTAACTCTGTGATAGATGCTGTGCTTTGGAAGTGTTTTGTGAATTGACCAGGGAGTTGTCACAGGTTAGGACTTGGGTTTGGGTTATGCCCTCACCTGAGAGTAAGAAGTGAAAGTAAGTGGTCAAGAGCCAGGGTCTATGGAAGCATGCTGCCACAATGTGGGAGCACAGAAAGATGTGGCACACTGAGGTAGGGGGTACCAGACAGTCACCTAAACCCAGGTGGCTGCCTTCTCTACTCTTCCTGAATGAGGGGCCAGACTCTGGACTACCGTAACTCGAGATTAGTTTCCCAAAGGCCTGAGGGAAACTAGTGTCTTTGCCTCGCAGTGTCGAGTACTCCCTAACGCACTGCGAAGGGAACTCTGTGCTGGAAACAGACAAGAACACAAGGAGGAAAGACTCTGAGGAGCAGAGGCATCAAGGTGGAAGGAGAGACCTGCCAGTATCTTCAGGACTCCCAGTCAAGTCCCCATTGGGATTTGAGCTAGACGCAGTAGGTTGGGGGCAGGGGAGCATTGCCTCCTAGGGAAAAAAGCAATAAATGAAATCACTTAATGTCAGAAATCTGGTTTACAGATGAGGAATCCATAGAGATAGCTACACGGGGTGGGGAGGGTGGTCTCTAAGTAGAGTTCTTCTGAACTGGTGAAACCATAAAGCCTAGAGGCCATGTCTACTTTCTAGTCGCCCTCCTGGGCGACCTGGACCAGTCCCGGTAATGTTTCCCCTACCGGAAACTGTGATGCCCGTTCCACAGCCCAGGTCTGGGATCTCGGGAAAGCTGAGTCCTATAGTCATCAGCTGCCACTGGGATCCCTTAAAGCATTGCTGGAGAGTCAGAGCAAGATTCTACATAACCCTAACAAATCTCTTTTCTCATTTTAGCAGCGTTGGCAGGATGGGGGTGGGAGGGGGAACACGTGGGCTTTGCCTCCTCCAGAAAGACAAACTTTTGTTGGTTCAAGCGAAGTAGTGGAAGCGTCTGAAGTCATGCAGAAAGTTACTGGGACAGAGCACTGAGAAGTTTTGTACCACTTTGTCTTCCCTGTTGAGCACCATCTGAGCTGTCAAATTTTGCTGCCAAGGGGGCTGAATCAACCTGCAGCACAAAATGAGTGGGGAAGTAGGAGGCTTCTGTGACACAGATTTGCAGCCCGTTCCTAAGGTTTCCGGGAGTGAGGAGACTTTGTAATTGGTTGAGAGCAGACAGACTTTTTGGCCAATCAGACTCAGAGCTGAGGTGGGGGATCTGCTCTTCCTGCCCGCCTCTCCTCCCCCAGCTCCCCAGCTCCACTCAGATTCAATTCCCCTTCCCCCCACCCACCCCCGCCATTGCCATTTGGTGACTAAGAAGAGCTGCTGCAGGCAGACAAACCTCGGAGCAGTTTTTAAGAGGCTGGAAGGAGACACAAGAGATCTCAGCTGCTACATTCCAAGCCCTGGGTCTGCCTTGGATACAGGACAGCACAGAGTCAGTGTCCAGGAAGGGACTTCTGGGTCATGGGGCCCAAGACACCCTCACAGCTCGCTGGGAAATGGCAAGTGCTGTGCATGCTGTCCTTGTGCTGCTGGGGCCGGGCGTCTGGGCAGCTTCGTTACTCAGTGGTGGAGGAGTCTGAGCCAGGGACGCTGGTGGGGAATGTTGCTCAGGACCTAGGCTTAAAGGTGACAGATCTGTTGAGCCGCCGACTGCAGTTGGGATCTGAGGAGAATGGGCACTATTTTTCCCTGAGTTTGATGACTGGTGCTCTGGCAGTAAATCAAAAGATTGACCGAGAGAGCCTGTGTGGAGCCAGCACCAGCTGCCTGTTGCCAGTGCAGGTGGTGACCGAACACCCACTGGAACTAACCCGGGTAGAGGTAGAGATCCTAGATCTCAATGACAACTCTCCTAGCTTTGCCATCCCTGAGCGAGAGATACGCATCTCAGAATCAGCTGCATTTGGGGCACGATTCCCTCTGGATAGCGCCCAGGACCCAGATGTGGGCACCAATGCTGTGAGCTTCTACACTCTGAGCCCCAACAAGCACTTCTCACTGAATGTGAAGACCCTAAAAGATGGGAAGCTATTCCCAGAGCTGGTGCTAGAGCAGCAGCTGGACCGTGAAGCCCAGGCAAAACATCAGTTGGTGCTCACTGCTGTGGATGGGGGTGTCCCAGCCCGCTCAGGGACCACTCTGATCTCTGTCATTGTGCTGGACATCAATGATAACGCTCCAACCTTCCAGTCCTCAGTTCTTCGTGTGGGACTCGCAGAGAATGCACCCCTGGGTACACTGCTGCTCCGCCTCAATGCCACTGATCCAGACGAGGGCACCAATGGCCAACTAGACTATTTTTTTGGAGACCATACATCTGAGGCAGTGCAGAATCTCTTTGGCCTAGACCCTAGCAGTGGAGCAATCCGTGTGTTGGGTCCCATAGACTTTGAGGAGTCAAGTTTCTATGAAATTCATGCAAGAGCCCGTGACCGGGGACAGCCAGCTATGGAAGGCCACTGTGTGATTCAAGTGGATGTGGGGGATGTCAATGACAATGCCCCAGAGGTACTACTGGCCTCTTTGGTCAACCCTGTCCTGGAGAGCACACCAGTGGGCACAGTAGTGGGATTGTTTAACGTGCGGGACCGAGACTCAGGGAGAAATGGTGAAGTGAGCCTTGATATCTCTCCAGAACTGCCATTTCAGATTAAGCCCTCTGAGAACCACTACTCACTGCTAACCAGCCAGCCCTTGGACCGGGAGGCCATGTCCCACTATATCATTGAGCTGCTAGCCAGGGATGCTGGCTCACCTCCCCTGCATGCGCATCTAACCATCAGGCTCAACATTTCAGATGTTAACGACAACGCCCCCTGCTTCACCCAGAAGCTCTATACTGCTTACATCCCAGAAAATCGGCCTCCAGGCTCCCTTCTCTGCACTGTGGCTGCCTCTGATCCAGATACTGGGGATAATGCCCGTCTCACCTACTCCATTGTAGGGGATCAGATTCAGGGAGCCCCAGCCTCCTCCTTTGTGTACGTCAACCCTGAAGACGGGCGCGTCTTTGCCCAGCGCACCTTTGACTACGAATTACTGCAGATGATGCACATCGTGGTGGGTGTTCGAGACTCTGGCTCTCCCCCGTTGAATGCCAACACATCTCTGCATGTGTTTGTTCTGGACCAGAATGATAATGCCCCAGCTGTGCTGCACCCAAGACCCGGCTGGGAGCTCTCAGTCCCCCAGCGTCTCCCTCGCACTGCGCCTCCTGGCTCCTTGGTCACCAAGGTGACAGCCGTAGATGCTGATGCAGGCCATAATGCATGGCTCTCCTATTCACTGTTGCCGCAGTCCACAGCCCCAGGACTGTTCCTGGTGTCCGCACACACTGGAGAGGTGCGCACGGCCCGGGCCCTACTGGAGGATGACTCTGACACCCAGCAGGTGGTGGTCCTGGTGAGGGACAATGGCGACCCTTCACTCTCCTCTACAGCCACAGTGCTGCTGGTTCTGGAGGATGAGGACCCGGAGGAAATGCCCAAATCCAGCGACTTCCTCACACATCCTCCCGAGCGGTCAGACCTTACCCTTTACCTCATTGTGGCTCTTGCAGCCATCAGTCTGTTATCCTTAGTCACCTTCACCTTTCTGTCAGCTAAGTGCCTTCGGGGACACGCGGATGGGGATGGGGGTGGGGGCCAATGTTGCGGGCGCCAGGACTCACCCTCCCGGGACTACTATAAGCAGTCCAGTCCCAACCTACAGGTGAGCTCAGATGGCACGCTCAAGTACATGGAGGTGACACTGCGGCCGGCAGACTCGCACAGCCACTGCTACAGGACGTGCTTCTCACCAGCCTCGGATGGCAGTGACTTCACTTTTCTAAGGCCCCTCAGCGTCCAGCAGTCCTCAGCTCTGGCGCTGGAGCCTGACGCCTTCCGGTCCCGCTCTAACACGCTGCGGGAGCCGAGCCAGGTGAGGGGCTTGGCGCGACCCCTGGGGGCGGCGATGAAGCCGCCCATCCACATAGGGGCTTTGAACTTGCATCTACTCCTCTCGTGCGGGCTCGGCTGCCAGCTGCGCGTCACCCGATTCGGACTGACTGCGCGGGACCAGAGGTGTGGCCAAACCAGGGACGGGGCTCTGAGCCCCGGGAGGTGGTGGTTATCGTGTCCGAGGGGGATAGAACCGACCCCAGCCCCGCCCCTCAAACTCAGAAAAGGCTGGGGTTCGGCGATCTTGCCAGTGACTTCCGCCGGGGTCCGCGGTCCCGGGTGGAGGCAGTCACAGATCCACGCCCACAGCCAGCCTCCTAGGCTCTGGGGCCCGCACGTTCCGCCGCTCTTTAGGTTTCCTAAGTTTCTTCCCACTCCCTGGACCTGGGACTTCGTTGTTATTCTCAGCCCTCCTTATTCCCAAGTCAAACAAACGCATCTGTAGACAAGGACAGAGGTGCGCTCAGGGCTCCAGAGTGTCCTCCCCGCGAGAGCCACACACCCAGGAGCGACAGCGCAATGGCCAGGCACACCTCACCTGCTGCACACACGCCCTCGCACTCGGGCTTGCACGCACGCTGCCCCCGCACCTCCTCACAGCCTCAGAGGTACCCACCGCTGACCGCGCGCGCCCTGGCGACAGTCTCGAATCATGGCCGTCCCGGGCCCGCGAGGACTCGGGAGGTTCTTTCCACCCCGCCCCCCTCCCCAGCCGGACCGGGTCGCCTGGGGGTGAGCCTAAGGCCAGCAGAGGCACCTAGAGCGTGGGTGCGAATGTGGGCGTGGGTGGGCGTGACTCTTTGACCCTAGGGTAGGCCGGCCAGGCTGGGCAGGGAAGGCAGTGGCGCCTCCAGCCCAGAGGCCCCGGACGAGTGGGCGGAGCTGTCTTGGGACCCCAAAGGGGTGGTGGGGCTTGGCCTGGGCAGGTGAGCAGGCCGCTACAGGACCGGCAGCCTGGGACCTCAGTGCCACCTGCGGCCCCTTCCTCTCTCGAGAAGTGGGAGCCTGCCGCAACAGGTCTCTGGACCCGCAGAGAAAGGTTTTTGGCTCCGTCGTGACCGCAATGTGTCCAGCGATCTAGGATCTAGGTTTTCGGGGGTGGTCAAAGCACCTGAGACTTTGGCACATCCTTCCTTCTCTGGCTGAACAGTAAAAAGCACAAGTTGCCACAATCCCAGGAGCTTTTATTCAAAGTGTATCTGGGCCCCACCCTGCCCCCACTGAATGAAAATCGTATTTTGAAACAACACCCCATGTGACTCTGACAGCTGACAGTCTTACTACACACCCCCTCTGAGAACCGCATCTCCTCCCAGCACTTTGCTGGGTAGGTACTAGCACCCCCACCAAATAACTGAGTTTCACAGAAGCCAAGTGACTTGTTCAAGTTCTCATGGTAAGTGATAGAGAAAGACCTACCCCAGGTCTGCCTGCCATCAGAAGAACGAGGCAGTCAGAAAGCTGGAGGACAGCCGGGCGGGTCTGCACCTGCTGGGCTGGGTCAGGAGTGGGTCTTACAAGTGGAGAAAAGTCTTCAGGGGCTCCTCATCCCTGAGCAGCCCTTGCTGAATAAACCTGGACCTGGTGTCCTTTTTCGGGCTGTGCATGTGGCCCAGCTCCTCCCCTCCCATCTGTCAGGGTACCGCATCTCTGTGTAGATTCTGCCATAGCTGCTGATACAGTGACCGAGGGCTGGATATTCCTGTGCCCTTCCACACCTCGGCCCAGCGCAGTGCTGGTGACACCTGTTGCACCTGGGACGCTATGGTCCAGCTCACAGCACTGCCACCTGTGAGCCTTAGAATGAGTCATTTGGCAGCCGTGGGTCTTCCTTCTCCCCAGTGGAATCAGAGGTGCTCACACCTCCTTCTCTGCTCCTGGGAGTGAGTGTGAGAATTAATTACCAGCACACCCCAGAACTGGCGAGGAGATGGCTCGAGGAGCACTGCATGCGAGTGTGTGGCGGGATAACACACCCTCGGGAAAGGCTCGGAGGACTCAGGAGGGAAGTGGCTGGCCAGCGTCCCACACCTGCATCCAGATCGGGGGTGGCTGCAGATCAGCCCCTTGGGAGCCCCGGAGACTTGGTTGGCTCTGGCTGGAGGCTGTGGGAGCTTGATCTCCGCTGGGCTTCATCCAGCAGTTTTCTGTCCCAGACAGAGCAGCCTTGTTCTCTCCTCCTTAGACACAGTCATTGTCTGGCACGGAGTTCTAGGGGTGAGAGGTGTCCCGGGGCTTGGATGCCCTGCAAAGGCCCAGTCTGGCATGACTCCTAAATTAATAATGTATTTAGCTGTGGGAAGGGATCCTCGGTTGCCAAGGGCCTGGAGGAGGTGTCCCTCTGAATGCATTACAGCACCACCTGGCACGGAAAGGGTTACCGGGAGCAGCAGCCATCTTGCTGCAGAGGATGCTTTGTTCCCAGCTGAGAAGCTGAATAAATTCTTTCTGGGGCTGGTGGAATTCTCATCTAAAAGCCTCATCTGCCACTTTTGGGGGCCCTTTCTGCACCCCTCCCCCCAGCTTCTGCAGAAGACACTTTTAGCCTTTGAATCTCAGTTGAGAAGTTCTGCGTCGGGGGCAAGAGGCAGAGGCTGTTTCTTTAGCAAAGGAATCTGGGTTTGCTCACTGTGGTCAGATAAACGTTATTTTATCTCGTTGTCTCCTGTATGTACCTCAGACCTCTGAGACCTGAGGTATATTTTGTCTTTGACGATGAGTCTACCCCTCCCCCATCTCACACCCATTTCTTCTTCCCTGTGCCCACACTCCCCCTGCCCTCTGGGTCCATCCCCAGGGGTCCGGTGACGTTCTGACTTCTCCAGGGTACTCAGCCCCTTTCCCTCTGTTTTCTCCACAGCAAGCCCCACCCAACACGGACTGGCGTTTCTCTCAGGCCCAGAGACCCGGCACCAGCGGGTAGGTGACTGCCTCTCCAGCCCACCCTCTTCTCTGCGGCATTTTCTCAGCGATGACGTGGGAGGAGAGCGGGGAGGGCTTAGCATTTGCTACAAATGGCTTCTTCCCTAGTTCCAGATTTCAAGGAGGTTTTGGTGTATTGGGGGCTGTCACACAGATTCCAGAAGGAAGAGGCTATTTTGGAAGCTCAGTTCACACGCTCAGCCCCTCCCTTCTCCCACCATGGGAACCTGTCCCATCTCCTGGGGCTCTGTGGGACCGCAGGATGGTTTTAAGGTGGTCTCTGGGTGGAGCAGAAGCATACTGTACCCATCTACTGCCTACATCCCCCAACTCTGGGCTGAGCTGGGCTCTATCCTGACCTGGGGTTCAGGCAGAGAAACCTGGGGTAGGAAGGGCAGAGGAGGAGCCTGCTGGAAGGAGCGGAGCTAGAGGAGGGCGGTCAGGCAGTTGTGGGGGAAGTGGAGCCCGCACAGCTGGAGTTGGGGCCGAGGGGGAGCGTTCCTAGGGCGGCCTCCCTGGTCCTGCCCCTCCTCCGGCCCCCTGGCCGCTCTGGCCTGGCCCTCTCAGCCTGTAGGCCTGTTGTCTCTGCCACTCTCTTATTCCTGCACCTTCCCTCTCTGTCGGTTTGCGTTCTCTGACCTCTCCCTTGGTCTCTGTCTCAGTTTCTGTCCTTATCGCTGCCTCTCTGTCCCTGCCGTGTGTGTCCACTTGCGCTGATCTGTGCCTCACACTGAGCCAGCCGCGGCTAGGTGCTCAATAAATGTGGAATCGATGAATAAATGTGACTTCCTAGTCTCAGTCTGTTTCTCTTTTCTCTGTTTCTATCTCCCTGTCTCCATCCTTTATCTCCTTTCTGTCTCTTCTTTCATCCTTTGCTAGTTCCTTGTGTTCCTCCTCTGTCTCCAGTTTCTCTCTCTCGATCTCTCTAAGTCTGTTGCCTGTCCCTTTCTGCCTCTCAGAGTCCCTTTCTCTGTTTCTCTTTCTTCATCTCTCTCTGTCTGTCTTTTATCCTGTTTGTTACTCAGTGACCCTGCCTGTCTCTCATTTCTTTGTACTTGTGGGCGAGCCAGCACACACATGTACCCCCTCCTCCCTCCCTCCCCGTGCCCCTCGCACACAGAGCCTTTGATCTACGCTTTCCACGCACACCCTCCCATCCAGGCTACCCCAGCTGCTCATTTCAGTCTGGTATGAATTCCTGCTGAGACAGGAACCCCCTGCGGGTAGAGGAGGAGGGAAACTTCAGCGGAAAGACCTTCAGTTGGTCTGAGGGAAGTGGGATGGGCCCTGGGCCAGGCCTCCCTGTTAGAAGTCAGGAGCCTGTAGGAGTCCAGGGATCCCTGGAGAGAGAGGGGGACAGAGTTGGACTGCCTCCCCTGCCCCCTCCCGGATGCTACAGATGCTGAGCTCTTGAAGCCACAAGAACCCAGGAGCGCCTGGTGGAGGGAGGGTAGAGGCTCCAGCTCCTGGACAGGTGCAGCCCGTCCCTGGTATCGGGATCTCAGGGCGCTTCCTAGAAGGGCAAGAAACCAGAGGAGCTGGACTGCCCTGGCCCTGCCCTGCACCCAGCGGTCTCCTTTCTCCCCGCTGGCCTTGCCAGCCTTCCCATAAGTTATCCACTAGATCATTCACGTCTTCATTCATATATTCATTCAAAAATATGTGTGGAGCATCTACTGTGAGCCAGCCCCCATGCTAACCACTGGCCTATAGGAATGAACAAGAAGACGTGATCCTTGAACTCATAGACTTTCATGCCACTAGGGAGGCTGGAAATTGACAACAAATCACACACAAAAATCACAGCAAGTCCTGAGAAGAGGATAGTGAGGGTGTGGCGGTGGAAGGGGACAGAGAAGGCCTCCAGAAAGAGGCGATATTTGAGCTGAGGTGATGAGTGTCCCTTTCCCCACCCCCACCCCAGGCCATATACTAGCCCTGAAGCAGGATTCATCGCTGAACCTGGAAGCCTCACCAACTGCTTCTGGTGTGCCCCCTGGTTGAGCACCTTACCCCGCCTCCCTTTCCTTTCCACCAAAGGAGAGACTGGGTGGCCTGAATACACACAGGAGCTCTTGGGGAGGTGGAGAAGGCTTGGGAGCTCTCCCGTCCTTAACTTGAGCGCGATGGGACAAACGCTTCTGATTCAGCTCTGAAGTGGCCCAGATGAAATGAGCATGAAGGGCCCGGTCCAGCAACTGCAACCTCCTTTTTCCACTCAATGAAGAGTAAGACCTACGATAGACCAGGTAGTATTCTAGATAGAGGGTATAAAAAGACAAACTCTCTGTCCTCGGGACTTTACAGTGTTGAGGGAGACAAGTATTAACCAGTTAATCACCAAAAAAACAAAAATAAAAAGTACGACTGCAGCTGCCGTAAATGCTATGAAGAATAGTACCTGGTAGCGAGAGCCGAGAATGAGCATTAGACGTGATATGATCAGGGAGCAGGAGGACATCCAGGAGGAAGTGAGGCTGTGCTGGGGTCTGAATGAATGGGAATTAACCAACCAGAGGGAAGAGTGAAGAGCATCCCAGGGACAGGGAAGAGCATGCACCAAGGCCCCTGGGGAGACATCTCAGGACAGGATGGCAGGGAGCTCTGTGCCGCCGTTCTGATGAGTTCATTGGAGTCTCACTGTGGTTCCAGCCCTCCAGTGCTTTTCTGCCCCACTCCCTGCCCCCCTATCTTGGCTACTGGCACAACAGGTTCAAAGCAGGGCTAGCCCTTCAGTAGAGCTGGTTCAAGTTCAAGCCAGCACTCAGTCACATCGCCCAGACAAAAGGGGAAAAGACTAGCGCTCTGAAGTTCCTGCTTGCCAGGTGCTCCTCCTCCCCACCGCTGTCCTCCTCAGTTCATCTTTTCGGTTCCTGACCCCAGCAGCTGTTGTGTCAGCGTCTGAATCCCACAAGCCAGATCTCCCTTCTCAGGCCCAGTCATGCCACGGCCTGCCGCCGCTCCGGCCTCTGCACGGGGAGGCGTCTCCACTCAGCTTCTCCTGGTCCCCACTCGGTTCCCTTGGACGGTTTCACCCCAGCCTTCCCCGCCACCCAGCCTCCCTTGGGAGACGCTGCCCCGCTGTCCCTCAGTGTGGGCGGTCATTCAGCAGGCAAGGAGCAGCTTACTTCTTTTCTGCTTGTAAAATAATACACGCTAATTATAGAAACACGAGAGAGAGAGAGAACAATTGTTTTAAAGTACTCATAATTTCACAACCCAAGGAAACCACCACTGACAATTATTTTAATATGGAAAATTTCAAATCTATGCAAAACTAGAGAGAATAATAAAGCGAACCTCCATGAGCCTGCTGTTCAGCCCGACTAACTCCTGGCCTTGCTTTCCTTCTGTCTGCACCCCACCCCCTCTTGGTTTCCTTTGCACACTCTCAGCCATTATACAATTTTATTCAGTCTCCACTATCTTTAACAATTTTTTAAACATGTAAGCACTAAATATATTAACAAACTAAAATTAATATATTAGTAATAAATAATATTAATAAACAAATGCCACATTTCCCCAATTATATATTCTCTCTCTTTCCGTTCACTTGTTTGCATGCTTATCCAAACTGAGGTCTCCAGTTTGTGTTTGGTTGAGTGTCCCGACTCTCCCAAGCGCCTTTAATACCTTCACGTGTGTCTTTCTAGCCCTTTTCTCTGTGCGGTCAAGCAACGTGCACAGGCTTCCTCTTTTTAAAAAAATATAATTTACTTAAATAAACTGTTCATGAGTTTGTTCACAGAATACTGAGAACTTTCATTCCCAGTAAACTGGTATATTTCTCACCGGGTTTTTTTTTCTTTGCAGTAATTGAGGTCATACTCTTCATTATATTGTAGCTTTTTTTTGTCTTTGTAATATATAACCAAGGTTCCACAAAATTTTTCTGAAGTCATTTAATTATCACATAATAGCCCCACGTGTAGGGTGGAGCAACAGTAGTTTTACAGTTGTGACTACGTGAAACAGTTTATTCCTGCATTATGTATGACTTATCAGTTATTGTATTGTTTCCCGTAAGTTTATGAACAATGGTAAACTTACTTTTGTCCAGCCCTGTATATGTGTATTTTTTAAAGCATTTTTTAAATTTTATTTATTTAGTTTTAGAGAGAGGGGAAGGGAAGGAGAAAGAAAGGAAGAGAAACATCATGTGTGGTTGCCTCTCACGTGGCCCCCCACTAGGGACCTGGCCTGCAACCCAGGCATGTGCCCTGACTGGGAATCGAACCGGCGACCCTTTGGTTTGCAGCCCGTGCTCAATCCACTGAGCTACACCAGCCAGGGCTTATATGTGTATTTTTAAATGCTGATAGGCTTTTACTACATTGAAAGTGTATCCATGCACTTACATTTTATCAGTTACTCCAGGCTGTTATCAGGGGCGACTTCCCCAGATTTCTTCTTTTTTTGAGCCTGATTGTACCAGAGCCCACCTCTGGGATGCTCCCCAGCACACGCCCAGCACCAGGATGCAAGCTCCTTGGGGCAAGGATGGTAGCTGCCATCTCGTAAGTCCTGGGCCTATCACAGGCCCTGCCCCAGAGTGGGCGCTTGGAAAGCGGTCGGTTAGATGTAGTCTCTCTCCTCCACTCTTACGTTTTCATTGTTTCCCAAATCCTGGAAGAATCCCCATACTTGCTTCCAGGGGTCCAGCCCCTCCCTGCTGAAGCCTAGTGTGTTGTTGTGTATAAGATCGTCGGCTTTAGGGTCACATCAGGCCCGTTTCAGGTTATAGTTCCACCAGTTACCGGCTGTGCGACTTTGGGGAAAGTTCGTCAACCTCCCAGAGCCCTGGTTGCATCTGCTGGAAAATAGGGCTAATCACAACGCTTATGGTTCTGAGATTAAAATAGCACACACACACACACACACACATTCCAGTCATCCACCCCTCTCCTGCCCAGCTTCAAAGAGCTGCAGCCTGCCCTTGTGCTTGGCCTCCAACCTTCAACTGTTTCCCTAGAATCTTCTTTACAGCCCAGCCCGGCCCACCCGCTTCCTCCTACCTTTGCTCCCTCAACGCCACCGCCCACCTCCACAGGGCGTCCTCCTAACCTGGCATCTCCTAACCCTGTTGTCCACCTCACAGCCCTGGAGTTCTTCTCCTGGCTGCCCCCCACGTGTCCGCATTAGGCCCTTCGCTGAGGCCTGAGCCCGTCTGCCTGCACCCTGCGCCCTCAGGCAGGCCCAGGGAGCTCAGCCAGGCTGCCAGGCAGGACTGCAGGGTTTTCATGGAGACCGGGCTCCTGCCCTCCCAGAGGTGACCGGCCTTGGGTCCTGTCACAGGAGCAAGGGCAATCTGTAAATACTGACCCTAAAGCCAGTCACGACAACCCCCTCAAACACTTCATGGCTTCCCAGTGCTCCTAGCAGGAGACCAGAATCTTCAGTACGGCTCTGCAGCCGCAGACCCCGAAGACACCTCCCCTTGGGGTGGCCGCACTGGCTTGCCCTTAGTCCTTTAAACTGGCCCAGCCTCTCGCAGCCTCAGGGCATGCAGCTGTCTCCCACACCACCCACACCTTCTCCTGGAAAACGTAGTTTTTTTAACTTTGAAATGTTTCAAACCTATGGAAAAGTTGAAAGAATAGCATGATGAACATCTGCATAGGCTTTTTTACCTAGATGCATCATGTGTTAATATTTTGCGCATTTGTTGTATCTCTCTCTATACTGACACACAAACACACCCACACACACTCATACACAGACTCACACACTCATTTGGTGCCAAATCCTCATCGTGACCTCACCCTCGCCACGGGCCTTTTCCCATTCATTTGGCTCAGGCAACACAGGTCTATCGAGGAACTTCGGGTGCCAGGTGGTGCCAAGAGTCGCCTAATAGATGGTGTGTGTGTGTCAGGGTGCTTCCCTCTTTCCTCAAAAACGGAAATGATCTGGTCCTTGATAACTCCGAAAGAGCGTGGAAATAGCCGCTCTGGGAAAAACCCAAGTTGGGTTGGAATTCTTGCGGGCCCTTCTCCGGGTTAGCGTTTTTCACAGTAATGAGCCACTCCATGCTCTTCTCAAGGCTCAGAGCGTCCAAAGGTCTGGCTCAGGTGCCGCAGTGGGGAGCAGGCAGACACCCGGGGCCGGATCTGGGGGCTTGGGGGCCCCTCTGACAAACTGTGTTGGTTTTACTGAGGCAGAGGGCAGGAACTGGCATTCCAGTATCTTCCCTGGCTTTGCTGTAAGGGAGAGCTTGAGGAATTAGGGAAGGGAATCTGAAAAAGTTTGGTGGTGGATGTGTGGGAGGGGTTGGGGGTGTTCTTGTGAAGTCGGAGGGGCGGATTCTTACCTGCCCTGCATTCTATCCGGAGGGCTTCACGCCTCCCTCCTCCAGGGTCCCCTGGGCCTCTCCCTCTAGGCCCTTGAACCCTTCTCTGGCTCCGACACACTCTCTCTCATCTCCCACCTTCCCTGCCCGGGAGAGGCCCAACCCCCTCACTGTGACAGTCAGCACTGCTCTTTCACAGACAAGTCACAGCCTATCCCACTCTGTGTGTCCAAGGCCCAGTCTCTGTGGCGGGTCTGAGATGGTGAGGCGCTGGTGTAGGGGCCTGGCTTCTGAGGGGTTGTACAAACTACCCCCACCTTGCTGACAGGGGCTGTGAGGTGGGGATAGGGTGCGAGAGTTGGGAGCCCTGGGAGAGGACGGGGTGGGGCGCAGGGGCTAGGCTGGCCTGGGACGCTGTGCTCACCATCCCACTCTCTCTCCAGCTCCCAAAATGGTGATGAAACCGGCACCTGGCCCAACAACCAGTTTGACACGGAGATGTTGCAAGCGATGATCCTGGCCTCCGCCAGTGGTGAGTGGTGGGGGAGGTGGGGAGTGACATGTGGGGTGCGAGGTGGGAGGCCTGAGGTTCTGGGGCGTCCCACAGCCGCCACACCCAGAGGCTGGCTGTCCACCTGCACAGTTTCTGTGGATCTGTCTGCTGGTTTGAGAGGACCCGTAACTGTAGGACATAAAGGCAGGCTGAGGGAGGGATGGGGGGCTGGGGTGCCCAGAGGGGAGTGAACAAGGAAAGGGCCATCGAGGACATGTGCGGAGGAGTGGTTGAGGGTCTGGCTCTGGAAGGGGACAGCGTCAGTCCAGTCCCAGCTCTGCCACTTAGGATCTCTGTGACTTCTATCAATTTGCTTAATCTCTCTACACCTCAGTTTCCTGGGCCCAGACAATGGGGGCAGCCACTAAAGGGTTGTAGGGGAGAGCGCCACAGAGCAGGAAGTCACACCAGCCCTCAGTCCATGGGTGGGGTGAAGGGGGGTGCTCCCAGCAAGGGAACAGGCTCTGGGTGTTTGAGACCTTCTCTCTGGTTTGCTGACCCCAACCGCAGAGAAGGATTTTGGTCTTCTCACGCAGCTAACAGAGAACGTCACATGCAATGGGGGACGCAGATGATGGTTGTTGTCCCTAAAGAGTCACGAGGGCCCTGAACAGGGAAGCAGAGTCATTCCATCAGCACTTATGGGCGCAGGGAGGCCCGGAGGCAGCCGAGCATGGACTCCGGTCCTGGCGCCGCCGCTTTCACTGAGAGTCCTCGGGCAAGTTCCCAAGCCCCTCCGGGCCTCAGAGGCGCTGACCCTGAAATGGGCGCAGTAATGACAGCTCCCATGTGGGGTCGTGAGGGCCAGCATCACACCTCGGCACAGAGTTGGCAGAGAGGAAGGGCACAATATGTAGTGGCCAAAACGGATTAATTATAATCTTTATTGATCCATAGGAGTAGAAGGAAGACAATAGAATAATGCCGTTAATAAGGACTGGCTTCGGAGCAGCAAATCCCGGGCTCACACGGAGGCCGGTGGGGGACGAAGGCGCTGGCCTTACAGGGGCTGAGAGCCCTGCCCTCCCGCATGGAGGGCAGGGGGGAGAGGCGAGGTGGAATCAGACATGGTCACCCTCCCCACGCCTGCGCATCGTCCCAGGCGCGCGTTAGACACCCTCCAAGGGCCTCGTGCCGACCAACCCTCTCAGCAGCTCTGCAGGGCACGTCCGATCGCTCCCGTCGGACAGACCAGGGAACTGAGTGGTCACTTCCCCGAGGCAGCGGCTCGGCCATGCTAAACTGGCCCAACACCCACGCTCATGTCCTTTCTGCTCCAATGACCATGTCTGCCTTGAGATCCAGCCTCAGTTTCCCCTTTCGCTAAGTAGATCTAGAGGCTGAACTCTCACTGCCCTGTCTTATTCTCCCAGGTGAGGGTCGCCAGATAGAGCACAAGATGGCCAGGTACATTTTAACTCCAGACACAGACAGACAACAGACAATACCCGAGCGTGAGTGGGCCCACACGTCCGCGTCAGGGCAGGCGGCACTGAAGTGTGGCTCATCGTTTACCTGAAGTTCATGTTTAACTGAGCGCCCTGTGTTTTTACCGCTGAATCTGGCCAGCTTCCCCCAGCTGTCTGCGAGGCTGAGCAAGGCCAGGACTGTGGTTGGGAAGGGTTAGAAGTGGCCCGAGAGGCCAGATGCCGAGTATGAACGGCGGAGGAGCTGGGTCTGGGGAGATGCCAAGCCGGGATCTTGAGGGAAGTAAACAGACAGTCAGGTATATTTAGCTCTTGTGGTGCTGAGCCCTAAGGCCAGGAAGCAGGCTTTCTAGCCTAAATCCAGACTTTAAAAACAGAAATGGAGTATTTATGGCCCCGAACCCTCCTAGAAGTTCCCCAGGGTCATTGCAGGCTGCCTCCCTCTCAGGACTCCCGGCCTCTGGCCCACACAGGGCCTGACCTGAGTGTAAGCCCGGGCCCTGGGGACAGATGAGGGGTCGGGTCAGGCCCCACTCTCACTTTCACACCCACTGCCTTGCCCTGGAGCCAGAGAGGTTCCTGGAGCCCAGCCCAGCCAGTCTGTGGGGCTGCTGAGGGGGAGTAAGTAAGAGGGAGAGAGTAAGGACACTTGGGAGGCTTCTTAAATAAACATTTCAGTGAGGAGGTGTGCTCTCGAGGAGCCTGTGGTTTGCAGGTCATCTGGCTGAGGTCTAGCTTGACCAGACCTCGCTGGGCTGGGCTGCTCTGGAATTGCTGCCTTAGTCCCGGGGTGGGGCAGGAGGTTACAGGTTATTGGGCCTGGAGCTGTTTTCCCAGGAGAGGCTGGCGCAGGAGAGGAGGCCAGCGCTGCTTCCACCTCCTCCGAAGCAGAGGGTACTCAGGTTCTTTCTTGCTGCTCCCCAAAGTCTGTTTCTCTCGTACCAGGGGAAGGTCCTGGCTTCAGCCGGGTGTGGGGTAGAAGGAGGGACCATTGGAGAACCGATTCTACAGAAGGCCAGAGCCTGCAATCCAACTTCTCCCCCTCACATTTGTAGACAGGGAAACAGGCCCCAGTAGTGCAGGGCCTGGGTCAAGGTCACACAGCTCAACTCCACTGTACCCTGTGGGGCCCGGGAGGTGTCAGGGCTGGCTCAGCCATTCTCACTCACAGCGGGGCTCCTCAGAGGTCTTGGGTGCATGGGGGACGTGGGTGGGCCTAGCTCCCAGCTACCCAGTCAAGCCCTTCCTTCCTTTCTGTTTCTGCTCCTCACTGTTTCTCTCTCGCTCTTCTTCTCTAAATCACTCTGCAATCCTGGCTCCTGAAGCCAGATCTGGCCCCCTCCCCCAGCCCCTCCATTCCCCGGCGGGGAAGAGGGAACGTGGGTGGGGAGGGGGCCAGCAGTCGAGGTCCCAGCTCCCTCCTGGAGTCAATTAGGGAAACAGAGAAATGTCCATCCCGAGAAGGGGCTGGGGGAGGGAGGAAAAGAGAAGGAAGTGGGCCGCTGCTCCCTCCCTCCGCCCCCTGTCCAGCCCCTCCCCACCCCCCAAGGTCCTCTGATCTGGGATTGGGGGTTTGAAATGGAGCCAATAGAAACCTGAGCGCTGGAGTGAGAAGGCGGAAAGACCGAGGCTCATCCGTCCTTGCCTTCTCTCATGCCCCTCCCCCCTCATGCCATTCTTTGAAAATATTTCCTGTCTCTCTCTTTCTCAATCCCTGGTCGGTGTCCCAGGATTACTCAGCTTCTCCAGACTTTAGTCACCCTCTCTACTCACCCCCAGGGTTGGGGCGGGGGCGGGGGCGGGGGCAGAGGGAGGCCAGGGGAAAGCTCCTCTGCCGGCCTGGGGCTTTAACCCTCCCACGGCCGGCAGGAGGGCTCCGTCGCCCGAGAGCTCAGCCAAAGCCATCCAGCTCCGGGTTCCTTCCCGCTACCGCACACGCACCGCGCAGCAACGCGCTGGATGGGGACGACGACCACAGCAGCGAACACTCAGCGCCTGGGCACTGACTGGGCGACGCGCTGCCTCATTTACGCCTCACGAAAGCCCCCTTCTGAGCGTCTCTCCCTGTAACGTGCACACAGACCGCCCGGAGAGCCTGCTCGTAGGCCGACTCAGAGAGTCTGCCTTTCTGACACGCTTCGGGTGATGCTGAGCCAAGGCCAGGGTGTGTGCGGCCCTGGACCCAGTCTTCTCGGGCAGGACACTGTCTTTGATGTCACCTGGCTCTGCTCCTCTCCTCTCCCCTCCCCTCCCCTCCCCTCCCCTCCCCAGAGAGGAGTTTTGAGGGCCATGCTGCTGCTGCTGCTGCTGGTGCGTGCCCTCCCCACACTCACACACACTTAGGCCTGCTCTGCCCTGTGCCGGCTGGTTTGGGCATGTCTTTCCTTCTCGGCGCCTGGCTTCCCTGATCTGTGAAGCGCGGGCCACACCGCAAGCCTCGCTGGGCTGTCCAGCTGAGGTGCGAAGCCGTCTTGCACGTGCACCATCTAGCAAAGGGCTTGGCGCAGAGTAGGCAGCGGTTGGTTCTGAAGTGAATGCCTGGAAGAGCGCCTGCTCCTGGCCAGTAACAGAACTGCAAAGTACCGGCTCTGTGCCCGGCGCTGGCTGGAGAAGGAGAGGAGGATGCACAAGCCATGGCTGAAGGGCCCCAGAAGCCCACAGCCTCGTGTGGAAACCCGAGCGGCTCCCTTGAGACGGCCGGGGCGACGGTTTGAGAGCCAGTGCCTCAGCCCAGAGAGAAGGAACAGCTAGCATCTTTTTAGCCCCTGCCTTAGGTGAATAGGTAAAAGAGCTAGGAATCAAATCCAGGCTGTTCGTTAGTCCAGAACCCCTTACCTCTACCCTCTGTGATGGAGCTGGTCTTCCCAGTGGTCAGCGGGGTCAGGGCTGCGTGATTGGCCAGCATTCATTAACTGCTTGTCCTACAGGAGAGTGACTGTTGAGGACCCAGAGGTTAGCCCCTGACCTTCCTCTGTCTCTGCAGAAGCTGCCGACGGGAGCTCCACCCTGGGAGGGGGCGCTGGCACCATGGGCTTGAGCGCCCGCTACGGGCCCCAGTTCACCCTGCAGCACGTGCCCGACTACCGCCAGAACGTCTACATCCCCGGCAGCAACGCCACGCTGACCAACGCGGCGGGCAAGCGGGACGGCAAGGCCCCGGCAGGCGGCAACGGCAACAAGAAGAAGTCAGGCAAGAAAGAGAAGAAGTAAAGCGGAGGCCGGCCCGGAGCCACAGGGCCGCCTCCCCCCAGCCCGCCCAGCCTCTCCCAACCTGGACCCAGGACTGGGGTTTCCAGGGCTCACCCCCAGGATCCTGGCGCCGGGCCATGCTCCCCTTGGGAAACAGAAACAAGTGCCCAGTCAACACCCCCTCTCTGCCCCCAGGGGATTGAATATGCAAAGGGAGTTCTGCTGGGAACCCCCATCCAATCAACTGCTGTGCCGCGGGGCAGCGGGGCAGTGCGGCGGCACTGATCGCGCTGCTTTGGCCACAGCTGAACTCCTCCACCTTCAAATCCAGTCGGGCCCGACCAGAACGGCCGCCTGCCCCCTCCCGCCCATGCCACCCCCCTCCTCAGCAGCTCCTCTTTCTTCAGTAAGGTGGTTGGGGTGTTGAGGTACCTGGTGACCTAAAAAGGTTCCTAGTTCTGAAGAGTTGAAGAGCATCGTGACCTCTTGGCCTATCCTTCAATTCTCAAACTCCCCCAAACCATGGTTTGGTGCCAGGCCTTCGCCTCCTTCCCCAGCCTGAGACCGAGCTCACGTTTTGGGAGACGTGGTCACCATTCCATGGTACTGATGCTTGCTGGATTTAGGGAGGGCATTTTGCTACCATGCCTCTTCCCGATGCCCTAGGGACCAGTCGTTTTGTTTTGTTTTGTTTTTCATTGTTTGATGTTCCCACTGCATGCTGTGGCTGCCCCTCCCCAAACCAGAGACTTCATTGCATGTTCCAAGACAGTATGGGGTGGTCCGACAAAGAAGGAAAGAGTGTGTATGTGGTGGGGGAGGGGGTGGATACATCTTGACCCATCAGTTAACAGTTATCAGGAGGCTCTGTATGTCCCCAGGGTACTGACCACATCTTTCCAGCCATAAACCACGCACCAGGCTGGACCCTCATCGACCACAGACTCGGGGCTGAGCGGCCAGCACCAATGATCTAAACTGGCGTTACAGTCCGAGGAAAGTCTGAGCAGGTTCGGGAACAGGTCCCCTGGAGAGATCAGAGGGGCCTCTGTGGGTGCTGGGTACTCCGGAGGTGCCAATAGTGGAAGGATCAGTATGCCCCGCCTACCGCCCCCAGGCCTGGAAGGGAGGGCCAGCTAGGCCGTTCTTGATTCCTGGGCTGGGGAGGCAGAGGGGCTAGAGCAGGGATCGGGTGGACAGAACGTCTCAGCCCGAGGATCAGGCTTCTACACCGGGCCCCTGCATTCCCCAAGGCTGGGTCCTTCACCTTGTCAGGTGCCATTTCTTCTCTGTTAAGGCCACTGCCCAGGCCCCCGGTGTGCCCCCTAGTGGCCAGAGCCTGGTTCAAGTCCCTAGTGCCTCCTTGTGCATAAACCTAACTCTGCCCCCTGAGTCCCGTTCATGCACCGGGGCTGAGCGAGAACCCCACCCTAGTCCTTACAGTAGTGTAGAGACCCTTCCCTCCCCCCTTCGGCTGGTGTAGAATAGCCAGTAGTGTAGTGCGGTGTGCTTTCCCGTGATGGCGAGTGGGCAGCGGGCAGCGGGCTCCGCGCAGCCATCTGTCCTCGAATTTGCCTGCGGTGGCCCGTGCTGTGTTTTGTGCTGTGTCCACGCGCTGCGGCGACCCCCTCCCCAATACTGACTCCTATAAGCGCTTCTCTTGGCATAGTCACGTAGCTCCCCACCCCTTTCCTGTGTTTCACGCAAGTTTTATACTCTAATATTTATATGGCTTTTTTCTTTGAAAAAAATAAAAAGGTTTCTTCTGAAAGTTTGAACGTTTCTGTTTAAATATGGAAGCTCCTGACACGTCTGGATGAAGTAAGGAGCTGAGGGGTGCATGCTGGGCGGAGAGCGGGATCGGGAGGCGATTGTGGCGTTTGTGTGTTGGTCTGGTGTCGTCGCCTTGAGTCTGCGTATGACTGTCAAACGTGACTGTTTATGCTTGCAAGACCCTCGTGCATATGTAATAGCATGCGACTGACTCAGTGTGCGGGCGGATCTGGATACAGTGTGTGTCATAAGCTTGCGGGTCCATTGTGGGGGAGGGACGTCAGCGCGGCGTGTCGGTGTGCAGTTGAGTGTGCAGTGGGATGCGCGGCTGTCTCCGTGCCAAGGCTAACGCAGCGCCTGTCTCCAGGCAGAAGAGGAGACCCGAGCGCGGGGGCGGACGCGGGTTGGCGCCCAGCAAACTGCGCTGCAGAGGGGGCGGGGAACGTCTCCTTAGTGCCAGCCCTTTCGCCGCCGCACGGGGAACCTCCGAGCGCCTTAGCGGGCTTGGCAGGAGGGGGCGGGGGTGGGGGTCACTTTCCTTTGCCTGTCTCCCTCCGCCCCCGCTGCCTCAGGGGTTTGGGAACACCACCAGAGAGGCAGGGGATGCCGGGGGCGATTCTCCAAAGGCCGGGTCGGTAGCGTGGGCCTCAGTTTCCCCGCTTGGAATTCACCTTCCCGTTTGTCTCTCAGCAACAGAGCCAAGGAAATTGGAGGGCTCGTCGCCTTCGTAGTGTGTGTGTTGGGGGGGGGGAGCGGGGGCGGGGGCGGGTCTAGGGGACTGAAAGGACAGGAAATGAGATAGCCCACTTCAGGTCGCCCTCCCACCTTCCCCTCTCTTCGTGCTTTTTCCATTCACTGGTCCGCTCCCCCATCTCCCTGCCTCCTCAGCCTGTCTCCTCGGACCACAGTGGGATTCCTAGGTTGCCGCAGCCAGAGAAGCCTCGAGAAGCACAGAGGGAGGGAAGGCCGGGAGGGGCAGAAGGAGAGAAAAAGGCAGACCCACTGGGGTGATCGGGCGGGTCAGCGAGGGTGTGCCCAAGCACCGGGAGGGAGGAGGCTGTTTCTGGGCTGCCTCCGCTCGGAGCCTCTCAGAGCCTGGTCCTTCAGTCTGTTGTCATGGAAACCAAGCCTTCCAACTAAGCATCCGGGGGCGACTTTCCTGCGTGGGAGAGAGGGTGGTGTGCGCAGCTGCTGAGATGGAAGCAGGGTTTTGCGTCTGAGAGCCAGGCTGCGGAGGGTGGGGAGCCGGGCGCCTGGGTTCTATTCTAGGCACGGCAGTAGACTGGCAGAGCGTGAGCAGCTGTGGCCGGTCCCCTAATTGGCATGTGTGCCTATGAAGCTCTGAGCCAGAAACGCGTGGCCTCTGGGGTGGAGGGAGAGAGGAAGCAGGCAGCCCACCCCACATCTCCAGCTCTACTAGGGAGGCAGCGGCCCAGGCTCCACGGCTATTTAAAAGGCTCTTATTTCCAGTTCCAGAGCCTGCCCAAATGGGTTTGTTGGTCCCCTCCACGTCCCTCCCTGCCTATTCTGGGCCTGCGCATAGATTGTAAGGTTTCTTTGTGCAGGTCAGTACATGATCAAATATGTATGACTCTGGAGCAGCAAGTCACCCGGAGCATGACCTCTGGGGTCTGACCTCTGCTGGGCAGGCTCAGGCTTCCACCCAAGTGTAAGCCCCTCTAGTGTGGAACGTGGTGTGTGGCCATCAACGGAGTGGGGGGAGGGGCGGGGAAGGGAGAATAGGAGTCAGATGTTTCCCTCAGCGAGAGGCACAGGTATTGCCAGGAAACTATGACACCTGGGGGCATGGGAGCCGGGGTGGAATTTAAGAGCCCCAGGCAATTCCAAGCCAGGAGGCAGCAATGAGGAAGGGCGGGAGGCCTGAACCGGGCCCCACTCCTTTATGCAAACCGCAGGGCAGAAGCCACCATGTGTTAACCACCTCCAGTGTCTGGCACAGGAAGGGCACCTGGGACTTTCTGACCATGATCTGTCAGGCCAACCAGGGATTTGAGGCAGGACAAGACAGAGGGGCCGGATGAGAGCGAAAAGAAACAGCTCCGACATTCACACAGGAGGCAGTAAAGCAGTAGTTTCAATGCTTTATTAACAGTTGGAGACAAACCCAACAAACTGGAGGTGATGACATCCCAGAAGCCCAAGAGGTGAGGGAAACAGGTTTGCATTTTGTCCCGTATTTACTTATTTTTTTATGAAATGCATCTTAGCAAAAGTAGATTAAAAAAGAAAGGGTCAAAGCCCCAGATGTCAGCAGGCAGGAGGGGACCTAGGGAGCAGCAGGCCCCTGGCACCAGTCTTCCCGAGAACAGCTCCGAGACGCTGCAGCTGCCCCCCACACAAGCCCGCAAACCGGAGCCCTTCTTCCCGCTCCCCGGCCGCTGGGCTTCCTGCAAGCGCCCTCGGTCTCCCTAAGGACTCCGGCGCTAACAGCCACGGTTCTGGGCTGAGTCCTAGCAGTGCTGTCCTCTCTCCCTGCCTGGCGGTGGGAAGATGAAAGCAGCACAGGGAGGGCACTGCGTCACCTGAGCCAGAGTCTGAGCCTCCTGCGGCTGGGGCCACCGAACACTGTTTCAGAAGGGCGCAGGGCTGCGAAGTGTGGGGGCACTCCTGTGCCCACTCCCCCAGAGTGTCCAGTTAGCATCTGCACATTTGGCTTGATAAATATATTAAATTTATAAAAACTCTGTGGTCTCAGAGCTCCCACTACCCTTAGGCCTGGTCCAACTCAACCAGAGAGGAGCTTCCTCCTGCGCACAACTGGCTGCTGGTGGAGAAGCTGCACCGGCCTCAAGGGCCCAGAGGCATGACGGCTGAGGTGCAGGTCCCAGGGCCTGGCCAGGACAGAGGCCCGAGGGGAGTAGCCCCACAGACTCTGGAACCTGCCATCGAAGCATCTTATATTATGGAGGAAAAAGGGGAAAGGAAGATTTATTTTTCTTTAAAAAAAAAATCTCATACAAAAATAGATCCATTTGCAAAACAATTTCTCAGCCAGGAGGCTCCACCTCCCATTTTCTTGGAGACAGAGGGTGAGGTGCTGGGACGGTCACAATGCAGCCCATACTCCAGATGAGACACACCAGAGCTCTGGGGAGGGCACGGGGAGGGGCCACGGCTTGGTAGCCGGGGGCTGGTGCAGAGGTCCAGAGAGGCAAGGGCCCAAAGCAGGGCAGCAGGCCGGGGCAGACCCCACAGGGTCTCTGTGTCCTGCCTGCCTGCCTGCCCACACGCTCTGGCCAAGGCCACAGTGGAACGGATAAAAGTGGTCCTCTTTGCTGCGGGAGGCCTTTCGAGGGAAGGTGGAGTAAGAGTGGGATGTGCCCCCCACTTCCTTAGAAGCAGCTCCCCATGCCACACCGCTAGTAATAAATAACTGCCAGGAGAAGAAAGGGCGGAGAGGTGACAGCAAAGAAAGGTGGGGTAAAGTCCAAAAGTTCACAAGCCCCATGCTGTTCTCAGGGCCAGAAAAACCACAAAAGAAAAGCACAAACTCAGCAAAATTGACCTACAGGAAGCCCACTGGAAAGCCAGGGGCTGAGAGAGCAGGTGGGCCTTGTCTGAGACAGGCCTCCAAGTAGCAGAGGGGAGACACTTGGGGTTAAGGCAGCAGCAAACGCGGAGCCTGCTTTGGTAATGCAGCAGCCAGGGCCGGCTGGGTTGGGCTCAGGCCTCCCCCACACTGCCCCTTCCTTCTGGCCCTCCAGGCAGCTGAAGCCGAGTGTCACGTACAGAGAGCAGCAGGCCAGAGAGGAAGACAGGGTTGGGTGACGGGAGCGGCCACCCCACAGGGAATCTCCACGATCCTTCAGGCACAGGCTGCAGGGCAGGACGGTCCACAGAGGAGCTGCCGTGGCCACAGGACCAAGATTAGCTGGCACGGCCAACCAGCTCCATGGCTTCCTCCAGGATCGTGGGGACTCCGTCACTGTTCTTGGGCACCTTGGCAGGGACAGCAGTCATGGCATCATCCTTGGTCAGCTCCGAGGCCAGCAGAGAGGTGACCGCACATCCGGCCTTCCTGTTGGCTGCAAGAGAAGACACGAGAGATTTTATCCACAGAAAGCCCAGCCCCTGACCGCCTCTGAACTCGAGGGCAGACATTTAGCCAGATGCCACATAGACGTGGCTGCCCCGTCCAGTTCGCAGAGGGTCCTACTTTGAAGGAGGGGCAGAGACCTAGGAAGACGTGGAATACACCCCTGGGTAGGGGTGCAGTGAATATGAGATGAGAGTATGGCGCAGGCAAGAGCGGAAGCCACGCTCATGCTTTCCCGTGTGATAACGGGACAAAGGTGAGGGTTCGATCCTGGTCAGGGCACGTACAAGATCAACCGATGAATCAGTGAGTAAGCGGAACAAGTCAATGTTTCTCCTTTCTCTGAAATCAATAAATAAAATAGTTTTTAAAATAGCATAACCCCAGCCAGTGTGGCCCAGTTGGTCGGGTGTTGTCCCACAAACCAAAAGGCCGCCGGTTCCATTCCCATCAGGGCCCAGGCCTGGGCTGCAGGTTTGGTCCCCGACTGAGGTGCCTACGGAAGGCAGCCAAATCGATGTTCCCCTCTCACATCGATGTTTCTCTTATTTTCTCCCTCCCTTTCCCTGTCTCTAAAATTGAAGCTTTTTTAAAAACTGAAAAAACAACACAGGGTTTGAAGACAGCTAGACAGAAGAGGGTCCAAGTGTTAGCTACGTAACTTGGAGAGAAATAACTTGGAGAGAAAGCGCTCAAAGTCGGTTTTCATCTCACAATGATGTTGGAGTTAAACAGCCTCGAGCTTAGCAAACAGTGTTCCTCTTGTTTTGTGGGCACTTCCCAGGAAGCTCCAAGGCTGAGGGCAAAACCCCAAGGGGGCTCCTGCAAAGAGGAGTAGCAGCCCATGCTGACATCACATGCGTGTCACACTGCCATGCGTCCCACCAACCCTCCCCCCTCCCCCCAGATGCGCACACACCT
>CM052546.1:24426756-24438888 GCA_028533065.1 Trachops cirrhosus | reverse complement strand
TGCTGTTCTAACTGCTGGAAGCTGTTCCCGGGACCCTCACTCATATTCATTCGAGGAATCCAGATTTACGGCCCAGTTCCCTGACACAAAGGCAGTCCCCTGGGACTGTGCTGTTGGCCTCTCCCTGCGGCCCGAGGCCCGGAGGCAGCTCGGACAGACCTCAGGCACGCCCAGAGCTGCCTGTCTGGGGCGAAGGCAGGAGACGCAAGAGGCCACGAGTGCTGACTCCATTTCTGTGCAGTGTCTGTGATGGGCAAAGCCAGAGAGGCAGGAAGTAGATTAGTGGTTGCCAGGGGCTGGGGGAGGGGCCAGTGAGGAGCGACTGCTAATGGGTATGGAGTTTTCTTCTGGGGTGATGAGAATGTTCTGAATTAGTGGTGATGGATGCACAGCCTTATGAATATACTGAGAAACACTGAATTATATTCTTTAAAAGGGTGTATTTAGGCATGTGGTTTGTATCTCAATTTAAAAAACAAACGCTTGCCGGGTCATGGGAAAGCTGAGTGGAGAAAGCAGCATGTAAGCCTGAAAGGAGCAGGCACAGAGGAAGCCTGGCTCTCCTAACCGCAGGCTCCACCCCTACACGCAGCCTCGACTTTCCACGAGGGCAGCTGTGCCCTGCTGGAGGGAAGGGGTCCAGAGGAGCCAGTGAACAAAGCACGCAGAACACCTTTGCCTTCTTCAGACCAGCAAAAAGCTTTAGAGAGGGCAGAAGCCAAACAGGGTTAGAGGGCCCAAGTCATCACCAGGGCTGTTAGCTTCTCTGCAGAAACACTGTGTTCACACGGCAAAGGCGACCACCAGGGCAGTCGGGGGCGCACTGCATGCCCACAGGTTACCAGTTTACGGGTGTCCTCCTCCTCCTCCCAGGGGCACAAGGGGCTGTCTAACAAGAGGAGAAAGGAGAGTGAAGGCCCTGCCCGCCGACAGAGGCCCACCAGGTCACAGGTGGGGGGGTGTGACTCCGGGGCCGTCACGGGAGCCACTCCTCGGACCACGCCCATGAAATACTGCCTCGGACAGGGAGGAGCAGCGCCCCGCAGTGCGACCGGCAAGGTCTGCATGCACGTGCTTCTCCCGTCGTCCTTCTCAGGGTCTCCAGCAACCTCTTCCTCAGACCCCTTAGTTTCCGCTCTCTTCTGAAAGCCTGGCCTCTGCAGCCCTGCTCCTCACGTCTGGAAAAGCCGTAGTATCACACCACTGCTCCTCTGAATTTAGTCTCCAGCGTTTCGGAAATTCTGCAGCTATCTGTGTGTGAGTGTGTGTGACAGGGGGAGTGTGTGTGCGCGCGGAAGTGACTTCTGACTCCAGACCCCAGGCCTCCGGGACACCTGTCCTCGGCCAGGAGGGGGATGTCAGAGTCCACGTGGGGCGGGTCTCAGCCTCCTCTCTCTGGTTTCTTCCAACCAAGGCAACACCAGTTGTACCTGATCGAGCAATGTTTCCAGATTTTAACAGAATCAAAAAGCTTCTGATGCATTACAGATTTCACACAAACCAGAAGTGGATGGTCAGCGGGGAGAAGACCAGAACTTCCCTTCTAAGCCTGGAAAGAAGGTGCGGAAGGGACGGACACGATGTGGCTGAAGGCCAGCATCAGACACAAGGGCTCTCAGCGGAACTGGGAACGGAACTGGGACACCCGGCTTCCGCTGTGTCTTCAGGGCCACAGTGAAGCTGGGCAGCTCGAACAGTCGAGAAAAAATGACCCTCCCCTCGCTTCCCCAGCTCGGGCACTGCTGAGACGAATGAAAAGCAGCTGCGGAGGCAGACACTCCTGCCCACCCGAGATCAGGGAGGACTGCTAAGCCACAAGAGAACAGTCCCATAGACTGACCTCGGTCAAAGCTGAGGCCAGATTCCCAGAAGTTGGGGGTGAGCTAGGATAGAAACACCAGCAAAATCAACCATATAGCACTAGTGCAGATGAATCAGAAAAAGGTTAATGGTTTGGAAAAAGACATTTATAAAAACACAGGCTAGGAACTACTACCGAAGAGGAAGTGCTCTTGTTAATAAGCTTCCTTAGGGAAGAGGAAAGTAGGACAGATGGGACAATCATTACCCTCCTAAAGAACTCATTACTGTATCAGTCTCCTAATTACAATTCCTGTCCCACTTTTACAAGAGTGGAGGAAGAGTGAGTAGTGGTGCAGGAAACACTCTTCACCTGCCCCAGACAGGGGTCGTGGAAAACTGTCTGAAGCAGTTTCACCACGCCCAGGGCTCTCCCTGCTGGGAGGCATGGAAGGGTATTTCTGGCCTGCACCGAAGGTCACTGTCGCCTGCTGTCCAGTCGTGCAGGCTGAGTGGACGTAGCCCTGGACGCGGCTTCACAGAAGCGGGCTACAGTCCTGGCCCTGCCACTGTCAGCCAGCGCTGCAGCCCTGGGCTAGGCTGTATCTGAGTCTTAATTCCTTTCGGGTCTGAGGAGGTGCGGTGCTAATCGCTAGCGGGTTTTAGAGTCCTTCCCAAGTCTAAGGTTCTGGTCGTGTAGGCAGTCTTCGGGGGAGCAGGGAAGCAGCAGAGGGAAGGGAAGGGAGGGATGAATGTCTTTCTTCCCTTGACTTTCTCCCTGCGAGCAGATGGCCTGTATAGAAGAGGCTGCGATTCAGACATGGACATAAAGTTGAGTCATTAAACCACAAGCAGACTCAATCATGAGCCTGAAATAGGAGCAGTAACATAATCACATGGATTCTTCCCCTGGACACTTGAACCATTGTCCCCCCACACCCTGCGGTCACCGCAGTGTGCGTGTCACTCTGAATGTGCCGGCCCTGATAGTGGCCCTCCTCTTCCGACTGCTCAATGTGGGCTTTGTGTGCTGGCCCCTCCCTCAGGTCTCCAGAGACAGAAGATTTTTTTTTAACATTCCTTTAAATCCTAGGAAGGTTAGTGTCTTTCTCTGAATAGGACAGCTGCCTCTCCGGGACCGAGGAGGGCTGCAAGGCAGGTCTGCTTGGCAGTGCTTGCTTCTTGGCTCAGAGCAACTGGCCTGGAGCGGCAGTCCGAGACGGCCAATCTGCCCTGAGTCCCGCGGCCACCACGTGAACCCAGGGCCACCAGAGCCTTTACAGTTTGAGAGTGGGGCCCCTGGGTCCAGCCTTTCTTATCCTCTTAACCCTGCTGTCACTGCACTAACAGCTATTAGAGCTGGAAAGGGCCCCAAGGCCATCTCAGTCCAACCCTCCCTTTACACGTGAGAAAGAGCCGGTCCCGCAAACTTGTCTAAGGTCGCCTGGGCGGCACCAGTCAGACTTGACTTGGGGTCTTTTGATCCTAGTCCTGCGCTCTCTGCACCCACTTCAGTGCACAGCCTTGTATTACACTCAATATAGGGCCTCATTGCTCTGCCCGAGGTGAGTGCACCACGGTCTAAAGAGCTTACCGGAGTGACTAGAAACGCCCCCCTGAGCAATGCCCCTCACTGTGTTCAGCTGTATTCCGTGAGCCCACAGCCCAGAAAGATAAGGTTACGGGGTGCAGCCAATTTAAAAAGTATGTAGTTCTCATTTTCACCTTTTTTTTTTTGCATCTGTATCTCCTATCATAAGCCTCATCCTAGTCCTTCTTACTTTGACTAATTGGGGTCCTCTGTGGAAAAGTTAGGTTCTGACAACATCGCTGCTTCCTCTGCCTGGGAGCCCTGGCATCCCCCCGTGGGAAGAGTGGGGGATGCACGCCCACCCGCACCCCCCCACCCCCCGTGGCTGAGGGAAGCCACCGATGTCTGGCTGCCTGTGCACAGGAAGCATCTGGGATTCCAGCACAGTTCCACAGGAAGAGGCTTGGAAGGGAATTCCCCACCAAACCTGATACAGATCGGCACTTAGCTGAGAGGACAGAGGAAATCAGTGAGATGCAATGTGCTTTCGTTTGGCTGGAAATGCTTAATGTACGGCCACATCACCTTATATGGCGGGTGGGAAACCATGGGGCAGAGCCTCTAAAGACTAAACACAAAAGAAACACTACCAGCTGCATTTTCTACCCAAACACTGATCTATAGACTGAATGCTCCATCACATCTAATCCCTCACTCTTCCCCTCCAGAGAGCTGGTACTCAGAGGATGTCAGAACGTGGGTAAGCGTCAGAACTCAGAGAAGATTCTGAGGTCCCACAGAAGAGCCCTCAGAAGGGAATCTCCCCCTGGATATTGCCAGTTGGGTAGAAACAGGCAGTCGGTCAAAACAGGCGAAACTCACAGAGACCCACAACGCCTGCGCCAGGACTCCAAGTGCCTGTGAGCGCGAGTGCTCCGTGTGGGCCCTCGGCCCCCTTTCCAGGCTGTGCTAGGCACCGTACGCGCTGCAGACGCCACCGCGTTAACAGCCAAGCAGCGGCCACAGCAAACTGCACCGCTCCTCCTCTTTACATAACCTTCAAGCACAGTCCATACCCATCAGGCCTACACGTGTGCCAGCCAGGGCCTGGGGAACACAGCTGTAAGCCCTCAGAAGTGGAAACCCTCAACGAGGCCTTTTCTGTAATTCCCACCCTTCAACCTGGAAAGAAGCCATCACTCCTAGTCCCCAAGGGGCTTCGCTGACATGACGGTCAACACCACATGAGGGGCACCTTGGATAAACCTTTCTCTGGTCTAGTCTGCAGGCCACTGCACACTTCCTTCAGAGAAAACTCACTGCTGACCCTTCCTCCCACTAATGCCTGAATCGCTTGTCCTCCTAGCCCCGTAATTCTTCTTGGAGGCCCTGGCTCAGCACAATCCACGTACATCCTCTGAAGGCTGGGAGAGGAGACTGCAGGGGCGTAAATGGGGAAGGCACGTGCCGTGGGTGCTCACTGCGCCCAAGGAAAAGGAAGTTCTCTGACACAGCCTGATCCTGTCGGCGAGACGCTCCTCTGTATGGAGATATCGATGCCCAACCTTCTCTCTATAGGATTTAGACTTTTTATTATTCTCTCTCTCTTCTGCGTGTGAAGTTGACAGTAAGGACTCCTGACGTTTTTTCTTTGCACTTTGGTCAATTTTGTTTATACACTCAAATGCCCACCCAAATCTCCATGTCCTGAACCATGGTCCGCTCGCTCCAGGTCACCGCTTCAAGGATGGGCAGAAATGCGATAATCAGCCGTAACTGATCTGCGGTCAGTCCCTCAAGCCCGGTTCTCCAGCTCAGCGCTCTCTAACACGAGAGGAGAACTACACGAACCACTCCACAGGCAAGGACCAGTGTGGGGAAGTTCCTAACGTCTCAGAGAATCGTTACCGGCTCTTCAGCCCAAGACAAGACAAGCTGGTCGTGGGGTAGAGAGGCCCCTTCCCCAGGGGGAGACTCCACTTGCTTACTTACCCTGACGGGGTCCTCTCTTCCGTCGGAATGCTGCCCCTGACTGTAGGGCTTCTAGAAGACTGTCCATCACACCTGTTTCATCACCTTCTGTCATGAACAAAGACAGAGAAGCAAGCTCTTCAGCCTGAGCAGTGTGCGTGTGCTGAGCCCCACACAACCCGCATGGCGTCTGCCGGCTCCCCCCTTGTCCGTGCTGGCTGGGGACTCAAAGCAGACAAGGGCTCAATCTCCAGCCCCGGCCCAGGTTCAATGTTCGAGAATGGCTCCAACACAAGGTTTCACTGTCTACTAACCACTGCAAATGCTGGGATCTTCTCCTGCAGTGCCCTCTCCTTCCCAAACCAGTCAGGACAAACACAGAGAACTGCAGAACTGCCCAGCTCCAAGACCAGGATCAGGACAGAGCCTGGGACCATGAAATTAGTAAGGAGCTATGCCTCGCTCTCTTTATCCTAAAATGTTTTACTCCAATTTACATAAACCTTTCACGCAGCACCTGGTTCCAGTTTCAGAGCAGGGCTGAGGAAAAGGTGAAAGAGAACCACTCGAGTGCATTTCACTGAAGTGCTGCCCACCCAGCTGCATCTTCCCAAGGCCAGCTGGGCATGGTAAGAGAGCATCCTGGCCAGAATACAAAGAGTTAATGTAGAATCCTTTTTCCAGCCTGGCTCTGTTTCCATGGTAACAGCTCAGGGTGGTGAAATCTGAAACTGTGAAATCCCAAGGAGCCTGGAGGCTGCTGGCTACAAGGCAGGGCTCACTGCTCCGAGCGCCACCTGCTGGTTGAACATCACCAATGCTACTGACCTACATTCCAACCTCATTTGCTTGCCCTGGGCATCCAAGAGCCAGGACAAGGCCCGCTGTGTCACCTGACGATTGGTACAGCCCTCATCCCACACACCAGCTGGACTCTATCTTTACCCACTGTCTTAGGCAGTACCTGGGGGCAAATCCTAGGAGCCTGAGGAAAACAGGGGAAGGAAAAGAGTATTTGCTGTGGGCTTAAATAGCATTGCTAAAATAGTTTGTGGCTTCTATACAACTGGGTAAGAGTAGGGAATTGCTTCCCAGAAAAGTATAAAGAACAGATGAAACGCAGGCTGTTCCTGAAGCTCCAGGTTCCTAATACTACAACAGGAGATTTCCAAAGAAAGGCCCCTGGAGCAAGAAGTGTTGGAGCAGCCCTTGCCTCTCGCGCTCAGCACAGCACTCTCATTCTGCCAAGCCCAGCAGCCCCGAAACCCCTCGCTTAGGTGGCTCGTAGCCTCTTGGTTCAGGCAGGAGCCCAGTGCCGTGTGCTGCATTTCCGCTGGAGCAGCCAGAGGGGGCAGGGATCGGCAGCAGGAAAGCAGCAGAGACAGGAAACAGAGGGCCAGTAATTGAGGCCATATGTTTCAACAAAGACATGCTTCTGGTGGTAAAACAGATTCTGCTGAAGGACGAAGAGGGTGGTCAGCTCCCCTGCCCCCTTCCGGAAGTTCAATCCTTTCACGATCTGAAAGGTGCGTGTGACGGTGCTGAGGTACTGGGGACACAGTACTTAGAGAAGTAAGCAGAAAGGGAGGGCCAGCCACCACGAAAAGACAGAAGCAGTGCCAGGAAAACACTGGGGAAAAGAACAAAAGCCTCAGCTGAGGGTGTGAAAAGAGACCAGAGGCACTCTGGACAGGCAGAAGGAAAGAGTAGTATTACAGCAATAGTGAAGTCATTGGGGAGATGAGACAGAATGCAGGAACCAGCGAAGGAGAGAAGACGATTTGGGCCCAGAGAATTGGCCTGTGCGTGTAACTGAGGTGGGCTCAAAGTCCAGCATCGGGATCTTGGAGGGAAAAGGCTGCCAACAGTCACTTGCCAGGAGCTGAGCTCAGACAGGAGCGGTTCTCTGGCCTCCAGATTCTAGACAGAGAAACCTTCCAGATGCTCCTGTCTCAGCCCATCCAGCCTTCTCCTCTGCTTCTTACCTGCATTCATGTCTATGAGCTGCTCTCTCTTCTGCTGCTTTTCCAGCCGCTCCTTCTCTGCCTTCTCCTTGGCTAGTTTTGCTCGCCGCATCTTTTCCTCTGTCTCCCGCCGCTTCTGATTCTCCTTGACTGCTTGCTGGGGAGAAAAAAAAAAAAGAACACACGGGCGTGTTTGCACTCACACACATGCTTACCCACCACCAATATAAACCCACTGGAAAGTGAAGAATGCTCTCAAGAGTCAGTCGGCAGGTGTTCCTCACTCACCACAAACATGTTCTTAAAGTTGTTCAGATCCATGAAGAATTCTTCCACAGTCACCTTCTTGGGGTCAAAGAGGAAGTACTCGCCCAGCTCCTTATAGAGGGTCTCCATGTTAGAATGCATCATCCGCAGCTTGTTGTACTGCTCCTGTGCATCCTTCACGAAGCTGTGCAGCCGCGGAGTAAAGGACCAGTGCCAAGAAGCAGACCCGCTTCTCCGCCCAGAGGAAGACTCAAAGATGTGCGCTGGCTGCACGAGGATGTTCAATACAGCACTGTTTACCTCCGAGCAAAAGCCAGAAGCAGCCTATCTATCTAACATAGGGGCATGGCAAACACCAGCTGTGGCACGCCTAGGAGGTGGTGGTTATAAAAGAGGCTATTCTGCACACATGGCTGCGGAGACAGCTAAGACAGAGTATGGGCAAAAAGCGGTACGATGTGTACAGTGCAATTTTTGTATAAAAGAGATTCATGACGTGCAAACTGGAAAGAAGTCCAGTGGCAGCAGTCACCTTGGGAAGGGGAGTGCGGAGGGAGCGCCCAGGCGCACACAGGAGTGCAGATGGGCAGAGGGCAGGGCAGGGGGACTTTCAGCTTATCTGCATGGTTTGTTTTCCCTGCTGTAATGATGAAAATGCCTTCAGGAACTATGTATTTAGTGAAAAAAGTATTTTAAGGGGGAAAATTGTATAGCGCCAGATCTATCCTCTCCACCCTCTCCAATCCTCCCAAGATCTACCCCTTCCTGGGGTCAACTCCCTCCTTTCAAGAAAGGATATGGTCATTTTTTCAACAAACTTGTCTTTCTCATCTGTGGCAGCTGGGAAATTCTGAACATCGCGTTCCACATCGGAAACCTGTTTCTTCATCTGATCTAGATTCTTCTGTAAGTTTTCAGCAGAAACTTAAGGAAACACAGAAACAGACAAGAAGAGTTCACTAAATCCTGTCTCCAGACCCTCAGCCTCCGCCCGTCAGAGCACAGCCCCCGTCTACGCACACAGCTGGCGTTCTAGCTCTCCCGCGCACTCTCTGGTTCCTTCTCACGTCTTTCCAGTGGAGCCTCCAGCCTCCCTCTACAAGCTGGACCGGACTGAGCAGAGACGAGAGGCTTCATTTAATTCAACAAAAATCTATGAAATCCCCTGGGATCTTGGTTTCCACTTATTTTCAAGAACAGGGTTTGGAGGCAGAAGACCCAAAAAACATAGAGGCAGGAAAGAAATCTGTTCCCTGAAAGCTGCTTTTTGTTCGCCTAATTCCAGGATGGTGAGGCCTGGTTTTGGTTAATCCAGTCTATGTTTTCTGAATGAGAATAACCATTGCTCTGGACTAAAAACACCTTTCTTCAAGTTGTGCTTGATGTCTCCCTAGGAAGGGAAAGAGTACTTCCCACTGCTACACATGGAGACCCCTTTTCTGCCTGCTACTCCTCCCTTGAGGCTTAGACATCAGGCCTATACCTTCTCTAATTCCCACTTAAAACAGTCTGAACTGAAAATGATCTAAAATCTAAACTGTCTTATTTCCCTCCCCGTGCAGAGATGAGTGGGGCTTAGAAGCACCTTCTAGCTTTGTCCCAGCCTGCCTACCTCGGCTGGCTTTCTCCACGTGGGCAAGCTCATCTGGAAACTTAAGGACGTCGGGATACTCAGTCTCACACAACTCAGCCAAGAAGTGCAACAACGTCATCTTCTGATCTGCGGACTTGGTGTCCCGAAGCTTGGGGAAGAGAAGTTGTTTGTGTGAGATCACCTCAGGACGACGGACCTTGCCACCCTGTGCTCATAGAGGCCAGTGACCTCCCCTCTGTGGTTCTGCTCTAACCCTCGGGCTTACCTTACAGAGGAAGCTGATGTTGAAGCCAAAAGCCCCCGCGTTCCTGGAACCAGCATTCATATAGTTGCCGACAAGCAAGGTGATCTCCAGAAGGCTGGAGAAGCTCTCGCTCTTTCGCAACTCCTCACACGCGGCAGTCACGGCAACGATCTCGGGCTTGATGTTCTCCACTTGCTCACTGAACTGCAGCTTGAAGAGGATGGCATTGAGGCGAGGCCGCAGGCGGGGCACCGTGCCCATCTGGGGGAGACAAGCAGTTCCATTACCACCAGCGAAGGCAAAAGTAAGAAGCTCCGGGCTTGAGTCACCTATGGGGGGTTCTGAGTTCCGGGGCAGGAAGGAGAGAGAGAAAAGTAGGTTGAAAACAGACAAGAGGCAAGGAGCAAGTGCTCCAGCCACTCCTGGGAGGAGGAAGCATGGGGGTCGCAGAAGAGCCTATGGCCAGAGGCCTCACTCACCACCACGCCAAACTGCTCTGACTCTGCTAGGTCATCATATTCGTCCTTCAGTTCAGAAAGCATTTTTAACTGCTCTGGCTCTGGCATCTGCTTAATGAGGTTCTGAAAGAGAGAACGGACTGTCAGTTTGAGGGTACGAGATGACAGCTTGAGCCTCCATCACACCCTCGCTCTGCCCAAGGACCACTAAGAAGGAAACATGGACATGGGGGTGAGGGTGCGGGGAGAAGCAGCCAGTGAGATGGCAGGACTTCAGAAAAATGAACCAGAAAGATGGTTCACCAAAGATGGACGCTTACCCAAGGCTGGCATTCTTCAAGTCAGCAATGCCAGAGGAGGATCCCTGCCCTCCAAGCAGAGAGGAGATAAGGCCAGTGCATAGCGACGCACAGAGCCAGCTCCAGCACGACCGCCTCGCTCCTTACCTGGATCATAGACTCTGTGAGAACAGCCTCATTCACCTCCAGGATGACATTCTTAATCTCTTGATAGGGCATGCGGAAGGAACCCAGAAAAATTGCTGCCGGAAAATGAAATATAAAGACATGTTCTCAGTTTCTTCCTCCCTCCAGACCATCTTACAACCCTTTGCTGGACAATTTTCCTAACAGGACTCTAAAAGAGTCACTACCAGAAACCTCCAGCAGCCCCACGCTGCTTACTCAGTTAAAGTCCCAGCTCCAGGTCCCGTGTTTAGGTTTCCCACCTCCCAGCTTTCCCTCTCATTAACCCCTGCGCTGGCGCCCCCCACCAGCAGCACCGTTCCAAGCTCCTCACTCTGCGAACACTGTGACTCCTCCTTTGCCTGTGCTCCCAGAAGTCTTTGGTCTTCTCTGTCTATGTATATTGAAGACGTTCGTCCCACTCTCTTTTAGTCAGTTCACCACTCTCGTGACTCCATCCTCAACGCAAGCCCTGCCTAGAAATGCTGATTCTTCACTGCCGCATCCCGCTTCCTAACGAACACTGCCTACCCTTCCAGCTCTCTCACTCACTAATCTCTGAATGGGAGTGTGCTTGCTCGCTCTCTCTGAAGAGAGCTAATCATTCCATTTTCTCTGAATGTATCAGTTCTACTTTGTCTTCTCAATTTAACCAAGACTCTACAGAGTCTACCACCTCATTCTCTACCACTACTCCCATTTCTATTACCCTTATTTCTGTTCTCTGGCTTCCTCCTCCCTCCAGTCCCTGGTTAGTCCAGAAGTCTGACTTCTCTGCTCGGACCCCGGGGCTGATGCACACGCTTGTAAACACTGCAGATCAGGATTTATGAATCCGCGATGGCACTGATGGCAGCTGTGGCTTTGGCATCACCTGGTAGCCTTCCAGTGCCCCTCCCCACGCGCTCTCTCCTGACTGTCTTTGCAGCTCCACCAAAATGTTCCCCTTCTCCCAACTGTCCCACTGCTTTCGCATTTGTTCTAAGATCTTGCTTCTCGTAACTGAAAAAAACCTGAAGCCACTGGTGAACTGCTTGCTCAGCTTTCTCTCAGGCCACTTACACACTGAGTGCTAGCGGCCCTTGGACGGAGCCGGACAAGATTTGGGTGAGGACTATTTTGGAATCATCTAGAAGAAAACTTGTAAGCTTATCAGCAACTACACCCATGGACTCATCCTCTCCTGTTTCAACAGAGCAGGTGGCCCTAAGGTCCTTTTCCTCCAGCATATATGCATATTCAAGGCTCTCCTCCCTCAAAAAACCCACTCTGACCTAATATTCCTCTCTGATTACCAACTTCCTCCTTTCATCATTTAAAAAAATATAAATCTATCATCTCCCACTCCCAAAACTCTGATTTATTCTTTATTCTCCACAAAGGCAATGGAGAGATGACGATCATGTATTGAACGTCCACTCCGTGTGAGAAACAGCACCTTAAACACAATCTACATGCCCCACCTCACTCACCCCGTTCGTAACAGCCCACAAGCTTGTATTCTTGGCCTCACTGTACAGAAAAGGAAACTAGTACTTCAAGAAGCTAAGCTACCCACCCAACGTTCCCCTGCTTGTAAGAGGTGGAGCCAAGATTCAAATACAAAGAAATTCCAGAGCCTCTGTTCTTCACTCCCATGCTGTACTGAAATAATTCTTGCTTTGGCTACTGACTTTCCTAATGCCAGATCCAAGAGATCCTTATTCTGTCCTGATTTTACTTGACTCTAGTCTTCCTCTGACACTGTGGACTACTCCCACTTCTGAGGACCATTTCTTTCTTTTTTTAATTTTATTTTAGTTTATTCAGTACAGTTTCTATCCTTTATTCCCATTCCAG
>CM052546.1:24346774-24426656 GCA_028533065.1 Trachops cirrhosus | reverse complement strand
ATAACGCTTTCCAGCTCCATCCATGCTGCTGCAAAGGGTATGAGCTCCTTTCTTTCAGCTGCGTAGTATTCCACTGTGTAAATGTACCATAGTTTTTTGATCCATTCATTTACTGATGGGCACCTAGGTTGCTTCCAGCACTTAGCTATTGTAAATTGTGCTGCTATGAACATTGGGGTGCATAGGTTCTTTTGGATTGGTGTTTCAGGATTCTTAGGATATAGTCCCAGCAGTGGGATTACTGAATCAAAGGGCAGGTCCATTTTTAGTTTTCTGAGGAAGTTCCATACTGTTTTCCACAGTGGTCGTACCAGTCTGCAATCCCACCAACAGTGCACTAGGGTCCCTTCTTCTCTACAACCTCTCCAACACTTGTCTGTTGTTTTATTTATGATGGCCATTCTGACTGGTGTGAAGTGGTATCTCACTGTGGTTTTAATTTGCATCTCTCTGATAGCTAGTGATATTGAGCATCTTTTCATGTGTTTCTGGATTCTCTGCATGTTCTCCTGAGGACCATTTCATACCATTTTTCTTGCAGCTCCTGTCCAGCCCTTTTCCTTTGAGGCCTCCCCCTTTTATTCTTTGGCCCTTAAATATTAGCCTTCAAAGCAAACTCATGGCATCAATTATGACTCATATAATGCCTCCTAAATTCCTATCTCCAGCCAGACTTTCCTTCTGATTTCTATGCCCAAATGCCTAGTGGACCCATCCTTTTGGAGGAGTCCCACAGGCACCTTAAATTCTACCCTAAAATTAAGGTAAACTGCCCTGGCTGGTGTGGCTCAGTGGATTGAGTGCCGGCCTGTAAATCAAAGGGTCACTAGTTCGATTCCCAGTCAGAGCACATGCCTGGGGTGTGGGACAGGTCGCCAGTAGGGGGCATGCGAGAGGCAACCACACACGTTTCTCTCCCTCTCTTTCTCCCTCCATCCTCCTCTCTAAAAATAAATAAATAAAACCTTAAAAAAATTAAGGTAACCATTTCTATGGACCACCTGCTCCCTCTCATCATGTCCACTACCTGCCACTGCTCCTACAAAAGACAGAGAGAACTGCTCCTGCTGGTGTCCCCACCTCAGTAAATTCAGGAAATGGCCGCATCCTCCCAGGGACGTCCAACCCACGGCCCAACACAAAATGGTAAATTTACTTAAAACCTCCTTTTTGCTCATCGGTTTTTCATTAGTGTTTGTGTATTTAATGTGTGGCCCAAGATAACTCTTCTTCCTCCAGTGTGGCCCAGAGACACCAAAAGGTTGGACAGCCCTGCCTGGAAAACATCTCCTTTATCCTCTCAGTCAGTTACTAAGTTCTGTTAATTCTATCTTCTCATCTTCTACCTTCCTGTTCATTTTCACTGCTTTAGTTCCATGTCCTGATCACCTCTGGGGTAGTTTAAAGCAATAATATAACTCATCTCTCTGCTGACAGTCTTCCTCTACCCTAGCACTGCAGCCTCAAAATCAGAGCTGAAGTAGCCTTCCCCAAAATCACATAGGGTTGTCCATTCACTTTCCTGACTGAAATCCCTTCAGTAACTCCCACAGCTTTCAGGATAAAATACGTACTTCTTAGCCTAAGCCTACCAGAATTTTTATGATCTAGCCTCTATCTATTCCTTAAGAGCTTCTTCACCCTCCACTCCCCCAGCTATACTTAAGAACCTATAGATTCTGAACTGCACAATATTATCTCATGCCTCTGTGCCTTCACACATTCTGATCCCTCTATCCAAACAACCCAGCCTTTACCTTTCACTTAACCCACTGTTAATAATTTATTTTTATTTTTTAAAACTTACTGATTTGAGGAAAAAGAGAGAGAGAGAGAGAGAGAACCATCAATTTGTTGTTCCACTTATTTATGCATCTATTGGTTGATTCTTCCACATGCCCTGACTAGGGATTGAATCTGCAACCGTGACATATTGGGGCAATGCTCTAACCAACTGAGCTACCCGGCCAGGGCTGACCGTTAATAGTCCAACTCAGTTTAAGCAGTACATCCTTTGGAACGATCTCCAGGATGTGCTCCCTCCAATACTGCCCCCTTTGACTCAGATGCCCCTCTTCCCTAGTGCTCTCAAAGTACCCTAGTACCCTCCATCACAGCACTTACCATACCCTGTGCTACTACTACTGTTATTTACTTTTATGCCTCCACCCAAAGTACAGTTCATGAGGAGAGGGGCTACGTCTCACTCAGTTCTGTATCCCCAGCATGTAAAAGGCAATTAATAATTTATGAGTCACTAAACTGCATCTCCTAGACCATCCTTCCCTAAACTAACCTCAATTCTCTTCCTGAATTCTGTCTTCCACATCGCTATCACTCAGGAAATAACACTGCACTGCCCCACCATCTTGCATCATTTTCTGACATAACAATTACCCATGTTTTACGTTCCCAGAGATAAACCCTGAGAAGAGGAATTACTTCGCATTACTTCAGTCCCCATAAAAGGATTTACCCACAGATCCTATTTAGTAATATTTGTTCACAATGATGCAAGATTATGTAGCCAAGAATAATGTTAAGGCTTAATGTTCTCACTGTATCACTGACTTTACTTAACAGGGCTATGTACTCATTACTTGTGTGGCCCTGGCCAAGTCCCAACAGCCGAACTTTAGTGTTCTCACCTGAAAAATGGGGACGGCAGCTACAGCACAAGATTGTGAGCGGGTTGTACGGACTACACACCCTTTCACATCTAGAGAGCATTCCTGGTGTGTGCCAAACAGAGCCTGCGACACGGCAGGCCCTCAGATATTTGTGGAGAAAATATTTAAATCTATATCCTCAGGGAGATCAACAGTTGAAAGGAACAGAAAATGAATGTATATTCTGATCATCAATTAAGTAGAACCTATATCAACTTTGCAGGAGTTTCTGGTCTGAAATTCTGCCACCAACCAGAATTGTATGTAGCAAGTTCAGAACAGAACTTGTTGGAATTTTTTATCCTACTCTGAGAAGTCCAGAATTTACATTATTTATCCTAAACCACAAAGTTATTTTAGATTTAATTGAAGTCAAGCCAGCACTTGCATTTAAAAGGAAATACTTAAAAGAAAGTAAGAAAGCAGGAAATGTACAGTAGCTAGAACATTTGTGATAGGTTTTCTGTGGATGCAGTGGAAACACTTAATGGCTTTGAAATAAGAAAATCCAAGGCTCAAAGCTCAGACCTATCTTTTACTAACTACATGACTAGGCAAATTCTTCAAAGTCTTAGCCTCTATTTCCTTGCCATAAAAACATATACTAACAATCTTGCAGTGCTAATAAAGGGATTAAACAAGATTGAAAATTTATTGTGCAATGCCTGGCATGCAGCGGGAACTCAGCAAACGGAATTTTCACATATCAAGGGACCCTGGATTCACCAAAATTAAGCTCTTAGAAGAAATCCTTCACATTTCAAGTAGTTCAGATCACAGAATTACTTACAGAGATTCTGCGCTGTCTTTGAATCCAACACCTTTAACTCTTTTACTTTTTTCTTTTGCACAGATTTCTTTTCTTCTCCACCTTCCTGATCCTTCTTGGCTAGAATGGAAAAGATTAGAAAAACATGATTAAGAACAAGCCACATCTGTACCTTACTGAACTACTGTCCCATCCTGGAAAGGCCCCTTGCTTCCTATCTATTAAAAATGGTCTCCCTATTATATTCCTTCAAGGCAAACCTTCTCTTTAACTACCCATCCTTTTATTACTGACTTCCCCCTCCAGCTATAAAAAATCTCATTTTCAACTTCCAGTCAAAATGGAGGCAAGGGCAGACATACTTCACCTCCTCACAAAACTACAGAGAGAATTACAAGTAAACCTCAAAACAAATTAACACCCAGAACTGTCAGAAAATTGAACTGTAGAGACACCTGACAACCAAGGATTTAAAGCAGCCACACTATCCAGATGGGTAGGAAGGGTGGAGACTTGGAGATGGGAGGAGAGGTGAGGAGATGCAGTGTGGTGTGGAGAGGCGGCAGTGGCACGGGTGGTCCCATTTCACGTGTGGTGGATAAAAATTAGGAGAGATACCTCATGAGCAAGAGATCCCAGCCCCAGGCCAGACCGCACAGCCCAGAGTTCCAGTGCCAGGAAAGTAAATCCCTGTAACTTTTGTCTGTAAAGACCAGTGAGGGTTGGGGTGGCAGAAGAAACTTCCAGGTTTTCAGGAGACACCACTTAAAAGGACCCACATGGTCTTAGAGCATATGCAACCCCCCAACTCTGGGATTTAGCACCAGGGCAACATCTGGAAAGGTGCCAGTTGCATACAGGGAGTAGGTGAAGTGACTAGAAATGGGGTGAGTGCCGGGCAAACCTCCAGAAGCTAGGCGGCATTACAGTCACTCTTCCAAGCCCTACCCCCATACAGAGCCACAAAGTGGTGAAGTGGGTTGCCCTGCCCTGCAGATTACCTATGGCTCCACCCCACACAATTTACAGGTGCCTTTTCTACAACAGGCCATGCTACTAAGACAGGGAATCAAAGCAGGTCTACCTAATACACAGAAACAAACACAGGGAGGGTGCCAAATTGAGGAGACAAAGAAACATGGCTCAAATGAAAGAATGGAACAAAACCCCAGAAAAAGAACTAAACAAAACAAAGATACTCAACTAAACAAAACAGATACTCAACCTATCAGAAACAGAGTTCAAAACACCGGTGATCAGGATGCTAAAAGAATGCATTGAGTACAGCAATAACATAAAGGAAGAAATGAAGGTTACAATAAATAAAATAAAGAAAAACCTACAGGGAACCAACAGTGAAGGGAAAGAAGCCAGGATTCAAATCAATGCTTTGAAACATAAGGAAGAAATAAGCGTTCAACCAGAACAGCAAGAAGAAAAAAGAACTCAAAAGAACGAAGGTGTTTTAAGACGACTCTGGGACATCTCTAAACGTACCAACATCTGAATCACAGGGATGCCCAAGGGAGAAGAGGAAGAGCAAGAAATTGAAAACTTATTTGAAAAAATAATGAAAGAAAACTTCCCTAATTTGGTGAAGGAAATAGACATACAAGTCCAGGAAGCACAGAGAGTCCCAAACAAGTTGGATTCAGACAGGACCAAACCAAGACACATCATAATTAAAATGCCAAAGGTAAAAGTTAAAGAGAGAATCTTAAAGCAACAAGAGAAAAGCAGAGTTACCTACAAGGAAGTACCCATAAGACTATCAGCTGATTTCTCAAAAGAAACTTTGCAGGCTAGAAGGGACTGGCAAGAAGTATTCAAAGTGATGAAAAGCAAGGACCTACAACCTAGATTGCTCTATCCAGCAAAGCTATCATTTACAATGGAAGGGCAGATAAACTGCTTCCCAGACAAAGTGATGCTAAAAGAGTTCACCATCACCAAGCCATTATTACATGAAATGTTTAAGGGACTTATTTAAGAAAAAGAAGCTCAAAACTATGAAGATTAAAGTGGCAACATATTCACAACTATCAACAACTGAATCTAAAAAACAAACTATGCAAAAAACCAGAAGAGGAACAGAGTCATAGATATGGAGATCATTTGGAGGTTTATCAGCTGGGAGGGGGAAGGGGGAGAATGGGGGGAAGATACAGGGATTAAGAAGCATAATTGGTAGGTCCAAAATAGACATGGAGATGTTAAGAATAGTTTAGGAAATGGAGAAGCCAAAGAATGTATATGTACAACCCATGGACATGAACTAAGGGGCAGGGAGATTGCTTCAGGGAACAGGGATGCTGGGTAGAGGGAGGCAAAGGGAGGAAAATTGGAACAACTGTAACTGCATAATCAATAAAATACATTTAAAAAATAAAGTTAAACTAGGTTGGAAAAAATCTCATTTCCATTTCTTTAATAGTTTACAATGCTTTCCCACCTACATCTTATCTACTTGCAGAGAGCAGCCAACTTTCTGTAAAGCAACAGTTGGTAAATGGTTTAGGCTTTGTAGACCACATGGTCTGTCTCAGCTCTGCCACACAGCATGAGAGTGCTCACAGACAATACATACACAACATGGCTGGGTTCCAATAAAACTTTATTCTTAAAGCAGGTGGTCAGCCTGAGGGGCTATAGTTTGCCATCCCCTATACTAGAGTCTTTCACTGTGTTATCCTTTTGTGCCTATTAAACATCCTATTTATCTTTCAAGCTCCACCTTGAACAGGAGTTCCCTATAACATTCTTCTGGATTTTCCCAAATGCCTATGATCTTTCTCTCTCTGAGTCCCTGTTGATTTTGCTACTTCTTTATATCATGTGCTCTCACTGACTTTGTTATAAATCTATAGCATGTCTCCTCAACCAGATAAGGACTTTATTTCTTTTTGCAAATCTCATGGCATAAAAATTTATTTCTCGTTGAATCTTATTGCTTAATCATCATGGTGCGCACATGCATAGATGGTACATACTTTCTACACTCTTTTCAGACTGTTCAAAACCCAATATAGTCTGGACTTCCGGCCAAGATGGAGGTGTAGGTAGACAAACTGTGCCTCCTTGAACAACCAAAATAAGGACAACAATTCACAAACAAAATAACAACCAGAACTGACAGAAAACTGAACTGTATGGAAGTTGGACAAGCAAGGAGTTAAAATAGAGACATTCATCCAGATCGGTAGGAAGGGCGGAGTCGGGCTGCCGGGCAGAGAGGGGTTGCGGCACACAAAGAGGTGGCACCAGGAACAAAAGGCACCCCGGGCACACAAGACGGCCACAGGCGGACCCTGGGCCTGCAGGTGGCGGCTGGCAGACCCAAGGCGTGCGGTGGCAACGGGCAGACCCAGCAAGGCAGCGATCGTGAAGCAAGGCAGCGATCGTGAAGCAAGGCACTGAGCCCAAGGCGGACGGCTGATCGGGCAGTCCCACATTCGCCCACAGATAAACCAGGCAAAACTGGGGAGGGAGACAGACCATGCAACCCAGGGTCCCAGCACTAGGGAATAAATCCTCAAACCACCGACTGAAAACACCTGGGGGGTTGAGGTGCCAGGAGTTTGTGGGAGAGACCCACAGGGTCCTAGAATGTACACAAGGCCCCCCACACGGGAATCAGCACCAAAAAGGCCCAGTTTGCTTGGGGGAAGCGGCAGAAGTGACTGAAACCTGACAGAGAGCGGATCAAGTGCCATTGTTCCCTCTCGGAACCCTTCCCCACATACAGCATCACTACCCAGCGACTGGGTTGCTCTGCCCTGGTGAACACATAAGGCTCTGCCCCAAACTACGTAACAGGCGTGACAAGAAAAAAAAAGGCCCAAATGGAAGAACAAATCAAAGTGCCAGAGCAAATACAACTAAGTGACAAAGAGATAGCCAATCTATCAGATGCACAGGTCCGAGCACTGGTGATCAGGATGCTCACAGAATTGGTTGAATTTGGTCACAAATTAGATGAAAAAATGAAGGCTACACTAAGTGAAATGAAGAAAAATGCACAGGGAACCAATAGTGATGGGAAGGAAACTGGGACTCAAATCAATGGAGTGGACCAGAAGGAAGAAAGAAACAACCAAACAGAAAAGGAAGAAACAAGAATTCAAAAAAATGAGGAGAGGCTTAGGAACCTCCAGGACATCTTGAAACGTTCCAACATCTGAATTATAGGGGTACCAGAAGGGGAAGAGGAAGAGCAACAAGTGGAGAACTTATTTGAACAAATAATAAAGGAGAACTTCCCCAATCTGGCAAAGGAAATAGACTTCCAGGAAGTCCAGGAAGCTCTGAGAGTCCCAAAGAAGACGGACCGAAGGAGGAACACACCAAGGCACATCATAATTACATTACCCAAGGTGAAAATGAAGGAGAGAATCCTAGAAGCAGCAAGAAATAAGGAGACAGTCACCTACAAAGGAGTTCCCATCACACTGTCAGCTGATTTCTAAAAAGAGACCTTGCAGGCAAGAAGGGGCTGGAAAGAAGTTTCCCAAGTCATGAAAGGCAAGGACCTACATCCCAGATTGCTCTATCCAGCAAAGCTTTCATTTAGAATGGAACGGCAGATAAAGTGCTTCTCAGATTAAGGTCAGGTTCAAGGAGTTCATCATCACCAAGCCCTTATTGTATGAAATGTTAAAGGGACGTAGAAAAAGAAGATAAAAAACATGTACAGTAAAACGACAGTGAACTCACAATTATTAACAACCACACCTAAAATAAAAACAAAAGCAAACTAAGCAAACAACTAGAATAGGAACGGAATCACAGAAATGGAGATCACATGGAGGGTTAGCAACAGGGGAGTGGGAGGAGGAGAGAGGGGGGGAAAGGTACAGAGAATAAGTAGCATAGATGGTAGGTAGGAAATAGACAGGGGGAGGGCAAGAATAATATGGGAAATGTAGAAGCTAAAGAACTTATGACACATGGACATGAACTAAAGGGGGGGAATGTGGATTGGAGAGGGTGTGCAGGGTAGAGGGGAATGAAGGGGGTAAAATGGGACAACTGTAATAGCATCATCAGTAAAATATATTTTAAAAAACAAAAGCAAAAACCAATATTCTTCCTTTTCTGTGAATATTTCTCTGATAAATGTTACTTATTCTCTCCTTTGCTGAACTAATTTTCATGGTATTTGCTATCTAAACCTCATATGACAATTAATTATTCAATGTTTTGTGGCATTTTGTATGCATCATCTTGATCTTTTAAAACCTGTGCTACTTTATAATTGTGGATACTTTCCCAACCTACCTAGGCTTTGACCTTCAAGAGCATGAACAAAATAATATTTTCATTATCATTCTCTCAGTAGTTGGTATGACAGTGACATTCACTAAAAAATAGTTTACACTGGCTAACAAGGAAGGCCGAGCAGTAGATAGAAATGGAAATACAAACTGTTCTGGATGACATTAATTGTAAAGTATTCTGTCCTATAGTGTAACTTGGTATCAACTTTTTAGAAAGTCGTACAAGAATATCCCTGCAAGGAGTGTCAAGAAACTAAGGAAGCTCAGTGCTTGTGAGGAGAGGCATGGGTACCTGAATATGAAAGTGGAAGGAAAACTGTTTGACACAAATGCATTTATAGCATTTAAATGTTAAACCATATAAACACTATTAGTCAGTACAAATAAGAAACAGAGCAAACCAAAAAGAAAGTTATATGGCAAAAGTTACACAGAACTACAAAAAAAATTCATCCTTTGGCCTGACAGTCCCAACCTGAAGAAGAAAAATGCTAAATACATAAATATTAGTTATTTAAATAAATACTGGCTGAGTACCTGTATGTGCCAGGCTCTGTTCTGGGTAATGGGAATAAAACAGTGAACAAAACGGAAAAATTCCTGCCTTCATGGAACTTGTGTTCCAATAAAGAGAAATAGACAATGAACCAATTCACAGACAAAATAGTGTAACAGATGGTCAGGGAAGGTTTTAACGAGAATGTGACATCTGAGTGAAGACCTTTTATAAAATGAGAGATCACACCACGTGAACCTCTGGGGGCTGGGGGGGCATACTTCAGACACAAAGAAAACACGTGCAAGGGTCTGAGAAAGAAGCGTACCTGGTACGGGACTACATGGTGTGGGAGGGGGCAGATTAGCAGATAAAATCAGAGAGTCGGAAAAATATCACATAAAAAAAATTATGGGTATTCAAATAAAAATGGAGACTCAAAACATCTAGAATGTATCACAATTTTAGCAGGGAAGGAGCAAAGTAAAAGTATTATATTTCAAAACTGAGGAGACAAAGGGCCCTAAGTGAAAATAAAGTTTCTACACTTCATTCGAATTGGCAAATCACCGATATTATTAGATAAGGGTAAATTAGGTGTGTGTAGTGTTATACCTAGAGCAATCCACCTCAGCAAACTGTACAAAGCAATATACTCAAGCATTATAAATAAATAAAAACAGAACCTTGAAAAAAAACGTTCAAAGGAACCACAGATTAGTGGCAGGGCAGGGGGGAGAGAGAAATAGAAAACAATACAATGGCCACTTAAGCCCTAACATCCATTAATATAATGGTTTAAATACAACAATTAACAAAGACTTGCTCTAGTGCAGGTGGCTGGCAATTAGCTTTTCTGATTGCAATGTAAGTGCCTGACATTAAGCATTTGATTGCTAAGGCATTCACTTCAAAGACACCCATTTGAATAAACCTATTGCCAGCTACACAACTAGGAAAAGAGCCAGGCCGCCCACCCATGAAGTTCTCCTTTTAGAAAGTCTTGGGCTATCTACATAACTAACCATTTCAGTGACCCTGCTTTTCCATTCTCATCCTTTAATTTCCACTTTTATATTTTAAATTCACCAATAAAGAGGGCACCTGTGAAACCCTAGGCAACCCACCTTAACCCTAGTAAAGTCAGAACCCCAGGGCTGTCCTCTCAAAGAGATAGGTATGAAACGCCTAAATAAAATACTAGTAAACTAAGTTAAGCTATATGAAATAAGAAGAAAGTAGATCATGCCCAAGTTGGACTTATTTTAGGGATGCAAGACTGGTATAACTGAAGTCAGTTAATATGATTCACAATTACAGTACAAAAAGCATCTGAACAGACTCAATATTCTTTCATGAGAGGAGAGACTTCCTGCCAAGATGGAGGCATACGTAGATACACTTTGCTTCCTCCCACAACCAAAGGAAGGACAACAACAAATTTAAGAACAAAAAACCAACCAAAACTGCCAGAAAATCGAACTGTATGGAAGTCTGTCAACCAAGAATTCATCCAGACTGGCAGGAGGGGTGGAGATGGGCAGCCGGGGAGGAGAGGACATATGGCCAAGGAGGCGGCAGGTGATGGCCCCACATTTGTGTGTGTATAAACCAGGAGGAACAACTGGAGAGTGAGACTGACCACGTAACCCAGGGTTCTAGCGCAGGGAAATAAAGCCTCAAGACCTCTGGCTTAAAAATCTGTGGGGGTTGAGGCAGTGGGAGATATTCCCAGCCTCACAGAAGAGTTCATTGGAGAGACCCACAGGGTCCTAGAATGTACAGAAACCCACCAACCTGTGAATCAGCACCAGAAGGGCCCAAACTGCTTGTGGGTAGCAGGGAAAGTGACTGAAAGCCAGAGGAGAGCCAAGCAAGTGGCATAGTTCCCTCTCGGACTCCTCCCCCACATACAGCATCATAATGCAGCCACGTGGGTTGCGCTCCCCAAACTGGAATACCTAAGGCTCCGCCCCTTACAACGTAACAGGCCACCGAGAGAAAGAAATATGGCCCAAATGAAAGAACAGATCAAAGCTCCAAAAATGGAACTAAGCGATAGAAGAGATAGCCAACCTATCAGATGCAGAGTTCAAAACACTGGTAATCAGGATGTTCACAAAAATGGTTGAGTATGGTCACAAAATAGAGGAAAAACAGAAGGTTATGCAAAGTGAAATAAAGAAAAATATACAGGGAACCAACAGTGATGGGAAGGAAACCAGGACACAAATCAATGATTTGGAGCAGAAGGAAGAGATAAACATTCAACCAGAACAGAATGACAAAACAGGAATTAAAAAAAAATGAGGAGCCTCCAGGACTACTTTAAACATTCCAACATCCGAATCATAGTGATGCCAGAAGGAGAAGAGAAAGAGCAAGAAATTGAAAACTTACTTGAAAAAATAATGGAGAACTTCCCCAATCTGTCAAAGGAAAAAGACTTCCAGGAAGTCCAGGCAGCTCAGAGAGTCCCAAAGAAGCCCAAGGAAGCACACACCACGGCACATCATAATTATATTATCCAAGATTAAAAATAAAGAAAGAATCTTAAAAGCAGCAAGAGAAAAGAAGACCTAAAAAGGAGTGCCCATAAGACTATTGACTGATTTCTCAAAAGAAACCTCATAGGCAAGAAGGGGCTGGAAAGAAGTATTCAATGTCAGGAAAGGCAAGGACCTACATCCAAGATTGCTCTATCCAGCAAAGCTATCATTTAGAATGAAATGGCAGATAAAGTGTTCCCCAGATAAGGTCAAGTTAAAGGAGTCCATCATCACCAAGCCCTTATTACATGAAATGTTAAAGGGATCTATCTAAGAAAAAAAAAGTTAAAAAAATATGAACAGTAAAATAACAGCAAACTCCTCAAAAATGACAGTTATTAACAACCACACCTAAAACAAAAACAAAAGCAAACTAAGCAAACAACTAGAACAGAAAAAGAACCACAGAAATGGAGATCACATGGAGGGTTAGCAACAGGGGAGTGGGAGGAGGAGAGAGGGGGGAAAGGTACAGAGAATAAGTAGCATGGATGGTAGGTAGAAAATAGACAGGGAGAGAGCAAGAATAGAAGGGGAAATGTAGAAGCTAAAGAACTTATGACACATGGACATGAACTAAAGGGGGGGAATGTGGGTGGGAGGAGGTGTGCAGGGTGGAGGGGAGTGAAGGGGTAAAATGGGACAACTATAATAGCACAATCAATAAAATATATTTAAAAAATATGAATTATCTAGAAATAAACTTAATAAAAGCTGAAGAAGATGTCTACCTATGGAGGAATATAACTTTATCGAAAAGCATTAAAAATGGTAAGTGAATACAGATTAACAGATTAAAAGAGTTAATAATGTTAAGATGTCATTTCTTTCTAGATTGATTTATATACTCAGTAGAATAAAAATTCCAATAGGTTTCTTTTTTTAAGTTAACAAACTGAATCTAAACTTTATATGGAAATACAAAGGGCCAAAAAGAGCCAACTTTTCTCATACATGAGAAAGTGGCAAAAAATAGGAGATAATGTATATTCTAAAATCATGATAATCAAGATCATGTGCTATAGGCATCGCAATAAACAAGATGACTGAAAGAAGAGTGAAATCCAAAAAACAGACCCGTGCATGAAGGCTCTTGATATAATAGACTGAGCACGTCAAAAGACAGGGAAAAGAACATACTTCCCAATAAATGGAACTGAAACTAAGTATCATAAAAAAAAGAAATTGTATCCATATGCAAGTGAATCAATTATAGGTCAATCAAAAACCTAACTGTGAAAGGCAAAACTATAGGATTAATTATCTTGGTGATGAAAAGATATCTTAAACAAGACACAATGCATATGAACCACAAAGGAAAAGACTGCTAAAGCTAAACATTTTTTTAATAAACAACTGCTGTTCATCAAGACACTATTTAAACACAGTGAAAAGACAAGCCACAGATTCAAAGAAAATGTCTGATACACTTAAGTGACAATTAACATCTAGAATATATAAAGAATTCCTTTTGTTTGGAACATCACCATTTTGCAACCCTAAGGCACTGGAAGATCTATGCACTGAAAATCAGTACTGCTAACACCACAGAAGGGACACCACGACGTGCCTCTCTAGAGGACCCGAATACTTCGTTGTGACGAAGTCTTGGCGGAAAGACAAATGGAGCCTGATTCTGACTGAACCTCTAGATCCAATTACCAATTTACAGTAAATACAGGAGACAGAAATGATGCTACAGGAATACAACTACAAACTCCATGTTACGGGAAACTCCACAGGACAAATGATACAGTCTTTACAACAAATGAATTTCAAGGAAAAGAGAAAAAGGAAGAACCTATAGGTTAGGAGAGACAAAGAACACATTTCAAACACAGGCAAAACCAAACTGTAGTGTTCAGGAATATAAACTTGGTGGCAAAACAAAAACAACTACAGTGACTGCCACACCAGTGGGGACAGTGACTTCTCTCACCACGTAAGAGGCACACGGGGGCTCCTGGGGGCCTCTGGAGAGTTTCCACCCCCTGACAAGGACATTCACCATATAATGATCTACTACTTGTACGTGCTTCACATAGCTTTCTAAACATTTTTTATTACATTTAATAACTAAAAGTTTAAACATGAAAAAGACAACCTAAAATCAGATAATGATAATTTGGAGGAGTGGAAAGGGGAAGGGCAATATAAGTATCAACATCCTCACTTTCCTAACAGGGAGGCCATAGATAAAACCTTCAATTTATAAATCAAGAAAAACAGGCAAAAGCTTATTATTTTTTTAAATATTACTATACAACAGAGAAGGGCTGCCACTGAGACAGATAAAAACTAAAAAAAAAAAAGAAGGGTTTAGTGTTCCAGGTAAGAGATGAAAGCATGGCCTGAGGTTACAGCAGAGCTGAAGACAGAAGGAAATAGATGGATTTGAGAATATCTGATAAAAAGAATCAAACAGGCTTGGTGTAAACAAATACTGAACTCTAACTGAGCATGTCTGTTTCAAAGTGGGGCGAGCTGGCGCCTCTGAAGGTGCTCATGGACTGTAAGAGTGAGCGACTGAGCAAGTGCGTGTGGATAACCGCAGCCGGGGGAAGAACACTGTGGTGTTAGAGGTCAGGTCAGCGGTTGCTCTGGGTCAGGGGTGGGGGAGTAAGTCGTCAGTTTTAACTGGAAGGGGATACAAGGAGTTTCCAGTTCTTAATAATATTCTGTTTTTTGATCTGGGTGTTGAATACATGGATGTAAATTTCGTTTTTAATTTTGTGAAAATTCACTGACTCATACACATATGATCTGTATACTTCAACTTGAAATAAAATACACACTTCTGATTATAAGATTAATGTTATATAGAGAGTATAAGTAAAGATTATAAGGGAACATGCACAAATTAAAATAATTTGATTTGTCACTGTGGTGAGAAAGTGTAATAATTACGTGCACATTTTTTAAGCTGTCGCCCTCTGGGGAATTGAGAAGGGAAGACAGGCGTGGGTCTGGACACCACCTACAACAGTTTCATACCCTCAGACAGCTGGCTCTGGTTCTACTTTTACACTGGATTGAGAGGGAGGGACCGCACTAACCACCAGCAACAGAAAGTCAAATGTAGAACTCATAGAATATTCCCATTAGCAGCTGTCCCAGCCTTGTAATAGAAATGGTGCATTATTTCAGCATACAATTATTATAGCATTTAACATATAATCTTATCAATGCTTGGGTTCCAGCTCCCCATTTTTGCCAGAGCAAGGATGCAGAAGTGGGTACAGACAGCACCTTAGCACAGAGGGAAGAAGGAAAATCTTATTTGCAAATGACTGTGACTCTGCTGACAATAGCAGAAAAGAGTCCCTTATCACTCAGCTAACTCTGGTAAAAAAGCAAGTCAATGCCAGGGTCCACGTTTCTAGCTGCTGTAACTCTTGACCTCTTCAGCAGATTCTAAGCACTTTTGCTAATGAGAAATACAGCTTCCAAACTGGCACACAGCCAACCTAGCCTCCAAGGACCAGACTTTACGATTGCCCTGCCAGCCTTGCCAAGAAGTCAGATCCTGCAATTTCCCTTCTGTAACCTGTGCCCTCCCCAGGAGCAAGGGCACCGGCTGCCTGCTATGACTGCTGAAGGTCAGAGTCACTGACCCATTATGGAAGGGGAAGAATGAGAATCAAGCAAGACCTTCCATTTCATCGCCTGCATTTAACTCAGTCTCAGGCTTAATCTCCAAAAGGTCATGGGTTAAGAGTTGGATGTTAAAATGCTGAAGCTATGAAAGAATTTTCAAACGTGCCCACCCCCAACATTATATCTTTTTTTTCCTGTGAAACAGTCTATGAAGTGCTGCTAACTCATGAGATCTGATCAGGGAGAAAGCTGCCAGTGAAGTAAAAAGAAAGTGGTGGGAGTGGTGGGAGGATCACGCAGAGGATCTGGAATCGCCCTAGGGATGCAGCTATCACCCAGCAGGTAAATCCAGTGTCCCAAGGCTTAAAAGCTCTCCTTTCCTTTAAGTATTTATTCTAACAGATTGGTTATTTAGTTAGGTTCTTCATAAGAAATTCAGAACATCAGTGTGTAAGGATAGAGGCCATTTACGAGAGCAAACAGAGAATGGAGGTCGCCCTGGAGCTGAGGAACAGCCTTGATTTTTGGCAGAATTTGTGAGTCTATGGCTTTCTGATCAACCTTGTGCAGCTCCATAATCTCCTACTTCTCTTTCTCTGTCAGAGATCTCACCCTCCTGGTGTCTGGGCTTGTCCAGTTTCTCCTTCTTGAAGTATGCATCAGCGAGATGTTTGGGGATTTTCACACCACTGACATCAACTTCGGTGGCGGTGGCAATGACAAATTTCTGGTCTGTTCTATGCAGAGGCACTTGATTAAGGGACAGAAGTCCAGTCAGCAGCACGCCACTGCTCAGCTGCTCCAGGAAAACCACCCTCTTGCCACTGTGGCCCCAGTGAGGAGGATCAGAATGGTCCCCGGAGTGATGCTGGCCCAGGTTTCTCACGCGCTCAACAGCTTTCAAGGCACATCTTCAGCGGGACGACATCTAGGCATTCTGCTAAGTTCAACCACTCGGGTACCACGACTCCTGTCACCACCAACTCCTGGTTTTGTGACAGTAGCGAGAGCCTCCTCCTTTTTGTTGCCAATCCTGCATTTAGCTACTGAATCCTTTCTCTTGTGCACACACCTGCCAGTCCCTCTGACCAGGACAGGGTTTCAGCTGCAGTGGGGCTCCCTCTTCTTAGGCGACTTGGCCCTGAGGTGACCCTTCCGACTCGTGCCACCAGCATCAGCCTTCCTGCCTTCACGTCTCATCTCCTCAGTATCCAGCTTCTCAGTTTTTTTTCACCTGCCATCTTATAAGATGGGAAAGAGCTTAAAAGCCCTCCTTTAATTTCCAGGAAAGAACACAGTCCACTTCAGCCACATTCTCGGTTGCGAGCAGCCTGCGAACTTTTCTGAAGACTCTGGGTGACAGGCTGTGTCAGGAGGAAGGAGCCACTGTCCCAGGAAGACACTCCAGCCTCTTCCCCCTCTGAAGGCTGCGGCTCGCTGTCCCTTCGCTTCCTCTGTGGTCACCGCTGGGGAAACCTGAACAACGGGACACTCCACTCTGTGCAGAGGAGGAGCCCGGCTCCATAGCTTCTGTGTCCTAACCTGGGAGACGCTCCCCATTCCCGTAAGAAACTAAGTCTATAAATGAATTGCAAGATAAAAAAATGAGAAAGACAGCAAAAGCTGGAGAGGGAAATACAGACACACCAACCAACTGCAGTATCTCTGACACAGGTGAACTACTAAAAAAATCACTACTATAAGATAATTTGAGAAATTTAAACACTTTAATATCTAATGATATTTTCTTTTAAAAAAGCCCGTATTTTTTGGTACACATTCTGAACCACTTAAGAATTAAATGATATATTCTCTTCAGATAAACATAAGTATGGAGGCATGTATGTATCAATGTATTGCGTGTGTGTGTGTTTTTACACTTCAAAAGTGACAGCTTTTTTTAAAGTTACATTGTTTCCCTGGAGCTACCAAGGTATCTAACTCTTCTCAGACAACTAAGTGAAAAGGCCTTTTCTTTCCTTCTTAATTGACTGTGTAACTGAGAATACCACCCTGCACGGCTCTGTAACAACAGCCACCTAAACTCAGGCTCAGGCTCCCAGAGGACGGAGGGGATGCCCCGCCTGCCGTCCCAGACACCGGTCCCCTGGTGCCCTGGTGCCCGGTCCCCTGGTGCCCTGCCACCGTCAATAGGTGCGGGGGCCAGTCACCGCCCCGCTCTCCGCCCGGCTGGCAGGGACCGGCTGCACCTACTGCTCAGGAGCCAGGCAGCCTGCAGCAAGGCAGGCCCGCGAGCCAGGGCTGAGTGAGGGGTGGGGTACCAGGGCTGAGTGAGGGGTGGGGTGGGCCTCCCTCCCGCGGGCTCCTCCCCTGCCGCACTCCTTTTCTCCTGCGTCACAAACACAAAATGGAGTTAGCTGGAAACCAAACAATCTGTCTAAAATGGCTGAATGCGGCGGGACTGCCAGGGAATAAAGCGAAGGCAAAGGGCGCCCCCTGCTGTCCAACAAAGGACCCCGTTTTTCCTCATTATTTTTGAATGTCTAAAGAATCAGTCCTACAGAGTCCAAGCTAATTTTGTCATGGATCTTGATACCTATGTAGAATACTAAAGTCAAAGAACAGAAGTTGAGGCACAAGAAGGAAAAATAATTTTCAGTCTTTAAAGACAGAGCACAGTTAAGGTACAAAGCCCCAGCTACTGCTTGGTTATGATTAAGTTTCTAAGAGCCCACAGAACGGAAGGGAGGTCCTTCTTTGAACAGTATTCCCCAACTTCTATAACGAGCCAACGGCCCCCATGACTACAGCCATCACTTCCCCAGGAATTCCTGTAGCGCGCTTCTCCAACGAGGACCACAAACAGGAAGTGGAGGCATGGGGAGTTGCCCGACATCCTGGAAACTGAGCTCTTAAGAACTGCAGGTGGGAATGAGTAAGTAAGGCAGGAAAAGGACTTTGGGATCTGAAGCCAGTCACATCTGCAGGGCAGCTGAGTTACAAAGCAACTCCACCTAACCTTAATTCTCCCCCACTGACTCAGCACCACTTGCTGCTCGCTCTGCCCAGGATCAAGCCTGCGGCATTTGTCCCCATGCAGGGAACATAATCTTATGCTACATCTCCCTTGAGTAAGCCAAGTACCTTATGACTAAAAGAGAATACATGAGAAAGGTGGAAAAAGCAGAAACACGTTTAAAATTCTGCGGGCCCAAGTTGCCAATGGTTTCCGCTACTTAAATGAGGTAGCACAAAGTCCAGACAGCGAGATAACTGCAGGACATGTAACACATATGAGCACAGAATCAACGTGGGAAGTCTGAAAACAGTGGGCCCCGGCCAGGTTGCTCAGTTGGTTAGACAGTCATCCCGATACATCGGGGTTGAGGGTTTGATCCCCAGCCAGGGCACATGTAAGAATCAATCAATGAATGCATAAATAAGCAGAACAAATTAATGTTTCTTTCTCTCCCTCTTCCTGTCTCTACAATCAATAAATTAAAAAAAAAAAAAAAGGACTCTGGTACCACTCTAGCTCTCTCCAAAGAAACGGGGTCACAGGGTCTTTGTGGAAGAGTCCTAGATCTCCCAGCATACGTAAATATTAGAACACTTAGTAAGATCCTCAGGAAATAACAGCAAACTTTCTGTGGGGGTTAACAGAGCTCTAGAATCATGGAGGCCGCTCAGCACACAGAAAGCCATGGCTATCAAGCTCTACACAAGTTCTCTGATTGTAGGAAGAGGACAGAATAAGAGGGTCCCATCATGTGACAATGTAAGAAGCTGCCCACGTGGAGCTTCTTCCCTCAAAGCTGTAATAGACACGATAGAAAAATTCAGCACCACAAAGCCATTCACAGGTATACACAATAAGAGGGAAAAACAGATAAGTAGCATGCCAACTGATCAGCTGTCATTCCTGCCCAAAGGTAACCAGATTCCAATCCCTGGCCTCTTGGCCAAAACAATACCGATCTGCTACATCCCACAGAACTACATCATCATGGATATGCAAGCTGTAAGGAGGGATGGAGCGAAATGGCAGAAGTGGGTAAACCTGAAGGACAGGAACAAAGCCAGACAGTGTTCCAAGTGACAAGAACCAAGCGCTGAGAGTTAGGAAGAAGGGGACACAAATGGGAATCTGAAATGGGAGCCGCCAAGCAGTATTAGAAACCCAGGCACTTCACAAAGCATGGCTCATTCGGACAACATAGTCACTGCGTTTCTCACAGACACTTTCCCAGCACACCCAGGAAGGTGACTCAGTAAGGGAGTGCTAAGGAAGAGATTAGCTGCAGAGATCTGGCCAGGTAGAGGCTGGAAGGACAGGCGGTGCCCTGAGCAAGTCAGCAAAAGGGTAGGACAGGTTTATGCAAGGGAACAGTTGGCTAGAGGGCAGGGGAAAAAGGATCAGAATAGCATACCAGGAATAAAGCCTTTTCCTTTCTTGAAAAATGGATCAGGTTCTAAATACTGCAACTGACTGACATACTTAAAAATTCTCTTTTAACCTCTATGTTCCCCTTGATCTCATTTTTGTACCTTGATATCTATTTTTTGAAGAAATCAGGACACTGATTTCTGGTGAAAAGCAAAGTGTAACAGAACAGTGCTGTGACAGCCCCCAGGCGCAGGCACCCCAGATGTCTCTGAACTTTCCTGCCTTGTCACCCCCTTTCACTAAATGCTGGACTCTCAGCCCAGCAGATCCGGGGGCCAATGCTGGTGTGGTATTGATTTGCTAGATCTTAATAAGCAAAGGACATATTAATTCTGTACTGATATTTCTGTTATAAAATGAAGGTAATACTTATCAGGCTGCATAGTTTTAATAATTAGAAATAGTAGGTGATAAGCCCCTATAGTGGTATCTGACAGTAGATAGGTATTCTTGAATAAGACAGAATGAAAAGGCAAAATACATCTTATTCTAGGTGCATGAAGCATTTTTAACCTGCACCATCTCTCCTGCACCCACCTAAGTACTGAATAAACTGCAGATTTCTAAGCCATTCTCTGTAACAAAGGATCCCAGAAATACCCTCCGTCTTATTCAGGGGCCTGGGAGGGGAAGTACAAGCATACAAAGAGAACAGATGGAGTGAACACCCAGCCCCAGCCCGCGTCTGCAGATGCAGCTGTTGGTTTTCGTCACACTGCTGTTTTTTTCCCTTCTTTGTTCCTAAGGTAGAAGCCAGGAAAGGGTGGGGAAGGAGGGGGAGCCAGGGTGGGGATAAGGGCAGGACCATCGTCACAGTTACTGAAAGTCACCTGATGTCCTCCTCCAATCCCCAGTCTCTGACCTCACAAGCTGGAACCTGAGCCAAAATAGCTCAACTGCGCACACCCCGTGGCTGAAAAGAAAAATGCAAGCAGAACAGGAATACAAGCAGAAGAGGGGCATTCTTGGAAGGATTCTAGCAGTTCTTCTTGCCAAGGGGAAATTTAAACACACACACACACGGAGTGTCTTATCCCCCAATCTAATAGATACAAAAGAAAAAATGTCACTGAGTCTTAGAACAGAGCTGGCATTATCATAGTTATCAGGAGGGAAGGATGACAGCTCTCCTCTTGCACACATGGGCTACCAATGCCCTTCTGCTTTACAAAAGGGGCTCCCTTCCCCCAGGGAGCTGCGAGCAGAACAGCTTTTTCCACTGAACTCTGACTTTTCAACAGGCCAGGGTCACTGTGAAAAGTGCAGTAAAGACACTGCACCTGCTAGGTAAGACTGCCCTCTGCTCTGCACACGGTAACTTATTAGGTCCAAGTGCTTCCAGAAACTCCCCTTCCAAGCATCCTGGATGCTTGGCAAATTTCCTTCTTCATTCTTTTGTCCTTCTCATCATAAAAATAAGATGACCGACCACATTATAGAAAAATTGAAGGAAAAAACTTAGCACCCTAGGAAAAACTCTGTTATGGTTTTCTGGTAACATACCCTTCTGATCTTTTGCTTCTGCATTTTTTTCTGTAAAAACACGACTGCAGTAAAGCTTATACATAATTGTTTCCTGCTTGTCCCACATAGCACTGTATCATGAGCATTCTGTGTTGCTCCAAAGGGTTATGACATGAGCCAGGGTTGTAACACGGGCCAGTTAAACCATACTAAGTTCTAGAGCAATTACCTTCAGAACAAACACTGAGAAGCACCCACCCTGGCCGGGTGGCTCAGTTGGTTAGAGTGTCACCCTGATACACCAAGGTTGTAGCTTCCATCCCCAAATCAATGTTTCTCTCTCCCCACCCACCTCGTCCTTCCCCTTTCTCTCTCTGTCTCTCAAAATCAATCAATCAATAAAAAATTGAGAAGCAAGAAAAAATTAGGTAAGTCACCCCTTTCCTGTAAAGACTACACCCCTTTATGAAGCAGTGTCCTTATGCTAGTGATACAAAGCTCTGATCTACAGTATAATGTTCCAGTGAACCAGCTAGAGGCCTGGGAGTCCCTTAGCCTTACTTTTCAAGTCTCTCTTCCTCATACCACAATAGCTAAAAGGCTCTAGAATGAGCTGCTGTATTTTTACAGCGTTGGTATGGGTCACTAACTGTTCAGTTGTGACATAAGAGAGTCTGCAGGAAAAAAAGAAAAAAAAGATATTTACACGCTAAGATGCAGTCAGATCAAATGGCTTATTGAAGTACTGTTAAAAAAGGACAGATTACTTCACTACTACACTTTCATCATAGTTTTCATTATAAAAGTACTACATACTTTAAATTTTTTTTTAATGATGAAAAATCTCTTAGGTACTGATATAAAAATTCTCCAGGATATAGATGCTATGAAACAGCATAAATATGTTACCTTTTGGTAAAGGGAGGGAGGATAAGAATCTATATTAGCATTTGCTTATAAATGCATTTTTAAAAGACACTAAAAGGAGAATCAAGAATTTAATAAAACTGGTAACCTCTGGGGCAGAGGGATGAGATGGATGAATATAGGGTGGGAAAGAGACTTTTTAATAACCACCTTGACTTCTGAACTCCCTGTATTACCTATGCAGAAAAACAGTAATAGAGAAGCTGAAAGAAAAGCCCCGAAGAAGAAAACCTGGTGAAGATGCCCTTACTACTCCCTGAAAACTAGTCTGGCTACTACTTTATATTTGGAGGGAGATTGGTTCACTGTAAGAGGACAAGTAAGTTCAGATCCAACAACTCCCGAAGTGTAAGGGATCCTGGTGGTAACCGTGGTTTTTCCTTGAGGCAGCAGTATGCAGCCAAAGAGCCCTGGATCATTCTTCCACTTTTCTCAGAGCCTACCTCTGCTCTGAAATTTCCTGGAGATCCCATTCCTCCTTCTAATCGTGTCTCTGATCCCTACCCACGAACTCCCGGTCTCCACAGTGAGAAAATAACCCAACTTGAACGAGAGTTATGTCTGCACAGATGCAATACTCTTCATCAGGACCTGGGCTTCCTCCACTTTCTCATCTATTCCACTTTTGTTGCACAAGCCTGAGAGACCTCTCATCATCTGTCCTCCATCCATCCGCTCCAGCCCAATCAACCCCTAAGTGGGTCCCAGCTACTTCACTGACTCCAGAGAACCTCTTCAAAACATCCTTCAAACATGCCTGCTGAGACCTGGCTGGGAAAATGGCAAGGGAGGAATTTTGCAGAAGTAAGTGCCTTCGAAGTAGAGGCCCCTGAATGTTAGCAATCAGTCGACGATGTCAAATTGTTTCCAAAGTGATCTTGTGTGACCTCTAGAAAAACAAAGATAATACTTATGCAATACCTACTCTGACAAAGACATAAAAATGTTATCACGAGAAAAAGTAGAAAGCAACTTTTAGACTACAGCAGAGGAGGAAGAGAGCAAGCAGAAAATGGAAACATAAAAACTGAAGCAATGAGTCAAGCCGGGTTAATATATCTATGATGAAATTACACAGGATACTTGTTAAAAATATACCCTTCTACGGTCCTTGTAACTTGAACTCTCTGAACCTTTAACAAGCTCCTCATGTAACTTATGCACACTAGCAGTTGGGAATTACTGGTGGAAACACACGAAAGTGCAGGAGCGACTCCATGAAGATGACAGAAAGTTAGGCAAAACAGATCCCCTACGAGACAATCTAAGTCTCGAGACAAAGGACATTTGTCAGAAGTCAGGACTCAAGACAAAGGACTTGCCATGAGAAAGGATATTTTGTCAGAAGTCAGATTTGGAATCCACAGGTTACGGTGGATGGTGTCTCTGGTTTGAAAAACACAGCATCAGCCTGCATGTCTAAATAGTAATACAGGCGCACACCAGTTTTAATAGCTAGAAAGAGGCTCTAAAAATTAAAATTATCTTGGGATAAACACGAGCCAAGAGGTCACAGAAAGGTTGACTGTAAAAACCTTTCAGCCCCAGTAACTTCTACCCAAGGAAGGCCAGGGATTTCCCTGAAGGAAATAAATCCAGCAGGGTATGTCTGGGAAATTATCAGTATATAATCAGTGGATAGTTCTATTATGTGCTTGAAGTAGCTATTTGGTAGAAACTGAGACAGAGATGGAATTATGAATGTGTATATAATAGGGTTGCAAACATATTTATAATGAACTACCAAGCTGGGAAAATGTAACCCTCTATTAAGCACTCTGAAAGGAAGGCTATGCTTTCATGAAGCTGTCAGACTAAAACAAAAACATTCTCCAGACTCTGGGCCCCCAAAAGAACACTAAATTGCTCCCATTAAAACCACTAGCTGCGACAGGGCAAGATCCTTTTGTGAAAGGGCAAACACAACTTCCTGTCTTAATTTTACGGATCAGTCCTCCAAGTAAATTTCCTTACTGGTAGAGGGCAGCATACCAAGCAGGCTGTATCTGAAAACAACAGGGGCCGCCTCTCTCTAACGTGACTGCGTCACCAACAGACGTAACAATGACACATCGAAAATAGAAGAGATCCATGTGCCATCTGGTGGCGAAAAGGAGTAAGAGCACACTGCAGCTATATCAAATTCCTTCAGTTTAGAAAGAATTAAAGTTTAATTCTCTTTATCTGATGACTCTCCCTTAAATCTCCACTAGTACATGGAAAAAGAAAAATGAAACTCAGATCAGCACAAACAAAACAACACAAGAACTTTTAGAAAGCTGTCTAAAGAAGAATTTGAGATGAGATGACAGATAACACTAAAGACAGTTTATGCAAGGAAAAAGAAGATTCAAAAGGAATCTTACCCATTCCTTTAGTAGATATGATAACCACAGTAACTGTGGGGGGGAGGGAGATTTTTTATTTTATATTTCGGTGTACGCCATACATTTGTTGAAATGAGGGTACCTACCACCTTAGTCCAGGAACCATTGTAACAGAGAGGAAGACCCAGAAAGGGGGTGAAAGCAATAGTGGAAGTCTATGGAAGTTCCTCCTCTGACTGTTTCAATTTTCTCAGTGAAGAAGAAGGAAAACAAGATGATGGAGGTGTTGGGTCTTGGAGGAGAGAAAAGGTGTCGATCATTTAGGAAAGTAGGAAATTGGATGGACAAGAAAAGTTTAATACCTGACTGCCTGGCGGCATCAAGAGCCAAGCAACACTGCAAAGGGAGCAGAGGAGAGCCTGAAGGAAAAACAGACCGTGAAGTAGGAGAAAGAGTAAGAACATCTGCTGTTGTGAAAGCCAAGTGAAGCCAGTGCGTCAAGGTGGGGATGTGGTATGTTTTCCTCCACCTATGCTTCCTCCACCGTGCAAGCCTACTGGTACAGGGTGGACAGAGAGAGGGAATTAACCAGGACTGTGGTCTTGCCAGTCAGGTATGCTGAAATGAGAGATAATGGAAGAAAAAAAAACGAAACAAAACCAATGCGGTGATTATGGTTAAGCACGGAATTTCAGCTGAGGAGGGGAAGTGCAGTGAACGGTGGTGGGAGAAGTGAAGTGGAAGTCACAGCAAGGCTGGAGCACCGTTGGGGTCAGGGTACAAGAGCGAGGCAAAAAGGTGGAATGTAGGTGGTACGAGACTGAGATGGTAGAAGGGCTGCAGTTACCAGGGCCTGACCACTGGGTAAGGCAGGGTAGAAGACAAGATCACTGGGAAAGGATCATTCAAGGGATTGCGAAGCAAGAAAATTGGTAGGATCACAATGCTTTTGTATCAGAACTGTTAAGAAAAAAAGACAAGCAGGTTGGGGTACTGCAGAGAGCGGCCAGGAGCTACACTAACTGAGAGACAAGGAGGAGTGAGTCGGGGTGTTCGTAGATGAGAGCACAACGAGAGAAGGCGGGGTGATTTCATGTCGTGAGATTTGAAATGACGGGTTTCTAGGAAAAAGGCGGAATGATCTGGAAGCAGCAGTAAAGAAGAAGAGGACATCTATCCCATCTCCAGACCCACTTAGGCTCTGAGGGTTACCACAGAAACTCCTGTGGCAGGGGAGCCCCGCAGGACAGGGGCAAGAGGGAAAGCGGTGTCGAGGGAAAAAGCCAGGTCTCTGTTAGAGCAACGAGGCGAAGTGGATGGCAGCAGACTTTGCCAGTGACGGACCCTGAATTCCAGAGGGCACAGTGGACGGGTTTCAAGAGTTCAGGTGGGACGGCAGGAAACAGGACAGCAGTTCCACAGAACTTAAGGGAGGTGAGGGCGACCTGTGAGCCTGGGCAGCTTCCTGTGGTGAGTGACATAAACGGCACAATATTAGGTCCTGTGGATCCGAGGCAAACAGTGATGGTATGTAAAGGAGGGGTCGTTTAGGTCCATTTTTTACACCACTGAGGACAGGGAGATCACGACCCGGGGGACATGCGGTGGTTATGCCCTGTGCAGGACTCCTGGAAACCCCAAGTGACAGCGGTAGATTTATGTTCATAAATTACAAGGAGTGCTATATAATATTTCAGAATCTCCCAACTACTTTGTACTAACAGTCTGACGCTACTCAAAATCCAAGAGAAGTTAGTAAATAAAAGAATCCCAACAACTGTCCTCATTTTGTGTACTCAAGAGGCGAAAGGAACTGACCAGACAGACATCTGCCTGCCACAAGACTCACTGAGTAAGATGGAGCACACTGAGCTCCTACGGAATCTTATTTCTAGAGGCCACAGGTACAGAGGCTGTGAAGATTCAGCAGGACATTTCCTGATGAAGACCCAACTGGGTGGGTGCCAAGGACTGGACAGAAGAGGATCACAGGGAAAAGGAAGAAGACCCCTTTGTGAAAGAAGGGACGCTTCCCCACCACGGGCTCCTGTTCAGGCCTGAACCCTGAAAGCCCTGGGAGAGCAGCAGACAGGTAAACTGCCCGCAGCCGCTGACAGCTCTGACTTGTGGGCAATGGCACAGACCTTGGGATCTGGACCCGCACGGTTCGAACCTGACTAGGAAACTGTTACTGTTTATGAAATTCTCAGCTCTTGGTCAAGATCTTGCTTTCCAGCCAGAGTTCTTTCTAAATTACTGTTATTAACCACGTGGGCTGTTCTGAGGCTCACAGTTCCCATAAAGCACTTTGTATTTTAACAGGGAAGAGACCATCTAATGCTACACATTGTCCACCATACACTGACTAAGGGGCATTAACTTGTGAATCTTAAGAACCCAAAAGATTTTTTAAAAGGAGTAAACCTAAAAAGAATATCAGTTATCACTTACCACACTGTTTTAAAACGTAACAGTTTTAATGGGATCACCTCATCCATGAGAGAGTAGGCGTCAGAAGCAAGGGGGATGAAAACCCACCTCTCCCACAATGACCCGAGGCCACTGCAGTGACCTGAAAGACCCCTCGGGGAGGATGGAAAAATCACCTACTGAGCCTGTTCCCAAGGAATTAAAGAGGCAGAATCAACAAAGAGACCATGATCATAAAAGACTCCTTACTGTTCACCATAAGGGAAGTGAGAAGGTACTAGAAGTTTTATAGCACTGCCTATCAAATCAGAACTCAAAATATTCTCTTGGCAATGTAGCTATAGGAAGTCAAGAGTTTAGAAACAAGAGGGTAACCTTTGAGAGAGAAAAATGTGCATGAGGACAGGTAGTATAAATCTGAGGACCATTCCTTTCTCTTAGCTCTTCTCTTAGAACAAGGTACATGCCTCCTTGAACCTTAACAAAGCAGTGGCTGACGACCTTTGACTACAGGAGGCAGATGTGAAGAGGTGGATGTTTTCTTTAATGTCCATTCCTGGAGAAGCCAATAGGTGTATGGGAGCTTTTAGGCAGAAATAATGTGTAAGGGAGATAAAGCTATGTTTAACAAATACCAGTTGTGTTTAAGCAAGGAAGAGCGGAAATAATGCAATATTATGAAAACCTAGTGTCCAAATAACTTCCTCATTGAGACTGGCAACTACTGGGCAGAAATCATCTAAGCAGAACTTCTACTAGGACCAGATAAGCGTGTCTTATTTCTCCAACTGAATTAGTTGTGCTACAGCTGAATGTACAGTAATCAGAATATGGCTCCTCCTCCTCTTCAACCCTAAGTATCCACTACCTCACTCACTTTTCCTAATCTAATGTTATTCCTTTTTGTACTCCTAAGAGTCACACAACAATGACGTCAGTAAAACACTGAAAATCCCAAGAAGAAATGGTTTGTTAAAGGGAGAAGCGTCTGCTCCTTGGGGGGAAATGAATGAAAACATAGTTGTGGTGTGGCTGGAGAGAGCTGGGAGCTCTGCTGCATCTGAGAGTCACAGATAACTGTTGAGTTTATCTGTTGATAACTGTTGATAGATTACTTAAGACTATAGTTGATGAGAAAAAAATCTCTTCTAGGAGTTTCTTACAATGACTAAGATTTAGGTGTCTGGAAAATAGCTCATGATTTCATAATTTTCAAGAACTTCTTCTTAGTGCTTCCTAATGAAAAGATGGGAAATTAAGACAGTGTGCCAATTTAACACCTGAAAGTCCTACCTAAAAGTAAAGCTACTTACATACTAAAATAAAGACTAATCCCGGCTGGTGCTGCTCAGTGGATTGAGCACTGGCTGTGAACCAAAGGGTCGCCAGTTCGATTCCCAGCCAGAGAGCATGTCTGGGTTGTGGGCCAGGTTCCTAGTGGGGGCCATGTGAAAGGCAACCACACATTGATGTTTCTCTCCCTCTCTTTCTCCCTCCTTTCTCCTCTCTCTAAAAATAAATAAATAAAATCTTTAAAAAAAAAAGACTAGTTACAAATTTCCTTCATCAAAACAGGAAAAATGTAGTGATGATTATTACTACATGAAAATCCATACTGCCAATAAACTAAATGGACAAATTCACACTTATTCTTTTCAGATTAAGATACAGAGATTTCTGCACCGGCTGGGTACCTCAGTTGGTGAGAGCATCATTCTAATACACCAAGGTTGTGGGTTTAATCCCCAGTCAAGGTACATATGTTTCTCTCCTTGCCTCTCTCTAAAATCAATCAATAAATAAACCTTAAAAAAAGACACAGAAATTTCTAAGAATAATTTAAGAAAAAAAAAAGCCAAAGTTGTTAGGAAGTTAGAACCTTCAATGAATAGAAAGTTGTTTCCAGGGCCAAAGTTGAGAGCTAAAGGAACATTAATAAGTTTGATTACTATGCTGAAAATAACAAAATGAGATAAGGTCTTAGGGATATAACACCAAGGAAAACCACCAGACCGCAGGAAACCCCACTACAATCAATGGGAGTACACACATACAGGACAAAAGAAGGGTGGGGAGGAACGGAATGTGCCCAGGCAGTGGACATCTGCAGTGACACCCAGAGCCTGGCCACAAGAACAGGACTTACACCAGAGGCCAATACAGCGATAGATTCCATGAACTTAGGAATTAGCAAATCATTTGGTTTTGATGTTCACTGTCAACTAGTCTTTGTGGATGTACTACAGCAGCATAAGTGATCAGTATCACAGCATTTTTAACTAAGAGGGCAAAAGTAATTCCCTGAGCTGGACTTGAGTTTGGAAGGTGACAGCTCTCTTAGAAGAAAAGGCACTCTGCCCTGGAAGCTAGGGCAATAAGACAGGCCTGGGCACTGTGATCTTATACTCCTATACTGCCATGTAACTGCGGGTCGCCAAAGGCACCGAGCAATCTGTCAGCCTCCTTATTAGAACAAAGTGTAGCCTGGTCCCATTAGATCACTTAAGGAAAAACATAATAATTGTCTTTTAAAATACTTATTTACTGGGCGGGGAGGGGGAGGGAATGCTCCTTAGTTGGAGCATTTATAATAAATAATAAACCTCTAAATAAACAAAAAAGCTAGAAGAAGATGGAAACATAGAATTATCACAAGGCATATTAAAGGAGCACAAAACCCACAAGAACTAGGAAGTGAAAGAAGAGGGCAAGAAAGATCAGCAATACTAAAATAGAGGTGGAGATACGAAGGTGAAGAAGAATGTATATGAAAAAATGGACCACAATTATATAAAAGAACGGACCAAAAGTCAAGACTCCTGGATCTAGTTATATAACCCTGGGCAAGCTACCCAACTATTCAGCTCATATATTCTACAGAGTGGAGATAATATACATCCTGCCTGTCTCATAAGGCTTCTTTGTGGGTCAAATGGGTCAAATTATGTTAAAACACTTTGAAAATTATAAAACACAACACAAATGTAAGATAATGGTATTATTACTGAATTTGTCCCTCACCTTCCAAAGAAAAAATAAGTATATGATAGCTTAATTTTTTCTGTCAATTAACATCCCAGCTACTGTTCCTCCTGTACTCTTAAAAACAAAACAAAAAAACTAGCAAAAGAGAAGTCAAGCCCCATTGCTAGTCTCCATTTTCTGAAGAGAAATTCCTTTGCATTGGTTTTCTCTAATATTCAAGAGACCCAACTAAAAGGCTCTTCCATTTTCTTACCTTTTGATGCTGCAGGAGCGAAGGTCCAGGAAGGAGAAAATATCGGATATTGGAAAGAAATAGAAGAAAGAAAATGAATCACATATGGTTTGTTGTTACTGCAGATACTCGCCCAACCACCTGACCTATTAAAGACTCTGCCCAACCCTTATCAATTATGGATGTAGGTCTGGAGACAGCACCTTAAAGTCAGTGCCAGAATCAGTTCAAGAGCATCATCAGAATGGGCCCAGACTAAGCTCTGTCACCTTAATCTCGTATCAAGTTATAATGACATAAAATACCCACCTGAAAAAAAACTGGGGTGCAGGTGGTGGGAAATACCAACCTACATGCAACAGTTCTCTTTCCCAAACCCAGCATCCCCCAAATATAAAAACATTGTATTTTCTTCCAAATTGAAACCCCATCTCTCGTCAACCCTCACCCAGGGAAGGGAAAGGAATGGGAAACCCACTTAAAGAATATTCTAAGTCCTATGTTGGCCCTTTGCATGAAAGAGAAAGGGACTCACTCTTGGTCTGGGCAGAGAAGGCATGCGTAAGTTTGGCAAAAAGTTCATTGTTCTCAAAGCGGTCCTCCTTCACCTTTGTCCAGAAGCAGTTCTGGGAAAGGTCCTCAGCGACAAACTGTGGATACAGGCGGGGTGTTAACAGTTACTAAAGTGAGCCCATACTTTCCACCCTAGAAAACTGATGAAGATGCAAGCGGTGGCTGGCCAGTTATTAGCACTGTCCCACCAGAGCGAGAATGACCTGAGGTACAGACAACAGCTGTGCTCTTCCTGATGAGATCAGGAGATGACGCTTCCATCTTGTTTGTTGATGTTTGTTATTCAAGTTATGCTACGGATCCTCCTTCTAACCTTAAATCCACTCGTTTTAGAAGCATTAACACTTATTTCACATCTTGTTCTACATCACATATTTTCCCATCAATTTGGCTAACTGTACCAAATTCATTCATTTTCTAATCCCTAACTTGGTTTCTGGAAGCAAAAGGCTGGTGCAGAAACACAAGGGTCTCCAACACATAGTGGGAGCAATACTGTGTCATGGAAAAATACCCTGTGTGTAGCTCATTTACCGAAGGGTGGAGGTAGGGGGCTGTACCCATAACCCATGACTTGAAATCAGCAAAATTATTGGTACTTTGCAGACTGGTGAAATGACTATTATCAAACTGTGTGTTACCCTGGCACTCATATCCTCAAAGGCCAAAACCACTACTAACTTAAGTTTAGGTTTTGTAGCAGTTTAGACTCAAAGAACTCTCTAAAGTGATGTCTAGCATACAGGAGATGCCTAGTATCTGCTGAATATACATACGCCTGAGTGGCACTGACACAGACAGATGCAAGCCTTGAGAACAGGAAGCCCAACCACGCACAAAGTAGGAAAGTGAAGTGGTTTCTGAATAGGTACTGATGAATAAATGGACAGAAATTCTCACCTTGGACCAGTTTGGCCTCCGGAGCTGCACTTCTGGCTTGTAAAGCTTCTTTGGGGTTAATCCATATGGCAGAACTGGGGCTGCAGGAACTCCAAACCCAAAAGGGGGAGGTGGAGGCATACCCATTCCTGGCGGAGGTGGAGGAATGCCAGGGCCTCCAGGAAATGGAGGGGGTGGGGGGATTCCAGAACCACCAGGAAGAGGGGGAGGGGGAGGCGGCATTCCTGGTCCTCCAGGCAAGGGAGGAGGGGGTGGGGGGATGCCAGCACCCCCAGGTAAGGGAGGAGGGGGTGGGGGGATGGCAGCACTCCCAGGTAAAGGGGGAGGTGGTGGAATGGCAGCACTCCCAGGTAAAGGGGGAGGTGGTGGGATGGCAGCACCCCCTGGCAAAGGGGGAGGTGGTGGGATGGCAGCACCCCCTGGCAAAGGCGGGGGTGTAGGGATGGCAGAATCCCCAGGCAAAGGGGGAGGTGGGGGGATGGCAGTACCCCCAGGCAAAGGAAGGGGAGGTGGTGGAGGAGGAATGGTACCACCCCCAGGAAGAGGAGGTGAGGGGGGAATAACAGTGCCAGAGTCACTAGGTAAAGGTGGGGCAGGGGGAATAGTAGCACTGCTGGGCGGGGCTACAGCAGTAGCTGCAGCAGAGAGCGAAGCCATTTCTTTCTTGGCATCTTCCAGCTCCTTGGACAGCTTGGCAACCTAGAAACACAGCATCAATGAGAGCACACTTCTCACTGCACCCTGGGGACAACTGGGGTTTGAAGGGACCTAAACAACAACTTAATTCCAACTTCTCATTTTATATGTGAAGGCCACGAAAGGAGACAGACATGAAATGGCTGGCTTAAAGTCAAACAGCCATTTAGTGACAAGGCAAAATTAAATTCAGGTCTTCATGTTCTTAGTTCAGCACGCTTTTTATTAAAAAGGCAGCTGCAATATTCCTATTAAACTCTCCCTTTGATTAGAAAATGCAAAATTGAAGTAAATCAAATATTCCAGTTATATAACTAGTACATGTGCTGCTATATAAGTAATTATATAGCCACATCCCGTATTTTGCCATGTGTAATGCATACATTTTTGTCCAATTTTTTTAGGAAAAATAAGGATGTGTGTTATACATGGTGTACATATGATTATATACCATGGGTATAGTAGTCCTGTGCATAATGCGCACAAAACCATGGATGCGCATTATACGTGGCAAAATACGGCGTGTGATCAAATGATCAGATCACAGATCATCAAACATTTATGACTGCAGAGAGTGTGCAAGGATAAATCTGTCCAGAGATGACAAATAAGCAAATATGAGAACAATTTGTTTAGTTTCTACTCCTCAATTTATTGGAAGAGTATTATCTTTATTTTTGAGTAGAACTGTGACTTATTCTATTCTTTATGCCATTCTGTATTTTTCAAATTTCCTGTCTTACATATCACTTATCCCTAACACAAAACAAAATAGTAAAAGATTTTTAAAACACACACTAGGTAACTAGATGACCAATGAGTAGCTGACCGCCCCCTCCCCCGGGAGCAAGGTGACTCCTGCTCCAAGACAGGCTCGCCCTGAGGCTGCTGGGGGCAGTCGCAGGTCGCTCTGCCTTCCCCACCTGCCTTCCCCGCTCAGACCTCACCTCTCCTGTGAGCTGAGACACCTCTGCTTCCAGGCTCTGTTTCTCTGTGGCAATGTGCTGCTTTTCAGAATCCAGTACATCCTTTTCTCCTTGAAGATCCTGGAGCTTCTGCTCAAAGTCACTTTCCATCTTTTTCATTTCCACCTGTAGCTCATGTCTGGCTGTTAACTCTAAGTCCAGCTAAAGGAGAAAGGAATAAGGCTCCCAGTAAGCTATCTGGGCAAGAAGGACAGCATTATTCCCCATGATTTACTGCTCTGTGCCAGTCTTGGATCTATAGAGATCACTGGCCCAGGGAATGCCTGGGAAGAAAGAACACCATGATTTTGACCTGAAAAGTCATAGATAAAGGAGGAGGAAACTAAGGACCATTTCCATAGTTTATCTATTGTTAGAGTTATTATATTTTTTTAAAAATAAGATTTTAAAGTCATTTAACCAGGACAGCCATGGCATGTAATCCGAACCATAAAAGAAGTCTTTAACAATCAGAGAGAAAAAGAGAATTCAGACATACTACTGCTCCTACTGTTCCAGGCGGAAGAGGCCCGAGACGCCGGGTGAGCCTGAGAGTGCTTTCAGAACTACAGGAGTGTCATCTAAGAACTGCTGCTGTGTGCTGAGTGCTTTAAAAATATCTCAGGTATGCTTCACATGTCAGAAAAATAATAATCCTCAGACAAAGAAAGATCCACCCTGATTTTTTTTCTCACATGTACCTTTTTTTCCAGCTCTGTAGCTTTGGCTTCAGATTTCTCTACCTTTGTTTTATCAATCATTTGATCTGAAAAGAAGAAGAGTCAGAAAGTAAAGCTCCCAATCTCTTATTTTCCTCTCTTACTACCTAATCCCTTCAATATAACCACAGGGCAGGGAGGTCTTTGGCCCTTTTGTTTATTTGTATTGCCCTTCTTAATGTTCTGCACCAGATAAAGAAATGGAACTATCAGTTTAATTCAGCATAACATTTCTGATTGTTTATTAAGGCCACAATGCTGGGTGACGTGAAGAATGCCTACAAGTCATACTTACAAATCTTGGAGACCAGCAAGAGTCCTAGCTTATTGCTGAAGTCCCTTCAAAAGGTGGGGTAGTGTGTGAGAAGGAGTTAAATTTTTAGAACTGTGTAGAAATAAACTAAAGGTTCATATATTCTTAACACAGAAATGCTGGTTAACAACTAAGAAAGGGCCAGAATACAAATATCTGGGGACCAGAAAGAGACCTTATCTGAAATTTTCACTGAAAGATGCAAAATGAAAGGTAGAAAGTAATATTTTAAGGAAGCACACAGAAAAGTACACTTACCAATCAATCCCTCAATATCAACCTTGAGGCGCCGGCACTTGAAGTCAGGATCAGCCCCGTTCTTGCGCAGAACTATCTGAGAAATACATTCTTCAATCAGCCTATAGTACTGTGGTCTACAACAGAAACAAATCAAGATTATTAAAGAAAAAACACAATCCAGTTTTCAGAAGTACAGGATCAAGAAAGGTAACTGCTCTGACAACACAGAGACCTGAGGATGCGTGCTCTGAAAAGGACCTTCCGTACAATGAACAGAAGCACTGCTGCCACGCTAAGGACCTTCTTCCACGTCAGCTACCCCATGCCCTTCAGATGATCAACACTTCCTGGCATCTGCCTCCTAGTGCCAATCCTTTCCCATCTAAAATCTCAGGCTGATCCTCTGTGTCATGGACAGTACAATGGCTAAATCTCTACTTTCAGGCAATCTGAAAGACCTTTTAACTTACCTCCCTCTGCTGTCCTCTTCACTCCATACTACCAGACTCCTCCAAAAGAGAACCCGCACTTTGCCTTACACACTCTGACCTCTTCCCCAGGGATGCCTTTCAGTTGGATTAGAGAGTCCAATGACGACTCCCTTTATATCCATGACTAAAAACGCAACCTAATCCTCACTCTTTTTTTCCCTTTACAGACAATCTTTGAACGTAAGGGCTTTGCTCTTTCCACTCAGGCTGAAGTTCAAAATTTCCCACAGGTATGCCATCTCACCTGGCTTCATAGTCATTTCGGACCAAGAGTAGGTGCTGCAGGATGGACAGGAAGTGTGGCTCTGCCTTCGAATCCTTCACTGTGTTTAAGAGAATCTGGAAGACTTCACTGAAATCAGTGGAAAACGGGAAGAAGCTAAGGAAAGCATGTATATAGATACTATGACAGGTGGCTTGTCCAACTCTCAAGAAAAGTAGCAAGATGATCTTCTATTCTAACAGCTGTTCTTCCTGTAAATACTGCTTGAAACTTGAAGCTCTATAAACTTCCTTTAGCAAGGGGACCAGTGAATTGGCTTGAAGATCAATCAGTAGACAGAAACTAAAAGATAAATGCGTCAAAGTCACTTGTGGCAGTATCAACGGGTAACCAAATTACTCCCTCTGCCAGTCTCTGGAATACATACCAGAAAGCAAAAGATAACCCCACTTCCTGACTTATATGTGTTCTCTAAAAACCAATTCTACATCTTAGTAAGCTAAGCTACCGAGTTCCAGGAGGTCTAAACTAATTTTGAGGGCTGCTTCCATGCTGAACCACCCTCAGATCACTTTTCCTAACTTCCCTGGTCCATGCTGAGGTCAGTAACTTTAGCAGCAATTAGAAGACACCTGCCTTATCTACAGAGAAGACACACGGGCTGATGTCAACTGAATATCTCCTGTCTTGATTGAACCCAGTCAACGAAAGGATATTCCATCTCCATTCGAATGTCATCCAGCCGTGCCTTCAGGTCGTAGGAGTCTTCCTCCGCTTGCTCATCAAACACAGCTAGCTGCACTCTCATGTCTTCGTTTTCTATCTTCCGAAGGTCCTGTCCACGACAAAGCCGGGAGTCAGGGAACCCAGCAATGTCCTATGCTGGCCAGAGACCCAAGCCTTTCGACCTGGTTTTCCAACTGAAAACCCGAGTTACCCCGGGATGACTGGGCTGTAAGAGCAGGAAGGAATCAGCGTGGCCCTGCTAACGAAGGGCTGCGTCTCACCTGCAACACCTGGTGCAGCCCCAAGCGCATCAGCTCACTTCGGATGTGAACTCGGAAGTCAAGTTCTTCAGCTGGGGTGATGAGAGCATTGACCAGCTGTAGGCATCCCACCTAAAATTTTTAAATTCAGCAGCTATGTCAGTGTCAACACCTAGATACCAAGATTCCATCCTCTTTACATGTATTCTGAGGACCCCAAATTCAATCTAGAAAATACAGTACAGGACTACAGGAATGAGTTTGTGCCAGAGCAGTAAGGCCTGGTTTGAGCAGGTCTGGAGAGCACAGAGGTCTACACAACCTCAAGATTTTGACGGTATACTTTGTTCTAGGCCTCGGTTTTACTAACTTGTAAATAAATACCATTCCTTTTTCCCACTTCGTAATGAGGAACAGTTCTTTCTCTGCCTTGTTGGAGAGAAGGATAACCATTTTCCCTTCCTAACAAATTCTGAAATGTAAAATATACTGTTGGGGACTATACCATGTGCTCTACTAAAAGGCCAAACGAACTTAAGTCTTTCCAGGTTGAATTCTACTCTTGGGCCCAGGCTCAGGGGATGTACATGCCTTGAGTGCAATGGAGGTCCCACTTTTCAGTCCATCCAGCAGTGGCTGAAAACGTTCCACCTCATCCATCTCAGCTCTCTCTGTCATGGCCTCCAAAACCCGTTCATTCCTGTCCGGGAGAAAAGAAGAGAGCTGCGCAGGCGCTCTGACGCAGACAGGCGCTCTGACGCAGACAGGCGCAGCGGGGGATTCCGCAGGGACGCCGATGGGACAGGAAACAGAACACGGTCAGGGCTCCGGGTTTCTCTCAGTGCTCTCCTCGCCCCCAGAACAGGGGCCAGAATCCACTGGAAGCTAAGAATCATCTCTTCAGAAAAATGTGCCTTAAAATCATCCCAAGACTCCTGTCTATGGGTACCAAACTAAGACCCCCTACTCAATAAAGTATAAATTGGTACAGCTTCTGGAGGGGCATTTAATAATGGCAATTTTGAATACAAATAATATTTGGCCTACTTCTAGAAATCTACGAAACATAAATGCATAAATGTGAAAGAATATATGTACAAGCACGTTCATTATGGCATCCTATGTAAAAGTTAAAAGTCTTATTACCTAAGCAAGAGCCACATACACTTTTTAAAAAGTCTACCTAAAAGTCTAGCAATGAGAGAACTGTTAAATAAATTATGGGATATACCGTATTTTTCAAACTATAAGATACACCTCACCCCCAAATTTGGGAGGAAAGGGGGGGTGCATCTTATAGTCTCAATGTAGCTTGCCTGGCTCTCTGGGGGGGGGCAGCGTGGTGGTGGTTGAGCAGCGTCCCAGGTTATTAAATATTTTATCACATTTTTTTGCTTCAAAAATTTTTTCCTATTTTCTTGTAAAACCTAGGTGCGTCTTATAGTCCTAAAAATATGGTACATGCTACAGAATGCTAAATAGCCACAAAAGATATCTATAAATGCTGACATAAAATGATGCCCAAGATCTACTGTTTAAATAAAAAGAAACAAACTGAAAAGCATAAATGGTATGATTTAGCTTTTGTTAGACCTCTCTACAAAAACAAAAATCTATCCTGTGATTGGTTGTATATGCATAAGCCATCTTTCCTTAGTTCTGGAATACTACATCTTAGAATCTAAGAAATGCAATATATTTGTCTGTGCTAGAAAAAGATCTATGAGACAGTACCAAGCCATTAACAGTAACTATCTCTGCAGAACAGGATTTGCCAAAGGCACAAGGCTGTTAAATTTTACTTTATATACGTCTGTATTATTTGCATTTTAAGAACAATGTTGTGTTGCTTCTAAGTTTTTTTTAAAAAAATGGAAAGATTGTTAGCTCCCATCACTTAAAAATCTTTCTTAAATGTAAGATTCAGTGTTCACATCTGGGAAAGAATAGTCTTACCTAGTATTTAAGACCAAGTGGCCACCCAAGCAACTCAGTTTTCCTCCAGACTAGGGAAGACAGTAAAGAGAGAATGGAGGAGGGGAATAACCCCAGTCACGTACATGTCCTCTGGCTGTGGCAGGATACAAAGAGCAGAAAGCAGCTTGGCTGCATCGATCATCATGTTGGGAAGGGCAGGGTCCATGGCCCTGACCAGCAGCAGGATTCCTTCTTCTGTGTCTAACATGGTCTTGATTCCAAACTGGCAGGACAAGAACAGAGAAGGGAGGCTTAAAGATGATGGCATAAAACCCCGGGCAAGGCTAGGAGTCATTATGGGTTAAACGGTAAATCTCCCCAAAATTCATATGTTGAATTAACTCCCAGCACCTGAAAATACGACCTTATTTGGACATAGGGTCATTGGCAAACGTAATTAGTTGTTACAAGGTCACACTGGAGTAGGGTGGGTCCTTAATCCAATGACTGCTGTCCTTATGAAAAAGGGAAATGCGGACATGGACATGTACACAGAAGAATGCCACATGAACACGCAGGCAAAGGTTGGGGTTGACACATCCACAAGTCAAGGAAAGCCTTAGAGTGCCAGCAGGCCACCAGAAGCTAGAGAGAGGCATGGGCATACTCTCCCTCAGATTCAGAAGGAACCATCCCTACCAACCCTGCTAGCTCTCAATCTTGGACTTACAGCCTCCAAAAACATGAGACAATACATTTCTGTTGTTGAAGACACCCAATTTATAGTACTCTATTACTGCAGCCCTAGCAAACTAACATATGGTAAAATACTTTTCCCAAAAGAGCGAAACAGAAATGAGCATAGGAAAATAACTTGCTAGTAGATAACGTAACAGAATTCTATGTCTTCCAAGAGTTAGAAATCTTGGATTTTTATGTTTCTTTTTAATGCCCCCCCCAACCCAATGGAGTAAGTTAACCATAACAAAATTAGACAGTGAGGAAGATAAATTTGCATCCAGAAACAAATAATCATGGGCTCCCTGGGTTTAAATACTAAAAAAAAAAAAAAAAAAAAAAAAATTCTACAGTATGACTGAAAAAAAAAACCCCTCAGACATAAACCTTTCAAAAACAATAACTGCAAGTCAGGAAATTCAAGAATTAGCATTAGAAACTATAAAAAGAGAAAGAAAATTGAGCCTACCCTCTGAAACATACATTACTACTGGGGGGAAGGGGTCTAGAGAAGCATGTATATGTGGCAATCAAAAAGTTACAATACTAAAAGGGAAAGCTCAAAGTCTTGAACCCCATACTCCTAAGTCCTGTTTGGAGTTTGCCGATAGAAGAGAAAGAAGAGGGGTCATGATGGGGGTTGGCAAGAAAACGGGAAAAGTCTTACCTTGTTATTCATAAAAGCTTTCAAGCAGCGAATGATCTCGTGCTGGTTACGGCTATCATAGCTCCTGCATGCAAAAGACACAATCACTGAAGTTCCTTTGTTCTATAACCCTCTCCCATCTGACTTTTCAGTCTTGCAAACAAGGGTCTCAGGAATATCCCCAACCAGTAGCTGAGTAAATTCTAGCCCACAGCACTTTGTCCTGAAACACTTGCAAAAACAGGTAGCTGAAGAGGGATTGTCACCATCAAAGACCTTGGTTAATCCTCTCAAAATCCAAGATTTAGTATTACATTAAAATCTTCCCACTCATTCCCTCTAGGCTCTTAAGTGCTAAACTCTACCAGGATAACATTGCATCTATGACCGCCTTCCTCATTACTTCAAAGGTTTGAAGTCTATACACTCAGAAGGTGCAGGCCCTACACTTTATTTTGGAAAAATTACAGGAAGTAAAGAAGTTGCTTTGGGTCTTCGAGGTAAGCTAAGACAGTCCAAGGTAACACCAAGAATCATAAAGCTACTTCCAAAATGATGAAGTATACTATAAGACTTCCACATGAGATCTGCCCCAGATCAGATCACAGGACAGCGCTGGACTAAATCAGACCCTATTTCCAGATTAGATAAGGACCTATGCTGAGAGGTTCATAATCTTATGTGGTATATACAGCCTGTGTTATTCACCATGAAATTGAAGCTCTTCCTCCCTTTCCCGTATCTGGAATCATCACTCATCCTCTAGTCACCTGCACGATAAACTCCGTTCTCGGCTAACAGCATACTCCCCCAGTCCATAACTTTACCTTTAACTGCTATTTTCTCCTTTAGAGCAAATGGCCAAGTCCCCTACAAGATGTCAAAACGTGAAGGTCCTTACCCAGGAGTCTCCTCCTTCTCATCGTGGAGTCGTTTAAGGATGTCCAACAAGGAGGTCAAGCCCTCCGCACCAAACGTTTGCACCCAGCTGCAAGGAACAGACACAGACAATGCAATATTAAATCAAATCAATGAATTCATCTGCACAAAAACAAAGTTCATCCTGGCAACTCCTTACTCCCTATCCAGAACATTCTCCTTTGATCTCCAATCCCCACCGATGAACTCCAACACTGGGCTCTCCTGACACCACCTCAAAAGCCTCACCTGACAGGGTTGTTGTTGAGGGAGACACGAAGGGACTCCAGGCAGTTGAGCAGAGCCATGTCCCGCAAGCCTGACCTCAGCTCCTGAATGTACACCATGGCAGACCGAGAGCTCTCCTTTTGGCTCATGCCCTAGACAGGAGCATAGAGAGAGACTAGTGAATCCTGGACCCAGTCATAAATTGGACTAGTATTAGTCAGTAGTTTAAATAACATCAAGGTAGATACCCATCACACACACCACCCAACTATGTGAGACTCAGAATTTCCCATCTCATCTCCATACATACTTCATGAAAACTGAATCAAACGGCAAGTATGCGAGAATGCTAACAAGTGGAAAGTACGAAATGAGTAGGCTTATATAGCAGAATGAAACAGAACTGATATAGACATAAAATGTTCTAGGAAATTGGTAAAACAAACAGGTCCAAGATCAGGGCAGCCTCCCACATCACGGCTACCTGCCCCCAAACTCACAGCCTTGGACGTGTGCAAGTACTGGGACACCATCTCCCTCTTGATAATAATGTCCTTCTCCCTCAGAGGCTGCTGTTTCTCCTCATTCAGGTTCATATCCACCTAGTAGAGGGAGGAAAAAAGGGAAAAATAAAATTGCCTTGGTTTCTTCACAAGTATTTAGTTTAATATTTTGTATACCTAGTGAAGAGTTGAACACATAAATCTAATTGAATAAATGTCCCTGATCCCAAGAGATTAAAGCTATTACAGATGATGCAGATTCCTCAAGGACAAACGTAGTGAACATTTTAGTATAAACCCTTGTAGACATTTTTATATACATACACTTAACTGTTTTCCTCACAAAAATGACTCAATATAGATGAAAACTGTATTTTGTATTACTGAAAGAAAACCACACGTGATGATTTCTGCACTTAGGATGGACCTTAATAATCTCTTCAGACTGAAGTACTGAGTGACTGACATCATCCTAACACCAGCAAAATCTGCAGCATCTAGGGCCTAAACACCCATTTCCCTCATTTAACTCAGTCCCTATACAAACTCCTCTCTCACGAAGAGAACTGGAAACTGTGCTGAAGTCCCTCAACAGACACAACCTGGAGTGTGTTATGGGGAGGGGTCTACTCGAGCCTATTACATGTATAACCATGTGTCTGAGCCCAGCGTCTCAGTGAATACGAGTTTAACCCTAAAAAGTCCAGAATAGTATTTGAAATGAGGAAAGCGTAGGGGGAAAATGGGTATAATCTATTTCTTCTTGGTGTGTTTGTGTTTGAGTGTGTGTGTGTGTGTGTGTGTGTGCATGCGGTGTGTAGGAATCACTGCCCCCAAACAGCAATATTAATTTGACATTTTTCTGACTCAATACCTGGTGCTTTTCCCTCATTTTACAGGTGAATTGAACAAGAAATTGCAAACTGCTGGCCCTCTGGTTGGATCACCCAAAGAGAAAGTATGTTTTGCTTGGCTACTCAACATTTTAAATTTGGGAAACTTCAAATAAAAATGTGGATTTCTAGCATCGGGGGATGTAATCATCCGATTTCAGATTGTGGGAAGCTCTACAAATCAAAATGTTTTTATAGGAAAACCTATAGATTAAACAAAACTTAAGGGACTATTAGGTACAATGAATCTTACATGCAATTGTGATAGGAATAAAAAATTATTTTTTAAAAAATGACCTAATTGGGGAAATCTGAATGTTGGCTATGATATTTGATACTATTCAAGAATTATTATTTTTTTTTAATTACAGATTTTTGGCTTCTTTTGAAAAATAGAAATATCTGGCACTACTGGGCTAGTGTTCCCAAATGGAATGTTACAAAACCTATCGAAACTAACAAAAATGCCAAAAGTCTTTCTTCAAATTAGCACAGTCCCCATTTTTATCATCTTCTATCTAGTATGTTTAATTTATTTACGCTACCTCCGTGGCCCTAAAGACATCTAAATTTGTAATCAAATGCCAAGGGATTATCTTGATAGAGCACACTCTTAGACTCTTAATACACTTGGATTACTGAGAGACAAATTAAAAGCTTCAGTGAAAAATAATAAAAGTAGTACTGGCTGACTGCTTACTATGTACCAGGTCCTGTCTTAAGGATTTTAAGCCCAAGTTTTTAATTAAGTTAGGCTTGCACTAGTCCCTATTTGAATCTGCAATCATATATCCAGGCAATATACAGGTCTTATGAAACCTTGTAAGCATGTATTCAAAAGTTTCCAAGACTTACCACTAATGGACATTCACTGAGTGTCCTCCTCACTAAGAACAGCAAAGTAAGCCACATTCATGTATACATCATTACTCAACTGACTTTAGCCACAATCTTTAAAGGTCTTCTAGTAATTACAGACAGCATCAGAAGACCTTGGGCAAATGATGCCTTTCCATTCCTCAGTCTCTTCTTTGTGACTGTTTCAATACTTTATCTAATCTGGCTAACCCAAAGTCTCTACACTACCACAGAAGTTGATCCACTCACCCTATGTCTTTATGGCTAAAATGTTGCTGGGAAGAAGGACATTAACAAGGTGGTCAGTGATCAGACATTTCCAAGCCTAACTCATAGATTCCAATCTTATGTGCTGGTGCTTGTGTATTTAGTCTCTTTGTTAATGGGACTGCTATTAGAAATTCCCTGTTAAGCCTGGAATTCTTTGTAATTATGGACTAGTTATAGAGACTGTGCACAAAAAAGGTTCTACCATGCCCATAAATGCATAATCAGAAAGTAACATGCCCTGGCTGTTATGGCTCAGTGGATTGAGCACCCGCCTACAAACCAGAGAGTTGCTGGTTTGATTCCCAGTCAGGGCATGTACCTGGGTTGTGGGCCAGGTCCTCAGTAGGGAGAGCGTGAGAGGCAGCCACACCCTGATGTTTCTCTCCCTCTCTTTTTCCCTCCCTTCTCCTCTCTCTAAAAATAAATAAAATCTTAAAAAACAAACAAACAAACAACATTTTATGGTGGGAAACTTACCAGCATCTGTTCAAAGAGTACTAAAACTTGCTCATCTGAAATATCTTGCAATGAATGTGCTGTGGGATCATCCCCATACAAGGCAGAATTTCTATGAGCAGAATTGGGCTTCTCCTTCTCCTTCTTAATTCTCATGCTGGTAAATCTCTCCAGCTGAGAAAGAGAAAACAGTATCAGCAGCGATCCATCTTCCTACACACAACAAACCACCCATGAAATAGCCAACCCTCTAACCTCTCATACATGCATGACTCCTCGGGTTTGTGGGCGGTCCAAGACTCTTCTGACATGAAAAGAAGAAACCAGTCTGCTTCATATCTAATTTAGTATCCTGACCCTTTACTCTCATCTTTATCCAAAAATTAATAGATTGGAATATTAAGATTTGGACCTCTCTAAAAAGAGAAAACTTTGTTCTTGAACTTCCCTGCCACTTCTAGGAGCACAGAACTGAAAGCATCTCGTGTACTGAGCTATCGCAATAAAATGCCATTTGTTTCCCCTAGCTATCCAATAAGAAATGTGGCCAGGCCCTCGGAGGATCCCGCCCTTCAAGAGGTAAATATGACCACAGATTGTAATAGATATAAACCATGGAGAGTAAGTGTGTAAATTCCTTTTCTTCTGTACACGCCATGCCATAGCACTTGTGTTATGTAGGCAGCAAGCGTTCAATACATACTCTTCAAAATCCCCTTTGCAAAGAATACAGTGTTCTTCAGGGGTATATATGCCATCTCTGCCAACAAAATGCCCACGAACCACTCCTCAAACCTCAAGTAGAGATGTTCAAATCAAAAAGAGCCACTGATAAGCTGCCGCTTATCAGCTCTACCTGTTTAAAAATAATAGTAAATACCTGCAAGCATCATAGAGCTTTAAGTGATATGAGTAGCGTCCAGACTGCAGGTCAGCTTGGAGTTTAAAGAAAGTGCCTAACCTTGAAAGCCAATGACTGTGCCAGGGAAACGCATGCAATGAGCCAAACGCAGAGCAAAGAGTTAGGAAAAAGCTTTGAGATGATCTGAGAGCAGAATCTATACCACCATTACAAGTTATATAAAATCAGAGTTATAGGAAATAGTAAACATCATGGTGTAGAAAAGGAGCTAGAACATGCGCATGCTGAACAGTATGTCCTTACCTCATCTGCCATGAGCCGCTTCAGAGTCTAGGAAACGGGAAAAAGGAGGGAGAAGGAAGAGATGAGAGATCAGCGAAATGCCAGGAAACCTCCCAAACGCCAGATGGGTTGGGGAAAAAAAGAAAGGAAAACGAGCTGAAAAGATCTAAGTTACTTCCCACAAGCTAAAAGATTTCTGCCAAACTATTCCTTAGCACATTTCTTAAGTCAGGGGCAGGAAGAGTTTTAAGGTCAATAATATATAGCTCTTTGAAGGAAAAAAAATAAAGATCTGAAAGGACTCTGAATCCAGTGACCAATAAACCTATGAAATATACTCAGCTTTATTGGTAAACAAGGAAACGCAAACTAAAACCACAGTGAGATATCATTTTGCACTTGCCAAGACTGGCAACAGTTTTCATGTCTGCCTAGTCACAGAGCAGCAGAAGCTCTCACACAGTGTTGGTGGTAATGTAAATTGCTATGGCCACTTTGGAAACTTTATCTAGTAAAGTTAATATATCACACCTCAACAGATTGATTTTTATATATCTACCCTGCAGAAACTTGCACATATGTAGTGCGATGGGTATAATTAGAACGCTCACAGCAACACTATACTATCTGAAACAGAACCATCCAAATAACCATCAAGAGCAGAGCGGATAAACTGGTGTATTGGTACGGTGGAAACAGACTAATTACACAAAGAAGTGAATGAACTCACCGCTACCCAAACATAAAAATGAAGGTATTACTTAATTTACATTGAGTTTAAAAACATGTAAAACTAAACTGTATTATTTAGGATACAAAATTATACAAGGAATGATTACCACAAATGCCATAACCATGATTGCTTGGGGTGGGTGAAAAGTTGTGACTGCGAAAAGGAACGAGAGGGCTTCTGGGATGCTTACAATACTCTATTTCTTGACATGGATGGTGGTTCCATGGGTATTTGGTTTATAATTATTCTGTGTGCTTTATGCTCTCTTCTGTATACATGCTATACTTTACTAAGAAAGAAAAGTCTGAATCAGCAGATACAGGAAAGCAGGAATTCTTTTTCACCCTAATACTTCATTTTGAAGCCATATTCTTCTCGCTAATGTCCTGAGAAGAGTATAGTGAATACCTCTTAACTAACCTTCCTCCACTTCTGACCCTGACACAAAGCTGTTTTACTAAGCTTTTTATGAACAAGAAAAATCTGTATCATTATGTTCTTGTTCCTCATGTCAAAGTTCAGTGAAATCTAGTTAAAATGTGAATCTTAACTTTGCCCTGCCTGGTCCAGAAAAGATCAAGCTTCTGCTGACTGAGTGCTAATCACCTGAAACCGTAAGATCAGAAACCATAAGAAATTCCACTGTTCAGCAGCAATGGGACGTAAAGTTACTTGGTGTGCGCTGCTTACTGGGAGTAATGGCAGAAGGGTGATGAGGGAGGGACAGCAGCATCCCAGGAGACCAACAGTTCCTTTTATCACCACCCTAAGTCACCCGGCACAGAGAGGTGACACAAGCCACAAAAAGGGTGAGTCGAGTGTGTACAGTTTAGGTTGCCATCACCAAGGTCAGAGTTATTTGCACCTGTACTCCAAACACAAATTGTTCCCAGAGAACCAAGCAAAATCTATACAATTCTTGGATGCCTGTAACATTGGTAACAGAACCTAAATGTAATGAATCAGTGCCAGCTGGACTGTTCACAGCTGCAAGGAAACCAGTAACCTGTTCTTTCTGCCTACAGACTCTTATTTCTCTTCCGTCCTTCCCCACTACTACTACCCAAGTTCACGCCGTTATAAATCTCCTGCTTGATTTAATGCAACAGTCTCCTACCTGAATTCCCTGCCTTCAGGCCCATCTGCACCACACCAAATCCATTCTCCATACTATATACCCAAGAGTAATCTTTCTAAAATGTCAACTATCCATATTATTTCCCCATTTAAACTCTTCAATAGCTCCCCATGGCCCCCAGGTCAAGATCCAAATTCCTTAGCATGGCATATAACACTTCTGGCTTCTTTCCCCTGACCCATCTCTCAACAGACCCTCCACTGGGCAACTCCTCTAGGCAACTTGAACTAGCTGTACTTCCCAAACAGATCGCGCTGTCTCGCCACCCCAGACTTTCCCCAGGCTGCTGCTTCCCTCAGCCTACACTGTGCTTTCAAGGTCAACTCCAAGATGCCCTGCAGGATGACACCTCTTCTCATTGGACAGGTACCGCTCCTGGTGTTTCCACAGTAATAGGTGCTTGCCTGTCTCACAGCACTAGAAACGAGTAACAATTGTCTTTTGATCATCTGCCTCCTCTATCTCTTTCCAGACTCAATTCCTTCAGGGCAGAGCCTGAGACTTAGTCATTCTGTCACCTGTGAACAAATACCATAATCTGGGGCTTCTTTCCTGAAGTAACAGTCCCCAGGAGAAGCCCTTAAAATCTATTCCTTCTCTTCACTGTGTCAGTGAAGAGACTGAAGCTCAGACAGGTGGAGTAAATCATCGTGGTCACATGATTAGAAGTGAGGTGGGTATGGAACTCATCTCCATATTCCAAAGCCCAAAATCTTTGCATTCCCCAAATTCTTGTCTTGTTCCCACTTAATGCCTATTAATGCTTGCCTTTAGATACAAAAGTAAACATGGTTTTGTAAGAAGGAAGAAAAGTTTCTCATGGTGCATCATTAAAAACAGATTTAATTCTTTTAAAAAATTATTCGTTTTAGTGCTAAATTTGAGTTAAGGACAGTAAAAAATAATCCATGCAGGACCAAAGCTGCATTTCCTCAACTAGTCCAAGAGAGGGCAGCCAACTACCAGCAAAGAGAATCACAGGACAGGCAAAATTGTTTCAGAACCCGATAGAACACCCCGAACAGCAAGCCCAATTCCATTATTGAAATGGAGCCTGTTGCTATAGTACCTTGAGGGTATATCGTTTATTTATTTACTACTGTGTGTTTTCCTTACAGATCCTACGTGCACTGTGTTCACAAACAGTGTTTAAAAATTGTATTATCAGTTGTTTTGTAGATTCTCTGAAATACAGAATAAGAGGTTCCTAGAGTATGAAAAGCAAAAAAGAACTAAAAATAGTGGAGTCCAGGAAGACAAATGCTTCTGGAACTATATTTATGCCTTATGCTTCAGATTTCCAGGTTTTTTAATGAGGACTCTTGTCATTCCAACCCACCTCTGTGTATCTCCACTCTCACCACTGACCTGTTCTCTGTCAGTTCTCTTCTGCCCGCAAACCAGCCCCTTATTCTCCTAGCCTCTCTGCACGAAATACTTCATCTTCCTGTCCCTCCTATGGAGTTTTCCACTAAAACCTTTAACTCCACATACAGATACCAAAGGAAGTATAAATACTGAATAGAAATTTTTAATAGCAAACTCAGCTCACAAGTACAGATAATCAGAAACTTCCAGGTAAAAGATGGTAGGTTGAATCAACATCTAATTGCTTCCCTTCTTGAAACCCTTCTAAATGTATAGAAAAGGAATTTTTAGAAAGAGAACAACGATGGCAGGATGGAAACTACAAGATTGGGAAGAATAAGAAAAATGCAACTACAACCAAATTTTGAAGTTGGGAAATAAAGGAAAGGACTAGTGGTAAACTCAACAGACCTAAGAAGCTGAGTCCTAAACCAGAAGTAGGATAAGCCAATAACCAATCCAAAGTATACTTAAGGATACTCAAAAGGCTCATAAATTAGCAGCACCAGGTATCTATGGAAACAGGGGTTGGAGGGGGTAGGTTAAAAATAAGATTGGTTGAAAGCTGTTTAAGAAGCAGACCTGTAGATTTTCCTGCCCCTACCCCCACACGCCATTGGGAGACTGTCCTCTCTGACTCCAGCTGAAGTCTGGAAGTCTATTCTTAGAAGAGGGTAAAACAGAGGGTCTCTAGATTGGGGGATATCAGGCACAGTTGTAGGTAGGGATCCTATACAATAAAGAAAGAAAGACTAAGTTAGTCTGTGCATACTATATGCTGAGACAGCAGCTTCCCCCTTCTAGTTTCTCAAAATCCCAGCAGCCTGGCCCTTACACTGGAGGCAAAAGGTTGGAAAAGTCTCCTCTGAAGAACTGAAAAATGACCTAAAGCTACTGACGTAGTCTCAGTAGATCACCCTAGAGCTCAGCGGTCCAGTTTACCGAGCACTTCTCATGTGTCTAGTGCAACCGAGGAAGGAATTTCTCATTTTATTTAACAAAATTTAAATTTAAAAACTAATAATTTATTGTTACTGTTAAATTTAAGTATATTTGGAACACCCCTGGTACACAAATCTACTTTCACTTGTAAATTTTATGAAGTCTAAATACACAAGTTTTTTATGAAAATTTAGCATCCGAGTTGAGGTGTGCTATAAATGTAAGATGAACTCCAGAGTACAACTTAATATAAAAACAGAATGTAGCCCCGGCTGGTGTGGCTCAGTGGATTGAGCACGGGCCTGTGGACTAAAGGGTCGCCGGTTCAATTCCCGGTCGGGGCGCGTGCCTGGGTTGCGGGCCAGTTTCCCCAATGCGGGGTGTGTGAGAGGCAACCACACACTGGTGTTTCCCTTCTTCTCTTTCTCCTTCCCTTCTATCTAAAAATATATAAATATTTAAAAATATCTAATAAATATTTAAAAAACAGAATGTAAACTATTGCATTAATTTTTATATTTCCTACATACTGAAGTAATATTTTAGATATTTTAATTAAATAAATTGTACTATTAAAATTACAAAATAAATTGTATTATTAAAATTACTCATGTTTCTTTTCTGCCTTTTTCTGTAGCTACTGGAAGATACATAAGCACATATGCAATTCACTTTATACTCTAAGGGCCCGGACGCCCTGCAGTAAAGCACACCGCCACCAAGCCGTAGCCACCCAGAGCTTCCCATCAAACTTTTAGTCCCTCATTCTTAAACATTGGCAGATAAAACTCAGGGTTATCAGATATTTGAGAAAAGCTACTAATACGAGAGGAAAAAGAAAAAGCAACTGACATAGATACTATGCAAGGAGATTTTAAAAAATCATTAATATTCATAAGAGAAAACATAATACCATTTTAAAAACAAAAATTCAGAGGAAAAAGAACTCTTAGAAGATGAAAATATGAGAACAGAAACTCAAGAAAAAGTTCGACAGAAGGACACGAAGAAGGAACTGAGTAATCACCTAAAGAGTAGAGCAAAAGACAGAGATGGAAAAATGAGAGAAAAGACAATTAATTGGAAGATCAGTTTGGGAGGTACAATATCCAAATAATAGGAAAAAACAGAGAAGCAAGTTATCAAAGAAATGATTCAAGAATATTTCCTAGTACTGAAGGATAAGTGTCTAGCGCAAAGGACAAAAACAGATCACACAAAGGCATATCATGTGACATTTCAAAGCACTGGGAATACAAAGAAAATTTACAAGATTCAACAGACAAGAGGACAAATGATCATATATAAAGAAACCAAGCAAGCTTTGGATTTTTTTAAACAATATATACTAAAAGCTAGCTGACAATGGAACAAGGCCTTTAAAATTTGAAGAAAAATAATTCCCAACCTAGAATTCTATATACCCAACCAAAATATCCATCAAATGTGAGTTCAGAATAGACATTTTTGGACAGTCAAGCTTTCAAAAAATTTATCTCCCTGTGCTTCAGGAAGCTTTTTAAGTACATGGTCCACCAAAATGAGGGAGCAACCCAAGAAAGTGGAAGACCTGGAGTACAGGAAACAGGAGAACACACACATGAAGAGGGAACAGAAATCCCTAGGACAAAGATTCCAGATGACTGCTCTACGCCAGAGAGCACAACTGGGATGAAACCGTGTGATTTAGCCAGACCCTCAAAGACTGTCACCACTATCAATCACTTTTGTTCTGGCTTTTTAAACTGACAATATGACTGCCGGCCAAGATGGAGGCATAGGTAGATGCACTGTGCCCCCTCGCACAACCAAGATAGGGACGACAACAATATAAAAACAAAATAGCAACCAGAACTGACAGAGAATTGAAGTGTATGGAAGTCGGACACCCAAGGAGTTAAAATTAGACACGTTCATCCATACCAGTAGGAGGGGGCAGCATCATCACCAAGCCCTTATTTTATGAAATGTTAAAGGGACTTATCTAAGACAAAGAAGATAAAAAACATGTATAGTAAAATGACAGCAAACTCACAATTATTAACAATAGCACCTAAAACAAAAACAAGAAGAAACTAAGCAAACAACTAGAACAGAAACAGAACCACAGAAATGGAGATCACATGGAGGGTTAGCAACAGGGGAGTGGGAGGAGGAGAGAGGGGGGAAAGGTACGAAGAATAAGTAGCAATGAAGGTAGACAGAAAATAGACAGGGGGAGGGCAAGAATAGTATGGGAAATGTAGAAGCTAAAGAACTTATGACACATGGACATGAACTAAAGGGGGGGAATGTGGGTGGGAGAGTGTGTTCAGGGTGGAGGGGAAGAAAGGGGGGGTAATGGGACAACTGTAATAGCATAATCAATAAAATACATTAAAACAATAAATAAATAAACTGACAATACCTGCTGAGCATGACCCAGATTCCTAGCTTGTCTGAACATATATTAATATTGGGTTGGCCAAAAAGTTCCTTTGGTTTTTTACATAAAGATAGCTCTAGTAGCGCTTAGTTGTCTTTAACTTCATTCAAAACAATTTTGTTAGATTGCATTGTGACAACTGTCCTATCAGTGTGCATTTTTAAAAAATCCAAATTGGTGAATTTCTGCATAGCTGTTTTAATATCAAAGATGGAAAAAAATAAGCAACATGTTTGGCATATTATACTTTATTATTTTAAGAAAGGTGAAAACGCAACTGAAACACAAAGATTTGTGCAATGTACGGAGAAGGTGCCGTGACTGATCAAACATGTCAAAAGTGGTTTGCGAAGTTTCATGCTGGAGATGTCTCGCTGGACAATGCTCCACAGCTGGGTAGGCCAGTTGAAGTTGACAGCAATAAAATCGAGACATTGAGAACTATCAACATTATACCACGTGGGAGATAGCCAACATACTCAATATATCCAAATCAATAAAGTTATTGGTGAAAATGAAAAATGTCTTTTATTTTACGGAAAAAACTGAATGGACTTTTTGGCCAACCCAATAGTCTCTTCCCGTCCTAGCTCTACAGCCTGCACTGTCGAGTACACTCATTCAGCCCCACAGAATTTTTCTGCTTTGACTTATTCAGGAGCGCTGAAGGCTGGCCATGGTGAGCTAAGGAGCAGAAAATGCAGAGCCACGTATTCCCCCGACCATATTCCTGTTTGATGTGCATTATATGGCTCTCACAGCAGCCTTGCCAGATGCTCAGCTGTGGTGAGCACTAAGTTCCCAAATCCCTGTGACCCGCTGATATCCTCAGAAGGGACCCTCGTGAGTACTTCGGGAATCTGAAGTCCGAGTGTGACTCCAAGACAGTATTCAGTGTATCTTCTCGGGGCGTCTCCATCTAAGAGTGGCAATGCTGGCGGTTACACACAAAGTATAGATGTTTGCTTGTTACTCAGTTTTTATAATCTTTCATTTATATACAAACAATTATTGGTAGAAGCATAAATATTTTATTTTAAAAAGGGATAGGATATTTATTCCATAGGAATTTTTTATTCAATAGAATTAAATGAGTAAATAAATTTCTAAAGGTCATTAGCTGCAAGAGAAGACCTTAACAAAATTGCATTTATTAAAATGAGCTTCATCTTCTCCAAAAGATTCTCAGTATTTTCAAATCATACCTTTATCAAATTACTCAAAGGTACACTATATTAAAAATAAATATACTTGGCTCGGTATGCTCTGCAAAAAGACCATCAATCAACATAAAAATAAAAAGCTGTTCCCTCAACTAGGCTTCCAAAGAGTAATTCAAAGCTCTGATTCAGTCACCACATCCTAATGTAATATGTGGTGAGATATATCTTTTGCTTACCATCTACAGGAAATAAGAAACCTCCTAGGTACTTTACAGTTTGGTTTCTATAAGAAAACAAAAACGAAAAAGTCAAAAGATCCCAAAGTACTCCCTGTGAGGTCTAACAAATTAAAGTAAAATGACTGAATGAGTTTGAAACATACCCTGATCAACTATTATCTTATTAAATGCAAAGGAACTGTAAAACTTCCTTTCCATAGCTGGATTTATTGCAGTGGTGATGGTGGTGTATCTATTAATACCTCAACTTTTAAAAAGTGGGCCAATGGGACTAAACTTGGCAGTCTTTTGAACAGAGGTTCCCTCTGCCTAATAAAAGAACTGGACCTATTATAAACTCAAGAATATTAGAAAACTCATCCAAGGGGCTGATTCATCTCTACCCAATTCCCTGAATCTTTAACTTTTCCCTCCAGTCAGAAAAAAAGCACATTATCAGACAATTAAGGATGATCTCTCTGCACAGGATACTTACGTAGCCAAACAAAAGGTAATTAGGTAGTGTCCTCAGCAGCAGAGAGGTTAGAAGGGATTTAATAAAAGAATATGATTAAACAGTATTCTGAATACAGAGCACATTACATAGCAAAAAGCATTTCTAACTCCTACCACTGTGCTTCATAAGAACAGTTAATTAGGAACAAAATCCCATAAGCCACGTGGCTAGCACATGGGTAACAGAGCCTACAACTACAAGCCTGTACTTTCTAAGATTCTGTTCAGGCTAACTTATACAGGACAACTACAATGACATCTGAGCTCTTGGCTAAGTGACTATGACCAGAATACCACGAATGAATGCCACCTGGCCCCTGCTCTGTGATGGTTCTGGAAGGCCCAGAATCCCTGCACCTTATAATACCTATAATCACAATGCAATTCACTCACTAACTCAGAACACTCAATCCCATCCTCTTCCCCTGCTGACACCCACCCTGGCTCAGGGGCTAACAGAGAGAAGGAAATGTTCAGTGTGGTAGGCAGACTTCTAAGATATCTCCCAAGATTCCCAGCCTGATGTACACACCCTGTATAATTACCAGGATCAAAAATATGACAGGGTATCACTTCTGTGATTAGTTATTTGGCACAAGTGACTTTTAAGAAAGGGAAAATTATCGTGTGCACTTGACCCAATCACGTGAGAGACACCAGGAACCAGCAGTATGCCATTGCTGGTTAGAGCATGAAGGAGGCCAAATGTCAAAGATTGCAGGCAGCCTCCAGGAGCTGAGAGGAGGTACAGAAACCGGGACCTCAGCCCTGTAACTACGAGGAACTGCATTCTGCCAACACCCTGAAGGATCTGGAAGCAGATCTCCCACCAGAGCCTGCAGATGAGACGGGCTCTGTGATACTGCAAACCCAGCCATGCTGTCCATGCTGCACTTCTGACCAATGGAACTGCCAGCCAATAAATGGGTTTTGTTTTAAGCTGCTGAGTTTGTCATATAACAGTAGGAAATGAATACATTAAGCAAATTGACAAAAACCTAAAATGTATCTAGAAGTCTGGCTAAAAAGACTATGACTCCTTTTTTTCCCCTTAATTTCTGGCATCCTAAAAAACTGTACATTATGATTTTGAGCAAATCACTTTATGTATGTATGTATGTATGTATTTTAGAGAGAGGGTAAAGGAGGGAGAAAAAGAGGGAGAGAAACAATGATGTGAGAAAGAAACGATGATCAGCTGCCTCTCACACATGCCCCAACCGGGGACCTGAACCTACAACCTAGGCACACGCCCTGACCAGGAATCAAACCAGCGACCTTTCGCTTCGTGGGACAATTCCCAAGCAACTGAGCCACACAGGTCAGGGCTTGAGCAATCATTTTAATTATTCATGTTTCAGTTTCCCTATTTATGAAAAAACAAAACTAGACATACCTCTTAAAATCATAAAATGAAGTGGTGAAAGTTCATTCTGTAAAAGCAATTGTGCTGTTATTACTACAGAAAAGACTTCCTACCAAACACACACCTGGCGACTTAACTAGGTGACACTGCACTCCAAAAACACAAAAAAAGGAAAAAGCTACTCCTCATCTATAAATCATACACTGAGCCACAGTCAATCATATGGCAAAACGAACTAGAGGACCTACCTGAGCTAGGCTCTGAGTATTTTATATGAGATCCTTCTTCACACCATTTATCGTAACTGTTTCTGTGGACCAGATCTTAAGTTGTTCAAGGTCAAAAACCCATGTCTTGTGCATTTGATATGCCCAATGTTTAATAAATATTTTTAAAATTAGCATTACTGTAGGTTTAGGAACACCACCCTAAGCACTGAATATTCATTCACTCATTACTTCATTCAAATTGGGTGAACTGAGGAAAAAAGCGTCCAGTCGAGGTTTATGACAGTGCAGTGTGATTGTCATGGACAGCTCAGGGAGCTCCAGACCAAACCTTCCAGTCATGCCTTTCCCTGAGAATGAGAGCAGGGGGCCCTGACTGGTGCTTCAGCCCACATGGATATTGTCCTCGAGGGAAAGACCCAATTAGGGGACACATGTCACCTAGGGAATCTTCTAACTCTTTGAAAAGCAATAGACCCTGAGTAAAGACACAGGCTATTTATAGTTAAAATGGAAAGTGTTACCACAGCCAACAACAATTTTCTTTCAAATCCTAATCTACCTACCCAAGAAGCACAGGTAAGGTACCTATCATCCAGAATCATAGGGAACAGAGAGCAGGGTCGGGCTCAATTCATTTACGTGTTCTATCACAGAACTGACACTCAGTTCCTTAGGGCAGTGAGGCAACACAGGGTCATGACATGGACTTAAATTCAATTTCCAATGCATCCTATTCCAGCTTTGCCACAAAATATGCTACCGTGCCACTAAAGGACAGTAAGGGCAGGGTAAGCTTTTCTTTATCTACTACAGTTTCAGTCTTCCTGTCTTCAGGACTGTGTTGTCTCACAGGACTAGTGTAAACAGGACTACAGAATAAATAATAAAATGGCTGGAAAGCACTTTGTTTTGCAAAGTGCTTTGTAAAAGGTAAATAATATATGAGGATGAAACCAATGAAACTTGCTGGTCTCCCTGCAATTCCCTTATACAGAAGTCAGTTACAACTACAGAGAAGGATGTAATGGATACTTTCAAATGTAGAGAACGTTCCCTTCCATTTTCAAAGAATGGCCCAAGGATTACATGGAATGAGTCAACAGCTCATCTACCATTTACAGAGAAGCAAAATAGATCCTGACATCACTACTTACTGTTGCCAACAGCCTAAACAGGAGTTGTGTACAACTGAAGCAGCCACTTCAGAAAAATAAAATAAAATAAAATAAAACGAGTATGTCAGAGGAAAGGAAGTCTAAGAGAAAAGCACAAAATGACTGATGACTGAAGGAAAACTGAAGATTATCCAGCAGTCCCCAGGAAGGGGGAGATAGCACACTCATGTTCTCTGTGATCAGAAGCAAAAAGCGCTAACGGAATAAGGAAGAGTCCAGCAGCTCATCCATTGAGTTCCACGCGGCCTCGGCAGCCGCATAGCTAAACTCAGTATTGGGTTGTTAAACTCGCTAGAATTCACACAGGAGACAACAAAGGGAACACAGCAGAGTCTAAAACCTCCTATTCCTAATTAAGAGTTCTTTCAATCAGCCCCTGCTTTCCAGAATCAGTATATTTTTCCTGATACCACCAAGGAGCCCTGAAAAATTGCATGTCAAACACAAGTGAGAAATGCCACATTAAGAGCATTAGGTAACTGTAATCCATTTCCTGTTTCAATAATTCACTGATAGATTTGAAACAACTTCCTTATAAATTAAAGGCAACAAACTCAATTTCCTCACAACTGTCTAAAACTACTTGTGAGAGTGTTTTCCAATAAACATTTCCCAACTGTAATTAAAAAGGGGGGTAACTATATGAATATTAGGATTCAATCCTCTAACAAATAGGCCCAAAATATGTTTTAATAATCTTCTAGTAGTCTAAGAAGGCAAGTCCCTTGGGGGAACTTTTTGCCTACAGCTTAGCTCATCTTGAGGCCCTGGCACTGGCATGGCCTGCATCATAGATAGCTGATAGCGCAGAGAGAAAAAGGGAAGTCCACTCAGGTTTCACTATTCCAGCTCAGCAGAACAGGTGGAAACCAGGCTGGGAACATTGCATTCTTACTACAAGTCCCTCCAAACAAACTGCCAGCCCCTTGTACTCTGAAGCACTCGTGCACTGGGGAAAACAAGCTGTCAGTAGATAAAGTGCTCAGATTCTGTTAGTCCTAGTTTCGTCAAGAGTCACAGGTGTGGCGGACACACCCATCTCCTTTGCTATCAGGAAGAAGATGCACATATATTCTGTCATCTGTTGAAAGAACAGTAAGCAAAGCCTCCTTACTTTTAAACATCCTAAGGTTCTGATAAAACTTTAGAGTACATATATAAAAAACTAGCTAACAATCTATTTTCCCAAAGTTTGAACATATTTCTCAAGCCACAAATACTGATAATTGTTCTTTACTTTCTTACTAGTGCTCTCTCTTTACTGTCCGAGTTTAGAGATGGTGATTGCTCCTTTAAAAACGGGTGTTGTCCATTCATTTGGAAACAGTGACTCAGGAATGCTGTTTCACAATCTCCATAGCAACTGTCTTCTCCCCTGTTTGTTGTGATGTCAGTAGCAGGACATCTACTCTTCCTCAAGGGTGGACATGAATCTGACACACCCAAAGCCTGGTAGACAGGAAGTTCCTGCAGCTGATGCAGCTTCTACATACAGGCACCAAGCAGGCAGCCACTTTGGTTTAAATCCCATTCTCCAACCCTTCATTTCTAAATGATGATTACATCTTTTTTTCTCTCCTCACATCATTCCTGAACACCCAGAAATAATCACAGCCTACTGATAATAGCTTCACTGATCCAAAAATTACATTACTACTCAAAAAGCCAGACTTGATTTTATGAAACCACAGTAAAAATTTTCTGACCATTTACAAATCTGGAATAAGATTTTATTTTGAGAAAATCTTGGGTTGTGGGGAAAGCATGGGGTGAAATCATTATTCCGCCATCAGTACCAGAAAGATAAACAAGAGTTAAAATAAGATCCTTCTGATACTTGTAGCAATCAGACTTGTATGGAACTATGTCTAAGACAAACATGTACAGAACTGCACGCCAAAGTACTTAGCTTCCAAAGAGATTACCATGTATCATGCATTTTTCTCTTTGGTTCTAACTATTTAAAAATTATAATTTCTGGAAAACAAAGTAAGGGATTGGTTTACTATATTTTTATACATATTTATATATTCTTAGAAAAATGATCACTTTTGTAATAAAAATGCATTTCTATTTCAAACACAAGTAACAATTTTCAAAGATAAGAAAGCTGAAAAAATGTTTGATACACTACTTTAAAAGCAGGAAGTGTGTAAACTATGACTTTAATATTATAAAAATATCTGTGCATAAAGATAATGACTAGAATATTCAAATACTAAGTAAAATGAAAATGAAAAACAGAAATTTGAAATTCTTAGATATTCTTATTTTGAAAATCTGTGTATATATGTCTCTTCAAAAAAATGCATAAAAAAATAATTAACAGGGCATCTAAAAGCAAAGCAACATCATCCAATTCCCATATTCAAAATGCCCACCAATTTACTCTTCTCCAGCAGTACTCTGTTTAAGAAAACATTCTGGCAGGGCACAGTTACAAAATTTAGGGGTGAAAATGCAACGTGAGAAAGAATAATGAACAGTTAGTAGAGTCTAAAAGCTAGTTCACCTAATTACATGATCTTGAGCAATGGAATACCTCTAGGCCTGAGTCCTCCTCATTTTAAGATGAGGAGCTGGGTTAGATCATTTCTAGGGTCTCTTCAAAGGCCCTAAGAGACTGGGCTTGGTGACTGCTGCCCTTTTTGAGGGCAGCCCAATGCCTGCTGCTTGCCCGATAGTGCATATCCTACAGCGGCTCCTCACCACTTCTTCTTGTGGTTTCAATCACAGGAAACAGACGTCACCCATGGGCCTAGAAGCAACGAACAAGCCCTGGCGGATACGAAGAGCTGCCAACTAAGGCCGACTCCCATCTCTTTAAAATACAAGAATTAAAAAATCACTAGAAACCTCTATGCCCGGGAGCCTTCATAAAAACTCTCAAAACTAAAAATATCTCTGGAGGCCCCATGCAAGCATGATGAAATAATTTTAGAACAGTCCAAAACTACTTTGCTTCTATGACCAAATGAAGGAACTGAAGCAACTCCACAGCTATGGATAGGTATAAATGAGTTTAAGAAAAAAAAGGAAAAAAAATAGGGCGCTCCCATTGCCACCAGCATTTTTTGTGAAGATCCAGACAAGTCCTGAGGACATGAAGACTCATCCTTGTCTTCTGTGTTTAACACTCTATGTAAACCTTCCTGTAACCATGAAAGACTGTGATACTAATAGATTCATATAATATGGAGACAGCAATCATTCACTTTAAATGTTCGTTAACAATCTCTAGAGCACCGGGTCAAGTACTGCTCTCATTTATAATGATAAAAGTTGGCAGCCCTGTACTCCGAAAATTAAGGCAGCAATTTCTAACCCTATAGATATGTTCCTTCATTAAACACAGACAAAACTATAAGATACTATCTCCAGAGAAAAACAGTAATCTTTTCTCAAAAGAGTTCTTCTGGTCGGGTATGGTTACATTAGTGGTTCTCTTTGCCTCATAGTTACCTTGGTGAGAGGACTAATGTTTTCAAAACTGTCAATCTCCTACATTAGACCATAGAAACAGAGAGCCTTGAAAATAATCTCAAGATTCCCAAGACTAACATTAAAAGTAAAACACATAAAAGAATATTGCTAACACAAGCTAAATACCATCACTGCTCTTAAACACCTTGTAAGCTAGGTAAGACCCACCCCCCGCAAAAAGATTGATTCATTTTTGCTCTCTTCCCCTCCCTCTGTCTGTATAATTTGTTTTGCATTCACCGAAAACACTTCAAACAAACATGCGCTCAAAACCTGTACTGCACTGTACCAGAAAATTTCAGAACAAACAACGGGGCCCAAAGATAGGCTCAGATTGTTCCCACAATGGAATTTCCCAACTGAGCCCACAGTTTGGCTAGGTGAAGAGTCACATCTTCTTAAACCTAATTTCTGACAGTCTGAAGAAAGGGATGTATTAAAATTAATAAGGACTGGAAATTAAACAAACTTAACTCTCTAAACTCCATCTAGGTAGCAGAAATGACCTGCTGGAACCTTAACCCTAATTTATTCTTGAATATGCTGATTTACTAACTGTCACCATGACATGGTCACATGGCCAGAAACTGCATTAACGTTCATCATGACATGCTACAAAATGCCAATAACCAGTACTGCTTTCTGCAGGTTTCTACGAAAGAGAACCTAACATCCCTTCCCAGGACTAAAATAATCTCTCGAAGTGGCTTCACCTTCCTTAAATGATTTATCTCCCACTCATCCTCTTGACTACTGTATCTGGGCCATTTCTCTGCACTACGACCACACACTCAAACACCTAGCCTCTGTTCACACTGCTCCCGACCCCATAAAATCCCTCTCCTCTTCTCTACCAATCTTTTCAATTATTTATTTATTTGTTTTAGAGACTGTGGAAGAGAGGAAGAGAAACATCCATCAGCTGCCTCATACATGCCCCAACCAGGGACTGACCGGAAACCAAGCCCACAACCCAGGCATGTGCCCTGACAGGAATTAACCAGTGACCTTTTACTCTGTGGGAAGATGCCAACACACTGAGCCTCTACCAATCTCTTGATTTCCTTCCAGGACCTGTCATATTCCCCATCTTCGATGAAGCTAATGAGCATTGCCCACAATGCTCTAACTTTACAGAAAAAGACCAAGAAAGGTGGAGTGTTTATCCAGAGTTTACATGGTTAATTAGTAGCAAAGTCAGACTAAGCACAATACAAGGGAGGACCCTAAAAAAATGGAATTATCTTCTGGGGGGTGGGCCCCCTGTAGTACAGGCTTCCCCTGCTAGGTGAGTGTTCTAGAGACCCCTTTGTCATCAGTGTACCAGTTGGCATTGTGAGAGGCTGAGTTTGGCTTCAGTGAATTTGTTTTGAAGACTCTCAATGCATTTGCCCATTTCACCATGGGTGATTTACCAGCTCACCTGCCCACACCGTGCTGGGTGTTCAGCAGTTTTTGACCAAACAGCATGACCCCCATGCCCCACCCTCCCTATTAACCCAATCTCGCCCCCAGTGACTATTTTTGCTTCCTGGGATAAAAGAAGTCCTCAAAGGAAAATGTGCTGATGTGGAAGAGGTGCAACAAAAAATAGCAGAAGCACTAAAAGGCATCAAAATTGACAAGTTCAAAAACTGTTCTGAGCAGTGGAAAAAGAAAGTCATGATAGGTATATTACATCAAGTGGAGAGTACTCTGAAAGTAACTGAAGTTTAAACATGTAAAAATAAATACACAATGTTTTATAGATATATTCCATTTTCTAGGGAGTCCACCCTTGTATATGGAAAGAATACTGCAGTGTAGTGGGAGGTAAGGGTTCTAGTCCTAGGGCAAATTGTAAACTTGGACAGATCACTTCTCTAGGCCCATATTTCTTAATCTATAAAATAAAGGGTTTGGCCTGGCTGGTGTGGCTCAGTGGATTGAGCACTGGCCTGCAAACCAAAGGATCACTAGTTCAATTCCCAGTCAGGGCACATGCCTGGGGTGCGGGACAGGTCGCCAGTAGCAGGAACATGAGAGGCAACCACATGTTAATGTTTCTCTCCATCTCTTTCTCCCTTCCTTCACCTCACCCTAAAAAAATAAATAACCTTAAAATAAAATAAAATGTTTGAATTAAATCATTTTCAGTATCCTTCTCACCTCTAGCAGTCTAAGATTCTGAAACCTAGGTCATGTGATTCTCAGTCTAGTAATTTTTCCACTAAGTTCCTTCACTTCTCTGAATTTCTACAGCTTTTAAAATCTATGCTCAGGGCCTTAGAGCTTTTCCTACCCATTCTACAACCCTGGCTGAGATTTACAATCTTTTAAAAAGCAAGGGCTGAACCTGATAGGACAACTACGTGACTTCTTGATCTTCAGACTTTTGGATCTAGGGTAAATTTTGTAAATTCAGACAAACAAGAGAAACTATTCTCTACTCTTTCCTACCTGGATCTCTGGTAATGTTAATAATTAACCATAGGCAAATAACTACCAGATCTACAGAACAAACTTCTGCAGTCCCCAAACTCAGAAGAGACTCTTCCAGAGTTAGTCATTTGTAATCCTCACAGGCAAGTGTCAGGGCCACCAAGAAACGTCTTCAAGAATGCCACATGCCAACTCTAAAACAGAAAAGACAATTACAGAGATAGTCGAGCAACAACTTCCTCCTCCTCCCACTGCTTTGTCAACACTACTTGCTGCCCTCAGCAATTTAAACAACTAAAATTCCTGACAGGTAATGTTAGAACTGTTCTACTTACAAAAGAGATAAGGTTACCTTTCAAAAAATAATAATTTAGAAAACTTCTTAGTAACTCATGAGTCAGGGAAAAGATAGGCTTTTCAAGTAGCTACTTTTAGTAACAGCTACTTTTTCATGCCTAAGATAAGAAAGGTTTAATGAAGATTCTTGCAATGGTTTCAAAGTCTAAATTACTAATGCAAAAAGCAGTTAGGCATTTAGCCACTGCACTCTGTACATCTAGACCAGGGTTGTCAAACTCATTTCTACCCGGGCCACATCAGCCTCCACGTTGCCTTCAAAGGGCCGAATGTAACTTTAGGGCTGTATAAATGTAACTACTCCTTAACAGTTAAGTGAGAGCTCTGAGCTGCCCACGGGTAGAAACAAGGCCAGACCGGATAAAACAAGGTAGAGGGCCGGATTCAACCCGTTTGCCACCTGTGATCTAGACTCAATAATTCTTTCCCACCAAGTGAACTGAAAGAGAGTTTAGTTTTAATGGACTACAATTGTCAAAGGACTCTGAAGAAAATACCATCAAAATTGTTAAGAAATTCCTAGCAGAGAATACTCTTTTATACAGCAGGTGCAAAAAGTGGAAACCTGTAAACTGCCAGTACAAGGTGGTAAGACTACGGGGGTTTCTTTTTTAAATCAGCTAGACCTAGGTTTGAACCCCATTCTATGACCTAAAGCAAGTTGCTTGATCTCACTGAGTTTCTACTTAATTACGTATAAAGTGGGAGTAACAGCAGTGCCCTATTTTCTAAGGTTGGTGTAGAGAGTAATAAGATGAATCTAAAGCTCTTTAGCACAGTGCCAGGGCCATAGTAATATGCAACGACTGTTATCATTACTGTTACTGTTATTACCATTATTACTCCCTGTCCTTCTAGTCTAGAATGGGTTAATTTTCCTATGTGAAAAGGTAAACATTCATTACTATTTACAGATAGAGAAAGACTGGCATTATACAACCTGTAGCACACCAAGTACAGAAAAACAAAAGTCTTCCAATACCACATAAGATGAAAATGCTTCCAGGACAAATGGGATCTCAAAGGTCCTTCTCCCTCCCCCCTCTGTTCCATATATCCATGAAATGGGCAAATTTTTGGAACAGAGGCTTCAAGGGAGATATATAGATAGCAAATACACACACAAACAGAGGCTCAACATCATCAGGGAAATGCAAACTAGAGTCATACTGAGAGACCACTATTTACCCACTGGGATGGCTAAAATTTAAGACTGATCACACCAACAGAGTACACAAGAAACTGTAACTCATATACTGCTTGTGAGAATGTACAATGTTACAACCACCTTGGAAAACAGGCAATTTCTTTAAAAAGTTAAAAATAGCCCTGTGATATAACCTAGTCATTCCACTCCTAGGTATTTATTTACAAAAGAAAAATGAAAGCCTATGTCCAAACAAAAACTTGTGCATGCATGTGCACAGCAAAAACAAAGAAAAAAATCTGGAAACAACCCAAATGCCTACCAACAAGTAAATAAACAAATTATGATAAATCCATACAATGTAATACTATTCAGCAACAAAAAAGGATAAGTAACAAATGTAACCACACACATTATGCTGAAAGAAGCCAGAAAAAAGGGGGTCATATTGTATGATTCCATTTATATAAACTTCTAAAAAATACAACCAACGTATAGTTACAGAAAGTAAATCAGTGGTTACCTAGGTATGGAAAAACAGGGAAAGGGGAGGAGAGATTACAAAAAGGCAAAGGAAAACTTTTTTTAAATCCTCACCTGAGGGTATGTTTTTATTGATTTTAAAGAGAGAGAGGAAATGAGGGACAGAGATAGAGAAAGTGAAACAACTGATCAACTGCCTCCCGCACGCACCCCAACCAGTGGTGGAACCTGCAACCTAGGTATGCGCGCTGACCGGATACCGAACCCACAACCTTTTGGTGTAGGGAACAATGCTCCAATTAACTGAGCCCCGGCCAGGGCAGGAGGAAACCTTTGAGGGTACTGGATATTCACTATCTTTACTGTGGTAATGGTTTCACAAATTGTGCACTAAACATATGCAGTTTATTGTATGTTCATTATACATCAATAAAGCTGCAGAATAAAAATGGGCGGGAGGCAGTGATATCCAAAGGCTCTATGGCACGAAAAAAGTAAAGACCCCTGAATAAAGTGTGAGCTGGGGCGGGGGGGGGGGGGGGGGGCGGATTATCTCTCTTTTTGATCCTAAAGTTCTTTAAAAAAAAAAAGGCAGGCTCCTTGTTTTTCTGTGACCTTTAGGATAAAAGGTTTATAAATCACCCTCGGTTAGGTCCATCAAATATGTTAAATCTTAAAAGAAAATACAAATCCTATATTTACACACAATACAATTCCGAAAACAGGAAATAAGTCACATAATCAGAAATCCAGAAGATAATTCAGGACATCATAAACTCCACCTGTATCTGCTACCCTAACAGAATGCCCAAGTACCTCTGGCCAAGTAGTTCAGTTGCTTAAAGCATCATCCTGATATGACAAAGTTGCAGGTTCTATCCCCAGTCAGGGCACATACAAGAATCAACCAATGAATGCATATTTGGTATCTCTCTCTCCCCACCCCCCTCCTCCTGCCTTCTCAAATCAGTAAGGAAAAAAATGTTCTTAATGCCAAAGTAGCTACTGCCTACGGACCACTTATAATCACCACCAAGGATGGAATTTCCCATCTTCCATGTAAGAATGCTTCCACATAGAGAACCAGTTTTTTAAATTTTTCCTCCTCTCAAGTTTCATAGCTTCTAGAGTATCTGTTCCTCTTACATCCTTTCTACTACTCTAGCTATTCCAAGATCCTGAAATTTACTAAAGGAAATGTAGAACCCCAAATTTATGCTTCTCGTCCTCCATTCATTTATCCAATTTCCATCCCTCAGCCCCTTGATGTTTCCAACCTACGACTGTAAGGATTGCTGCACTGAGTGGGTGTTTGGGCTTGATGACATTTAAAGTCCCTTCCAACTCTAAAATTTAAGACTGCCATTCATAGCAAGCTTCAATAATGAATGGAAGTGAGACTCTCGGAGTTGGAAGAACCGTGATTCACCCAGTTATCCTGTGATTGGTGGTAAAAATCATTAAAATACTGGTCTCAATAATTCTCTTTTCCTTCAGTAATTCTTTTACTTCCTTAAAAACGGTTCCTTGACTAAAAACTTTGTTGAAGGAAACAGAGGTTAAAAAAAGGTACAATATATTCATAGTGATTAAAATACTCTTTACTTCTCAATTTCAGCTTTCAGGTTTTCAGAAATTTTAGTATCAACAGCTTTTACACTCCTGATTCCTCAAAAGCCTGGCTTTTTCCCCGAAACTAGAACCAGACCCCACGGAAGCAGGGAGGGAACAAAGACAAAGAGGGAGGGGATGATGGGCAGCAGGGGAGAACCCTGGCTGTGTCTCACCTAACCCTAACGAGGAGCAAACACCCATTTTGCTGGTTAGCAAGAGGTAAATTTTTTCCTACTGCTTTCAAATAAAAGTGATTGGGAATAGGCAGCTCAAGATAATACATAAAAACACTTAGTAACACAAAGTTTGTTTCAAACTTCAGGTGGTTTTTGTAGCTTGAACGATTTCAGCTAACAAACATAAAATTGGAGAAAAACCCACCTGCACACACAAACCTTGTATAATAGCTCGTATTTCTTGCTAATAAACATGATTTTAACCTGTCCTCCTAAATCATATGTGGCATAACCTTATCTTTTAAGCCTCTATTACATTCCACTGAAAATATAACACTCTCCAAGAATAACTTGGCATTCCATTTATAAAATGCCCCAAGGGCCCCAGGGAATAACAAAAGGTTATTCACACAGGAAATAAGATGAGCCTTTTCTGACCCATATGCCCATCAACAAAGTTAAGCCACTTTTGGCTTATTACTATTCTCCTAGTTTTTATAATAAACATAATGTACAGGTAATAACATTTTCAACTTTTTATAAAAGCATCCCAACATTTACCAACTCTCCCAAGGCAGAGACTTTAATTCTGAGGCATTCCCTGAGGGAGGATTTCCTTTGAGACAAGTACATGTAACATCCTCAAGTAAATCCTTGTCTCTAAAGACAAGCAGGAAGAAGGGCAGAAATTTTTAAGGTATCACCCTGTCATCCCAAGCATCTCAATAACATTCCTGTAGGCTCCTCTCCCTTTTTTCTAAATTAAGTAATAATCCCTGTGTTTATCAAAAAGAAAACACATAACTTGTATAAAGCTTTCTGTGACCTTTTATATCAAAGTTAAGATCTCCTTTAAGAGAAGCAGCAATCTTCATGAACAACTCCACTTCTTTTACGTTCTCTACCTTCCCAGTATCTGCTTTAAATCCTGCCTGGCATCCCTCACCTATGGCTGCTGTCATTTTGGACAGGGATCCACAACTAAACATTTATACTTTCACTATCGCTTTCCTTTTAAAAGGGCATCAAACTGCAACCTGGTAACAATTCAACAGAGGCATCCCAAATTAAACAAGATTTTAAAAACTATCACCTATTTTCTCTACTCCCATGCTGAAATTCATGTTTTACAAAGTTATGCTCCTAGCTGAATCAGGGAACAATATTCTTTCTTAGAATGTATCAATTTCTTCATTGTATGAGAAGACATGGAGTCTATAAGATGCAGGAATACTCTGCAGTCTCCTAACATCGTGATTATATTTACTCCCCTTACATATTTCAGAAATCACCTGGCTGGTGCAGCTCAGTGGATTGAGTGCAGGCCTGTGAACCAAAGGGTTGCAGGTTCAACTCCCAGTAGAGGGCACATGCCTGGGCTGCAGGCCAGGTCCCTAGTAGGGCGCACGCAAGAGGCAACTCCATCAAGAAACATTGATGTTTCTCTCCCTCTCTTTCTCTTTCCCATCCCTCCTCTCTAAAAATGAGTAAAATCTTTAAAAAAAATAAGAATTTTTAAAAAATCAGTCTATATAGGGGAGCTTTGCCCACAGAGCCCCCCACCCCTGCCCCACACCCTGTCTAAGACATAAGTCTACCAAGACCTAATCTGCTTGGGGAGGAAAGGTAGCTGATCTCTCAAAGACGGATCAGGAGCCTGTTCCTCAATGGGCTTTTATTGGATTTAATTTGCATAGGAATACAAGGTGTATATGTAAGGCTAATCAATCATTGTCAGGAAGTAATGATCAAATAATAGTTAACATTCAAAGAACTCTGAGGGCTTATTTTGAGTCAGGGTCAGATAGCTTAAGGGCCATAAAACTTTGGGGAACAAACTCATTTCATGCTTGGACTCTTTATCATTTAAATTGAAGATATTAGCAAAGTAGGTTTCATAGGATTTTATGCATTCTTTTTTAGGCCTGATCACCCCAGGGAACCCGCTCTTTCCAGCACAGGGCCTACCCACCTCCAGCATTGTTTCAGGCTTAAGTCGGGTAGGGGAAGTAAGGCAGCCAAGAGATTAGGAGACTACTTCCAGACAGAATGAAGACTCAGGCTATGTCAAAGCCCAGGGGCGAGGGTCCATAACCCCTTTTTTCAGTAGCCCACCCCCATGTCCTTCCCTGAGGGGCCCTTTTTGACCGTGACTGTCTTAGCTCGTCCCTCTGAGGAATCTTACCTGTCATTGGCTAACCTTGGTCATCAGCTTGGGGCCAAGCAGGGTGAAGTAAAAGGGGGCAGAGGCAGTGCCCCTGCCAGGGAGATAAGATTTGTCTCCTTAGTGGCTTATGGTCCCAAGGTCTCTCACTCAGCCTTAGCCATGAGGGGTTACAGTTTCTGAAACCTGGCAGGGCAGTTCCCAACAAGTCTATTTGGCATCCACATTCCTGACTGCTGAAAAGTCAGAAAACATAGTTTCATAAGGACTTCTGAAAGGAACCAGAATAAGGCTGGAGAAGGGGTATGTTCCTGTCCCAGGAGAAGACAAACTCACCAAGAACCAAGGGGGAATACCAGCAGCCCAGCTACAGCCACACGTCAGCATCTCTCACAACCACATTTTTAAAGGATGCCCAACCACTGTTCAATTTACACCCCATCTCCTTGCCATACAAGATGCCTCAGAGAGCAGAACTTAGGCACTTGGTGAGTTCCATGTTATCATCAGTTGATCTGTACTGTACTTAGAACCTGCAGAAGCCTGGAAAGGGAGGTAGCAGCTAAAGGATTAGTAACCCCTCAGAGGCAAACAAATAACCTTTGGGCACACTAAGAACAAACCTGTGCAGCTTTATAAAGTACATTCTTAATGGAGCTCCAGAGGACACACTCGAGAAAATACGGAGGAGGCGAAACAGTTTGAGTTCAGCCAGTAGCTCAAGAAAGCGAAGCCATGGGTAACAAAAGCACACCAGCGATCTCACCCACTCCCCCCGCCCACGTATACATACAGTGACACAAAGAGAACTGAACTGCAGTGCTTCTCTGGTCTCTCACCTCTAGGGCTTTCAAAAAGATCAACGAGGAAGACAGAATATTCTGATGCCTTGGGGTATGTTACGGTTGGCAATAAAGGGGTTAAGCAGCATTACTTTCCTGGAAAAATGCAGTTTTCCTCCCTCCCTGTGCTGCATTTTTTTTTAATTCAGCAAGTTAAGGGTTAAGACCAACACCTCAGAGAGAAAAAGAGAACTTGGTTCAGCTCCACCCTCTCTGAAGCAAATGCCAGCAACTCTGAGCCAAACCACTCAGCACATACAAGACTTCAGGGGCATTCCAAAAAACAGGTGAAACGAAGTTGAAGTCATTTCCACAGGTATCTCACCTTTTAGCACCACTTGCACTTAATAGATTTCACACATATGTGAAACACACAAGTGTTACATCAAACAAAAGCACATACAAAATTCTATAAAGAACTTGAAAAACATTTACAAGTCACAGAGGTCACTATAAATCAGTAGGAATAGCTGGAATTGGGTGAGGAAGGTCAAACAGTACCCTTGGTAACAAAACCAAAACAAACAGATACAGGAACAGAAGGAGACTGACGGCCCTAGACCTTCAGTCTTGGAAAGAAAGCTCTCTGCCCGGAAGATCAATTCTTAACCTAAAGAAACACAGGGAAGTGCCGCTTTAGTTACCATAGAGATGGGTCATCACTACCATCAACCCTACATTTCTGGGGACAAAGATGTTCTGCCAGATCAAAACGGTTTCTGACAGCCTGTAAGTCACTGGAAAGGACAGTCCAGAAGCACCTGCCTTGCTAGAAATCTGTAGGAAGAGATGAGTCACTATTTTAATTCTGTTTAGTACTCTTCACATCTCAATACTCTAGGTCCCAAAGCTACATTTTCTTCCTCATTCTATCACTTTACCAATTTTCTCCCCAAACTCGTGTTGTTGGGTCAGAATGCTAAGGGATGGGGGTATGAGAAAAGAGGAAGAGGAAAGAGCACCCATTTGGTTAACAGAAAGATACTGGGGTGGGGGGCAGAACTACCTGGAAGAGAAGACTAAATAACCACAGTTACAAGGAGCAAGTGATGATCAAGATGCAAGACCCTTTCCCTCTCTTGGACACTGTCCCATAACTTTCAAAGCTTTACAATAAAAAGCAAACAAATAGCTCCCTGGAGAGTGGAATAAAAAAGATTTAGTGTGAGCAAAGGTAATGAAATATGAGAAGGTTACATGAGTATCAATATTCCTTCAGATTCCGACTGGAAGTAATAGGCACCTGAAGAAGCTATACTCTTCTACAGGTAGGAAAAGGGATGCCAGGAGGTGGGCACAGGTGGTGACAGAAGCGTTGAGATGGTTATCGTGGGAAATGTAAAGAATGCAATTCAATTACTCACAAACTTCTTGGACTTGCAGTCTAACCTCCTCCCCATGGGGGTAGGTTTATCATCATCCTAGGTCAAGAAGGGCATGATAATGAGCAGTTCTAACTCCCTGAAAAGTGATAAGCAACAGGGTAAACTGACGGGTTCTCTGGATTGAGAAATACTGGGAGGAAAAGTAACGTCATGCCCAGTGACCAGAGGACCTCGGCCTGAACCCACTCTGGCAATCGCAAGGACAAACGTCCAAGGGAGGAGGGAAGGTAGGGGCCCCAGCCAGGTAACATTCCTGAGAGGAAGGATTATTAGGTGACACCGGGCTGAGGGCCCAGAAAGAGGGCTGGGCAGCAGGAAAGTTAGCAGGTGAAAGCGATCAATCTTGGAGAAGGAAATGACCTTTAGGAGAAGCAAATAAAACATCAAAAAGCGAAGTAAGGGTAATAGGAGAAAATGGACTCAGAAAAGCACAGAGGACCGAGATAGAGGAGGCGTGTTCGGGTAAGAGAGGAAGAAGAAAGGAAGTGGGGCTGAGAGGAAAGAGATGGGGCTGAGACCTGCCCGGGCTATGGGGGCGAAGGGCAGGGCGCGCGGGCTGGGGGTTGAAGGAAGCTCCGAGGTTGCTGGGACAGGCGCCGGGTGGGACGCCGGGCTCCCCGAGGTCCTGGAGGGGTAGGAGGTCGCGCTGTGGAGACCAAGACCCAACAAAACGAGGAAGGGAGGCGCGGGGGAGGTTCCCCAGACACAGGCGTGCATCTCTGGGGCCGACTGCGGGGATCTCCGGGGTCCAGAGGACGGTAACCGGGCCGGGCTGAGGGAACCGGGTGGAACGGATACTCACAAATTTCTTGGATTTGCCGCCGTCGCCACCCGCCGGCGGCAGCTCGTCCGGGCTCCGGCCCTTCTTCTTGTCCCGGGGCCCGCGGCCGGGTCCCAGACCCCCACCGGGAGGCTCCATGTGTGGCTTCGCGCTGGCTGTTGACCTCGCGCCTACACCGCTCCCGCCTGGCTGATCCCAGCCCGCAGCCTCCGCTGCCGTCGCCGCCACCCAGCAGCTACTTAGCCCGCCGCCGCGCCCCGCCTCATTAGCATGCCGAGCTGCGCGCGCCTCATGAATATACAACGGTGACGCCTCGCTCCCGCCCGCTTGCCCCACTTCCGCCCGGATCTGCAGCCCCTACCAATGAATGGAGGGAGGGGGGTGGAGGGAAGCCGCGGAAGCGCGCTACCTGCCCTGCGGGCCTAACCATTCAGACTCACGTGGGGGGCAGGGAGTGATGAGTGGGCGGTGCAACCTCTACTTGGCCTCAATCGCGAACAGCGCCCCCTGGCAGTGAAAGCCGTGCAGGCCTCCCCACTCCCAGGCAGTGCCCACGTGGCTGTAAAGCCTGGACCCTCTGGTACCCTAGACCGGATAGTATCTGAACCAAAAATTGCAGGAGAGACTCATCTTGGCAAAAAATGTACTACTGCTGAGCATTCAAGGATAATACAGTTTTCATGTGTGCAGTATCCATGGAGTATGTGGGAAGAACAAAAAAAAGTGACAACTATCCTTTATTAAAAGCTGAGTACCAAGAACAGAGTTTGGTAGAGCAAGTGCTAGGTGAAACTTGACAAGCTCTGGAGTTAAGATTACCTAGCTTTATTTTGCTTTTTTTTTTATGCATCCATCTTTGCAGAGTTTTTTTATCCAGATACAAATCAAATATAATTTCTCCCCTTTCTTACACAAAGGGTATTGGCATTCCGCAGTGCTCCGTACCTGGACAACTTTCTGCATAAGCATTTCTTTCATACCTTCTTGCAGCCAGATGTCCAGCTGTCCTGGTCCCTGACTGTGGCACTTGGGGAAACACCCGCACCTGCCTGGGTCAAGCTTCAGCAGAAACATGGGGCTTTGACCCCATAATACTCTGGAAGGGCCTTTTTACTGCTGCCACACTTCCCAGACTTCTTTCCTGCTTGGCACCCCCCCCCCTTCCCTGTTCCTGACCCCTAGACAGCATCACACAGCACGGTGTTTTGGTAGAAGTGGCCAAGGGGCTTTTAACCGAGTCCTGGGAGGGTCCAGGAAAAGAGAAAGGCCAGACACACAGAGGGGAAGGAACTGCTATGGGCCATATGAGGTCCCCCCAAGTTCACCTGCTCAAGTTCCATCACCTTTAAATGTACAAAAGGTGTTTAAAGAGATGATTGGATTAAAATGAGGTCATAAGGATGAACCCTAATCCAATCTGTCTGGTTTCCTTATAAAAAGAGGAAGAGTCACCCTGGCTGCTGTAGCTCAGTGGATTGAGCGCCAGCCCTTGAACTGGAAGGTTTCTGGTTTGATTCCTTGTCAGGGCACATGGCTGGGTTTCGGGCCAGATGGTTGGTTGGGGGCATGTGAAAGGCAACCAATTGATGTATTTCTGGTACATTAATGTTTCTCTCCCTCTCTTTCTCTCCCCCCTACCCTCTCTCTAAAAGTAAATAAATAAACCTTTTTAAAAAAGAAGAGGCAGAGTCATCGGGGATGTGTATGAACAGAGAGGGATGACCACTAAGGACACACTGAGAAGGCTGCTATCTGCAACTCAAGGAGAGAGGTCTTGGAAGTAATCAACGCTGCCAACACCTTGACCTTGGCCTTCCAGCCTCTAGGACAGTGAGAGAAAAAACTTTACTGTTGTTTGTCGTGCAGCCTATGGTATTTTGTTATGGAAGTCCTAGCAATGAATATGGAAACCATCTTGAAGAATGTCCCCAGAGCAACAATAAATGGCCAAGCAACACAGAGATGCCACCTGGCACAGTTAGGTGCTCCTAGCAGTATATCAGTGGCCCACAGACGCCCACCAGGTGAGACTAGCTGCAGCTGAACACAGGAACTTCACCACCTAGGAAAGTGGAGACCAAAGATCAGACTTCAGTAGTGGGTTCTGGCATGACCCACAAACAGATCAAGAAGGGTGAGCGGTCTCCCATCCACAGGACCTGCACAGGGCACCAGACACCAGGGAGATCAGCCACACTACAGCAGGGTCCATGGGACACTGCAGTGAGGAGCCCCACCCTCTGCCACAGAGCTACCTGAGCATCCTCTGCCCCCAGATAGATTACCTACTTTTGAATCCCAGGTCTGCTACTTCCTAGTTGTGTTTCTAATACAGGAAAACTAGTTCTTGCCAATGTGTGCCTAAGCAGTAGTAAGTCACCATTTACAACACACTTGCACTACACCAGGGACTACATAAAACATTCTACGTGTATTTCCTCACTGAAGCCTCACAACGCCATGTCAATTTCCAGGAAATTTGGACTTTGAGAGTTTTTGAAGTGATTTGCCCAAGGACACATAATTGATAAAAAATTTAAACTCAGGTTAATCTAACTGCCAAGTCCCATGTTTCACCAGGATTCCATACTGACATAAACCAAACCTGAGTGAAAAGAACAGGTGTTTTCCAAGATTATGTTCTTTGCTCTACTAGTTTGATTTCTCTCTCAGTAATTTCATTCTCCCAGCTACAACTGTTCCTCGAGGGAAAAGTATGTGGCACCCAGTGGGCCCTCAAGGTATGAATCACCTAGCCCGGAGCTGGCAATTTATGTTCCTGGAGGGAAGATTCAGTGACTCACTCCCTCTGTAGTCCCTACTGTGCTCAGTCTAGGGTTTGGTAAGATTACAGGGATGCTGCCAACCTGTCTGGCTCCTAAATCTGGCCTTCATCTCTGAGCTCCACTTTCTAATTGGCTGAAGGAAAGTTGCATGGAGCTGTCCAGAGCGCACTTCGAACTCAAATTTGTCCAAAACGGTTCAAAAGCTGCATGCTTTATAAGCTAGTGAATCAGGGTCAAAGCACAGAAAAGTGACCTTTCAGTTACTCTTCTTTTCTTGTACCACCATCTACACCTGCTATAGCATTTACCTCACCCCCTACTGCATTGTAACCCCCTTCAGGGAAGGGCTTGTGTCTGCAACTGCTGGCATCGTTCTTCACGTAGACAGTTAAGATAATGGGAAACAACTTATGTCAGGCACTGTGCTAACTAAGAGAGTAAGCACTTGACATGTTTTCTCCCAGTACACCTTCACTGACTTGCATCACCATTCCAAACACACAGGTTCAAAAATCTGAAGTTGTCTTCTACTCTCTCTCTTAAACTAGTAATCTGTCCAGGGTTCTCTAAACCAGGGATCCCCAACCCCCAGGCCACAGACCGGTACCAGTCCATGGCTAGTTAGGAACTGGGTGTCAGTGAAGCTGGCCTAAGCTCCCCCTCTTTCTCCCCAAACCCGGCCCTGCGGAAAAAGTGGTCCCTGGTGCCAAAAAGGTTGGAGACTGCTGGTCTAACTCTTAACCAGAATGCTCTATTAACTCCCTATATATGAGCAAGAGAATCCATGTATGGTACATACCTAGGGCCTAACATATGGTAAGTGCTAAGTGAATATCAACTGATTTTTATTACATACATTATCACTCCCGTTCCCTCTCCCTTCATACATAGGTTAGCTAGCAAAAATTAAGACTGCCCAGAAAGGCAAAAGGTACAAAAAATACCAACTTGGTTTATTGGATAAAAACAGTGGTAAAATGGACATAAAGCCAAAAGTCAGAACAGGACATTTTCACATCCTCCCCCAACTCAAAAAATGTACTTCCCATCATTTGGGGCTAATGTATTAGGGAACCAAAGCCCCCTAAAATCCCTCACTCTTCATCTGCACTGGAAGCAAGGCCTATGTAGGAGAGCCCAGGAGAGGTGGAAGTCAGAGTCAATCTCAGTTCTGATTATTCCTTCACCCCTAAAACTCTCAGGGTTGGAGGGAAGCCGGTAAGGAGTAAAGGGGCCAGTGGGGCAGGGACTGGCATCTAGGGCCCACTGCCCAAGATGTTCTAGAGATAGCTATCTTTGTCCCCATCCAATCTCAAGTAGGTACCATTGTCAGGCCTTGGGAGGGAGAAGAAAGAGGATACTTGGTTTGAGAATAAGATGTGACCTCCAAACAGTCCCCCAGCATCGGTAAGACCAGTGAAAGTGACCACTCCAGAGCTGGGGGACCCACACCTTTTCCCTCCCACCCTGTCAAGAGGTAAAAAGGAATTCCTTGGCGCACAGCAGGCCCAGCTGCTCTTAAATCTCCACATCGCTTTCCTTGTCGTTGTCATGGTCTCCATCATAGAACTCATTGGGTGCCTCTGGCCTGCAAAGCAAGGGGAGAGAGGTGAGGGTCCACTCTCCAAGCTCTGATACTTTCCCACACAGACATCATCTCTGGAGTCACTTCACAGGCCCCTTTGTCAGGAACCACCCCTCCCCTTCTGTTGGTACAGAATGATCACTAGTCATTCCTCCACTCACACGGAGTCAGTGAACATTTATTGAGACTGCTCTGTGCTAGACACTGTCATGAGCCTCAGCAATACAGTAGCGAGTGAGCCAGACAAAATTTCTGACAGTCCTCAAAAACTTACCTAATAAATGAAACTGACAATAACTGACAAAGTAAATAAACAAATATGATAACTTCAGATGATGGAGAGTCCTAGCAATATTTTAAAATGAAATAAAGGGAGGTGTGACTGAGAGTGATGGAGGAAAAGGATGAAATTTCAGACAGGATTATCAGAAAAGGCTATTCTAAGAAAGTAAGACTTGAAGTCTGACAAGGAACTAGCCAGCCAAAGACCTCAGGAAGACCTTCTGGAGCTGTAAAACAAACACACAAACAAAAAAACAAGTACCAAAGTTGTAAGGTGGAAGGAGACTGATGTGTTTCAGCAAGAGCAAGCAGACCAGGATGGCTGGGAGGAGTGTGCATGGAGGACATTAGTTAAAAGATGAGACCGGGGACATGGGTAAGGGCCAGCATCCAGGACCATTTAAAATCATGGTCAGAAATATGGATTTTCTTCTAAGTGCAATGGATGGGAGAGTTTTAAGCAGAAGAGTGGCATGGTATTATAAACCTGTAGTGAGGAAAGGGATGTGAAAGCAACACAGGGCCCAGTAAAACTCAATAGTAGTTTATTTCTTTTTGAAAATTATTCTCTAGGAGAATACGAATAACTGATAATTGAATTATCTTGCTCACAGCTGATAATTAAGAAGAGAGGAAGTCACCAAAGAGGAGCTGGGGAACTGAGTCAGGAAAACTCTTATTTTCGCTATCCTGCAAATGATATGCAAGCTGAAGACAGAGGCATCGAAGAACAGGTACTCCGCGGGCAGTCTGACAGTGCACAGGGCCTTAGACGGGAAGAGGCCTGAGGCTTCTGCTGGCTGTTGAGGGCGGGGAATGCTGTGCAGAGACTAGGCCCAGACACCAGATTGGAACTATAGATGAAAAAGCCACACTTTGCCAAAAGGAAGAACTTAACCACAGGTTTTTACCATTTTTTTAAGACAAAGAAAATCAATTTCCAGAGTGTAAGCCTCAGATACCTAGAGAAGTTGAGGAGGACATGATGGGTCAAAAAGGAATTCCTATAGAAACTGTACTGAATAATCTAAAATAAAAAAATTTTTTAAAAAATTTTAAAAAAAAGGAATTCCTGAGGTCAGAACTTCAGACACTTCCTCCACCAGCAGTGGGAATAAGGCAGTATTCATGGAGGAGGAAGCTTGGAGTAGTCCCAAGGGTGCGAGCAGTAAAGCCCAGGTCCAGAGGATGGATCTGGAAGCTTAAACTCTAAGAGAAGTAGGTTCTGGAAGCGACTGAGAAGTGCATCAGACTGCAGCAGGGCCAGCCCAGAGCTCTAGCCCTGCGTGGGAGCAGGCCCAATGCCCTGCAGGTGTGCAGCTGCGGCTGGTCCTTCAGTCTCATCAGGAAATCTGCTCTCCATTGAGTGTGTCTGTTTCTGCGCTTCTGGATTCTATTGTCTTTCCCCTTCATTTTTCAGAAAAGCCTATTTTGAGATTAAAAAAAATTCTATCCTAGTCTTTTTTCCCCTAATTCATTGCATCCATAAATATTTTAGTATCTATCTCAGAAAGATATAAAGGCTTTTTTAAAAACCACCACAATACAATGATCATACCTGAAAAAATTAACAAAGGAAAGAAATCAAAGGGCCTTAGAGAGCAGTGTATGGGCAGTGACCTGTCCAGCTCAGAACCCGGGAGTAAGACACTGGCAAGAACAGAAACTGTTACAGACTTTTTGGAAGGCAATTTAGCAGCAGATATTTAAACACTTAGTGCACACAGCCTTTGACCTGGCAACAATTCCAGGAATCTAATCTACTCAAACAAGTATGCAGATATATATATATAAAGGGGTCCACTGCCACATTCTTTGTAATAATGAAAAAATGGGAAATCTGTAAATGTCCATCAATGGTACTTGGTTAAATGAAGCTACATCCACACAATTGAATATTATACAGCTGATAAAATGAGACAGGTCTATATACACTGACATGGGAAGACACGCACTACTTTGTAAGAAAAGAAAAGAAAAAAAAAAGAACCCGTTGTGAGAGTTGTAAGTTGTAGAGCAATTTGTATAGACAGTTCCAACTTGTATATAAAAAAGCTACACACACTCTGAGAATGAATGTGTATGTCATTTGTGTTTATCTGTGCACATTGAACAGTATACTTGTAATCTACAGGAAAAAAATCTATCTGAAAAGATACCAATTAAACTAACTAGTTACATTGTGGAATGGGTCTGGGATTGTATAAATGCAAACTTAACATATTTTGGTGCTGTTTAAAATTTTTACAATAAATATGTTATTTATGTCATTAAAAACAGGGCAAAAAAAGTGTGCAATAGCAGCAGACCACAGAGTAGGGATAGAAAAGGACACCAGCCAGAGACACTTAAGCTAGTGCTTCATCTTACTTGTCCCCTCTTCACCTCCCAGACAAGCCTGCTAGCACCCCCACTCTCCACTCCTGCCCCTGACCTGCTGTAGTTCTCCTCAGGACCCCGCTCCTCTGCATCCGCCTCATCACTCCTGTCATACGTCAGGAGGTCTGCGGGCACATCGTGAATCTGGACACTAGGCGCGTGGTTTAGCATCTTCAGGTTTTCAAAGATGGTCTGGCGGATCTGGTCCAGATACTGGTTGGGGATGAGGAATACAGAGTGAACAGCCCCCAGGGACTCAGGGCATCCACCCTTCTAGCTGCTTTTCACCCCCACTGTCCTAGTTTTAATCCCATTTTGAATCTTAGTTGGAGTCCCCCCACTAAGAAGTGTCCCTCCTCCCACCCAATTGCCTCTGGGCTGCCTCCTCGCTGCAAACAGTGCAAGTGATGACTGAGAACTTTCTTCTCTGATTTCTTGGATTTCCCACATCCTGGGCCTCCCCAGGGCTCCCCGACTCTCGTTCTCAGCTTTTCCGAACTACTGACCTGGCGTGAGTTCTGATTCTCAATGCGGGTACTGACATCTGGATGGAGTGTGAAGTCTGGGGCAAAGTACTCGAAGTATTCTTAGGAGGGAAAAGAAGATTAGAAGGAGAGGGTATGCCTTGGACAGATAGGTAGGTCCCAAGATTTCCCAATCTCTTTCCTTCCCATCCAAAATTCCTATATTATAGTTGCCTAATCTTTTCACTGATCTGAGCTCAGGGGTTTAGTCTGCAGAGCTCCAAGAATATCAATTTCCTCTCCGCCTTCTAAACAAGACATTGTGGGGTCTTGGGAGAATGGCTTTCCTGGGGTCAGGGGATCATGGGGTGGTCCTTACCACTATAGGGAAGCTCCTCACTAATGGCCTCTTCTACCAGCAGCGATGTCTCATACGTCCTGAAACCAACCAGCAGAGGGGGACAGGCTGAGCAAGTGAGCTGAAGGGCCCACCTAGCCATCTCTCAGGGAGCCCCTAGCTCACACGGGACAAGGTGGAGGAGGACAATCGTGGGTGTGCTTACCAGCATCGGGCAACATTTCGGACAGTATAGCCACCACCACCTAGCACCAGTAGAGGGATATTGAAGCTCTTCACATATTCAACGCATTCCCTGTTAAAAGAAACCAAAGGAATGGATAAAGGTGGTTGTCAAAAGCCAAAGTATACACTGCTCGGAACTGTCTGGAAAGGGGCACAAGGAAATCAGAAAGGCTCTAAATCTTGAGCTAGGCAGTGACATTCACTGAGTGATATCCTTGAGATACGTGTACTTTATTATGTTTCTGTTGTGTCTCAATTTTGTAAATAAAGTGCACTCCCATTTCTGTCCTGCTCTATAACCACCCTGGCACCCTACATGTTAATCCACTATTTTCATCTTTGCACCAGCAAGTGGTATCAGTTCTAATGTCAAAACAGAACTCAAATCACCTACTTCTCTCCATCGCCACTGCCTCCACCTTGGCCCGGGCACCGCATCCCCCACCCAGACAACACAGCCTGCCTGCGCTCCTGTCTCCCCAACCCAACCTTTCTCCAATCGGCAGTCGGAGAAGTCACTTTAAAACGTGAGTGGGATCATGGCACTTCCCTGCTTAATAATCTTTCAACGGTTTCCTACCACATTTGAAATATGATCTAGACTCCTTACCAGGGTCTAAAGGCTTTGGTCAGCCTCGCCACTGCCGACCTCTCAGACCTCACCTTACCCCTCCATGCCAGCTTTCTCCCCATGTTCCTGCCTCACACCCCAGCTCTTCCCTGTCTCAAGCCTCCACAAGGCCCACCTGCCGCTTGGGACAGACTGTTCTCCACTCTTCTTTTTTTTTTTTTTTTAATATATTTTATTGATTATGCTATTACAGTTGTCCTATTATCCCCCCTTCATTCCCCTCCACCCTGAACACCCTC